>CM019181.2:2896961-3646154 GCA_009739505.2 Apolygus lucorum | reverse complement strand
ATTTGTATATTCGGATTCGTATGAGGCGGCGAATGGAAGGAATCCAGTACCTTCGTGTGATCAAAGAAGTCATGAGACGAGGACCTCCATGTAGCGGTGTACTTGTGGAAATGGTCACAAATCAAAGCAGCTAGTGAGATTTGTGAGGTATGATGACCGGGTGTGTTTCAAACTGAAGGGCAAAGATGCTCGATCAATCCTACCACCAACTCTCATGAGGCCTTCCGAATCGAAGAAGGGGGTTCAATGGTCGGATTTCAAGCGAAACAGGCGAATTTCCCTTTTGAATTGCTACAATATCCTTAGCGTAATGATGCTTGGGTGAAAAAACAGAATTGTAGCTGCTTTTAGATAGAAGAAGAAAGAGGTCCCAATTCCCATTCTTCTTGTGCCTGAGAACGGTTTTGACGTATCGGTGAATAAATGCGAACACTCGACACAATTTCGAAAATGAAGAGATCCTTTCAATATTAGAAACAAAAAGGAAAGGTCGATTGTTGTCAGCAAGACGGAGGTATTCTTCTTAATCTCGGTTAGATACTCAACAGATTCACAGATGGAAACGGCGTTCATATGTTGAAGTGATCGACGAATGAAAGCAGGTACCGTTCCACCACATATCCGATTTTATAAGATCACTAGCGATTAGGCCACGTGATGCGGATCTGCAGAATTTTGTTCAGTGCTGACGTGATGCCACTGATCAGGGGATGGTTTTCTAAAATGGACACGACCCTATTTGAGACAAAAGTCTTAAAAGATGAGGTGGCGTTTTGATCCATGACAAAAACTATTGTGGAATCACAAAAAAGTAAATGTATAATGTTCTATGCGCATCAAAGTAGAATTTACAGAATGCAAGATTAGAAAGTAAGAGAGCTCCAGACAATTCCAATCTGGGGATGCTGAGGGTTTCAAGGGAGCCACCTTAGATTTGGCCTTGAGTAAATGAGACGATACGATACCATCCTTGGGGTGGTGATGTAGATGACAGCAGCGTATCCCCGAGAGGATCCATCGCAGAGAATCCGACAATGTTTGTAGAAGTAGATTCTTGAGAGGGGATATAGCGTGCAATCCGAAGTTCTTGAAGTGCTGGAAGATCTTTGGTGAAGAGTTCCCAACATTCTATCAAGTCACCTGAAGAATGTCATCCCACTTTAAGCCACGCTGCCAAATAGTTTGCATTAAGCACTGGCATAAAATGTGACAGGAGTTAACCACCCCAAAGGGTCAAATATTTTCGGGATCTCTGATAAAATTCCCTTTTTGTGATACGAATAGGATTCAGCTGTACTGAGTATGAGAAGGAATCAGTCTGTGGACTATAAATGATGCCCAGAACCTTCAAGGAAAAATCATCAGGAGCACGAAAATTAATGGTTGATTCTGATGTTCAATTGGAATATCAAAAGTATTGGAGGGTGATTACTAGACCATTTTCGAAGTTCGAAGCCTCCTAGCGAGAGGAGTTCAATTAGCTCTTTTTAAGAGCAATTGCAGTGACGTCATCGTAAGCGCCAGTCACAAAATCGTCCACAAAGAGGTGATGCTTTATAGAGTTAGAAGCAAGAGGATACTTACTCCCTTCATCCTCAACCAGCTGAAGAAGCGTACGCTGAGCAAGAATGCTGATGGCTTCAGCCGTAAGTCACTGTTGCCAATGCATACTCTTGAACCTCTGAAAATCGGGATTCACGATAGAAAATGTGTTGGAAAAGTCTATCATCCTCATGAACAAGAATCTGGCGGTACATCATTTTTACATCAGCGCAGAAGAACTATGGGGAAATACGAAAATCACACAAAATATCAGTAATGTCATGCTGGAGTTTTGGACCAGAAATCATGTACAATTTAAGGATGGTTGTCTGCGTCTGGGCGAAAGGATCCATCAAAAACTGTACGAAGTTTGGTGGTAGAACTGTAGTTTGAGGACAACATGATGGGGAATAACGTAGTCTGCACCAATCGAAGAGGGAGACATATGCTGAAGAGAAATATACTCGTTCATGAAAGATGTGTTACTGCTCCTCAATAAAGGTTGTCTAAGTAATCGTGCTTCAAGGGCAGAAAAATCGCTTGAGCGCTAAGTTGCGACAATTAGGCAAGGAGGTAGGCTTGTCCTTGAAGGGAAGTTTGACAATATACCTACCTGAAGGTAAGCGAGACGTGAGTTGACCTGAAGAGAGCTTCGCAAGCATCATCTTCAGGATTGTTAGGAGTAGGGGTCGAAATTTCCTCTACTTCCCAAAAGCGTTTGAGAGATGTATCGAGAGATTCGCAGCAAGATGTGGTCAGCATAGTAGTTGTAAAGGAAGCAGTTGTAGAGCTAATTACAGGTGCCTTTCCCACCAACAACCATCCAAAGCATGTTGAAAGCGCGGCAGGTTCTCCTGGGATGAAATTGTGAGTGTTATTGACGATGAGACTAAACATTCAGCCTAGTAAGAATTCTACTTCACCAGTGTGGTCAAAGCTGGATCAGCTAGCTTCAAACCCGAAAATACTTGACGCAGTAAAGGGTCTAAACTGTGAAATTGTGGTTGAGTATCCGCAATGTGAGAAATTATGAAAGCGTCAGTATTGAAAACGGGATCGCTGTGTCACTAGGCTGTAGAGTGCAGTTGACAAACCCATCGCTATTGCGAGTAACTCCTCCTACTGCTCGGACACAGTGTGAGCTTTTCCGCACCTTCAAACCAAGTCGTTTGGCGCAGCAGATGTAATTATATTAATTTGTGATCCTTGATCTACGAGGATCCGTACAGGTTGAGGAACTCCATTACGGTCAGTAATGCGAGCGATAGAGTACTCAGAAGAATAGTATGGCCTGTAGTCCTATGTTGGCCTGGTAGGTACCACATGATTGAGAGATTGTGGGTACTGAAATGGCAGCAGTCAATGATGCAGAATTTTCGCTATCATTAGGTAAATGGTTAGAACCAGACTTTTCTTCAGACTTGTAATCATAATGTAAGGTTGAGTGATGTTTAGCGTTGCACTCCTGCAGCGGAAATTGGAGTTGCAACTTTTAAGGGCGTGTTTTCCTAGGCAATTACGACAGCGGTTATGTTTGCTTGACCATCAATTGGCGTTTTGAAACTGATAAACTCAAATATTTCTTGCAAGTATGCAATCTGTGATCCTGAATGTCAGAACACGCAGGGCACGTTTTAGGACTGCTCAGATGAAGAAGTAAGTTCGGTAGAAACATGGAAAGAAGATGGTTTCTTACCTTGATTTGACAAATTTGTCTTTGATGCACCAATCTTAAAATTTGATTTTGATTTGGTACGTTGAGAGATTGAATTTTACACTGAAGCTCAACAAACTCCATTAATCAGCAAAACTGGGAATCTCCTTTTCAGAATAATGAATTTCGAAGGCGAGCTACGCGTGGCGGGATCAAGATTCCTGGAAGCAATGTGTAGTAGTAGAACATCTTCAATTTTGGAAATGTCCAATGCACCAATTGCAGCAACATTAGTTCGAAAAACTTGAAGAAATTTAGAGAGGGCAGAGTGAGTAGGCTCAGCGAACGGGCGAAATGAAAGTAACGCTCCATTGTGATGACCAGGAAGGAGTCGTACATTTTGGTAAGTGCCCACCAAAGTATCCCAAGCAAATGAAATAATTTTCATCCGAAATACGTAATGATTTTGTCAATTCTAAAGCATCAGAATGTTTGCCATTCTCAGGAGTAAGACAACCCAAAAGATAGTGAAATTTCTCGGAGGGTGACATCTCAGAATTGTCATGGATTAATGACTTGAACAAGCTATAAAAGGGTGACCAAGTTTGCAGATCACCATAGAACGGCTGGTAATTTTATGTCTGGTAATTTACCTTAGCCTTAACTGAGCGAAAGGATAGATCAGCTGAACGAAAATTAGGATTCTACAGACTTACTTGGAGTTCGATTTGTTTCAATTTTGTTCAAAATTGCTTGACAAGTAGAAAACATTTCTTCGAATTCAGACATTCTTGGAGTGTACTTAGTCGATCTGTCTCGTCTAACTTAGCATTCAACTCTTCTATTGAGGTTTGAATGGATTCAAAAGAATTAAACAGCAAGTCGGAGCGCGACATACGAGCTACAAAACTGTCGATCTCGTTTTGTGATACAGCAAGTTCCAATTCCTGATTCTATATCGTCACTAGAAGACACCAAGACAGCACATTTCTTTGCAGCTTCGTAGCTAACCCTCATAGAATTGGTGTACCTACGCCTCTGAGCGGAGAGAGAAAACTTTCTTTCTTCGTTAGCCATTATCATTCAAAGAAGTTGGTAAATAAGAGGTAGAGGTAACTTTACTACGAAATACTGAGAAGCCGACAACGAAAAACGATACAAAAATGAAACGGATCGCACGGGCGGGAGAGAACTTCAAAACAAGCGTAGATAAGAATGATAAGATGAGATGAGATCGCTTTGTTTTGTTTTGGTTTGAAGAAGGTTCGAGCAAGGGAGAACTCTGGACTCGAAAGTTAAGAATCGGGAACAAGGTTATGCCAATGAAGAATAATGCATTTTTTAAGAACAATGAAGCGAATTTTCGTTCGATTTTATACGTTTTTTATTCCGAAAATTTACCTAGAATTGTGGATCGAAGGACCATGACAAGTTTTGTAGGGTTTAGAGGATGACCGATTTACATAGGGCTTTTCTTGGTAGGTAAATGAAGGAGTGAACGAAATGGGGATGGAAAATGGGTAATCGACGAATAAAGGGAATTTGCAAATTTGTTACCTCGTAAGTTCTTGTAGATTGGTACCTGGGGCCCCAGTGCGGCGTTAAAATTCATCAGCAACCAGCAGGAGTCCAGATGGCGAACAGCAACGTTAGAGAGTAGGTAACCAGGAAGGTAGAATGGGTTGTTCATATGAAATCCGAGGTCGGCAACGATACTCGCGGATTGAGCGATATGTTTTACAAGAACTTGATTTGATATTGAAATGATATTTTGAAATGAAATTGAATAGAAATCTTAAAAGGCACCGTGAACAATGACGGGTATAAAAAACGAGGTGAAGCAGAAAAATTCTACGAGAGAAGAGAGATTAGGGGAGGGAGAACAGGGCACTGCCATCATAATCAGGACAGTGTTGCCCCAACAATACCCAATACATTATTCTCACAACAGACCCACTTTTCGTTGTGCTAAAGCTACCTTTACCAAATCAAAAACTTCGCAATTGAAGGAAGGAACAAACTCGTATTTCAGGTTGAGGGCTTTTTACGCCAATAAATTTCTATCGGGCGCCCCTCAGTAGCTTCATTGAAAACAGGTAATTGTATTAATATAGTGACACCTTACAGATATAGAACTCGAATATTTTGGGATTTATAGATGGAGAGAAGTTGCGAAAACATTAAAATGTCTCAACAACAACAATAGAATCCAGCTCAACAACGGCGGAGATTTGAAATATAGGAAAAACACTTTTATACTATCTAAGAACAATATAATTGTCAACATCCTAATAATCTCAACCATTGTAAACTATGTATGTGTAATAAAGTAGGTACTATTAAATATCCAAGACGATAAATACTTTGCATTCCAAAATAAATAACAATCATCATAATGTACTTCTAGTAGGTTCAACAAATGTTAACTCAGTTGGGTCTTATCTGATCGTAGAATAAAACAGATGGTCGGATTTTACCTACAGCATAACACTATGTATCCGTTTATTAGTGACAAGCGCCTCTGTGCAACAAGTCCAACCTGAATTTGGTTTTCTTCTCGTGTAAACTCCACAGAAGGTTGAAATAACAAATCTCAGGTTAGTGTAGAACCTTTGCACAGCAATTCAGCGCTAGGAGACCAAGATTTGACGACGATGGTGGGGTGGAGGAGAGTGCGCATTCGGCTTCAGATACAACCTTCTTCCTTTTATGACGCTGGAATATAGAAACTCCCCTATTCGATGGGAAAAATGCATTTCGAAAGCAGGACACTATGTGGAAAAATTTGATATGATTGTTTTAACACAGAATGTGTTTTTTGCGATGACCTACCGAAAAAAAAATCGTCACGAAAAAGCGACAGAAAAAACCGTTACGCGCCTTTTATATTAGGTTTGTTCCAGCAAGGCGATCATGGTCGACCGCAGTCGACCGGCGCATGCGCATTACGACTAACCACTGTTCCAGCACGACAATCTGCCCAACTTTGCGGTTGGACCACTGTTCCAGCAACTCGACCGCGGTCGACCACGGTCGACCCCAAACCCGACCGCTTTGAGGAGTGCGGTCGCGAGCGGTCAAGATTGGAAACCTCACACTAAAGAAACCTCTACCGTAACCTTCTCATTTCAAACGAGCTCCGCGGTGGAAGGACCTCCCAAGGTGTTTTGGTTGAGAGTTTATAGTCATCAGATATAGGTACAGTAGACAGTAGATGTGTTAAGTAATGAATTTTTTTCATCCCCCTGTTGGAAGAACTTTTTTCAGAAACGTGTGAAGCTTCAACCCAATGTCCTCAAATGTCTCGCTCTCACAAAGGAAACCTTGAAATCTCTTTACGCCCTCGTGAAGATAAATTTGCATTAAAATTGTGACTTTTCTATAACATTATACCTATACAGAGTGTCTACCATTGGATGGACCAAACTTCAAGGATCGATTGTACAAGTAATTTGCTACAAAAAATGTCTCCCGGCAATTTTTTCTTAACTCACTCAAAATGCCTTTTTTTCACTTCGAAGTTTTTTTTCTCGCGTTTTCGACTTTACGTCATTAAAATTGCCATAATTCCTGTTATTTACCAGATAAATTCAAATTTAAGGATATCGTTGGCAAGAGCGTTAAATTTCCAAACTACCTAGTGTAAAACTAAAATCTTTTAGCAATAAACCATCTCTAAAAAATCAAGTCAAAAAGCAAACTTCAATTTTTTTTTCGAAATATGACTCTTTTTAAATTGAAGTTTTCACTTTGAACGCCTGTCTATTTCGATGGGCGCTCATCACAAAAAATATGCTTAAATTGTCAGCTTTCCAACGGTATATCAAGTTTTCTTTTTAAATTCAAATTGGAAGAGTAAATCAAGTTTGAATGCAAGAAAACGTGTTTTACAAAAAATCGCGGTGTATGGTCACTCTCGATCTCAAGATTACTTGATGAGTTTAGTATCATTTCCTATGTAATTTTTCACGCTGAATCCAATAGTGATACTTCCGAATAATTCTGAGTGCTAGAAAGTGGATTTTTCGAAGAAAACCTTCGTTTTGGTTTATTATTTTCAATAATAAGCCTTTGGAATCGAGCAAGAAAAAAAAAATTTTAACCCCCCCTCAAAATTTGATGTTTTACGTTTCAAGGTACGTAGAATCCGAAAATCGAATAAAAAAATTTCCGTCCGTCCGCCGTACGCCGTACGCCGTCCGCCGTACGCCGTCCGCCGTCCGCCGTACGCGGCACTTTTCTTAGCAACACTGGACCGATTTGGTTCAAATTTGGTATATGGGCTCCATTTGGGGTCTAGTTGTGCCGCGAAGCTTTTGGTTGATGTAGGTCACTTCTAAGGGGTGAAAATTAAGGGTGGAAATTTTCAAGAGTGCCCTAGCTCGAAAACTCTCTAAATAAAGGTATCGTTTTTTCACCAATTTTAAATAGTACAGAATTTTTAAAAATTTTGAGACCACCCGGAGCTCTGTAGGACAAACCGTTCGGTCCCTACGAGTATTTGAAGGTTTTCCTTCGATAAAACAGAATCATGAGTGTGAATCGCAAAAGAGGTCTAATCGCCGTTCAAATTTTATCTGACTAAAATGCGATCGCTGTACATTTCTTCGATTTGTATACAGTTTTGCCTTCTGCGTAACCAGTAATCAAATTTCCATATCAAGCTTTCTATTTTTCGAATCGAGTGTGAAGCGTTTAGTTCTTTCTAATAAACTTGATTGTGAAGGTGTGAAGCCATTATAGTGTGGTAGGTAGTACCTACCAATAGGTAGGTGTGGTAGGTAAAAAAAATTGGTAGGTAAAACAATGTTTGTAGGTAAAAAACGCTGCAAATCATTGCTCACTGATCAGCTGAGTGAGCTCCGAAGCCATTTTCAATGCTATTGAATGGAAGTGCTCTTCCAGGCGTCTCCAGCATTCGAGGAGATATTCTTCACTCCTCACATCACTGATCAGCTGAGTGAGCTCCAAAGCCATTTTCAATCCTATTGAATGGAGGTGCTCTTCCAGGCGTCTCCAGCATTCGAGATCTTCTTCACTCCTCACATCACTGATCAGCTGAGTGAGCTCGAAAGCCATTTTCAATCCTATTGAATGGAAGTGCTCTTCCAGGCGTCTCCAGCATTCGAGGAGATCTTCTTCACTCTTCTGATCACTGATCAGCTGAGTGAGCTCCGAAGCCATTTTCAATCCTATTGAACGCAGGAGCTGAAATTTGAGAGGGAAGGTCAAGGGAGAATACAGATGGTGGTAGGTGCTATTGATGGAGAACCAGTGATCTATACAGAAGGATGATCTATACAGAAAATAATAAACCTTTGAGCAATGATTTGCAGCGTTTTCGTACATAAAATACCAACGCATTATTCGTAGATATGGTAGTGAGGAAGAAGTAAAACCTTTCTATTCAATAAAAACATCAATCAGCTAGAAATTTGATGTTTTTATTGAGTAGAAAGGTGTTACTCTTCTACTTTGCTTGCTTTGGATCTGTACAATATTTTTTGCCATCCTCATGAAAGAAACAGTTTTTAGGAATTTTAAATGATTACAGCAATGATAAAAGGTATTTGATTCATTATGCATCCGACGATAAGCAGGTATGGAAACCTGAAGTCACACATACTCAGAAGTAACGCGATTTTCGACCAACTAGCTGTTGAGTGTTCCAGCAGTGGTTGAACCACAGTGATTGTCACACAACCGCGATCTATAAGGCTGTCGTTTTTGGGCTAACCGCGGTCGGCCCTGCTGGAACAAACCTATTGATTTTCACTTGCAACCAAGCCGTTGGTAAGGAAATAGAACTCCCGCAGTGTTCATTGCACAGAAATTGTTCACCATTCGTTGGAAAGCTCTTAATTTATATAGTATTTTTCTTGTAGTTACATATTTATTTATATAACATTTATAGGGTTTTAGACCAAATTAAATGTCTAACAATTATTTATTTTATTATTGCCAAAGACTCCACATTTATTATTGTTTTTTTTATTTAACGGATGACTAGCATCGCATTGTCGAAGGCCTTCTCAAAGTCAATAAAGCAGGCATACACTGAACACTGCTGGTCCAAACACTTCTGCACTAGGACCTGCATGGCAAACAGGGCTTCTCGCGTACCAAAAGCACTTCTGAACCCGAACTGGGAATCACCGATCTCCGCCTCAACCTTGCGCCACAAGCGATAGTGCAGCACTCGTAAGAGAATCTTCAGCGCATGGCTCATCAAACTAATTGTGCGATAATCCTTACACTTCTTTGCATTGGCTTTTTTGGGGAGGGTTACGAAAATTGAGTTCAACCACTCAACCGGGAGGGCTCCGCTATCATATATAAGGTTATAGAACGCTGTCAGGTTGGCAATACTATCATCGTCCAGAAGCTTGAACATCTCCACACTGACCTGGTCTTGGCCGACTGCCTTGCCTGACTTTGCGTGCCCGATTGCATGCCTAACCTCATCCACCAGTATTGGGGGACCCTCTCTTTCATCATGGACAACCAAGTCACACAGCTGACGCGCATCCTGGAACAGTTCCTCCACATATTTCTCCCACACTCGACATTTCTCCTCCTGTGTCGTTGCCATCTTTCCATCCTCACCTACGACTACAGAAGGGTGGTTCTTCTTACCGATCGACGTGAAATCCCTTACTTTTTTGTGCAAATTGAAATCGTCATGCATTTCGGACAGAAGCTCTATTTCTTCACACTGAGCGGATATCCATTCTTCACGAGCATGTCGTACAGATGACCGAATCCTCACCTGCAGTGCTTTATACGCATCACTATTTTTCTTGACTAAGCGCCTCTGTTCCATCAAATGGAGGATCTCACTATTCATCCACATCTGTTTCCCTTGGGGAACACTACTTAGATTATCTCTTGTAGCATCATTTACCGCTGCCTTAAAATCAGCCCAGGCCATTTCGATATCTGATACCTGCAGGCTCCTGACAGCACCATTCATCTGGTCTGCCGCACTCTGTGCTACAGTCGGTGTCTTCAACAACTGTAGATTAACTTTCCTTATACTCCTAGGTTGCATTCTACGAAGCTTCAACCGCAGTGTGGCAACGACTGGATTGTGATCCGAATTTACATCTGCCCCTGGGTAGGTCTTGACACACCTGACAGCATTTCTAAATCGCTGGTTCACAAGTATGTAATCAATCTGATTACGCACTATTCTACCGGCCTGATCCTGTGGAGACTTCCATGTGTACAATCTGCGCTTCGGCAATTTATACCACGTGTTAGCTACAATGAGGCTTTTATCCTGGCAGAACTCCACCATTCGCAAAAACATATTCTGTGTTCCTATGATTTCATACAGAGTATGGAAAAAGAAATAAACCGGGGGGTGCAGGGGGGCGGAGCCCCCCGCCGAGGCGCAAAGCGCCGAGTTTTTTCCAACGAATACACATTTTTTAAACAAAAAGTCCCGTTAATATATACGTTAATATAACCTTCCCTCGTACTAGCATTCTCCAATAACGTTTATTGTAAGTTTAGTTTTAGTAACATAAATCGCGCATAGATGCGGTTAAAATGATGTTTCTCAACTAAGAATATGACCGATCAAAAAAACCACACAGTTAAAATTGGTGCTTCCAACATGAAACGAATCTACATCCAAGAGTAGTGCTGTGTAGCTCATGAGGAGAGTCGAGGGTTCAGATAAATATCGGGGAAATTAGTTCTAGTACATTGACGATACTTCCTCCCGTATGTTGTAGCGTTTTTGATTCTTTCCGCTTCAAACTCCTATCGAGACTCCTCATTGCCGAAGAAACATAACGAGCTCTGGCACAGGCGACATCAAAATGCTCCTACCTACTAATACTTGATATGTTTTCACTACCGAAACCTTAAATTTCCATTGTAAGCACACTCATCAAATTGACTCAATAACACCTGATTGAACCGCCCACTAATGAGCAGTCGGTTCTCTCACATAAACATTTTATTGGCACAACAGTTTGTATCTACCATAACCATCTCTGATTCACCTCAACAACAATACAATAAAATTGTTTTCAAATTCAACGCTTAAAGAACGTAGGTACCAAATGAAAACAGAACTAATTTATAACTGAGATTCAAACTCCATGTTCTAAATTACTACAATTTTCAATCTAAAAGACTGATCTTGTTCCAAAATCATTGGACTAAATTCATAGCATGCTAACTAATGCTGGTCTAATGCTAAAAACATGATTCGCTGGTCTGTGATGATTGATTGTACTCATTTTAACTTACTGCTAACCTATTAATATACTGTTTAAGTGAAATCCTAGATCTAAAAGTATACCTTGATAAAGCCCAGCTCTAGCCAAGCGCATACGCTTCGATTGACTCGGATTTGCACCCATTTCCGTTATCCCTTGTGCAGTCGACCAGTAGGCTTCAGACCTCACAAATGAAACGAAACGAAATGAACGACCAAGTTGACACTAAAACTACGTTTTACATTTCTCAGCGAGTTTATTATCAAAATGAAGCAATCATGAAACCAATTCATAAAACCTTGGAACAAAAAGAAATTACTGACTAGAAATTGGCATGTTTTTATTACACCCTGAAGAGAGCGAGATTTTACCGTAATGCTTTAGTTCTGAAATACAAGATAAGGTAGGAAAGATTTTTCTTAGAACTGAGAAATAACAAACTAAGGCCCACTTTCACCAAAAGTTGTTCTAAACTTGCTTAGCTAAACGCGTTAATAGTTAATCTGAAGGAATAAAGCAGGCAAGATGGGGAGCGTCTTTCACCAACCCAAATCATCGTTAAACGTCGTTTAAGACAATCGAGTTTGTCTAAACTTGAAATGTTGAGCGAAACGAATGAAAGTTGGACATTATGACGTATTTGGGCAATAGAAACGTTGAACAACAACCACAACCGCGCTTGATATCAGCAGATTCCCGCCTTGTTTATCTTTATCAGTGTCAGTTTTTCGAATTCCTTGTTTTTATTATTTGCTGATTCCTGCGGTTTGTTTCGAGTTTTCCGGTTCCCTTCGTTTTATTTTGCTGAATATTTTCATCACCTACCTATTGAGTTATTACACATCATCACTTTGAGCCACAACGAGCGCAATAACTCCAGTATTTCCCCAGACTCAAGTACCTTCCTTGATGTATCCTAGTGAAACACAGTGGCTGCCGCCTTGTTCTGAACGGTAGGAATTTACTTCGATAATTTGAATGATTACCGATGGATGTAAACTCGAAGATGAGGGCCCCCGATTTCACCTCAATAAAAATTTATTTTGGTCGAATTGGTCTTTTATGATGGTCTATTTGTATAATTGGTCCGTATAGAAACAACCAAGGAATGTAGGTTGCACTATTATGTTATTGAAAAAACCATTATTCATTTTAAATTAACGTGTTGAACTTATTTGTATGACGGGAACTCGAGGCGAGTGTCAATCTAGTCGAGCACTTGGACGACTTGGGGCTTGGAAAGGCGGAAATTCAGTAACGTACATAATCTCAGAATGTGGAATCCGATCCAGGATTCGACTCGGACGTCGTTGTCATCGTCAGACGAGTCAAAAATTATTCGAAATGCAAAAATAATTCGCAATTTCATTTCGAAAACAATCACAAATCAATGTGCGGCCATATTGAATTGGTAGTTAAACGAGGTTTCCTAGTTTATTCGGCCGATTTTCGACCGTTTAAACTCGAACCCCCCAAGATGGTGTTTAAACTCGTAAATCGCTCTGGTGAAAGACGATTTTTACTGAACGTCGTTTATCTCTCGCCTCGTTTGGTTTAAACTAGTTTTGAATGTTTGGTGAAAGTGGGCCTAAGTTTAGGTTAGATAACATGTAGCAGTTGAAAATAGCAGGCTATTTGAAAATAACGAAGCAAAAACTGCGAATACCCCATATCTTCAAGTGTAATTTATTGTGCGTATCGACCCACGGTATGAAGAATAATTGTCAACTATCGTGTTGTACCTTTGTCAAGTCAGTTATTTTCTTTACTACAACCACCACCAGAAGTAACGCATTCCTTTCTCACGTACAATAAATTGTAACCTTCAACAAGGATAACAATGAAAGAGATATTCCAAGTTTTTTTTATGAGACCAAATTGTCTAATTATTTATTTTTCCCCGTTTTTAAAAACATAATATTAAGTTTAATGTAGCGCAAATTAGTTCAAATATTGCATATTGGGAATGGGGTCACCCAAAAATATACGCTGTTATTGCCTAGCTTGTAGAAAATATTGTAAAAAAAGAAATAAACACGTAACAGTCAGGTATATTTTAGACCGACTTTCCAAACTCAACTTTTCAGAATCAACAGACATGCTAATTGTGTGGGTTTACCACCCCCCCCCCCCCCCCCCCGCCATCTCGTTTTGGCCTGTCCCTTGATAGCCTGTTTGCAGGGAGCAGTCTACTTTTTCTCCCCATCTTCACCTGGAACAATACAACACTCTTCTTTTGTGACACTACCCATGGTCCTGTCCACTGTGGCTGAAGTTTGGGGGACTTACCACGTACACGTTTCGGACCGTGTACCCACACCCAGTCCCCTTCTTTGAACGGAGGGTGCTTGGCTCTACGATCGAAACATTCTTTTTGTGCTCTCATCTTCGATCCAGCATTCTTTTGAGCAAAATCCCGAACTTTTGCAAGATTGGTTCTAAGCTGGAGAGCGTGAGATGTAGTTAGCATCACAGGCTTGTTGCTGGAGGTCTCACAAGAGTATCGGGTAGATGATGGTCCCTTCCAAAGAGTAGTTGTGCAGGCGAGTAACCCGTAGTAGCATTGGGAGTGGACCGATACGCCAGAAATAAAAGCGGAATCTTGTCATCCCAGTTTTTTGATCTTCATCCACAAACATAGCTAGGAACTTGGTGATAGATTGTTTCATTCTTTCCACCAGTCCTCCAGACTGAGGATGAAAAGGGGTAGTTCGGGTCTTTCGGGCTCCCAAAATTGTGGTAACCCCCTCCATAAGCTTTGCTTCAAAATTCCGACCCTGGTCTGTGTGATTTTCCCATGGCACACCGTTCCGGCTGAAAACATGCTCAACTAGAGCAGATGCTACAGTATGTTTGACTGCCATTAAGCCCTGTCAATGGAAATATATTTTCCGAAAGCTAGGGAATAACGGCGTATATTTTTGGATGAAACCAGCCCCGATAGTTGACAATTCTTCATATCTTCAAGACTACCGTGAACTGGGGTGATACTGATATGCTGGGGTGATACTGATCAACACGCCTTTTTTCATTTGCATGCGATTGCAGAACTCCACACAGTCCTAAATTGGAAAGTTAGGTCGTGTTATGTGTTCGTAACAATGTCTTCTCTGGGGGGATATCGTTCCCGCCCGATAGTCTAGGTTACCATGGTAGCTGATAAGGAAATACACAAATCTCAAAATCGGGCCCAGCTGACATTGTGATTGTAACTTCTGTTGTGCCGGTGTCGGGTGTTTTGTGGTGAAGTTCTAGCGAAAAGATTTTGTTTCTCTTAGAGGTAAGCATGAAATATCTGCAATTAGTTTGTTTTTTTTCCGTGTTACTACAGTTGGTTATCTGTTGAAAACAAAAACAAATCATTTTCAGGGGGTGATAGTGATCACGGCCAAAATGCCCCGAAACTATCAAAAAGTGATTGGTCCATCATTATTTTTGGTAACAAGTGCTTTAAAATTAGTTGTTTCTTGTCAGTTACCAATCATGTGCCACGAATGGTCTCATTATAATAATAAATACTGAAGAGGATATTACGAGTCTTGAATTTTGGCTTTATTCTGATTTTTATAAGTAAAGAGTTGGTTTTCATTAGTTTTTCAATAAAAATTGTTCTGAAATGAGTTGTTAGTGGTTTTTTTTTACCTCAGGGTACTAAAAAACAATTTTAATAGTTTAAGTTCGATTTTTAATTGTTTTTAATATGTTCAAGTTCGATTTTAAATTAGTGATCACTATCACCCCCTATGTGGGGGGTGATACTGATCAATCTAATTTTTTTTTTTAATGAGCTTAATTCAACAAAATTTCAAAGTTTGATATAGGATACTGTTCGTAAGATGTGGGAGAATATAAACTATTTTTTTCAGATTTTTTTGAATTATTACACTGGAAGTTTTCAAGGAAAAACTGTAGAAATTGATCACTATCACCCCAGTCTACGGTAGTTCTTTCTATTATGCTGTGGAAATACTCATCTAAGAGAAATCAGAATACATTTGAACTCGTCAATAGGTGCAGGCGTTGATATATTACCATTGAAGTAACTAACCGCATAAGTAATAAGTAAGTATAATAAGTAAGTAACCGCATCCTACATGATACCAAGCCTCAACCATACAAGACTCAAGCCGAGAAACCATAGCAAGAAGCCGGATATCACAGCCGTGAAGCCAGTCAGGTCTGCCATATTATTAGATTATCAGGTTGACAATGGTAGCCTCAACGTCACCTGCTGCAATCAATATCTGAGCTAATAGGAGAGGCAGCCAATCACATCAAGGTAATGGCTGAGTTCTTGTTGTGGCACAGGGTGAGGTGTGGGAAAAGCGTCTCACAGTCATTCGAGCTGGGGATCTCGGCAGGAGTTCCGTAGTATCACCACCTGCATCTGCTGAGCTCATACCTGAACGTGGTGATCGTTCTACAGTCGATCTGCGGCTCCACTTGCAATTATCAAGTTTGAATGCTTGAAGTGCAGACTCAATCATGTCTCCCCTCGTCACTAGACAGCCGAAAGTGGAGTCTGCACTTGGAGCCACAAAACATGGTGACTGCACCCAAATCCACAATGAACGCTCATGATTGTCTGGCATCTGCATAGATAAAATAGAACAAGTGTAGAGCACCCATAGCTTCTCATTTCCCCATACTCTAGTGGCATCAGCTGTTTTGAGACGTAATAAACAGCAACTTCCGTGCATCTGCAGTCCTATTTCATTTAAATACAATAAATCAAAAACATATTTAAAATTCAAATAAGATCTACTCGACGAGTAATTTCAAGATAAAATAGAAATAATTAGTTTTGAAGAAATGGCTCATTCCCCATTTCAAGTTTGTGGGATATTACAGACTTTGACATATAATTACCCATATAATAATTATTACTTATAATATTTACCCTTAGAGTGCTCCACTCTACCCTACCAATCTAAATTTCAATGCCATGGATACGAAAAAGCCAAGCTATCTTTTGAATGGGGTAAACAACAACAATTATCTTGCCAGTAAATATGAATTGTCCACTTTGATGCTTCAGCCATACTGGGTGTGCACAAGGAATCAAACGATCCTCATAAGTCTAAATTAAAATTATATATAAATTTCAGTTTTGTCGAAGAAATTTTCAAAAATATTGGATTTATAGCCAAAAGATATTTGAAGAGAGGAATGTTCATTAAAACGAAATTTGGCCTCAGATTTTTCACCCTTCCTTCGATAAATATTTCATTTAATGACTCCAAAGGAAGAGGAAGCAGGTACATAGTCTACTAATACCATAAAGACGAAAATAATTACAAAAATATACTCAGCATTCAGAATGCTCTCATAGAGGAGAATATCATCAACGAACCTAAGAAAAATAATTTATTATTACTTGAGTCAATCAGCTCCAATAACAACAAAATTAACAACAACAATAATATTATTATCATATTTTGGAATACCGAATGGGGGGAAAATCAACCTTCATTTTAGTTTAAAACTGTGAGATTCTTAAAATAGTACATCAGCTACACAAAACAATGATCTAAAGCCACAAAAATAATACTATAAAATGATCACTCTGAAAAAATATTACCCATGAGAACTTAATGGGAGATACTTTATAGGATGATAAACTTAAAGTAATGAGTAGGTAATTAAAAGTAGGTACTTTTGCAAGTATGTATGAGTTACAATGAAAGGTGCCTGTCGTATGTTCGATGCAACCTGGTAAATTGTCAGCTCTACCGCAGCAATAGCTTCATAAAAGCAACGAACCACCACGTTCTAGCGTCTAAAAAGTAGTGAGGTGAAGAGGATGAAGCAAGGTCTCATCCTACTTTTCGTTTAAGGGGGTCTCAGTCGGTCGCCGTTCGTTCCTCGTCCCGGGTCAGTATTTCGCGAAATTGAAGGGGCAAAAACTTAAAAGTTGTACTTAAAAACAACTGAAAAGTTGTATCCATAAGTGCACGGCCCTAGGGAATTGAAAAACTGAAATATTGCCCCTGGAATCTGTAATGATCTCCAGTCGGAGATCTAATTACTTGGAAATTGGGGAGAAATAAGACACGTAATCTGACGGGAATGAAGGAGGTATATTCAATAATGACTTACGTGAAGCGGGCCAGACTTGGGGGAAGAGGGACGTCGAGCCGCGATCGCGATCATACTGGCTTATCGCATGACCTCGACCCCTCTCTTCCCCTACTCGGGAAGGGTCATCCGTCCTTGAGTGATTGTATCATCACACTCCCCCCCCTGGTGAAAAAAATTTGGGGTCATATAGGGGACTGGTGACGGCAAATTTTAATTGGTGATGAATTTTGGGAGGCATCCCTGGGGAAACCGTCCTGGCCCACCTGTTGCGCTCTGCAGTGTACAGTTTACAGTTGGCTGGTCTGTGGAAGCCGTGCTTTTGCTTAATAGTGATCTGCAGGGTCAGTGTGGGCGAAGTGGGTGAAAACCCCAGGGGAATTGGTGTTGACTTTTTGCCTCCTTGTTTCAAGTTGTGGGGTTTAGGGACTGAGACCAGGGGGGTGGGATGTGGTATGTTAGGGGGTGTGTTACGGGGTACATAAAGCGCAGAGTCGGGCAAACGCGCGTGGATGCGAGAAAGTTAAACGTGTACACGATCCATCTATCGGCGGGAGGTTATCAGCTGATTAGGAGGTCCGTAGGATCGGAACAAAATAATCGTGATTTATACTACGCTCGGGATACCATGTAATGATCTCCAGTCGGAGATCTAATTACTTGGAAATTGGGGAGAAATAAGACACGTAATCTGACGGGAATGAAGGAGGTATATTCAATAATGACTTACGTGAAGCGGGCCAGACTTGGGGGAAGAGGGACGTCGAGCCGCGATCGCGATCATACTGGCTTATCGCATGACCTCGACCCCTCTCTTCCCCTACTCGGGAAGGGTCATCCGTCCTTGAGTGATTGTATCATCACAAATCATCAAAATCGAACAATAATTGCCAGAGAAATATGGGAAAACCCGTCTATTCAGTTTGGCTTTGATGATTCCAGCGGCATTATTTCAATTCCCCAAGGCCGTGCACTAATGAATTTCTGAAATCCTTTAAAATTTCAAATTTAGGTACAATTTTCCAAATTTTGCGAAATACTGACCCGGAACGAGGAACGAACGGCGACCGACTGAGACCCCCTTAACATTTTTTATTGTATCCAGTAACGTACGATTTTCGGAATAAAACGATTATAATGATCAAAATCGTGTTTTCACTGAACTAAACACACGACAGTAGCATCTGTTGGGTTATCTATCGCAATGCCACCAACTTCGGAACTCTAATTTATCGGACAATTGTCCTTAGCAAAAAAAAGAGGCTTTCTAATCCTAATCCATTCGTGATTCAAATTTGAGAGATTGCAGGAAATTTCTGAGCTATGTCAAAAATTAGACAGAAAAAACACCTGAGGATATCAACACGTGACTCAGTTTTGATTTATTTATAAATACAGCTTAAACAGTGCCAGACTTGGGTTTACCAACTCCTAAATGAAATATCGGCTGAGGAGTCAATTTTTTATGAAATTGTGCGAAGAATCTTTACTAAAACATGGAGATTTTTGAAAAACAAAGTTGGTGTGCGTTGCGCACAATTGCGCACGTACACGGTGCGCACAAATGTGATATTTGAATTCCCCGTAGAAAATCAAAGGGGGGTTACTGCTAGACTTTTTTTCTAACCCTCCTAATAACGGATATAAAAATATATATCCACCCTTTAAGGAATAAACCGTAGAGTAAATATTTATCTACTTGGTAAATAATTTATCAATTTATTTATTTATCTACTGTATATGAATACAGTACGAAAAAAAAACGAAAATCAACGTGTATGTCATCGGGTTTGAAATGTAGTTTTCGTCTAGGATGCTGAAGTACCGTCATAAACAGCACAGTCCATGTAAAAGTGAATTACGATAATCCACTTCCTTCAGTTCATTAACTGTTAACAATCACCAGTGCATTGGACATTAAACAGGCACTCTTCTCCCAAGGGGACATAATTATGTACTAAGCAGTATCACCGTTCCCTATAAACCGTTTACAAGCAGGTTTCTACTCCCGCCTGGTCCGCTTGGGTCTAGAACCCAAGGGCTCATCTTTTGATCCCTTCTTGTTGAACTGCACCTGACTTTGTGCCGTAAGTTGCAAAGATATGGCGTGAGTGTTCAACTTCTCCCCGAGCAAAAGGTCTTTGAGACCTCGCATTTTTCGACTGTACAACGTAAGTTTTGTGGAGGACTTTTCCATTTTGACAGCAGATGTGCTCGCTTCACCGTCACCAACAAAAGGCTCGCCGTCGCCTTGTAGGAGGAAATCGCGGTTGAGGATTCGCTCACCACAAGCGGCCGTCAGAGCTTTGATTTTAGGATCAAGCGATTCCAAACTGGTTATTTCCTCCAACATCAACACTTTGGCTTTGCCTTCAAGAGTGCTGCACAGGCTGTTGTTGTTGTTTTCAGGGGCATTCGTAATGATAATTTGCTCTCTTACCTCGTGTTCAAATTTCGATATCGTGCTGACGAGTGGCTGTGCCCAGCCGATGTGCAGCACAGGCGTAGGGCTGTCTTCCTCCCACTGGCAGATTCCGTCGTAGAATCTAAGCAAATCAGCGAAGCACTCGGGATCCTTGAGGATGGAATGAGCGTTGTGTCCTGAGCCGACTACTCTCATTGCGTGGGGTATCAACTCATTTGCAATCTCTTTCAGCTCTTTGTATATTTCCTCGTCGTCTCTCGAGTAATTATACCTATAAGTTAAAATTAAGGTAAAATACTCGTAGGTAAGCAACTTGATCAATGTGAAGGGAAATGCTAGTAGGGGTATTTACGGAAATATATCAGGATATCACTCGCTACTGCAGCTGCTTCTCCATGTTCATGACGTAAGGTAATGCTAAGTTCAGGCAGAGGATACCCACAGGGGGAGGGGGGGGGGGGGCAAAAGCTGTCAGCAAGGTGCTTGAAGATGAAAGGAGCTGGAGTCAATTGGGGCAATGTACGAGGGTCATCCAGAAAGTAAGGTTACAAGGGCTCCTGAGGTTGGTGGAAATTTTCTTTTTCAAAGTTGGTGCACCTACTGTGAAGGGGAGTTCGTAACGGTCAGTTTGCTTCGCCCCGCGTTTATTTCGGCCGTTTTTTTTAGTTACAGTAAAAGTTTCCAATGGAGAGGTCATCTCGCGCTCCCGCCAACTCCCGTCCGTGCGAGATCCGAGCGGTCATTCGTTTTTTGACTTCGCAGAATAATACCGCGGCTAACATCCATCGCAAGCTCGTCGAAGTTTATGGTGGTGATGTGATGAGTCGACAACATGTCACAAAATGGGTCAGGTTGTTTAGAGAGGGCCGTACTGAGACTCACGACGAGCAAAGGAGTGGGAGGCCATCAGTGATTTCTGAGGAACTTGTGCAAAAAGTTGAAGAACAAGTGCGAAATGACCGCCGTGTGACACTTGACGACCTTCACGAAAAATTTCCTGATATTTCTCGAAGTCTCCTTGGTGATATTGTTTCGGAAAAACTTGGTTACAAGAAGTTGTGTGCGAGATGGGTACCCAGAATGCTCACACCGGAGCACCGTCAAAATCGTGTGACTGCGGCTCGTGAATTTTTGGATCGTTTTGCACAGGAGGGAGAAGCTTTTTTGGACTCTATTGTGACAGGGGATGAGACGTGGGTGTGTCACTACACCCCAGAAACCAAAAGACAATCACTTCAGTGGCGTCATTCAGCCTCCCCTCCCACCAAAAAGTTCAAAACGACCCATTCAGCCGGAAAAGTCATGGCATCTGTTTTCTGGGACCGTAAGGGAGTCCTTCTAGTGGATTTCATGCCTAAAGGGACTACCATTAACGCAGTAGCTTATTGCAATACCTTAAAAACTGAGAAGAGCCATCCAGAACCGCAGAAGGGGAAGGCTGACCAAGGGAGTGAGTCTCCTGCACAACAACGCCAGGCCTCACACTGCACGTGTTTCACAGGAGCTGCTGACTTCGTTTGGATGGGACATTATCACCCATCCACCCTATTCACCCGACTTGGTACCTTCAGATTACCATCTCTTCACTAAACTGAAGGAGTTTTTGGGAGGGAAACGATTTTCCAATGATCAGGAGGTCGAGGAAGCTGTGGAGAAGTGGCTGAAAGAGGTGGCGGCGGAGGTCTACAACACAGGCATACAAAAGCTGGTGCCCCGACTACAGAAATGTCTTGATCTTGACGGCAATTACGTTGAAAAATAGTTCACTATATTTGTGAAGTATCCTGTGAATTTCTTACAAATACAAAATTTTTTCGATTTTACTCAGGTGTTGTAACCTTACTTTCTGGATGACCCTCGTACCTATACCTTGAGTACCCTGACAAGGAAGACGTTGTTAGAACGGATGAATTAGAACTAATGAAGCGCCCCTGGAGCTCTGCCTGAAGTAATGTAAGGCTGTGTAATGTCTGCCTGAGTAACAGTTTCAGGCTTAGCTTCCAACATGGGAGAAAAGGAGTTTTTTTTAGTGGGTTCAAATCCCACAAAACCTTGAAGGTCCGTGCCTTCAAGATTCTTCCGTACCTTAAGAGATCCAACTCCATCTGTGGATCTTGAAGATTTTCTCACCTGCCTGGCGAAAAAAAGTATAAACTTTATCTACAGTCGGGCTACCTTGAAGGCCATTGATCTATACACTATAGATCGAAGTTGGTCCGAGAATACCTCAATACCCTCAAAACAGTGGCCCAGAGCAACCAGCCCCCCCCTTCTCTCCCTCCCTCCCCCCCCCCCCTCTGGTCCCTTCTCTGGATTCCACGAGATCATGAAATTGCTGATCGTACAGCCAAAAGAGGATCAAAGTCCCTACAAACAGGGCTGGAATCGATGTTGGGAACTAACAAAAGCTGCATACAGGACGTGGTTAACAACTGGGAAAGAAATGAGCGAGTAAGATACTGGCAAAACCTCCCAGTCCTGAGTCATGCAAAACTATTTGTGACGTTCTCAAAGTACGGGCTAATGTACTCATAGCTACGCCAAACAAGGACGTCATAATACTCGCGGGTCTGTTAACAGGCCACTGCCCACTTTGATGTCACCTAAAGGAAATAAGTAAACTAACGACGGACAGCTGGCTCTTCCGCGAAATGGAAGATATCGATCATATCGATACCTTAAAGCACAAAGGCGCTATGTCCAAAAACGTCACTTTTGAGATAAATGGGTCAGTTACATGGTTGTAGCTTTAAAAACTTTGAAAATGGCTTAAAAACGGAAAAATTGACAGGGTTCTATGTCCTCTCTCGAATAATCGTAAATGCCATTCGGTGCTTTGTCCAAAAGAGGAATGCACAATCGTTCTGTGCCCCAATAAGATAGCTATAAAATTCAATCGTATTGTGGACACTGGAGTTTTGTCCGGACATGGCTCCTTTGTGTACTAGGTTTAAGGAAGGCGGACACTGTTTCTTAGGAAAAAAAAACCGTTCTCTCCCTTTAAGGCTGTGTCCCGGTTTTAGTTCCCAAATCCGCCGCCAAGTAGCGTCTTGAAATGATCACATTTTGAATGACCATTTTCTCATTACTTTTGAAATTTGAACACACTCATTTAATTAAACTAAAATCGCGTTTTACGAGTGGGCTTGTGTAAAATATGAGTATATTTATGAGTTGGATAAAATATAGTTAGATTCACATTTTAATTGGCCAACAAATTCAAAAAACCAACATACAACTGAGTCATAGAAGAGGTCATTGTTGTTCCAATGGGGTAGTTGCATGGGTCGGAATTTCGTGTTTTTGACTTCAGATTCGAATTTAGCGCACTTAAAAACGTATCTGTACCTGTTTTCAGTTAGAAATTCCATTTAGTTTAGCCGTATTTCAATAAAGAAGTACCGTGCTTTTTAGTGTTGGCGGGCCACTCCTCTTACGTCATCCCTAAACGAGAATCTCACGATAGAGTGCGTTGAGATCACTGCAATCGAGGACAATTCGAGTCAGAAACATTGAAATATAGTTGCAAAATAATGCTGATGGTTAAAAAAACTTTGAAATATATTTTTCAAGCTTTACATGTTTGAATTAATCGTTTAAATTGAAAGTTTTGAAGCATATTTTGGTTATTTTTCTTGTTGTTAAAACCTTGCGTTACTTTTACGGTCATGTTATCACGTTATCAGTGGACACATTTCTGGTGGTGCGGTCTGAGTTCGTACCATAGTTTATACCGGTATTTACCTACCATAATTTATTAGTTGATTGGTTTGGAAAAGATAATGTTCACTGTAAAGTTTCAAGAAGCTTTTAATAAACGCTTGCATACGGGTCTGCAACACATGTCTTCATTTTTTCCCTCTACCTACCCGATAATCCGCTTTCGAATGTTGTTGACAGTTCTTTTAACTCAGGGGTAGGTATATCTCAGTTTCTTCCGTAAGTACAGCGGTTTTGGCAGCATATAATTTATGCAAATATTTAGGGCTTTCCAACGAATGGTGAACGATTTTTCTACGAACACGAATGACGAAGATAAAGTTAGGTAGGAACGACTTGATTGTAAGTAGAAATCATCAGAAAACCAACCGTAACTTTTTTCGTTTATGTGCCAAAGTATTGAAATAAAATGTCTATATGCCAAAAAGGAGAGCCATCGATTAGAGTTTTGAGGTGGCTTTCCTGGAAAATATTCCGTATTCGTATATTGGCATGTAGCACGATTTTTACGTCAATAAAAAGTTCGTCAGCGCCGAAATAAGAGGAGCCAAGAATGAAGGTAAGTTGACACTTTTGTAGAAAGTAAAAGATCAGTTGTTTTCTTGAGTGTAGTACTTCTTCATCAAAATGGTTGCAGTAGCTCATTTATTGGAAGTTTCATCGTAGTGTCATTATCCTGTACAACGTAGTACCAATGAGTGTTTGTAAATTGTTAAATAAAAGGATGTTGGTTATGTCCAACTTGGAAGAATCTAGCAAATTTGCGAGGTTGTGGCTCGAGTATCACCAGAACACCGCGTTTTTTCACAACCATATAAGGTTTCAGTTACAGTAGAGGGAATGCCAGAAGGAAACGAAATCTTAGATGCAACATGTTTCGATTGTGCTGCTAGCAAAATTCAGTATGATAGCACCTCAAACGAACGTAAACAAACAGAGGGTTGCTATCAAAGGACCCCCCGGGCAAAGCATCCCTCCGGCACAGTACCCCCAGGTCGATAACCTTGGTAACAGTGGTGTAGTGGTCTCTTGGCCCCCTTCACACCCGTGATGTAGCCCCCACCCCGCAGCGTCCAAGCCTTGTGTAGGTTTTCCCACCTGAATCCGAGAATCCCGTTCTTTGAAAAAATCTCTAAATTTTTAGGAAGCGTTTCTGGGAGTTTTATTTGCAGATTCGTACTTCAATAGAGATTATCTACACAGAAAAAATACAAAAAAATATCATGCAACTACCCCATTACATTCAAAAGAACTCTCGATCCCCGTTTTCTCAAACCATTTATCATAGGGAGACCGCACGTAGAGAATTTCATGCGGCTAGAAAACGTTTTCAAATCGTTGTTGAAGTTTTTTTCAAGCCGAAAAGCTTGAATGGAGGTCGGACCCTTCGGGTGAGTCTTTCTTGCCAACACCTTTTTACTAACTGCCGAAAGTAAGGTGCCACTTCAATTCCTCTAGAACATTTTCAAGAGGAAGGGGCTCTCCTTCCTCACTGCCTCATTAATTTTAGCCAATTTTACTAATGCCGATGAACGTGTAATTAAATTTTAAATTCTGATAAGCGGATTGTGATTGTCATACCTTTCTTCAATATCCTATTTGCAGGTTTTTCAAAAATTTGCCTCTTACATGGTTTATTTGAATTATTGTTAGGTACTCAAAATTGATTTTTGAAATTTTCAAACATAATTAACCAAAATTGTAATTACGAGTACTTTTTAAATAAGTCTGTGTAAGCAGTTTTTAAAAATTCCATTTTGTTTACAAATGGGAAGCTACTTAAATTTGTCCTCGAAGTTGCTGACATCTATCCAAAAAATCGTACTAAAATCGCGGACACTTTGCCGCGATCAAGGGTTGGACTTGAAATTAACCAGAAACCCAAAACTGAATCCCAAAAGATTGTTCACTTATAGGACATTGGCCTAATTTCCGTTCAGATTTGAGCGTATTAAATGCTGAGTGTTTCATTGAAATTAGTTTTGTGTAGTACTCAGTTGTGCATTCTTCGCAGATGGTTAATAATAGCCAACCGTTGTGTAGTAATTTTCAGCGTTGTTAACTTATACCCAGTGTTTTTTAAAATCGTGGCACATTTTTTGTGATAATTAAGTAAAAAAATTGATAATAGTTCATTTTTGAATAACTTATTTAATACGTTGAATTTCCGTAATTTTTTTTTTATTAAACAGTAGGCAACTTACGAACAGATAGGTACTAGTTAAAGAAGACGATTTTGGCGATCCTTTGAAACCAAGGGTTCCTTCAATTTTTGTGCTCCAAATTGTTTTAATATACAACAACACCTACCCAACACATGAAACCTCCTGGCGACACCAACCTCTGGTGCTAGTCTGTCACCAAAAAACCGGTGGTGACGCCAAATTATGATCGAGAGCGTGATAAAATCCTTTACCCAAACCCCTTTGGTCCACAATCGAACTTGGCTAGAGGATCCATGTCCCTAACCTTACTTGGCCAAAAGAGCTATGTCCACCCATCTTCCACATTTATTATTTTTTTAATTACAGAAACACTCAAATTCATCATAACTATTTTTGGAAGATCTTCTTGAAGAGTATAGGTAATGAGAAATTGAAGAGTTTAGTGGAATAAGCCAATTGTGCATTGATGAAAACTTCTTTTGCGTTTTTCTCAAAACTCCGTTTTTGGACATAACGACTTTGTGCTTTAAGGTATCGATATGTGCCACTGTGAATAACTTGGCCGAGTTAGATGCACAATCCTTGGAAGTGATGTCCCGTCTCCTGACACTATTTCTAAGGTGGCTTTACCTCCTCTGCTACAATAACAAGTGGGGAGAAAGAGTTTTTGATAAACCCTTATCAGTAGGCTAACATAGGTTGGAGACATTAGTCAATGGACCGTTTTAGGTCGCAGTGGAGGGGGTCTGTGAATCACCTTCCGTCAGTCCTCCCACCTTTATTAGGACGTCCCACAGTAAGACTTGGGCGTCCTCATGCGATTGATCGGGGATAAGTTGGACAACACTCAACAGAAATAAAAATAACCACACACTAATCGTTTTAGATCATTCTGAATCCAAATCCGCGAAAAAAAAACGCTGCAAATCATTGCTCAAAGGTTTATTATTTTCTGTATAGATCACCCTTCTGTTTTGATCACTGGTTCTCCATCAATAGCACCTACTACCATCTGTATTCTCCCTTGACCTTCCCTCTCAAATTTCATCTTCCTGCGTTCAATAGGATTGAAAATGGCTTTGGAGCTCACTCAGCTGAACAGTGATCTGAGGAGTGAAGAAGATCTCCTCGAATGCTGGAGACGCCTGGAAGAGCACTTCCATTCAATAGGATTGAAAATGGCTTCGGAGCTCACTCAGCTGACCACTGATCTGAGGAGTGAAGAAGCCTTTGAGCAATGATTTGCAGCGTTTTTTACCCACCAACATTTTTTTAACCTACCAACTATTGGTAGGTACTACCTACCACACCATACTGGCTTCACACCTTCACAATCAAGTTTATCAGAAAGAACTAAACGCTTCACACTCGATTGGAAAAATAGAAAGCTTCATATGGAAATTTGATTACTGGTTACGCAGAAGGCAAAACTGTATACAAATCGAAGAAATGAACAGCGATCGCATTTTAGTCCGATAAAATTTGAATGGAGATTAGACCTCTTTTGCGATTCACACTCATGATTCTGTTTTATCGAAGGAAAACCTTCAAGTACTCGTAGGGACCGAACGGTTTGTCGTACAGAGCTCCGGGTGGTCTCAAACATTTTAAAAAATTCAATACTATTTAAAATTGGTGAAAAAACGATACCTTTATTTCGAGAATTTTCGAGCTAGGGCACATTTGAAAATTTCAACCCTTAATTTTCACCCCTTAGAAGTGACCTACTTCAACCAAAAGCTTCGCGGCACAACTAGACCCCAAATGGAGACCATATACCAAATTTGAACCAAATCGGTCCAGTGTTGCTAAGAAAAGTGCCGCGTACGGCGTACGGCGGACGGACGGAAATTTTTTTATTCGATTTTCGTATTCTACGTACCTTGAAACGTAAAACATCAAATTTTGAGGGGGGGTTACAATTTTTTTTTCTTGCTCGATTCCAAAGGCTTATTATTGAAAATAATAAACCAAAATACACGTTTTTCCGCGTTCAAACAAAAAATTCTGTAAGAAATCCTACTTTAAAAATGAAAGTGACTGAACCGTTGGAAAGGTGAGCTTTTGGTGCAACTTTTAGGCTTAAAGGCAAGCATATACAAGCTGAAAAGCAGCTCTTTCCAGCTTGTATCCTTTTCTGCTGGTAAGAATACAAGCTCTTTCCAGTGATATCGTCAAATTTGAGTTTATACAGTAAATTGAAGGAGTTATTAACATTTTAATGAACGGAAAAGATTTTTAAAGTGAAAAAAATCGGATTTTAAGGGGGTTTGAAAAAAAAGTCAGGAGACAAAAAAAAAGTCACAAATTACTTGTGGAATCAATCCCTACGAACAGCAGTGGTTCGTATAGATGGCACGATGTCGAAGGATTTGGGAATCCAGAGAGGGGTGAGGCAGGGGTGTGTGCTATCTCCTCTGCTCTTCAATTTGTATTCTGGGAAATTTTCAATGAAGCGCTTGCTGGCAGACCGGGAGAAGTCATCGTGAATGGAACAATAATTCATAACCTAAGATATGCCGATGACACGGTACTGTCGGCAACTAGCATCGAGGATTTGCAGCGGCTTCTGGATTCGGTGGCTGATCACAGCATCAAAATGGCTCTAAGATTATAATATTTAGATTATTTTTTATACAATTATTTAGGGGGGGTTAAAATTTTTTTTTCTTGCTCGATTCCAAAGGCTTATTATTGAAAATAATAAACCAAAATCATAGGTGAATGTTTGTGTGTGTACAAGATCTTGTAAACTCTGCCCAAGCCTCAATTTCCAACCGATTTTCGTGGTTCTTTTATTATTCGACACGGAAATCTATCTAGTTGAGCACTACGTCGCCGGAATTTCAAATTCTACCTTTTAAGGGGGTTCATGCTCAAAAAACGTGCGTTTGCGGGCATAATCTGGTAAAATCTGCCCAGGCCTCAATTTCCAACCGATTTGAGTGTTTTTTGTTCGACTCAGAAATCGTTCAAATTGCACACTATTTCACCAGAGTATCAAAATTCGCAAGGGGAGGGGGCGAGTGGGGGGATAATATTGACAACATATACGATTTTTCAATAATTCGGTTCCTTTATAGCTCACTAATTGTACCCAAGCTTTGAAATTGAGGAAAATGTCTCATTATACCTCCGGATTTTCATGAATTATTCTCTGTTCCACCATGGAACTAATAGTGGTGCCACCATGGTGCCAAAACACCATAAAGCACCCATTTCGTGGTTTTTTTCCGTGTGTGTTTCACCTCGAATACGGATGTTAACTTCGACGGACTGCCTACCAAAACAAATAGATGAAAGTTCAACGTTACGAAGTGTTACCGCTTTGGTGTCAGACTGGCACCATTGATGGTGGGAGGTGAACTCGAATTCACATGCTGGGAAGAGTAGATCATGGATTGTAAAATGCTCTTCAAATTCGAGGCTCCCATGCCGCTAGAAATGTTATGGTGGATAATTGCGAGGGGGGGGGGGTGTCACCATTTCTTGCCAAAAATACTCAATAAATAACATCGAGTGAAACAGTTTTTTCGCTTACCAACTGGTATTAATTGACCTAATGCTTATCCAATGGGACGTCCCCTGGAAGCATGCATTACTTATCAATATGTTTAACAATAAAAAGTTCTGGTTTAAGTTCCGATAGGACCGAACGAGTAGGACTACGAATTTCCACTATAATATAGTGGAAATTCGACATATTATGTCGAATCACCTTAATACCTCCTATCGATCATACATAGAGTTACTTACTGCTTGATCACATCACTTGCATTAGCCCATGCGTTGAAGGCCTCCTTGTACAGCCCCAAACGGTAATAGTACCCCGCTTGGTAGGTGTACGGATAGACGTGCATGTTACTGTAGAACCGCTTAGCAGAATGAATACCCTGTTGAAGTAAAGCTACGCAGTTCACTCGCCCTATTGCTTTTATTTCCTCAAGCTCTGATAGATTACCTAACGATAAAAACAAAAACATAATTAGATAGAAAATTTTCAATTTTAAGATAATTTCAGAGAAAATGATCATAATAAATAGACACGATATACCGACACATTACAAGTAACCTTCATCCAATACCTGAGTGTAAAGATCATGATGGGACATTATTTGTTTTCACCTATCTACAAATATTTGTTAGGAAATTATGACAAATGTTTTGAACTACGCACACATGATGAGCGTTTCAGGTACATACCCAATGCCAATGGGTATTTGTCGAGATATCCGTTGTCATACAGCAACCAAAGTAACTGTTGCTGAAATTCGGCAACTTCTATGGAGTCTGATGTGGCGTTCAGAGAAGGGTTGATTGCGGAAACCAGAGCTGCAACCTCCTCATGCCGACTACAAATCACCGGATACCCGTTCAGGTACACCCATGACCTGGAATTCACACCTCCATCCACACTTCTTCCTCTTTTATCCTCACTCCCTTTGCCTTAAAAAAAATACGAGAATACCAAATGACCAACAACTTGACATTAAAATAGGTCTACCGTGGATAGTCTAAATCTGTGTGGCGGATCCACGAACTGACGGCTGAGTCTTCCTTCCATGGTGAAACATTCGCAGGGAAATTGGACAGGTGCGAAAAGTAAAGCTGGGTTCACATGAGGGCGGTCGACGCGGTTGAGGCGGTTGCGGTTGACGCGTTCGGCCATTTGATTGGCGGCGCCTCAGCCGCCTGAGTACTTTTGGAGTGGACTGTCGCGTTTCAAATATTCTGATATTCGACGCGTCGACCGCTTCGTTATCACGACTTGTTATCACCACTTGTTTGAGCAGGGAATTCAACTGGTGTTTTGTGTGGTGAGCTTGGAAGCTGATTCACAGAATATTCCGCCGATTACAAATCCTCTGTCCAAAAATGACAAGTTTTAGCGAACTTATTATTGACCTTGTGAAGGAGAGAAGACAGCTGTGGGACTTTAAGGTAGGGGTCACCAAGTATTTTTTATTTTACTTATAGGTATTTGTAATTTTCGCTTATTTTGGTCTCCTGTAAACATGTGAAGAATGCATCGTAATTAAATAAATGGTATATCTAATAAATATGATCTGTGATTTATGTAATGGAAACTAAATTTGATGAAAATTTCAACCACCTGAGGTGATTTCTAAAATTTTTTTGCATAATTAGCACCAACAACGAAATTATAAATTACGCTTTTCGTGGGAATATTCTACATTATAATTCACTTTGATAATAATGATTACAAATAAAATAAAGCTATCATAATTCCGATTTTTGGAGTTGGTAGGTAATGGTATCTATCTCGATTCAGTAAAATACTGTTTATCTTTGAAGCTGACGCGCAACCGCGACCATGTGAACCTCTAGATGCCAGCCGCGTCCCGATCGCGTTGACCGCCTCCTCGCACAACCGCGTTGACCGCGCTCATGTGAACCCAGCTTAATCATGAGTGAGGGTGCACTGCGCACGAAATCCACGCCTTAAGGGGGTCTCAGTCGGCCGCCGTTCGTTTTTTAGTATTTAGCGAAATTGAAGACGCTGAAGTTGTACCTAAATTTGAAATTTTAAAGGATTTTAGAAATTCATTAGTGCACGGCCCTAGGGAATTGAAAAACTGAAATATTGCCACCGGAATCATTAAAATCAAACAATAATTGCCAAAGAAAATTGGGAAAAACTACTGAATAAATGGGTTTTCCCATGTTTTTCCCATAATATGGGAAAAAGAAGAAGAGAAATATTAAGAAAAAAAAAGAAAATAAATATTATGAAGAAAAAGAGAAATATTATTTCTCTGGCAATTATTGTTCGATTTTGATGATTCTAGCAGCAATCTTTCAGGTTTTATATCCCCAAGGCCCAAGCACTAATGAATTCCTAAAATCTTGAAAATGTAAAGTTTAGCTACATTTTATGGAAAAAACATAATTGAATTAACAGTTTTCCCCATTTTTCTCTTTCAATTATTGTTCAATTTTGATGATTCCGGCGGCAATATTTCAGTTTGTCAATTCCCTAGGGCCGTGCACTAATGAATTTCTCAAATCATTTAAAATTTCAAATTTAGGTACAAATTCTCCAGTTTTTGCGCTTTCAATATCGTGAAATACTGACCCGGAACGTGGAACGAACGGCGACCGACTGAGACCCCCTTAAGAGGGAAAATCACTGCAGTAGAAGGAAAATTGTGGCACTTTAAAGGGCGAAATTCCCAAATATCGAATGCACATGAATTGCATTTCAGTAAGAGATTTGTAGTTCTCTACAATTTCTTCTTCTCTACAAGAATGCGCCAAAAGAATGGAGAGTTTCTATAGTGAACCTATGTTTATTTTTCATAAAATGAATAAATCGGACCAATGAAATTGAACAAAATCAAATAATTGAGTAAAACAGCAATACGGTGGAACAAGTAAGATAAGTTCATTACCATGCCACGTGACTTCGATGGTTTGGTCGAGATTTTCTCCAAACACTACCCATGAGTGGTCTTCGGATAAAGCCAAATGTACGTCACTGAATCCCAATATTTGACATCCAGCGACCACAGCAAATGTGACTCCAAACGAATCCAATTTGTTCCCTGAATAAAAACAACAATTCCTTACATTAGTAATTAACTTACTAGTGAAACCCCAATACTCCATGGTCTTCATCCACACAATGTGTCTGCCTCGGGCCCAACCACACCTTCCTCTGGTTCCTGTTTCCCCCACCTTTTCTCTGGTTCCTGTTTCCCCCACCTGTTTTGAGTTTTTGGTCCAGTCCTTGCCTGGAAGTCTGTTGAAAGAGTTGTCCGTGGCCAATATTAACGTTTAGTGGTGCACCACTTTCCCCCCTCCCCCTGTTACCTACTTGGAGTGACCATCAGAGAAGAGACAGAGACTGAAGTTTTCCCTAGGAAACAGTGGATAATGTGAGCTCCCAATTTAGCTTTTGTATTTTGAGAATCTTTTTTCTTTTTTTTGTATTTGTATTTACTTTCATGACAACTTGAGAGAGAGTTCAATAGGGTATTTCGGTGGGTCGGAAATTCAGGTTTTTGACCTCAAATTTGGATTCAGCACCCTTGAAAACCTATATGCTACAACTTTAAGCCCAATGATACTATAACATGTGGTAGAAAAATTAATTAAAGAGATCACACGTTTGAAAAAGGCGGGCCGCTATAAATGCACACACACTAGGCAAGGACTACGCCGCGCGCGTGTGTGAGTACTATTTTGTAGTATCCACGAGGTCTTTCAAGGGTTTCCGTGCATGGATACTTTTTTCAAAGACAGTTGGCTAGCTACGTCACGATTGGCTAACTACGTCACACCATTCAAATCTTCAACTTCTCTGATTTTTTAAAAAACATTTTCTCGACGAACAGACCCGATTACCGTTATTCCTGAGCCATACTCTTTTGAAAAATATTAAAACAACAAAAGGGGGAGAAATGAGAGAGAGGGGTGATAGAGGGAAAATCAGACACGGGGGATTTTAGTTTCAAATTTATTTAGATTTATTTTGATATAATTTCAAGGATATTTGAATTTTTGGTAAAAGATAGCGTTCATTCATAACGTTCATGATCACTTGTTCCCAACCTCATCACAAGTCACCTTGTTTATCACATATTTTTCTCCTTGGTGTGTTACCGGCCACATCTAAGTAATTAATTTGATAACATTTAGTTATATTCGCGATATGTACGAAAAACGCTTGCATACGAGTCTGCAACACATTGAAACATTTTCATGCCCCCCCCCCCCCCTCCCCTCCCAACACATGAACTACATCGCCTCAGCTAATCAGGGAGCTCGATTTTCGACTCAGCTGATCTGGGAGCTCGATTTTCGCCTCAGCTGATCTGGGAGCTCGATTTTCGACTCAGCTGATCTGGGAGCTCGATTTTCGACTCAGCTGATCTGGGAGCTCGATTTTCGACTCAGCTGATCTGGGAGCTCGATTTTCGACTCAGCTGATCTGGGAGCTCGATTTTCGACTCAGCTGATCTGGGAGCTCGATTTTCGACTCAGCTGATCTGGGAGCTCGATTTTCGACTCAGCTGATCTGGGAGCTCGATTTTCGACTCAGCTGATCTGGGAGCTCAATATTCGAGTCAGCTGATCTGGGAGCTCAATTTTCGACTCAGCTGATCTGGGAGCTCAATTTTCGACTCAGCTGATCTGGTAATATCAAACTGTAAAGTACCTACCTACCTAACAACTTCACTTCTGATGGTCATAATCATCATTGTGGCGACTTGGGACAAATATCGTTGCAACAAATATCGTTGCAACAAATATCGTTGCATCAAATTTCGTGACGATTTTGCTTCCTCACTACCGAAGGTAGGGAAGCTTTGTATTCGTTAAAGAAGTGAAAAAAAAAAATGTCCTCCAAAATCAAAATTTCCACTTGCTTTTTGCGTTTTAGAGCTTCCCGAACAATTTTGGTTCCGTGTCTGTCTGTCTGTCTGTCTGTCGGTCTGTCTGTGGTCAATCCTTGTCCCGGGCAAAACTATACTAACCTGTGGTTCGATTTTGATGAAATTTTCAGGGATTGTGCGGGTTAGGTCCTAGACGGTCCCCTATAAATTTCAGCACCTTCGGACCAATAGGAGCGAGTGCGCATGCGCAAACGTGAATTTCCTGGAACCTCGGTTTCTCGGTTTCTAATGAACCGATTTTGCTCAAATTTGGAGGTTAGTTAGGGACTAACTTCTAAGAGACACCCTATAAGTTTCAATCAGATTGGTCAAGCAATAGCCGCTGCGCATGCGCGAACTTTAAATTTATTGTTACAACCAAAACTCCGCAACTATTCAACCAATTTCGATGACATTTTCAGGGATTGTGTGGGTTAGGTCCTAGACGGTGGACCGCTAATATTTTGGTATTCAATAACTCTTTGAATCATAATTTTTTCGCCAACTGATTCTATACGTCCATGTTACAATGAGTGAGGAAGCTATACTGCCCACCCAACTTGGCAGACGTTTTTTTTTTATGTGCCATATGAAAGTACCTTCCTACCTAACAACTTCACTTCTGATGGTCATAATCATCATTGTGGCGACTTGGGACAAATATCGTTGCAACAAATATCGTTGCAACAAATATCGTTGCATCAAATTTCGTGACGATTTTTTTTTTATGTGCCATATGAAAGACATGAAAATGTCAAAAAAAAATAAAAAAATTGACCGAAATAAGAGAAAGTAAAAGAAGACCGAGTAAGAGAAAGTAAAAGTTATGAAGGTGTTGGAAGGTTTAATGTTTTTCATGTTCATGATACTTTGAAATTAGTTGATTTATTTTTTGACATTTTCATGTCTTTCATACGGCACATAAAAAAAAAATCGTCACGAAATTTGATGCAACGATATTTGTTGCAACGATATTTGTTGCAACGATATTTGATGCAACGATATTTGTTGCAACGATATTTGTCCCAAGTCGCCACAATGATGATTATGACCATCAGAAGTGAAGTTGTTAGGTAGGTAGGTACTTTACAGTTTGATATTACCAGGGGGGCATGAAAATGTTTCAATGTGTTGCAGACTCGTATGCAAGCGTTTGATTTCACTTCTTTCACGAATACAAAGCTTCCCTACCTTCGGTAGTGAGGAAGCAAAATTTCTCGTTTCCCAGTTTGATTGAAGTTCTCACTCTACCTTGGAAATACCTTGTAGAATCGAACCTTGAAGTTATGCTCAACTTTTTTTTTTAAACCGAAAAAAAATTTACTAAACTTTTCTGTCCGAATAAGGGGTTCTTTAACCTGCTACTTCCTCAACTCGAGTACGTACTTCCTGAAGATTTTGGAAATGACGAGACCACCCACTCCGAAATTCAATGTAAGTTCACTGTACGCGCCGAATAGCGCTGTTGTGTTTATTTAAAATTGACCGGGACTAGTACCCCCATACAAATGTCACTGGTGTGTGACATCACAACCCCCCCTCATTTATTTTCAGTCGTCGTCGAGATGTTGACCTGTTAAGTTTGTTCCCCACTGTTTTTCCATTGTACCTGCAGACAATTAATTATAGCGTCATCAAGTAGCTACCTTCTTTGTTTTATTGCACTGGCTACACCCTCAAGCTCCTACAAAATGGTCCAGTCGAGCCAAATCGGATATTTTGGCCCAGTGCAAAGTGATAACGTTCGTGAGCCCGTTGGAACCCTTCGTTTGAACACCCTGTCTCCAATGGCCACCGTCGTCTAAGCCAGTGCAACTACCTGCTCTTCTATGAACTGTGAGGCTCCGTTCTTTCTTTGTCTGTGGGTACAATAATATCGTACGCTCGGAATGGACTCAGGTCAAGTTGACAAATACTAGGGAAATTTCCCTCAACTGAAGTGCAAACACGTGCCTTTCCGAAGCGTTGAGAATTCACACGACACACGAATTCCACTAGAATGACTTCCGCGTAAACATTTTGAACGAAATTAACAAGAGAAATTCACAATTATTGTGAATTTCTCTTGTTAATTTCGTTCGAAATGTTTACGCGGAAGTCATTCTAGTGGAATTCGTGTGTCGTGTGAATTCTCAACGCTTCGGAAAGGCACGTGTTTGCACTTCAGTTGAGGGAAATTTCCCTAGTATTTGTCAACTTGACCTGAGTCCATTCCGAGCGTACGATATTCTATTATCGTATGGACACGAAGTTTCCTGTTCTCATCTCCCCGCAGTAGCTGTTCGTCGTCCGAATGGACACTTGTTGAAACCCTTGTTTGAAGAGGTTGTAACTATTTTTCTCGCTGTGAACTAGGTACTTCTATTCGTCACTCGTGAACAATTCTTACGAATAGAATGCAAGTTCTTTTCTCTTCAAAATACAGACGTATTTCTCAAGATCCTGCTCACATAAATCGGTGTCTCGTTGGAACCTCTTCTGTGGTCAAGTTAAACGTACCTTCTCGTGAAACTTCCTCGCATCTTGACTACAGATCACCGTATTCGAGTAGTGAATTCGCGTGTGTCCGCGTTCGTGAAATCAGAACTCTGAGTATTATAAGAAGATCAGAGATAGTATAGGACATTATAGTAATACTCGTACGTTCTGTTCAAATCGTGTCGCTTGTGTAAGAGAAACAGATCGTCTACTTCATGCATCTCCTCGATTCACGCCTCTCTTTTCTTCGTTCGTGAGTAAAACCTTTTGCGCAAATTGTGTTCATCTCTCGCAAGGGTTCGTAATCAAAACTCTCAGATAGAGTACCTATTTGTTTGAAATATTATATCGTCTGGTGAATGAGACTCATAGTAATAGTCTCTTCTCATTCACTACCCATTCGTTTCATTCCAGTGTATTCGTATCTATCTCCTCAAACGTACCTAATTTCTCAAATTTGGTCGTGATTGGCATTTTCGTAAAACCTCTTTGTCATTCACACTCTCTAGTTCTTTTCATATTCATGTTTCACTCGTTCAACCTCAAATCATTCCGTGAATGAACTTCTCCTGTGTTGTTTTCAGTTCATTCATTGGTGAAATTGTTGTAAACCCACTAGTGAAGGTATTTTCATACCATGCTCATAGTTTTGTCAGAGAATACTGAGAGAATCTTTCTCTTTTTCATGCTAACAACAATAAAATTGTTGTATTTGTCCATGGTCTCACTTCAAAATGAAATTTGTGATACTCCGCTCGTCATTTGACTATAAGTTCAATTCAGTTGAAAAAAACAGTAGATATATCAGCTTACTCCTAAACACTGTGAAATTCTTTCAAGTAAAGAAAGTGGAATTTCAACTTGTTCTCGCCTCATTAGTTTTAACCATTCTTGTTTATAATAAACCTTTGAGAAGTATGCTTGGTACTTCAAATAAATTAGTGTTCGTATTTCATGTTTGTGTTTGGTCGCCGCTTCAGTCGGCTCTCTCTGCAGGATCACGTTCATTTTCCTAGCATCTACCTATGTAGCTATGTTCCTGTATAATTTAGCCTGCTAGGATTCAGCTGTTTGCAGCCGATACGTGTAATTTATGATACGATGGAGTTCACGTATACCTACTCGCTTTGTACGTTCGAACATTAATCCTATGTTTTTCGAAAAGTTTCACTTCTTGTCAACCCACTTGTGAAAATTAATTCCCAAGAAGTAATAACGGTTTGTTGAACCTGTCTCTACAAAGTGTCCACTGTTTCACTATTCTCGATAGGACTTCCTTTTAACCCAAGTTGGGTTCAGGTTGATCTCCTTCCAAGTAGGTACCTTTCAACTTGGTCCATAAGTTGGAAATTTATCTCTTTAAAACTTCGGTAAATTGATGTTTACTGTCTGTGCTCACTTGGTTACCCCTAGTTCTTCTTGCTTGTAATCAACAGCACTTTTCCCTTGTCTCTTTACAAAAATAATTAAAAAAAAAAAAAAAAAATGAAATAGATATTCAATAATACAGTCCACGCCTAGCTATCAAAATAAAGTACAACCTCTAGTAAGATTTTCTTTAGGTATTTCACTCAGCATACAGATTTCCAGATTTCAGAAGTCAAGTAAATTTCAAGTAAGTTTCAAGTAAGTTTCAAGTAAATCCCCTGAACGATTGTTTTAATGAACTAGTGGGGCCTCCTAGTTCCTCTTTCAGTTATCGCCCTCAAGTGCCCCTCGCTTTAATATCAAGATCTGGTGATGTTGTGACTGGGATAGTATCGTTTCGTCTCTGAACCTATGTTTTGGTTTACTTCACTATTCCGGCACTTCGGATCCTGCTTGGTCATTCGTGCGGAGAAGCCAGACAGCAATCCATATGTAGAACCGCTGCTGTCTTGCTTTCTGCTAATTACCCTCAACGCTCAAGAGAATGATGGAAACGATGTCATGAAGTTAGCCTCCCTGGTAACATCTCTGCTACTTCATGATGTTCCATCATTTCCTCAAGTACCCATGCTTCTCGTTCTCAAGTAGAAGTTAGTTTTCTTTCTCAGCTAGGAGCGTGCTAGACCCTTTCGTTTCTCTCTCTTGTCTTGCCGCTTCCGAAAAGCCTGTTTCAACGTAACCCCTCTTCTACAAGCCTGCTAAGAAAGTCACTCCTTCATTGATAAGTTAAAACAAACTTCTAAATCCTAACGTTAATACCTGAATCTGGAAATTCTGTTGAGTCGGAACCTTCACGCTGGGGAGACATTCTCAGTTCTCCCTCTCTCTGTAATTCCCTAGGATCTTCCATGCTGGGGAGCCTCTCATAATCTCTACTGTTAGCTCAACCCTAGTAACTAAGCACATCTTATTCTAATGTTCTAGAGTATGAATTCATGTGAATATTCCTAGCTTTATATCGACTCGGTACTATGTCTCTGAGATTTTCGAACATGTGCCCAAAACGCGAGTGAAGTGCTAAAGTACCAAAGGTGTTATGTTTGGCTTGCCAAGCAAGCCAGCTGGGGAGTGTACGCGCCGAATAGCGCTGTTGTGTTTATTTAAAATTGACCGGGACTAGTACCCCCATACAAATGTCACTGGTGTGTGACATCACAACCCCCCTCATTTATTTTCAGTCGTCGTCGAGATGTTGACCTGTTAAGTTTGTTCCCCACTGTTTTTCCATTGTACCTGCAGACAATTAATTATAGCGTCATCAAGTAGCTACCTTCTTTGTTTTATTGCACTGGCTACACCCTCAAGCTCCTACATTCACCTTCTTACCAACTTTCTTTGTTATTGTCCCTCATTATTTCTTAGATCTGTCTTAGTTAACCGTTTATTTAGTTATAAATTCGATTTAGCTGCTAAGCATTTCCTTCAGGCCTGGTTATTATGGTTCGATTTGCATTACCTACTTGGAAAATTATTGGGGATTTTAGACTGATCACGAATATACCATTTATTGAAGGTCTCTCATCGGTATTTACCATCATTAAAACGCTGCAAATTATTACACAATGTTTTATTATTTTTCTATATAGATTACTCTTCTGAAACTCCACCAACCATCCAACATGAAGAAAAACATCGATCGCATTTCGGTCAGCTATAATTTGAACGGAGATTCGGCCTCTTTTGCGATTCACACTCGTGTTTCTGATTTATCGTACGTCCAAACTTTAAATTCTCGTAGTGAGCGAACGGTTTGTCCTACAGGGCTCCGCGTGGTCTCTAAAAATTCTATGCTATCTTAAATTGATGGAAAAACAATACCTTTATATCAAAATTTTTTGAGTTAGGGCAATTTACAAATTTCAAAAATCATTTTTTTACCCTTAGAAGTGACCTACATCAACCAAAATCTTCGCCGCACAACTAGACCCCAAATGTAGCCTACATACCAAATTCATCAAAATCGGGCAATGCTAAGTGGGGAAAGTGACGCGGACGGCGGACGGACGGCCAAATGTTTATTCGATTTTTGGATTCTACGTACTTACCTTGAAACGTAAACCAACAAATTTTGAGGGGGTGTTAAATAAATTTGTTTCTTGGTCGATTCCAAAGGTTCATTATTGAAAATAATAAACCAAAATCCACGATCATGTGTACGTTATTTGTCCCAAAACAAAACAAAATGATCAAAATTGAAGGATTTTTTTGTTTGAGAGAGAGAGAAAAAAAAACATTTCATTGAACATTGTAGAAAGAATGAAGGTGGACCAGGACTCCAGTCGAAACGTAACGTAATGGATTTGCCGAAAGTTCAAATTGAGTTGCCAAAAGTTCAAATTGGTATGCCAAAGGATTTTTTTTTAATTTAAAATCGATATCTAAACGTAATGCCAGTTCGAATTTTACTCGTAAAAAGTTGTAATTATACAAATATATTAATACGAAACAGAAATGGCGAACGCGAAATCGAAACGTGTCCCTCTTCCCATATCGATTATGGAGCATGAGGACTGTATATCGGACATAGTGAATTGTCATGTTATTTCAACAATATTGTTTATGTGTTGCGTTTGTCTATTTACTTTTGGGTTTTTATTATTTTTTTTTTGTTTTCTCTTCGATTAAAGAATTGTTCGTTGTATAAAGAAGTTTTCATACGTTTGTGAAATTACCCTTGTCCTGCTAAGCAGGTGGTGGCAGCAAAAGAAATCTAGAAATCAAAATACCCCCTAAGGGTTACACTACTAACTACGAGCTGAACCACAAAATTCATACAAGTAAGGAGTTGGGGATATTTATGAAGGGCGCTACCTACTACCCCCCTTGTTACACCATGGAGCCTCAACGTTTTCCCAAAATACGATTATAAAAAGTTGCTTGATTATACCGTTGGAAAGCTGAGATCTTGGGCCAATTTTTACAGTAGAGGTACTAGACAAAAAACTATTCAGTGGATAAGGATGGGGGGGGAGAGACCACTATTTCTTGCCTAAAATATTGAATAAATTACATCGAGTGAAACAGTTTTATCGCTTACCAACTGGTATTAATTGACCTAATGCTTATCCAATGGGACGTCCCCTGGAATGCATGCATTTTTAGGATGTCCCACAGTAAGACTTGGGCGTCCTTAAGCGATCGATCTGGGGTAAAGTTGGACAACACTCAACAGAAAAAAAATAGTCCCCTGAAATGCATGCATTACTACTATAAATATTACTACTAACAATATGTTTTGCAATATGATTCTACCTATTAGTTTATCAAGTATTATTATTTTGTATCTCTTATATAGTTTCTATATTAGCATCAATTTCCTCCAGGCTCCATAACTTTATTGTATCCATAACAAGATATTAAAAACTTTCCGTTTAAGTTAGTTTTTTCTATATTAGAATCACATTATTGAGTTTCGTGAGGATAATTTCGTGTGGTCACAAGGGCGCCTACAACTCTACCTGTTGACGTTATTTGATACTGTTTGCTGAGAAACTTCTTTTACTCTTCGCCGGAAGACAGCAGTGTGAATTCGGTCAATTTCACGTCGTTTTGCGGGTGGTGGCATCCTCAGCCTCCCTCGATTTTCGCGGGGTTTCATGACAGAGGCTTCACTTGCTTAGACATTTTCTTCTACGGAAATTTTTTTCCCTTGGGTATTCCTGGTGATGAACGTTGTTTTAGGGCCCTACTATAGGATTTGACTTAAAATTCCAGAATCTAAATTTGAGGCAAATTCCCCATTAGATCGAAGTTATGCAGTGCTCAACCCGTGCTCACCAATCTCAGAGTGGCAAACTTGATGAGGAAATCCTCAATTATTCAGGTTTGACATGAACACCAGATTGATGTGAAATATTTTAGAGCAGACCCTTGCGGCCAAGAAATGTCAGCTTCTCCTACACAATGGAAACGTGAGGAAACTCTTCATTTACAGACGAATTTCCTCCAAAAAAGGTTTCTATAAACGTAATGCCTATTTCCATAATTAAAGTAGGCATGGGTGACTGATCTCTGATGCTGATGAACAGTGAGATGTTTCACCAAAAATTAAATTTAGCGCCATGTTTGTGAGACGGAAATTGTATTCTACATAAAATCCACTCTGCACAAATCGCCTCAACACTTACGTCATGGCGATGGTATTTTGCCTTATAACCTGACGTAACATAAGAACCTAACTACCTGTGGAATGACCCATATTTTTTTAAATACAATATGGTTCCCAATTTCATGCTTGTATTGGAGTTAATAGTTTGAATAGGCGATCAACGTCTACTTAGCACAACTTACCGGTCATGTATGAGTATAAACTCTGCAAATGAGCTCTGCTGTCTTTATACTGGCTTCGAGAAAGGGAGTTCCATACGACATCCGACACACGCCTGATAAGATCTCTTGTAGCAATTTTCGAAGTGTACATGGTCATGTCCACAGACCCTTTGATAAGACTGTAAAACTTCATGTATAGAGCATTAACTTGGTGATGATGTATCGTAGGGATCTTGCCAACTTCAAATTTGTCGTTTATGACATCTGGAGCACTCAATGCCGCTCCGTTATTGGTACATGTCATCGAGTTTTCCACTGCTCCAGCTATTATCGAAAGCAATGTTAAATCTGGATCAGACTTGAGGAGTTCTTGGGCGAAAAGTTTGACAACTGTCGGAATATCATCCAACGGGAAAAGGGAAGAGTCGATGGGGTTGCGCGCCATATCCATCGATTAGGTCACAACAAGCGTTCAGGCGAATATTTTCAACATGTTATCGCCCTGGAAAAGATTGAGTTTCTCAGTAATTCCTACTAGACCGTGAAGTTAAGACACTTCTTAACAAAAACTGTTCACAACAATTTAAAACACTAACCAAATTCAACAAAACAGAACAACAAACGACAAAGCTCCAGCTTATTCCAGCTTCAAGAAACGAAAGTAGCCATGTCGTTTGCAACGACTTTCGAGTTTTTGAGGTTAACTTGTTTACTTCTGTGCTCAACGCACAATCGCTCAGGAATTTAGTCCGGTCTTCCGCCGCAAATAGCGCTACTTATGACAAAAAGCAACACAATGCCTATTAAAATAACCCCGTACGACCAAAATACGAACCAAATTGCCAAAAATATTAACAAGGAGAATACGAAAAATGTCACGATTACGTTGGATCCCGCATCACCCATTTCCTAGATATGCCCACCTACCTGTGCAAATTTGGATGAAAATCAACAAGTGGGTGCCGAGGCAACCTTGACAAGACCATGGTTTTAGAAACCAACTTCATGGTAAATGCATCATTTCATATAAAAATTTATCCCTTGAGTGAAACATTTATCTGATTCGTTTTTAAACGAAGTAGGCATTAATTTTTTTATTTTTTGTATCAATAGGTATTGAAGCTGTAACTATCAAATGGAAATAGGTTTTTTTCTTTTGGGGGGGGGGGGTCCATTAATTTTCTTCATACAGTGGAGCGGCCGCACCTTCCTCAAAATTTGAGTGGCCTTCTTCTTTGGGCAACTCGTATCCGAAGGGACACAGCTCGAATTAGATTTTCGTTTTCATCCACCCGACCACTTTTGAAAACGGCGTCTTCCACTTCATCTCTAGTACGTGGGATGTACCTGCTAGAGTACTAGCTGTACTATCTAATACCTACTATCTAGTACTAGTTGTACTATCTAATACTCGAGTACCTACTATTTAATACTAGAGTACTAGATGTACTAGTTGCTGGTTGTTCAGGCCAATTTTTGAGAAATCAGAATTTATTTTCATATAAGTAAGACTAATATTAAATATATTTCTAAAAAATGTACTAATATTCAAAAGGTCGTGAAAATGGTACAGGACGCATGCGTCCCTCCATTTGCGGGGTCCTTTGATGGCATCCCGCCATGGCGCACTTGGTACTTCTGGTGTTTTCATACGTCAATATTGTTCTCTTGTATGTATTTATATATTTCTTCAATTAGCTCCGGTTGAGTCGTTGGCGTGAAGCATTTTTTTGAGTATTTCCTGGAACGATGAGGCTTCTTATTTGTCGAAAATGCGCGCTCTGGCCTCCTCCTTCGTTGAATATGTGGTCAAGCTCATCCAGTCCTTTTCTGCATTCACAGATTGGATCTTGCTCTATTCTCATCAGATACTTGAAGTATCTATTGTTGGCATGTACGTATAATATTCTGTTGATCGTAGTTCACTTTTGTTATGTCCTTAAACCATAAGGACTTTTGTGGTCATTTGTGGATAGTAAGTTATTGGTCCAGCTTCCAGCGTCTTGTAGTCTGTGCTCTTGTTCTTTTTTGTGTGTGGCCAATGAGATCTCCGCCATTGTGGGTCAGTGTGGGTCTTCAGCACAGAGCTTCGCCAATTTGTCGCAGAAAGTGTTCTTTGGCACTTCTACGTGTGCTGGTATCCACTGAAAATAAATATTTTTGGAAGTTTTATGGTTGTAAAGGTTAACTTACTGTATATTGTTAATGAGTATTGGAGGACTTTCTCCTATTTTCAGATTTTTCAAGAAGGATACTAAGGCTTGAGAGTCTTAGTATGCATGCATCTTCTATGCTATCAGTGTGAGAGGAGGCTAGGTGTTTGAGGGTGAGGAGAACAGCGTTTACTTCAGCGGAGTAAGTTGAGCACAGGTGGCTAATACGGAAGCCTTCCAGCTCTGAGTTTGTCGCAGTAGTAAGCTGATGCATTGCTTCCATTGGGCTGTTTAGATCCGTCAGTGTATAACTTGATGTGATCCGAGTATTTGTCAAGTATATGTAGTATGGTGCTCTGTTTCATTTCTGAGGGGAGAGACGTTCTTTATGTGTCAATACCATGTACTTTGTCAATGGCCTTGTATTTCCTTTGGAGGGGTACTCTGAAACTATTATCTCTTTCCGTGTGCACCACAATATTCTGTGTTGTAACAAAGTGCTGTACTTGTTGGTACAGTCCCCACAGGTTAGTCATTCTGGTCACGGCCATGCCCCATCCTGAAGCCAATTCATTAACTAGTCCTCTGATGGTAGGGTCTTGCACTATCGTATGCTGCGCATGATAGTGCAAGACCCTACCATCAGAGGACTAGTTAATGAATTGGCTTCAGGATGGTTCTTTGAGCAGTGTACTGGGCTGTGGCAGCTAAATACTGAGTTCTACAAATTGTGTGCATTGATGGGATGGGCGTGGACTTGACTGCACCTGAGATCTGTCGCAAGACATTATTCTGTACTACTTGTAGTTTGTTTAAATTCCGTTTATGTCCCAGGGCGTACATACGGATGCCGTATTTCATTTTTGGTAGTATGACTCCTTTGTACTGGTTTAGTTGTGTGGTGGGATGGTTGCCCCATGACGTGCCTTTGAGCATCTTCATCGCATTTATGTCCCTGTTGCATCTGTCAACCACGAACCTACTGTGTCTGTCTGGTACATTCATGTTATGGTGTCGTAATCGAACAAGAAGAAGGTGTCGTTTATCGTTTCTTGTCTTGTTTTATCTGCTCAAATAATGTGCCTAAAGCTACTCTCATTTTAATCCAAAACCTGTATAAATCCGAATTTTATTGGAAAGACTAATCTACGAGTCGGCGGAGTAAAAATGTCCAGTCAATTCAAGCTGTTCGCGAGTATCATCGACGTTGACAGGGTGAAGTCATGTTTGTTTACAGGTGACTGTTCTTCATCAGAAGGTAAACTACGACAGATTTTCCCCATAATATTGAAATTATTCTGCGCATTAGTCTGAACGATTCGTATCAGCACGATTGCCTTCTCACTTGGTTCGTTCCGAGCCACTTTTGCTGATTTTACGTCTGCTAAGTATCTTTAGTACCCAATTAGTTCGAATACGTTCTTCAGCTTGTTCAGTTGAAGATTTAAAAAAATAAGCTCAAGTTCTAGGGGTTGGTTGGTGTGAAAGCCCTTGTACTTTTCAATACCGAATCGAATGAAACCAACCGCAGGCCTCTGGAACCACTATTTTTGTATTTTTGTTAACAAAGATATTATTATATAGGTACAACAGTATGCAAAAACAAATTAACACACATTATGTGTGATTTGTTTCTTCAAAACTTCAAGATCATTAATTATTATTATTAATCCATCGCTTCTGGGGGGGGGGGGGTGTTCTGCCTTCGCTAACTTGTCTTCGTGGTGTTCTGTACTACTCTGTGGTGTTCTGTAAGGACCAACATTGATAAACGCCGCCATGTTTCGATCTTGACAACTCATTCACCCGTTTCTATAACTCGCAAGTGGTTACAACAGTCGGCTAATTTTATCGAGACGTCGGGAGGTGGTCATTAGGTCTACCCACTTGGTGGAATACCCTCTACATCTAACTGTACTAGGTATATCCCTCATATTTGGTAGTAAAACTCATATACTTGAGCATTCATAAACACGTTTGATATGGCTAACGCAGGTTCTGAGCCAATAACCCACTATAATTTCCCCCTTTCTCATCCCCCGCAGCACCTTTTAGTTTTCGGAACCCCCCTCATAAAGCATATCATTTTAAAGCTTACAATCAGACCTTCAATTTGACTATACACAAATAGTCCGTCGGAAGTCACAGGGGTAGAAGAGTGAATGAAGACCAATATTCCTGAAAACGGGAACCATGTTTTTCAACGTCTTTCACCAATTTTAGACACTTTTAACAAAGCAAAATGAAATCTGTTTGAAACGGGACCACCACAGATACTGGTAGAACACATTTCAAACAGAATCAGACAGATTGGTACCAGAATAAAGAAATTAAAAGTGTTCGGACATACAAAAAAATCGTCGTCCCACGACTACCCGAAATGAGTACCTCCTCTTTCGCGCGCCTTCAGCGCGTTCTTTTGAAAGTAATTGGAACAACAATGACCTCTTTTGTGTTGTTGGGGTAGGGTAATAGATGTTGTTTTCATCTCTTGAGAGCCCTTCTTATCCCTACCCAAGTCAAGGCCATGCATCCCCGTCGCACAACCCAGGCCCCCTGGGATGAATAGAGGTGGTCCCATTAGGTTTCCCTGGTGGACTCCTCTTCAATTTCCAGGGGTGGCTAAATGACCCTCTGGTGACCAGGGAGGGGACCCCTGTCAAGGGTTTCCGTGACCCACTATCACACTAAAAACATCAACATCGATGTTGCAGCCCTATGAGATTGTATTTGATTATCTAATTGGAACTGGAACCAATGCGTATAAAGGATGTCACCATTTCAATCAGTTCCATCGTAGTCGAACATTTCATACCGTATGGCAGCCATTCGTCAACTAAACACAGTTGTCATACCTTTCCATTTGTAGACCTTCAGACGAATTCTGGTTCATTCGAAAAAAGCATCACTCTCTCCTGGTATTTTCTCATACCCCTTTTAATATTGTAGTTGCAGAAGGCGAAGACTCTTGGAATTGGACAGTTGACGAACCAGCGCCAGACGATTGGCTGGAGGAATCCCACGTTTCTCTGTCGCCCTCTTCTGAGCTCCTAGTATTTGCTCGAGAGCGCAATCTCGTCATACTAAATGGTTTGTTCAAGGTTATTTAATTTGTAAATTTATGTTCTATCGTTTGATTTTGATGAACACGTGCCATCAAATCATAAATATTGGCTTTCCAGGAAAATGGGACTCAGACAATAACTCAGAGGGCAAAATTAATTACCATATTGCTTGGAATGGGGACGTCACCCAAGAATACGCGTACGTATTGCAGGACATTCTGACCCATACACTATACATACAATTTTAATTTTTCCAAGTAATTGTGTGATCCACGTTTTGTTTTAGTGAGAGGATAACGACTGTACTATGTTTGCCTTTGGCTGGCCAGGGGAAATTGAGTACTCACGGTGGTGCAGACTGGACTGCAGTTGCTGTGGGTTTCAGCACAGGAGCCATCCGGTTTTATACTGATGTATGCGATTTAGAGAATCGTGTTTCGACTTTACCTTATTAGGTCATCGGGGACTCTACAAGACGTGTTTTCGGTTTCTAGAATGGCCGCCTCCTACTCTCTGAATTACTCCATGAGGAACCTGTGAAGAATATTAAGTGCCAGAGTTCCCAGCCTAACTCCAACCCTCATGTTGCATCACAAGGCGACGAGCTTCATTTGGGTTACAACACAGTTGTGTGTTCTATTCAAGGATTTGCGCTATGCAACAGTCTGAAGCTCTGCAGAAACCAGTTGGCCAGAGGTAAGCTGTTCAACAGAACGGGGGTCTGTTTTTCAACGGTGCCATCGGTTACTGCTAATTGCTGATAGGTACTACCCAGTGCCTTTTCTCCTCGGTATTGTGTGTTACTTTCGAAGATTTGATCTGTGCAACAGCCCTAAACTCTGTAGAAACCAATGGGGTATTTCGGTGGGTCGGAAATTCAGGTTTTTGACCTCAAATTTGGATTCAGCACCCTTGAAAACCTATATACACCAACTATTAGCCCAATGATACTATAACATGTGGTAGAAAAATTAATTAAAGAGATCACACGTTTGAAAAAGGCGGGCCGCTATAAATGCACTCACACTAGGCAAGGACTACGCCGCGGACAGCCCCGCGCGCGTGTGTGAGTAGAATGCTGTAGTATCCAAGAGGGGTTTCTGTGCATGGATACTTTTTCAAAGACAGTTGGCTAGCTACGTCACGATTGGCTAGCTACGTCACACCGTTCAAATCTTCAACTTTCCTTAGCTTCTCTGATTAAAAACATTTTCTCGACGAACAGACCCGATTACCGTTATTCCTGAGCCATACTCTTTTGAAAAATAAAATAAAAAAAATTGACCGAAATACCCCATTGACCTGTGGTACGTTATTTTGCTTCCGAGTCTACCTAGGTAGCGAAAGCATTGTTACTTTTCAAGGTTGAAAAAATAGTTCTCAGAAATGAAAATTTCCACTCGCGTTTTTACGTTTTAGTACTGAACAATTTGGGTTCCGTGTCAGGCTGTCTTTGTCTGTGTGTCTGCCTGTCACGAAATCCGTCTAACGGGAAGTCGTCCGATTTCATTTTTTGGGATTGTGTGGAATCGCGTGTAGATGGTCCCCTATGAAGATCATCGGATCAATAGCGCAAACGTAAAATCCTTGTTACACCCATAACATCTACGTTTTCCACTAGATTTCGATAAAATGTTCAGGGTTATATAATAGTTTGTACAAGGCGTGTAGATGGTCCCCTATGAAAATCATGCCGCTGGATTGATAGTCTCTATGCACGTGCAAACGTAGAATCCTTGTAACAGCCATAGCGTCTTCATTTTTCATCCGATTTTTTGGAATTTTCTGGGATTGTTCAGATTGGCGAGCAGATGTTCCCCTATGAAAATCGTGGCCCTCGGATTGATAGTAGCCTCTTCTTATTCGAGAGCGGTATCTTCTACATTTTCCTCCCGGATTCGATGGCATTTCCAGGGGTTGTGTGGGTTGCTGTGTAGATGGTCCTCAATGAGGGTAGTGCAAGGTACTTAGAGATTGATGTTTTGAGATTAACTACTCTGCTTCGGATCATCTACACAATCTGGATTCTAAGAAGCCACACCCACTTGGCAGACTTTTTTTAACAGAGATAGGAACACTAGTTTTGCTTCCTTGTAGTCGGTTGCTGCTATGCCCTCTCTTCCACTGGGAGCAGAAAGCTGCGAAATAAGTTCATCATCATCTTCCTCGGACTGATAGAAGCGACTGCGCATGCGCAAACGTGAATTCCTTGTAACGGCCATAACTTCCACATTTTCCATCCGATTTCAATGAAATTTTTAGGGATGTTACAAAGTAGTGTTTAGATGGTCCCCTATGAAAATCATAGAGAATGTTTTTCATAGTGGGATGGTCCCCTGTGAGAATCTCAAATCCAGTCATTACATTACTAGGCTTCAATAGCTCAGAGGTAGAGCATAGAACTGTCTCGGGGTCCCACCCAGGGCATAGAGGGGTCGCGGGTTCGAATCCCAGCCGAGGCTAAGTATTTTTTTGATCCAATCACATACAACTACTCACTTAATTTTTCATCCGAATTTGATGAAATTTTCTAAGATTGTCCAGATTAGCGTGTAGATGGTCCCCTATGAGGGTAATGGAAGGTACTTAGAGATTGGTGTTTTGAGATTAACTACTATGCATCGGATCATCTATATAATCGGGTTATGGATACGAGGAAGCTATGTGCCACACCCACTTGGCAGACGTTTTTACTTTTCACGATTTTTGCTAGTGTTTTGGACCGTATTTCTCTAAAACGGCCTTAACTCCCTCAATTTTCGGAGTTGAGGAAGAACTGAGGATACTGTTGGAACTCTAATTATTACTCGTTACATTCTCCATCTCCCTGAGATTTTTTGATTTATTTTAAACTCAATTTGGCAAAAAGTGGAGTGAAAACATGGATATTATGATGGAATAGAGGCACTCATCTAGGAATAGTATTGTTACTTATCCCATGAGAACGATAGAGTAGACTACGTCACCCCCTCACAGATGAATAAAGATGAAATGCTTCCAATCATTCGATGGTCAACTTCTAGGTGTTCCAAATAGCCGCCAACTCTACATTCGATAAGAAACTCAGCCAGATTGGGGTTCAGTACACAAGTTGCCGCCAGGAGCGCTTGGTCCGTGACAACCTGGAGCTCGATTGAGATTCTCTTGTTAAAATGTTCAGAGTTTGGAATATAGGAAACTTCATTCTCAGATTCTATCTATATTCACTATACTGTAATTTCCTCCCTTCTAATTTGAATAATCAACTTCAGCCACAAGGGAGATCTGATGATGATCTTTCAGCAGACTTTTCACCACAATCGCCCAATGAAGTGTCTCCATTTCTGGATGAACCAAAAAAGGCTTATCTTCCTCGTATAAAGAATCCGATTGTATAGATAATTCGATCCATGGTAGGTCATTTCAAAAACTCAATCTTTAAGTACCTAACCTCTGTTAAATTAATAGATCTCAATCTACACCACAATCCGCATAATCCCTGAAAATTTCATCCAAATCGGGCGGAAAATGTATAGAATATGGCTGTTGCGAGGAAATGCACGTTTGAGCATGCTCACTGGCTACCATAGGGGACCATCTACATGCCAACCCGCACAATTCCTGAAAATGTCATCGAGATAGGACGTTAAATTCGTAAGTTTTGCCAGTTACAAGGAATTCATTCTCAGACAGAGACGTAACCAAGATTGTTCAGGAAGGTCTAAAACGTAAAATGCAAGTAGAAATTTTGGTTTTGGAGAACTTTTGAAAAGTGAAAAGTGAAAACAATACATCCGCAGACTCGGGAGCAAAATGTCAACACTCCTAGTCGGTAATCAGGTAGGAGATTGATGTGAAAGAAAGACTTTACCTTTAGGAAGGCTTTATTACACAGAACTCAACGATCCGAAAGTACACGTAAGAATGAATGAAATTAGGAAATCTAAAATGTTTATAACACGATCACCTGGTTATCTAGGTAACCAGGATAATAAATACCGGCTCAGAGATGGAAGGGGGATGTGAGTTTTACGTTTTTATATCCAAATTGTTCTAGGAATTTCGTTAAAATTCACAGAATTTACTATTTTTAAGTTTCATTTCCCCCGTCATCATAAATATATCCCAAAGGCCTTAAATCAAGTCAAATGCTGAAATTCACCCACATTTCCCCCTCTTCATTTATATTCCCTATCTTCGTAAATCCCTTCCGAAGAGACATTCCGTATATGTGTTCGGTACTTACTTAATGGACGATAGCTGTAACATATATCTATTGGCCAGGGCCTCTTCTTTGTATTTACACTCTTACCTTAAAGGTGCCTACAGACCGGACAATAACATTGTTGAAAACATTGTTATTAACATTTTTCAGTAAGATTTCTTTCAGACCGGAGGCAACACTGTTGACGACAATGTTATCGACATCGGGCCAGTGGAATTGTTAATAACATTGTTACGGCGCACGAAAAATGCTGACAACAATTCCTCCTTCGAAATGTTACCAAAAACATTGTTGGCAACATTTTCGGTAACAAAGTTATTTTTTCCGTCAACATTGTTAGTAACACTGTTGTCAACACTGAGTTTTGTTATCGAGCCATGAGCGATAACAAACCAGGATTTCTGGTAACATTGTGTTTCACAGGATTTTGAGCCTTTGAATTGGTGGGAGAAGGGTAGACTGTGATTCACACTGTTGCACTGACGACGAACTGTGGAGGACATTTTGGTTTCTTTTATTAATTATGTAGGACATTAGGAAATTATTAGGACATCCGGGAGAATCCTTTGAAACTGTCCAGCTTCATCTTGTTCAACGTCATGAGAGTCTCATCTTTTCGGATATCCTCGAGAATGTCCCGGCTTTCTCTCTTCGCCAAGTATGGCCGTACCCATACTCTCCTGTGTCGTCTAGCTGACGAGCACAAAACTACGACGCACGCTGCAGCAGTTGCTAAGTCAGCCAGAGTCCATCGAGTACTGGAGAACACCTACTTGTTCACACCCAAATGTTATTACTTTGAATGTTAACAACATTGTGGATAACATTGTTAGAAAACTAGACCCAAAAAAGCAGATGGATGAATTTTTGGCAACAAAAAAGTTGACGACATTGTTGCCAACAATGTTGGTAACTAATTTTCCAGATCATCACTTTTTGTTTCCAACATTTTTGTTATCTACAATGTTATGTTAATAACAATGTTTTCCGCTAACATTTGGTCTGTAAAGGCCTTTACAGAAACCGATCTAGGTTGTGCCAACTTTTCGACAGTTAATCGCCCGAGCGATTCGACAAAATGCTCCGGAAGTTTTGTTTTCTTGAAATCACGTCAACATGCCAGAGCAATTTTTGGAGTAGACGTGTATTCTCCCATGATCGTGGTACTGAAATAGCATGGTTGAATATTTTTCCTCTTAGTGTAGCTTACAGGTACAGCTAAACTTGACAGATGTTCCCAATTTAGTAACATAGGTTTTAAACTTTGTTGTTTTCGCTTTTGTTTCCAAGTTGAAGCAAACTGCAGTGAAAAAATTGAAGCGCCGCCTCTTGTGTTCACTAAATGGAGCCTTCCTGAGCAGGAAGAGATTGTTGATGTTTGCGTTCTTGGCTCAGCGACTTCCTCCATGTTCAACCACCTCACCACTGCCTCTTTGAGAGGCGGTTACCTGGCTACTTATCGATCCGGACCACCACAAGTTTCTACCGTTGTTTCAACTGGATCACAACCTTTTGTCGCGTGGCACTGCCTCCTTGAGGGGAACTCTGGTCCCGTTCTCACAGATGTGGCCAAAGCTGTTGCTTCCAAACTCAAATCTGCCATTGGAAGTGCAGTTCCGTAAGTAAATGTTGTAGTCGTATAGACCTTTCCTTGAACTTTTGATCCTTGATAAATTCATCCTTGTGGGAAAATTCCCCCCTTTAGGAAATTGTATAAAATGGTATAAAAATTAAGCTTCTCGCTCTGGAGATAAATTTCTTGCTCGCGAATTCAATATATTTGTTCTCTGACAAGTTCGAATGCTATGCTGCAATATCTATGAGTGTCTTTTCTCTCTATTGATTCCATAAAACGTGGAGTTCAATTACTTTTCATTGTCGATTATGGCATTTCTAGTGTCTGACAAAGGTTTCGCGATCGAGGAGGTGGTAGAGACGGTGCTGTGTGTGGATGAAGGATATCTGCAGAATAAATTAAGGGTACAAGGAAATTTTCCCCGAGAGTACAATTTCCCGTAAAACGTATGTACCGTTTTCTCGGGTTGTAATCAACCGATCACCTTGATTTTTTTCAAATATTGTCGAGCATCTTATGCTCTATAACTGGTGCAAAGGATAATTTCGTACAACGCTTGAGAAAAGAAAGGCGGATTTTTGAAAAAACCATCAAAATTAGGGCTCTAACCTACCAAAACGGACCACATTTTTATCTTGTTGTCGGGAAAAATACGCCAATCCCTATGCACAGTTGGTGTATAAGATACTGACGTACAAGTAAAAAAAAATAACAAGGAGATAAGTCCAGTATAACTCAACAAAAAGGAACACGAGTGCTAGAAAACGCGATTTTTCAGGAAACACGATTTTCTGAAATTAAACAATGTTCATCTCATGACGTCATCATACGGTTTCCTAACGCTTCCAACTTGCTCCAAGGTGACTCGATTTGATGAAAACAAAGAAGAAGAAGAAGCTAAATCTCTTGTTTCGTTGTTTACTAGTCTTATTCTATGTTTATGTCCCGTTTTGTGCCGTGAAATCCGTTCGTTTTGTGCTGTGCTGAATCGTCTTGAAAATGCGGACGGTCCAGCGTATAGCGCCGGACTCTACTAGCGCAAACCCTGACACAGGTCGGTTTGCGTATTTATTTGACCCACTTCTCGTTCAAAATTTTTCATGATTTTTTTTTTAATTGGTCCGTGATTATATGCACATTAACAAAAAATTATTTTTAAAAAATCGAACTTTTACTCGAAAAAATTTCCTTGTGCCCTTAAATGACTGGTTCTGGGACAATATGTTTGAACATGCTCTTCTACCCTCTAACTCCCCTCTCCGACCCTCATGAACAAGGGACCAATTGAATGATGGGTGACGATTTAGTATGGTAATATTTGATCACTAACTTAACCATTCAATGGATGATGATGGAGCGATGTGCAACACCTACCGACCATTAACTATTCAGTTTTCCCGTTATTGGTCCCCAGGTTGAGTATATACTTGGAGTTTTTACGACCGCCTATCAACCTTCTAAATCGTGTTGTGGATGAGCCCCTCCACTTGCTAAACTACTCCCAGATTACCTAGATTTCAGATTTTCCTCAAGTTTGGAGAGGCTCTTAGTTGTTCTGACGACCTCCTATCGTATCACCCACCCAATCGTGTTACAGATGAAAGCTAAGTGCTATCTGAGCGAGCCACACGCACATTTGTCAGACAACTCTCTTATCACCGAATTGTTAGATTTTCCTCATACTTGGTAGTTCTGACGACCACATATCAGATCATCAACCCAATCATGTTAAGGATGACGAGGGAGTAATGTGCCACACCCACTTCGCAGACTACTCTTCTATTACCCAATGATTTTCCTCAAACTTGGTAGTTAGGACTACCTCCTATCATATATCACCCATTCATTAATCTATTTGTTATTTGTGAATGCTATGAGCTACTCTGCCCTCCTTAGCGAAAACGTCCTATGTCCATTTTTCAAGTTTCGAGAAAATCGCGTTTTAGTTTCGGCTTCTGCGCCACCCAAACCATTGAAGCTTGAGATATCGTTTTTTGACCATCACCTCTCAAATCTATTCCCCTGTTTTGCCAGCGTATAAACAAATCTTGAAAACTCGTTGCCTGGCCTGTATTAGGTCATTTATGGAAAACTTTTGGACATAGGACGTTTTAGCCTAGTACCCATGGACATAGGACAGCTTGTAACAGTGTGACGCTAGCTTTAAATGTCTTATAGCATTTTCCAGTTGAATTAAACATTTTTCCAAAAGAATTAAACCTTTTTCTAAATGAATTAAACCTTTTCCCAAATGAATTAAACCTTTTACCAAAAGAATTAAACCTTTTTCCAAATGAATTAAACCTTTCCCCAATACAATTAAACTTTTTTCCAAAATAATTAAACCTTTTTCCGAAACAATTAAACCTTTAGCGGGAAAATAAGGAATTGCAAGTATATGAATCGCAAAACAGTTTAATCATGAATTAGGTTGAATGAATTGCAGATAGTAGATTCTGATGAACTTGATTCACTTTCGATTACAGCTCCGCGCCTTCTCTCAACAACAATAATTGAGCTTGAGCTAGCACTCATGATCATTCGTTCGAACAGAACCGTAGGTACAGCAGAAAGTGGTATGCGGCTAGGAGAAACTGTGGTCAAACGACGTTGGGTCATTAAGGAATAGGACGAATACCTACGAATAGACGAGGAATAGACGACGCATACCTACGAAGGAATCCCTTCCAAGTGATATCACTCGGAAGGGATTCAACAGTGGTGTCATCTTCATGCTCACTGACATTTCACTGGTCGCTACGTCGATTATTTATTTTCTTTTACATCCCCTTCTTTTGAGAGGTTTAATTGTTTCGGAAAAAGGTTTAATTATTTTGGAAAAAAGTTTAATTGTATTGGGGAAAGGTTTAATTCATTTGGGAAAAGGTTTAATTGTTTCGTAAAAAGGTTTAATTCATTTGGAAAAAGGTTTAATTCAACTGGAAAATGCTATATATCCATTGATTTTCGAGTATTATTTCAAAAATTTAGTTCAAACTCAAGGTTTTTGGCGACAATCAATTTCTTTGAAGGATCTACCAAGGAGAGGTAGAGGAATCTACCATATAAAGGATATCACGTGAAGGTGATATGCGAGTTGCTTACCGTAGGAAGGATTTTGAGGTTATCCATTAAAAGTATGTACGTACTAGTAACCTGCTGCAGCTCTAGATCTATTAATAATTAATAGATCTAGAGCTGCAGCAGGTTAGGTTATAATTATTATAACGGGATAGATGAATATGAGATGAAGTTAACCTGAAGATTAAATAATTTTGTCGCTTGTATCAAGTACATTTTTGCTTCCGAGTCTACCGAAGTAGCGGAAGCTTTGTTTTCAATTTTCAAGGACGAAAAAAAAAGTTCTCCCAAATCAAAATTTTCACTCCCGTTTTGCGTTTTAGACCTTCCTGAACAATTTTGGTTCCGTGTCTGTCTGTGTGTCTGTCCGTCTGTCATGAATTCCTTGTAACGCGCATAACTATACGAAGTTATTGTCCGATTTCTATGTAATTTTCAGGGATTGTGCGGGTTGGTGTGTAGACGGTCCCCTATGAAAATCATCATCCTCGGACTGATAGAAGCGACTGCGCAAGCGCAAACGTGAATTCCTTGTAATGGCCATAACTTCTACATTTTCCATCCGATTTCAATGAAATTTTCAGGGATGTTACAGATTAGTGATTAAATGGTCCCCTATGAAAATCATCACCTTCGTACTGATAGTAGCCACTGCGCATGCGCAAACGTGAATTTCCTTGTAAAGGTGCCCGTCCACTAGGTCGACAGCGCGGCGCGGCGCGGCGCGGGTCGAAACTTTTTCGCAATCTGCCGCTCTCCAGACTTCTGGAGCGCGGCGTCGCGCCGCGTCGCGCCGCGCCGCGCCGCGCTGTCGACCTAGTGGACGGAGGGCGAAGCGAAAAATTGTCGACCTCGGTCATTTTCGTCAGTGTTCGGCTTTCGTATACGAGGCTTAATCATGTGTGAAGCTCGAAAAACTTCCCCCTCGACATTCTAAAATAATTTATAAACTTTTGCTCGTCTCTTAGCAAATCTTGGAACAGGTGATTGTGCTCCCCCAGGTCCATCCTCTTTATTGGATGGACCTAAACTCTTCTCCTTTTCCCACCGATTTGGTCCTCTTCTTCTGCTTCCAAAGCTGCAACTAAAATGAACATTTCTTCTTCGTCGTCCGATGAAGACATAATATCTATGCCCCACATTTTCCTGAGAAGGCACCTTCTCAGGCGTGGCGAAACGGCGGGTCGAAAAATTTTATCCGCTCCAGTGGACGGAGCCTAGGAATTTCGCGTCGCGCCGCGCCGCGCCGCGCTGTCGACCTAGTGGATGGCCAGTTTAACAGCCATAACTTCCACATTTTTCACCTAATTTCGTTGAAATTTTCAGGAAATATGTGGATTAGGTTGTAGATGGTCCCCTACGAAAATCATCATCCCCGGACTGATAGAAGCGACTGCGCATGCACAAACGTGAATTCCTTGTAACGGCCGTAACTTCCACATTTTCCATCCGATTTCGATGAAACTTTCAGGGATGTTACAGATTAGTGTTTAGATGGGCCCCTATGAAAATCATCACCCCCGGACTGATAGTAGCCACTGCGCATGCGCGAACGTGAATTGCTTGTAACGGCCATAACTTCCACAATTTCTACCCAATTTCGATGACATTTTCAGGGATTACGCGGATTAGGTTGTAGATGGATCCCAATGAAAATAAAGGCCTTAAAATTTACAGTAGCCTCTGCGAATGCGCAAACGTAAAATCCTTGTAACAGCCGTACATTTGTCGCTCTCGCGTGTGACGTGAGAATCTCAAATCCCAATAAACCAACCCCTTTGTAGATCAGTGAGCAATGCTCTGGACTCCCACTCAAGCTAAACAATTTTTTGATCCAATCACTACGCACTTACATTTTTCGTCCGAATTTGATGAAATTTTCTAAGATTGTCCAGATAAGCGTGTAGATGGTCCCCTATGAGGGTAATGTAAGGTACTTAGAGATTGGTGTTTTGAGATCAACTACTATGTATCGGATCATCTATATAATCGGGTTATGGAAGCTATGTGCCACACCCACTTGGCATTCTGACTAGGATCCATTCCGTTGATAAATAAATCACAAAAACTCGCTAGATAACGTTTTGCACAAGACAGAGGAGGTTTACTTACTACAGAGGTTTACTTAGTTTACTACAGAGGTTTACCTTAAGCCTCGGTTTCCTAGGAATGCGGTGCCAGTTTTTGACGCCCGTCACTGTACGTTCGGACGGCCTGGTGGGGGTGAAGGTAGCGGTACAAGGCTCTGACGGTGGTTCAGCAGTGTAAAGCTAGCTCCGCCAGGTCACCGTCACCGTCGGTTTAAAATGGACGATATAGATGTAGCATTATTGTTAGTTTTGGAAGACGAATGGTCAGACGAGGAGATGCGAAGTGAAGAAAGTGAACTATGTTGAAGGCGCTATGTTGAAGGTGCCTATGAGATACTAGTTCGCCGTCATCTGCTGTCTAATGAGGATAAATTCGTCGAATATTTTCGTTTGAGCCCAGTGCTCTTCGACTATGTCCTGAATTTTATAAAGGATAATAAATATTTAAATAATTTTTAAATAAATTTATTTTATTAAAAATTTTTAAAATAATTTAAATAAATTTTATAAAGGATAACTTTAACGCCATACAACAGAAACCTGACTCCTATATCTCCTGAGCAGAAACTCTGCTTATTTCTGAGGTAATGATCACTATTATATTCAGTACCTATTGTGTATTATTCATTACAGTAAAAAAGGTATATGATTAAGCAACGAAAGAGTTCCTCCTACTTATAACTGAATTTTATAAATAAAAAAGGTTCATTGAATTATATAGAATGAATATGTAGGTACAATGGATATTTACAAATTTACATTACTCGGTTGCTCAGAGGATACCCTAGAGAAATGAGCCACTTCTGCTGAGCCAACCAATTGTCCAACCTCCATCCTAATTCTGGCCTGCTCTGGTGGAGGCAACCTCTTCACACTTTTTGCCATGGACGAGAAGAACAAATCATTCTCGTCCATCTCATTAGGGCTTGAGTTGCGTGTTACGAAAATCCTTCGTCGCCACATTGAACAAACATTCGTGGTTCTTCACGAAATCTATGAGGACTTCGTCTTCTTCCGAGGTTAAACTCATTGTGAAGCGGCGACCGTTCTTCCCAAAAACGTTGAACCAACTGTCGGGCACCGCTAGGACGGCCGTCTGTTTATTTCTGTCACCGTCCTTTCTACCTGACGGAGGACCTTACCGTCCTCAGGAAACCACCTTCATCTCTCGCAATGGTTAAGGTCATTGAACGTAACGTAACGGCCGTTCAAAAGCGGCACCACTTTCCTAGGAAACCGAGGCTTTAGTGAGAAGATGACTTGCCGCTCTTTTGTATTCTTATCTGATAAGTATTGTTGTTGTTGTATACATTTCATTGGTCTTGAACAGGCTAGAACGTCCTATGTCCGTGATATTCTCACTACGGACATTTTAGCCTAGTACGATCAACTTTTCTAATGCCGTGTACTAAGCTAGAACGTCTTATGTCCCTGATTTTCCTCTCCATAGGACGTTTAAGCCTAGTAGGACTTAATTAGGACGTTTTAGCCTAGGATGGGTATGTGAAACTTGATAAATGGACATAGGACAAATCGATTATTGAAGCCTTTTCTGTTGACATAGGGGGTTCTAGCTTAGCTCAAAAGGTGCGCCTGATCGAGAGCTACAACACGGTGTCCTCATCTCAAAAAGTGCAAAAATGGACATAGGACGTTCTAACTAAGGAGGGCAGTACTGATGTGTCACACGCACTCGGTAGACTTCGCTTCCATCACCTCACTGTTCGATTGTTTTCAAATTTGGATGTTTACTCACTTGGTTCATAGTTCTGACGACCTTTTTTGTCAAATCACCTAGCAGACCATGTCATGGATGATGGAGGAGCTATGTGTCACTTGGTTGACCACTTCTGTATTACCTAAATTTCGTATTTTCCAATGGTAGACGAGCTTGTTCAAACATGTTTCCCCAGAACTGGCAAATTGTATTTGCTCCGCGCTAGTAGGTAGAGTACTACATGCTGCTTGCCACTTCCTCTATAGCAGTCGAGCTATTTTCCTGACTTTTCCTTATTATTTATTGCTTATTTTTATTATTTATTACTTTTTCCTTATTTTTATTACTTGTTCTTGTTATTTATTGGAATAAATTGTTATTTATTGGAATAAATAATATTAAAATGGCTGCTGGTTGCTGTTTTGGCCTTTTTTCTCACAAGGATTTAAGATCTCTGCCAGATCTATGTAAAAGTGGTATCTATATTTTACTCATAATCCCCTGCCTTTTGGACAGAAATGAGCTAGGAAGCGCCCACTACAGGTCCGTAACACTTCCTCTTCCTAGCGGTTTTTAGGACGTCCCACAGTAAGACTTGGGCGTCCTTATGCGATCGATCTGGGGTAAAGTTGGACAACACTCAACAGAAATAAAACCACACAGTAATCCGTTTTAGACCATTCTGAATCCAAATCCGCGAAAAAACCATAGGTCTGTGTGTGTGTGTGTGACAAAATCTTGTGTCGTCTGCCCAGGCCTTAGTTCTCAACCGATTTACCTGGTTCTTTTTTTGTTCGACGCGAAAAACTATCTAGTTGTGCACTACATCGCCGGAATTTCGAATTTTGCCTTTTAAGGGGGGGAAGGGGGGTTAATGCTCGAAAAAGTCCATTTTTGGGCATTATTTTGTGTCGTCTTCCCAGCCCTTAGTTCTCATCCGATTTTCGTGGTTCTTTTTTTTGTTCGGCGCGGAAAACTATCTAGTTGTGCACTACGTCGCTGGAATTTAGAATTTGCCTTTTGAGGGGGGTTAATGCTCAAAAAACATGTGTTTGTGGGCATAATCTTGTAAACTCTGCCCGGGCCTCAATTTCCAACAGATTTGTGTGTTTCTTTTTTTGTTTGACTCAAATAATTCCGAGTTGTACATGATTTCACCAGAGTATCAAAATTCGCAAGGGGAGGGGGTGAGCGGGGGGATAATATTAAAAAAATATCCGATTTTTCAATATTTCGGTTCCTTTACTGCTTACTAATAGTACCCAAGCTTCGAAATTGAGGAACAATTCTCATTATTCTAATTTTTCATATTTCTAATTTTATTATTCTAATTTCACTCATTACAGGGGATGGCTTGGAGTCAACAAGAAAGCTCCAGTTGAAAAGCAAAAGGAAAAGACCTCTCTCGAACCAGCTGAGGCTATGTCTTGCCGGTGAGTCTTTTCATGGTGACACCTATCCAACGCATATTTTCAATTTAAATTCTTTCTAGATTTGAAACTGTAATTAGCCCAAATATAAATTGGATTGGATGCTTCGAGTGACTTGGTTATGATTGTTTGCAGTTTCGGGCTTTGTGATCTCATTAGAAAAGGACAGAAAATCTACATGTCTCCTCAGAAAAATCTTTGTGTTGTTTGCGATTCTCTTGGGAGAGTTATTCTTGTCGACACTCATTCTGGAATTTCTCTGAGGTAAGTAATGCAAACTAATGAATTGAGAATCATAAAACATAGTAGTATCTACCTTATACCTTTTTCTGGGTTTTATGATGAATAGCTTTTCTGCGTCAAAATAAGATTTTCTGAAACAAATTAAAGGTTTTCCATTTCGAAATAAAGATCTTCCATTTCAAAATAATGGTCTTCCATTTCAAAATAAAGATCGTCAAGATACGTTTACTGTAGATGGTCCCCTATGAATCGGTAGGTAGATATCAGGACCATCCTCCCAACACAAAGGGGACCAGACATATGAATCCTACCAATTCATAGGAGACCATCTACAGTAAACAACGTATCTTAACAATCTTTATTTTCAAATGAAAGACCATTATTTTGAAATGGAAGATCTTTATTTTGAAATGGAAGGTCTTCTTTTTTATATTGAAGATCATTATTTTGAAATGGAAGACCATTATTTTGCTTCGGAAAATTTTTTTGACGCGGAAAAGCTATGAAACTGACTCGGACAGCGTCGAGGAAAAACTATTATTTTAAAAGTTAATCAGTTTATTTGCCGATACAAGTAACAATGAGTTCGCTCTTCACCTTCGATTTTTCGTAAAAGTCGAGTTTGAAGGTTGAAATTGTCGGAACTTTTTGGTTAACTCGAGAGAAATGACCACTTCAAAAGCTTGTTTTCACCTCCGATTGTTTGAAAAAGTCGAAATTAAACGTTGAAATCTTCGAAGCTTGTTGGTTTACTCGAGAGAAATGACCACTTCAAAAGCTTGTTTTCGCTTCCGATTGTTTGAAAAAGTCGAATTTAAATGTTGAAATCTTCGAAACTTGTTGGTTTACTCGAGAGAAATGACCACTTCAAAAGCTTGTTTTCACCTCCGATTGTTTGAAAAAGTCGAATTTAAACGTTGAAATCTTCGAAACTTGTTGGTTTACTCGATAGAAATGACTAGAGGAGGCGAGGATAGCCAGAGGAATCGGAGACGGGAGGAGTCAGAGGGAGTGGGTGGTGAGGATAGCCAGAGGAATCGGAGACGGGAGGAGTCGGAGGGAGTGGGTGGTGAGGATAGCCAGAGAAATCGGAGACGGGAGGAGTCGGAGGGATTGGGTGGTGAGGATAGCCAGAGGAATCAGAGACGGGAGGAGTCAGAGGGAGTTGGAGGCGAGGATAGCCAGAGGAATCATAGACGGGAGGAGTCAGAGGGAGGGGGAGGCGAGGATAGCCAGAGGAATCCGAGATGGGAGGAGTCGGAGGGAGTGGGTGGTGAGGATAGCCAGAGGAATCGGAGACGGGAGGAGTCGGAGGGAGTGGATGGTGAGGATAGCCAGAGAAATCGGAGACGGGAGGAGTCAGAGGGAGTGGGTGGTGAGGATAGCCAGAGGAATCCGAGACGGGAGGTGTCTGAGGGAGTGGGTGGTGAGGATAGCCAGTGGAATCAGAGACAGGAGGAGTCGGAGGGAGTGGGTGGTGAGGATAGCCAGAGGAATCCGTGACGGGAAGTGTCAGAGGAAGTGGGTGGTGAGGATAGCCAGAGGAATCGGCGACGGGAGGAGTCAGAGGGAGTGGGTGGTGAGGATAGCCAGAGGAATCAGAGACCGGAGGAGTCAGTGGGAGGGGGAGGCGAGGATAGCCAGAAGAATCCGAGACGGGAGGTGTCTGAGGGAGTGGGTGGTGAGGATAGCCAGAGGAATCGGAGACGGGAGGAGTCGGAGAGAGTGGGTGGTGAGGATAACCAGAGGAATCGGAGACGGGAGGAGTCAGAGGGAGTGGGTGGTGAGGATAGCCAGAGGAATCAGAGACGGGAGGAGTCAGAGGGAGTGGGTGGTAAGGATAGCCAGAGGAGTCAGAGGGAGGGTATTGTATCCAGTTATTATATTATTATTCATATGACATTGATGGGCAAAAGTGTATATTAGTTTCCAATTATATTTCCGTTGTGTTGAGCTACCAAATATCACTTCTTCAAAAATACATGATTATCGAAACATCAATCATACCATCTCGTTTTTTCAACCACAACAGTTTTGGCGACGATTTTTTTCCTTTTTCCTTTTGACCCGAAAAAGGAAAAATTTTCTTACTATAAGGAACGTTTCGAAAATTATTTGAAACTCAAGAATTTATTACACGACAAAGATCGATCAGCACAAATGCTTTTGAATTCAATTGGATCCTCAAACTACAACACACTTGCAGCATTGATAGCACCAAAAATAACAAGTCAACTAACGTACGAAGAACTCATTACAGCTTTGGAACAACATCTATCACCTAAAAAGAACAAATTGGTCACTCAACACTACTTCCTTTCAAAATACCAAATTGATACTCAAAACATATCCGACTTTGTTGCATCTTTGCGTCGTGATATAGCCGATTGTGACTTCAACACCAAATGTGCATGCGAACAAACAGTTTCCGTTGCAAACATTTTTCTTCGCTCGCAATTCATCAGGGGAATAAAAGATACCTGGATAAAAGAACAAATCCTTCAATCAGAATTGGACGATTTTGATAAGATAGTGGAAAAGGCAATTGCATTGGAAGCAGCTAGAATGGACAGTGAAGCTTTATCAAAGCAAACTTCAAGCAGTTCTTTCAACACTTCCGAAATTGTCAACAAAATTAATCAATTTAGATCACGAAACAGTTCTAGAAATCGCAGCCATGAAACTCGTTCACGTTCAAAATCTAGATCAAAATTAGATTACAATCGACTCGGTATCAGCAATACATGCTTACGGTGTGGTCGTGATAACCATTTGTCTAAAGACTGTCGTTGCAGAATTTCTTCACTGAAATGCAAATCTTGTAATAAGACAGGTCACGTTTCGAAAGTTTGCATTAGTACCCTCCTAAAAGAACGCTCGAACAAATCAAACTCTTCCAACACAAATGCTTTAGAGACAGAAGACGAAGAACTATATCAAATTCAAGGAATACATGCCATCGTAGATGTATATCAAAACAAATTATTCCATAAAGATGCTGAAAAGTATTATACAACAGTCAAAATTCACGGAAAAAATCAAAAACTTGAAATCGACTCAGGAGCAGGGTTTACTCTTTTACCGAAAAACGAATTCAAACAACTAAATCTTAACAACAAACTCGAAAAATCACCCATAGCCTTCAGATCGTACACAGACAACATCCTCATTCCAGAAGGTAAAATCAAAGTTGAAGTTCAATACAAGAATGTGAAATCTGTGGAGGAACTATATGTTGTACCTGATGGTCACACACCTCTGTTAGGTCGTGTGTGGATACGCCATTTGAAAATTAATCTAGAAGACATAGATTCAAATCACATTATTTCTAAAATTTCTATGGTCGATGAAAATGAAGACTTTTTTAAAACCTTCGATTCAATTTTTGAAGAGCGCATAGGTTGTGTTCCAAATTTTGAAGTCAAACTTCAATTACGACCAAATGCCAAGCCTATATTCACAAAGGAACGTGAAGTTCCTTACGCACTCCGTGAAAAAGTTGAAAAAGAACTCGATGAACTTGAAGCAGCCGGTATAATTTCAAAAGTAGCAAACAGCGATTGGGGTTCACCACTAGTTGTCATCCCAAAACCAGATGGAACGGTACGCCTATGTGTAGACTATAAGGTAGGTGTAAATGAACGTTTAGTTCAAGCTAACTATCCTATCAAAAGAATTGATGAAGTCCTAAATAGTCTACGCAATTCCCGATTTTTCTGTCGACTAGATTTGTGCAAAGCCTACTTACATCTGAAAGTAGATGAACTCAGCAGCCAAATTCAAACCATGTCAACACACAGGGGAACATACAAAGTAAACCGGTTAAGCTTTGGCGTAAAAACTGCACCAGCAGAATTCAACCGCATCATTGATCAAATTCTATCCGGACTCCCAAAAACAGTATCATATTTTGACGATATTGTGATTCATGGAGAAACCAAAGAAGAATGTAAGCAAAATCTCATACTTTGTCTTGAGCGATTACAAAAATATGACCTACATTTAAATAGAAGAAAATGTACTTTTTTCGACCAGAAAATTGAGTATTTAGGACATGTAGTGGAATATAATCGAATTTCAAAAAATCCTCGTAAAGTCGAAGCAATAACCAAAATACCACGTCCTAAAAATCTGACAGAACTAGAAAGATTCCTAGGAATGATAACCTATTACACCAGATTTATTCCTAATGTTTCCACGATAACGTATCCATTACGTCGTTTAAAGTGTAAGGGAAAATCGTTTTTCTGGTCAACTGGATGTGAAACTGCATTCTTGAAACTCAAAAATGAAATAGCCAGTGACAGGGTACTGATCCCATTCAATCCTGAGCTTCCAGTGGTACTCGCCTGTGATGCCAGTCCATTTGGTATTGCAGCGGTACTTTCACACATAACACGGGAAGGAGAGAGACCGATTGCATTTGCGTCTCGATCTTTATCTCCAGCCGAAAGAAATTACAGTCAACTTGATCGAGAGGCGTTAGCAATAGTTTTTGGAACACATCACTTCTTCACGTACATTTTTGGCAGACGATTCAAACTTCGAACAGACAATCAACCATTAACTCGGATATTTCATCAGAACAGCAAATTACCAGCAATGACTTCTTCCAGACTCTTACGTTATGCAACATTTTTAAGTGGGTTTGACTATGAAATCGAATTCAAAAAAGGCACTGACCACCAACACGTTGACTGTCTATCACGAGCACCGATAATTCAAAATTACAAATCAACAGATATGGCTCTAAGCGAGGAAGTTCACGAAATGTGTGCTATGCACATATTTGAAATATCGAGTGCAAAGCTAAATTATGATATCATTGCTAAAGAAACAGAAAAAGATGAAGTGTTGTCAAAAATCAAAACAGATCTACTCAACGGAACTTCAACTGAAAATGACTACCTTTTAGATGACGGAATTTTATTCAAAAATAATCGTGTCATGATTCCAAAAGTTCTTCAAGAACTAGTACTTGAGGAATTACATTCAATTCATATAGGCATAACAAAAATGAAGCAGTTAGCTCGGAGATATTGCACATGGAAGACCGTAGACAAAGATATCGAACGTAGGGTCAAGTCTTGTATTGCATGTGCTGGAATAAGAGCAAACCCAGCAAAAGCACCAATACACCAGTGGGATCCACCAGACTCCAACTGGGATAGGATTCACATGGATTACGCTGGTCCATTCCATGGCTACAATTTTTTAATTGTGGTTGACGCAAAATCTCGATGGCCCGAAATCAAAATTCTAAAGTCAGCACCAACATCTGAATCAACTATCGAATTGCTCAATGATATTTTTGCTGTACATGGTTATCCTCGAGCTATTGTTTCAGATAACGCGACAATTTTTACGAGCGAAATGTTTACAAAATATTGCAGGGAATTTGGAATTGTTCAAAAATTGATTGCACCAGGGCATCCAGCATCAAACGGTTTAGCGGAAAGACATGTTCGAATTCTGAAGAATAGGATAAAGGCAATGGAAGACGAACCGATCTCAATGTTTAAGAAAGTGCGGAAAATTCTTTTCAGACACCGGGCACTACCGCTTGCCAATGGAAAATCACCTGCGGAACTATACTTGAACCGTCAAATTCGGATGAAATTAGATGCTATTAGACCTTTAAAACGCCAGGACTCTGAAAAAATCAACAATTCTGAAAAACCAACCAGACAACTAAAAGAAAAGGATCGAGTTCAATCCAAATTTTTTGAAAACAATAAACCATGTTGGAAATTTGGCACAGTTATAAAAAAGTTAGGGAAACTTCACTACATTATTGAACTGGATGAAGGCAGAAAAATAAAAAGACACATCAACCAGTTGTTGAAATCTGAAGTCATCAGAAAGAAGACAGTTACATTCAGTGACTCGCATCAGCTTCCAGTCCAGTACCAAACAGGAGAAGAAGACGAAGGAGCGATACTGCCTGCTGTTCCTGTCACTGCAGCCAATCCTCCACAAGCGACTCCTCCACAAGTTGAAGACTGTCAAGGGCCGAGTGAGACAGCTCACGATGAAAGCAATTCTTCACAGCCTTTCAGGAGATCTTCAAGGATGAGAAGGAAGCCCAGCTACTTGGATGACTATGTCACCTGAGGACCTGTTTTTTCTTTAACCTTTTCAAACCTTTCCAAATTTATTTGTTCATTCAAAATTAAGGGGGGAAGATTATTGTATCCAGTTATTATATTATTATTCATATGACATTGATGGGCAAAAGTGTATATTAGTTTCCAATTATATTTCCGTTGTGTTGAGCTACCAAATATCACTTCTTCAAAAATACATGATTATCGAAACATCAATCATACCATCTCGTTTTTCCAACCACAACAGAGGGGGAGGCGAGGATAGCCAGAGGAATCCGAGACGGGAGGTGTCTGAGGGAGTGGATGGTGAGGATAGCCAGAGGAATCGGAGACGGGAGGAGTCGGAGAGAGTGGGTGGTGAGGATAACCAGAGGAATCGGAGACGGGAGGAGTCAGAGGGAGTGGGTGGTGAGGATAGCCAGAGGAATCGGTGACGGGAGGAGTCAGAGGGAGTGGGTGGTGAGGATAGCCAGAGGAATCCGAGACGGGAGGTGTCTGAGGGAGTGGGTGGTGAGGATAGCCAGTGGAATCAGAGACAGGAGGAGTCGGAGGGAGTGGGAGGTGAGGATAGCCAGAGGAATCGGAGTCGGGAGGAGTCAGAGGGAGTGGTTGGTGAGGATAGCCAGAGGAATCGGAGATGGGAGGAGTCAGACGGAGTGGGTGGTAAGGATAGCCAGAGGAATCCGAGACGGGAGGAGTCAGAGGGAGGGGGAGGCGAGGATAGCCAGAGGAATCTGAGACGGGAGGAGTTGGAGGGAGTGGGAGGTGAGGATAGCCAGAGGAATCGGAGACGGGAGGAGTCAGAGGGAGTGGGTGGTGAGGATAGCCAGAGGAATCCGAGACGGGAGGTGTCTGAAGGAGTGGGTGGTGAGGATAGCCAGTGGAATCAGAGACAGGAGGAGTCGGAGGGAGTGGGTGGTGAGGATAGCCAGAGGAATCCGAGACGGGAAGTGTCAGAGGGAGTGGGTGGTGAGGATAGCCAGAGGAATCGGAGACGGGAGGAGTCAGAGGGAGTGGGTGGTGAAGATAGCCAGAGGAGTCAGAGGGAGGGGGAGGCGAGGATAGCCAGAGGAATCGGAGACGGGAAGAGTCAGAGGGAGTGGGTGGTGAAGATAGCCAGAGGAGTCAGAGGGAGGGGGAAGCGAGGATAGCCAGAGGAATCCGAGACGGGAGGAGTCGGAGGGAGTGGGTGGTGAGGATAGCCAGAGGAATCCGAGAGGGGAGGTGTCAAGAGGGAGTGGGTGGTGAGGATAGGCATAGGAATAGGAGACGGGAGGAGTCAGAGGGAGTGGGTGGTGAGGATAGCCAGAGGAATCAGAGACCGGAGGAGTCAGAGGGAGGGGGAGGCGAGGATAGCCAGAAGAATCCGAGACGGGAGGTGTCTGAGGGAGTGGGTGGTGAGGATAGCCAGAGGAATCGGAGACGGGAGGAGTCGGAGAGAGTGGGTGGTGAGGATAGCCAGAGGAATCGGAGACGGGAGGAGTCAGAGGGAGTGGGTGGTGAGGATAGCCAGAGGAATCGGAGACAGGAGAAGTCAGAGGGAGTGGGTGGTGAGGATAGCCAGAGGAGTCAGAGGGAGGGGGAGGCGAGGATAGCCAGAGGAATCCGAGACGGGAGGTGTCTGAGGGAGTGGGTGGTGAGGATAGCCAGAGGAATCGGTGACGGGAGGAGTTGGAGAGAGTGGGTGGTGAGGATTGCCAGAGGAATCGGAGACGGGAGGAGTCAGAGGGAGTGGGTGGTGAGGAAAGCCAGAGGAATCCGAGACGGGAGGAGTCGGAGGGAGTGGGTGGTGAGGATAGCCAGAGGAATCCGAGAGGGGAGGTGTCAAAAGGGAGTGGTTGGTGAGGATAGGCATAGGAATAGGAGACGGGAGGAGTCAGAGGGAGTGGGTGGTGAGGATAGCCAGAGGATTCAGAGACTGGAGGAGTCAGAGGGAGGGGAGGCGAGGATAGCCAGAGGAATCCGAGATGGGAGGAGTCGGAGGGAGTGGGAGGTGAGGATAGTCAGAGGAATCGGAGTCGGGAGGAGTCAGAGTGAGTGGGTGGTGAGGAGAGTCGTAGAAATAGTTTTTTCCTGCTTTCAGTAGACTCTTCAGTTAGTGCTTAACCGAAAATGTGTTTTCTTTCTTCTGACTTCCTTCGAATTAAAAATCTGCTTCACCTATTCTATTTGTATTTCATTTTTAGGATGTGGAAAGGTTATCGAGACGCAGAGTGTGCTTTCATCCCGGTTGATGAAGATAAAGGATCAGGAAACTCACGAAAAGCACTCTACCTGGCAATATATTCACCTAAAAAGGCTATCGTTGAAGTTTGGGCTCTACAACAAGGACCTAAGATAACATCATTTGCCGCATCCAAGAATGGAAGGTAGGCAACTTTCAATTTTGGTTCATTATTTTCAATAATAAACCTTTGGAATCGACCAAGAAAAAAAAATTTTTACACCCCCTCAAAAATTGATGGTTTACGTTTCAAGGTACGTAGAATCCAAAAATCGAATAAAAATTCGGCCGTCCGTCCGCCGTACGCGGCACTTTTGCCACTTAGCATTGACCGATTTTGATGAAATTTGGTATGTAGGCTCCATTTGGGGTCTAGTTGTGCCCCAAAGATTTTGGTTGATGTAGGTCAGTTCTGAGGGTTCCAAAATGAATTTTGAAATTTTGAAAACGCCCTAACTCAAAAAATTGAGATATAAAGGTATTGTTTTTCCTTCAATTTAAGATTCTATAGAATTTTTAGAATTTTTTGAGACCACGCGGAGCTCTGAAGGACAAGCCGTTCGCTTCCTATGAGAATTCAAGGGTTTTATGTACGATAAATCATAAACACGAGTGTGAATCGCAAAAGAGGCCTAATCTCCGTTCAAATTTTAGCTCACCGAAATGCGATCGATGTTTTTCTTCATGTTGGATGGTTGGTGGCTTTGCAGACGAGTGATCAATACAGAAAAATAATAAACCATTGTGTAATAATTTGCAGCGTTTTTAGTAATTATTTCTTAAATCATTATTTGTTAGATACCACATGCTTATTCTACATTTTCAGGCTGTTGTACATAAAACATGGTCTAATGGGCGCCAACAACATTTCCCATAAAAATATCAATTCAAGTCAGCATCCTTGCGTTTACATCAATAGCTCTGGAGATCTCAAACAAGTCTGTGTGCCATTTCATCTGATTCTTAAGTAAGGATTTTTCTTTAGTGATTGAGAGTTGTGTTTTTCTTTTGAAAAATTCCCATGATAATAAATTTCTATTCCACTAAATCGAACAAAAATGTATTTGCTTGTTTTTTTTTTTTTTTTTTAAACTCGTAAAAGAGTTTAAGGAAGCCAAAAACAAGTTAGTGCTCTTGAGGTTTCCTCCTTATCTACTGCTACGAACTTAACAGCTATTGTTACTGAAGCAGACGATAAGTTGCATCGTTGCGTTAAGCTGGGTACACACTAGTACGAGGCAGCGCACGAGGCAAACGGGGCGAGGCGCGGCAAAAATTCTCCCTCGTACGTTGCTTTTTCTAGTCCCGAAGCAACGAACTGAGTCACCGCAAGAGGCAGCGATCCATTCAGTACATTCCATTAAGAAAATCGCATAGAAAAGAGTGAAAAAAGCACAGTAAAAATTTGCCATTTGATCTGAATGGGCAAGATGTATTACTGACTCCATCTCATTGACCACAAAAATTTAGCTTTCAACAAAGTTCTATTGCCAATGAATATTTTTCCTAAAATTTGCTCCTTGATCACTTCGACATGTACCCCCAGCACTACACTGATCTCCCGCATCTTACATGAGAATCAAATTGTGGTAATTTTTGTGGTTCCTCCTCCACAACACCGGCGGTTTTTCGTTCACGAGCGGAATTGACATGTCATTGTCCCAAGTCATACCTATTCAGTACCCACTGCGCAACAAACCCAATTCGAACCCTGCGAAGGACGTCGAGAAGTGAAACAGGTACCGAGGCGCGAATTTTGCCTCGGTAACCCGTCCACACCAATGGGTGATATCCGTGAGACTCAATTTAACCTACCTTAGGTTATCAAACCTAACCTTCTCAGCTTACCCGATCAGCTGGTCGTGAAAGGGCGCCATTTTGACTCGCTGTCAGCAAGGTCATTATGTTTACATACCACATAGGTCCTATTTCTTGGTATGCAAACAGAATGATAGTGGTATATTCATTATTTTCTTCTTTCTATTCTTTTATATCAATTATGTAATCGTAAGTAGCGATCAGATTGCAAACAGCTGATACAAACACTGAGGGGTCTTGACACAAAGAACAGGGACATGACAGGTGTCAACTGTCATGCTGACAAGCAAACCAGGCTGACACAAACATTAGTGTCAATTAAAAACTCTCGAAATAAGTTTTTCAGAATGAAAATTTGAATATTTATTCGCCACATTGAACAAACGTATTACTACTTGGATACCTATTTACATGGAGAACTGGAGACAAGTGCCTATTTACATCCTTTTCTGACCCTACATTGTGATATGAAACCTTCCTACCTTTTGATGATTTTGATCGTATTCACCTTTAGAAAGTACCCTAGTGAACACCAGAAACCTAGATTTTCCAGCGTTCTTACTGCATTTTTTTGGGTCTCAAACATAACAACTACCGATTTTGCAGTGTCTCTCTGTCTCCTTGTTCATTGTTTGTCCAACAACATATCTCTGGATAGTTTAGAGGAGGTGTTTTGTTTCTACCTATCACGGACGTACAGACTTTCACAAAAAAGGAAGTACAGATCAAACCTACTACGATAGATATAGTGATTTACGAACTTACAGACAACTAACTGCTAAAGACGGTATTTGCCGGTAGGAGGTTTGCTAAGACGGTATTTGGTAGGAGGTTTGCCTCGATTCGGAACCCCGCCCACGTCTGCACGCATGCCGCACCTTGGGTTGTCTCATGTGCTGCCTTGTACTGGTGCTTACGGGGCTTTAGATACTATTATCAGGCAGTGGGTGCTGTCATCCTGATGGAACCAGTGACATTCTGCAGGAACTCCCAGCTTGAGATGCTACTCTTCATTGCTATCTTCACTACCCTCATAAACTAAGTTAAATAACGTTTTTTGTGATAAATCTATTTATTATTTATACTTACTTATGGTGAAAAGGGGGTTGGAACCTAGAAGGATCCACTATGATAAATCCTCTCTTGGAAGTTGGTTGATACCCTCCTAATGGGGTATTTCGGTGGGTCGGAAATTCAGGTTTTTGACCTCAAATTTGGATACAGCCCCCTTGAAAACCTATATAGGTACTCCAACTTTAAGCCCAATGATACTATACCATGACTTGCGTCTCCGTGCACCGCCCTGAGGGATTCCGAATGCGCTCTTGCGGAGCTGCGAGAAAGTTCACCTCAACTCAAACTCTCCTAATTTTAATGTCATGACCGGAGCTATGCCAAACATTTAGTGATTATGATGGTGAAGTCGTGGATGATGATGACCGGAGATGATGTTGCGAGAGTTGATCATTTTTGTATTAGGTATTATTTACTGATCAATGAGATAGAAAAATAAATCATAGGCATGTGATTTGCGGGAATTACTAGGTGTGAGTAAAGAAACGAGGATGTGAAGTAGGGTGTAAGTTAATGTTTAAGGGATTATGAATGGGAAAATGGTCAGAACGACAATTTGCATTATAACAAACAGATAAAGCATTTTCTTTGTGGTGAAATCGAAATTTATTGATTTTGAATTTATTGATTTTTCCCATGAGGCACCGAAAGACTGGAATATGTCCACGTACAATCATTATTTTATCAATGATAGAGAAAAAAAGCCCAACTCAAGGTCTCAACTACCGGTCCTAATATTTAATCACGAAGATTCATTCTGGCTCAAACAGATGTCAAAAAGAAAGTAGGTGGAAAGTAACGGCAATAAAGGAGTACTGTTTTGAGGCAAGATAAATATTAATTTCCTTCTTTTCAAAATGTTTTAAAATTTCTCCAAGTTTGTCAAAATTTCTTCTCTGTAACCCCAACGTCTCTATATTTATCCCCCAACGTCTCTTTATCCCCTCGTTCTAATATAGGTGTAACAGCCTAGTTATCACTTCATACTACCGATTCAGATCAATAGAATGTATTCAGAGAGCTCTTCCTAAATGAGCTACTGCCAGAAGGGACTTAATTATTAAAGACAAAAATATCCAATCCACTGTCTTGTCTTATAGGATGCAAGATAATATAAATACCTACACCAAACCTTATTTGCTCCCGCGAATCAATAACGTTATTGCAAAGCGACAGTTAGAAGAATGTAGGAATACGAAAACGAATAATACAAATAAACAAGCAATATTAAAAAAAAGTGTCTTTATTTTTAGTGATTTGACTAGGTAAACCTCCAAAGTATAATATCACAACATTTAACTAGTTGATTAAAAATTCAATCAATTCAGTAAATTTCGACTGTAGATTCATGATGTAAGAAAGGTGAAATTTATCGCACAACGATTGACTATTTTCTATACGGGGTGTTAAACTCACTGACACTGGGATTCTACGACTGAAGTTGAGATTCTACGACTCATGCCGAGCAAAAAGTGTCTCTGACATGCCGAGCAATAAGTGACCCTTATTTACTTGAACAGAAAAGCGAGCCAGAAAGAAATCAGAGAACGAGCCGGATGAATAAAGCAATGAACAGACGGAATTATTTGAAACGGGACAGCACAAATCGCAAACGGACGACACAACAGAAATTATTAATCAAACATTTATCACTGTTATCTAAGTCCTGATTCACAAAACTGCCGTCAGAGTGCATTCGGAATCCCTCGAGGTGGTGCACGGAGACGCAAGTCTATACCATTTGGTAGAATAATTAATTAAAGAGATCACACGTTTGAAAAAAAGGCGGGCCCTTAACACACACACACTTATGCCGCGTGCGCGTGTGTGAGTAGTATTTTGTAGTATCCAAGAGGTCCTCCAAGGTTTTCATCGCTTCTCTGTGCATGGATACTTTTTTTCATAGACATTTGGCTAGCTACGTCACGATTGGCTATCTGCGTCACACCATTCAAATCTTCAACTTTCCTTAGCTTCTCTGATTTTTTAAAAACATTTTCTCGACGAACAGACCCGATTACCGTCATGCCTGACCCATACTCCTTTGAAAAAAAATATTTAAAAAAATTGACTGAAATACCCCATTATATAGGTACTTTCAGTTATCGATTTCTGGCGTGGCGTGTTGTGTGGGCCTCGGAGTAACATGATTTAGAAATCCCTGCAGGAGTACTCTGTGGCGTCACCAACCGTGTTTTGCTCGGCACTTAATTAAATTTTTGATATAATTCCGGGATTTCTTATCCTTCTATTTCTGGACCTGTAGAGTAATGAAACTCCTAGTGACCCTAGCTGACTAGCTCGGATTAAGGGATTGAAGAATGGAACTCCGATCCCTGTTCTGTAAGGCGATTCATTCCTTTAACTCCCTCGTTGCCAGCAACCCGAAACAGTTATGCACCGAAGTTTTGAGGTTTATTTACTATAATGAACTTTCGAAATCGAGCTAGAAAGAAAAAACGTCTGCCAAGTGGGTGTGGCACATAGCTTCCTCGTATCCATAACCCGATTGCATAGATGATCCGAGGCATAGTAGTTGATCTCAAAACACCAATCTCTAAGTACCTTGCACTACCTTCATAGGGGACCATCTACAAATCAACCCGCAAAATCTCTGAATATTGTTGGAAAATGGAGAAGTTATGGCTGTTCCAAGGATTTCACGTTTGTGCATGCGCAGCAGCTACTATCAGTCCGGGAGTGATGATTTTCATAGGGGACCATCTCCACCCCAATCCGCAGAATTACTGAAAAATTCAGTAAAATAGGACGAGAATTGTAGAAGTTATGGCTGTGGCGAGGATTTCATGACAGACACACACAGACAGACAGCACGGAACCAAAATTGTTTAGAAAGGTCTGAAACGTAAAACGCTAGTGGAAAATTGTTTTTGGAGAACTTTTTTCAACCTTGAAAAGTGAAAACAAAGCTTCCGCTACCTTGGTAGGTTCAGGAGCAAAACCACAATCCCTAAAAATTTCATCGAAATCGGGTAGAAAATGTGCAAGTTATAGCTGTGGCAAGGATTTCACGTTTGCGCATGCGCAGCGGCTACTATTAGTCCGGCGGTAATGATTTTCATATGGGACCATCTGCACGCAAACCTAAACAATCTTTAAGAATTTCATCGAATAGCAATAAATTATAACCCCCTCTCATAATTTAATGGTTTACGTTTCAAGGTACCTATGTAGAATCCAAAAATCGAATGAAAATGTTTCCGTCTGAACGCGATAGGCGGCACTTTTTCCAGTTCCCATGGACCAATTTTGATGAAATTTGGGATACCGGCTCCACTTGAAGTCTAGTTGAGCCCGAAGGTTTTGGTTATTGAGACTCCTAAGGGGTAAAAACCGTCCTATTTCAAAAACTTTGGGTATACAGTTTTTTTTTCATTAATTCAAAATATCACGGTTTTAAAGAATTTTTTGATACCACCAAACCTTGGGACCAACTGTTTGCTTTCTATGAGTATAATAAATTATTTATTTATTGAATAAATAATTACTGGTGTTATTTCATCAATTTAGAATGGTTTTCGACTTTTAGAATCGAATGAGACCATCCGGAGCTCTGACCTATGAACCATGGTTATCAATGTTAATCAAGATTACCCGCCTGCCTTCGAACCTCCTGAGGTTTCCTCGAACCCCTACCGCCACACCACTTTCAACCGTCCTTACGTCCTTGGTTCGCCCTACCCAACATTGGCCCACCCCATGTTTGCCACCTATTTTAAAGTTGGCTTTCTCCTCTGTTTTGTCTCCGTTACTCTGTGATTCAGGTCTTATTTCTAAATCAGCAACTTGATTCTCTCGAAATAAAATCATTCAGGCTCTGACTTGTTTAATTTTTCAGCAATAAAAACGACCCTAGAAATCGTGATTTGTACCTGTTTAAACAAATCAAGAGGTTCTTACGGACTTCATTTGAGAACTCATCCATCGAAATACCTGAGCTCTGCAAGCAGATCTCGTCTGACGAATTCAAGTTGCAAGTTCTGGAAACAGCTGCTTCCTCGAAGTATATTACTCCAACTCTTATGGAGTCTATCATACATGAATTCCAAAACGTACCCACAGGTTGAATTAACCTCAATTTTGTCTGTGCATGCATTTTAATATTTTGATTAACTGATTAGCTTCAATAGCAATTAATTTTTTGTATATGAAAATTGTTGTATTTACAGAGGAAAGTGAGCCAGAAAGTGAAGTGACAGCTAAGTGTCGAATAGCATGCGTCAATTACAAGAAACTAGTCAGTTTTTACGTGAAAGTTCTGCTTTGCCTTGATGCACCACCAGAGTACAGCACAGTTGTTCCTAGCTCGCCCACCGATGATGAAGAGGTACTTACTTAGGACTAGTGATGGGTATCAATTGATCAGAATAATCGATTTGTTTTGTCAAAAACTATCTTCGGTTTTTCAATCGATGTCAATAGGGTTAAATTGATCGGATAATCGATTATTTTGTAACTATTAGTTTACTTTTTTGATTGACGCAAATCAATCAAAATTATACAGGGTGTCTCAAAAGTTGTTCACCCCCTTGCTAAAATCGTCCAGATAGTGGTAAAAAAATTTTTTTTTGAATCTTCATGATTTTTTCCAAAGATCTCAAATATGACCGCATTGCGCATTGCGCAAATCGTGCGCAACGCACACCAACTTCGTTATTTCAAATGAGACCCCCCCCCCCCATTTTTATTGCAGATTTGGATTCAACGCAAAATTTCATGAATTTTAGACCCTTCACTTGATTTTTTTGGTTGCGCGCGACCCGTCCCATGAGCGCGCAAAGTCTCCCAACTACCAAATTGCGCAAAATATGGATTCACGTAAACCCCCATGTTTATTCATTATTTTTCGACGCTGAATCACGTGGTGGTATCCATTTTTGAATTTGATTGGAATTTTCGAAATGGCGGTCGAAATCTCGATTGTTTTTAGCGATAAATCGATCTTTTTTGAGAAGAGCAGTTCGAGTTTACGCCGAGCGGTTCCCGGATAGGCGCCACCCCAACAGACCGACGATTCTGACGAGCTAAATAATGTTATTTTCTTTCCCTCCTTCTTTCTCAACCGGGCTGGGGACCGGCTACGGCGAAGTTAAAAGAAAAAAATTAATGAAATTTCCTTCTTTAAAAAACGAAAAAAGTGTGCGTTAGGTCCTAAACGGTTTCCTGTGTATTTAGCATCATACGAACCATTTTTTCGTGACGATTTTTCAGTTTATGTGCCAAAGCAAAGGAATGAAAATGTCAATAATAAACCAAAAAACCATCAAAATCAACAATTAACAGCCATAAATATGAAACCAAGACACTGCTGGAGGTGATTCATTACAATACATTATATTCTAGCTGTGTCGTTTACCTTATATTAGTCGTACCTAGGTACATAACCTCAACCATCTCTGTAGCGAACTGCATTGACCGTAACAGCGAGTTCAGCTTCTTCGAAATTGACTCAAGGAGCCTTAAAGTTGGACTGCGTATTAGTCAACGCCTATGAATTTTCCTTTTGCATCGATTTGGGTATTTTGTGTAACCTTGAAACCTGGAGAAAATTGGCTTTTGAAGTCCCTTACAAAATCAAACAAACACAAACGGTGGATACAGCTTTCGTACAAGTACGCAACCACGAGAGACATTTTATGTCTTATGTTTAATAAATTGAGAGCTTTCCAATGAGTGGTGAACGATTTTTGTGGGGTGGAAAATGAGGAAGTTAGTTTTCCCTAGGAACGATTGGTTGTACGTGAAAATCATCAGAAAATTTCCGCGTAACGCTCCCCTCATAACGCTCCCCGCGTGACGATTTTTCATTTATGTGCCATAGTAAAGACATAAAATGTCAAAAAACAACCCGGACCATGGAAGTCCTCTCTTCAGGAGAATAACGGCCAGTACTTGCACGAGGAATAATTCAGTAGGTACTCACGTCTTCAAGGTAACAATGAGAATAAATCGGATCTGAGATGAGTTCAGATAAAAGTAAATAGGTTCTTCGCTTATCTCATTTCAGGATTCCACAATGCTTCAAATCGTTTCTGAACTCTGTATCATAACAGTTTCCGAACTAATTGAAATCGCTTCATAATTCACGAGGACGAGAAAAAGAGCGACTTTTCGCTAAAAACAACCGGCCGCCATTTCAAAAATTCCAATCAAATTCAAAAATGGATACCAACACGTGATTCAGCGTCGAAAAATAATGAAAAAACATGTGCCATACTTGGGGTTTATGTGAATCCATATTTTGCGCAATTTGGTAGTTGGGCGACTTTCCGCGCTCATGGGACGGGTTGCGCGCAACCAAAAACAAGTTGGGTGGGCAGTATAGCTTCCCCACTCATTGTAACATGGACGTATAGAATCAGTTGGCGAAAAAATTATGATTCAAAGAGTTCGCGCATGCGCAGCGGCTATTGCTTGACCAATTTGATTGAAACTTATAGGGTGTCTCTTAGAAGTTAGCCCCTAACTAACCTCGAAATTTGAGCAAAATCGGTTCATTAGAAACCGAGAAACCGAGGTTCCAGGAAATTCACGTTTGCGCAAGCGCACTCGCTCCTATTGGTCCGAAGGTGCTGAAATTGATAGGGGACCGTCTAGGACCTAACCCGCACAATCCCTGAAAATGTCATCAAAATCGGACCACAGGTTAGTATAGTTTTACCCGGGACAAGGATTGACCACAGACAGACCGACAGACAGACATGGAACCAAAATTGTTCGGGAAGCTCTAAAACGCAAAAAGCAAGTGGAAATTTTGATTTTGGAGGACATTTTTTTTTTTTCACTTCTTTCACGAATACAAAGCTCCCCTACCTTCGGTAGTGAGGAAGCAAAATCAAATGAAGGGTCTAAAATTCATGAAGTTTTGCGTAGAATCCAAATCTGCAATAAAAAATGGGGGGTCTCATTTGAAATAACGAAGTTGGTGTGCGTTGCGCACGATTTGAGCAATGCGGTCATATTTGAGATCCTTGGGAAAAATCATGAAGATTAAAAAAAAAAAAATTTACCACTATCTGGACGATTTTAGCCGGGGGTAGAACAACTTTTGAGACACCCTGTATATGATACACTAGAATAAACATATCTTTATAAAAATACATCACATTCGACTGAAGTCTACGGTGGGATTTTCTCGAGGGCAAGAAAGTTAAAATCACTTCAACTGACATTATCACTATCACTCATACTCAATATAAGTAATTTATATCATTGTTTTGACGTGGATTTCTTTCCTCCTTTTGGAGATCTAGAACGGAACGGTGTCGATCAACTAGGTCTGGACCCACTCCAACTTGGTCCCATTGAAATATGGACGCTGTGGTCCCAGAAGCGCTAATAGGGTGTGCTCCTGGGTAGGAAAAACTGTTTATTGTTATTTTTAATCTAAGGTAGACCTCATTCTGAGAACTTTGGTAAAAACCGCGACCTTCTGGCGTGCGTTAATCTTTTCCTATGAATTTTTGAAGTTTCGACCGTTTATGACGTCACAGTGGGCGGGGGGGTCCCGCCCAGGCGAGAGGGGAGCGTGACGTCATTAACGGTCGAAACTTTGAAAAATCATAGAAACAGATCTACTCACGCTAAAAGGTCGCGGTTGGTGCCAAAATTCTCAGGATGTAGTCTACTTTCGATTAAAAATCTAAAAAAAATCAAGGCGCACATTGGTCCCGATGAAATTTAGACGCTTTGTTCCTTAAGCCCAACTTGGTCCCTGTCACCAAAAGTGAATTTTCGTGGCCTGTAGTACGCAGCATGTGTAATTAAATATTGACAAAAGTTGGTACTTAATTTGTAACGAAAAAAATTTAAATAAGTATGTACAGTAGGCGATGTTATGAAATAAAATGTATCCAGTGGACTTATCTTCCGGGTGTGGGCGATATTTGGCAGATGTTTTTGATCGAAATTTCCGCCTCCACCGCGAAATTCCTTGTGAAAAGTGTACTCTAATCCTTCATAAAACACGATAAATATCCCGATCACATTGCGTTACACCTGCTACCTCGCTCAATGAGCGTCGCTCATCCTAATACATAAAAACCCCAACTGTATGTGGACAGAACTGGGCGTTACCTGTCGTGTTCGGATTCACAACCCCTCCCTAAACAAGACTTCGTGAGGCCACCGAGAATCGGCGTAGAAGGCACTGCACACATACTCTCTCTAGTGGCCAACTGTGTTCGGAAAATCATGAACGAACTGTCCTCACATCACCCTTTAGAGTTGTCCCTCAAAACTGCCTAGCCTCCATCTTTTTAAGCCGGCAGGTTGGCCTACCTGTCAAGATTAGTCTGTTGGCTTGGATACGCAGCTTCCTGGGAAGAACTGGACCATTGGCTAGGTACTGGGTTGGAGCACATTCTTTGGCCATTACGATTTGAAATCCCATCGAGCTGTTCACGCCTTTTTAATAATCGCCGCCTCCTCGTTCAACCCTTTAGTTGCTCACTCGTAAAACCTGTCATCTGGGTGATCCTTCACGTCTCCACAGAAAAAACCCATATCTGGAGGGATGCTGGATGAATCAGGAGCACCTCAAACCCCCCCCCCCCCACGAACTGTGGTCGCCGTCGGATTTCGCCCCAGCATCAAGAAAACCACGGTTGGAAATTATTTCGTAATATCTACGGCCATAGATACATAGGTAGGGACGAGGAATAGACTTATTGTTATAATATGCGTATCTTAACAAACTTTTCAATCCATTTTTTTTTTTTTTTTTTCTAACTCCCCTCAAAGACAAAATGTCTTTTTTGACGGAGGGGGCACGCCATAAAATTAAAATAAATAAATAAATAATTAAATAATGGGGAGGACGCCCAGGACTCACCCGACGCCGGCCCTAGGGATGAGGGAAGATGAGGAAGGTGGGGGTGGGAGAGAGGGATGAAGGGAAGTGCCTCTATAAAACGACCACCAGTTCAAATATGAGCCGAGCAGGACACGGGTGGTGATACCACGGAGTACGCCTACTGAGATGCCCAACTCACGCAACTCCGTGGCACTTTTCCCACACCACACCCCGCGCCATGATAAGGTTGCAGCCATCACCCTGATGTTGTTGGGTGCCACTCCTTTTAGCTCCGACACTGCTTGCCGTAAATCATTTCTATCATACTTTCTTATCTTAGCCCGCCAAGTCTGCTCCATGTCCAAGCTGCCATTGACAACTTGGACATCCAGGATAATGCAAGACTGGTCGGGCTTGACGGCAACGATGTCGGGCTTCTTACCCTGGTCACTTGGCATGTGATACAATCTCTCCCTCTCAACATCCCAGCCGCTAGATGACAAAGCACCTGCTATCTGCTTGGCGACCGCATCATGACGTAAAATGCGGCCCCCATGAGTCCGAGGACATTGCTGCACTACATGATACAGATGTTCATTTCCACTCCGACAGGCGCGGCAAAGGGGTAGAGAAGGGGTCTTCTAATTTCATTATACCTACCTAACTACTCTGCACACAAAATTATTCTTCCATTCAAATTTATCAGGGTCTAGGGTATTTGGTGGTAGTACTTGAGTACATCTACCACACATTGGCCCGAACAGTATGATTGTACGTATGTCGCCCGAACGTGAGGGATCCGGGTTCGATTCCAGGCCGTGACATAAATTTTTTTCTAATTTAATAAATTACGTGTTTATCTACGATTGGTTTTGTCTGCTTTTAGCAGGCTTTTCAGCTAGTCTCAAAATCATCTTTTTTAAATACAGGGTGTCTACAAAACAGTTGTGAGGAATTCAAGGGGTCGATTCTACAACTAATTTCCAACAAAAAGTGTCTCTTAGAAATTTTTTTTAAAACGCCTCTTTAACCGACTTTTTTCACTTTCAAGTTTTTTTCGTGTTTTCGACCTTACACCATTAAAACGGTCATAACTCTCTTAAATTACACTCAAAACTAAAAAATAAGGATACCGTTGGAAAGAACGTCAAATTTCCTATCTCCCTGATACCAAATAACAAATTTTCAGTTGAATTACACGGGGAATAAAGCAACCTAAAAAGTGAACTTAGTAAATTTTCGAAAAATTCCCGTTTTTCAACGCCTAAAATCTCCAAATATTACCAGGTAAAGTTCTGTTGCCGGAAAGCCTAAAAACTGCGCCAGAATCTCAGCTTTCCAACGGTATAATCAAAACATATTTTACAACCGAATTTAGGGGAGAATTTTGTGTTTGAACGCGGAAAAACGTGCATTTTTTCAACGAATTTGGCGCTCCACCTAGTCGATCTTAGGGGTCGGACGATGAGAGTGGGTGGGTCGGCGCCGCAGTAGACAGGAGGCCTCCGGAAACAGGAGGCCAGAGCGCCGATTTCGTTGAAAAAATGCACGTTTTTCCGCGTTCAAACACAAAATTCTCCCCTAAATTCGGTTGTAAAATATTTTTTGATTATACCGTTGGAAAGCTGAGATTCTGGCGCAGTTTTTAGGCTTTCCGGCAACAGAACTTTACCTGGTAATATTTGGATATTTTAGGCGTTGAAAAACGGGAATTTTTCGAAAATGTACTAAGTTCACTTTTTAGGTTGCTTTATTCCCCGTGTAATTCAACTGAAAATTTGTTATTTGGTATCAGGGAGATAGGAAATTTGACGCTCTTTCCAACGGTATCCTTATTTTTAGTTTTGAGTGTAATTTAAGAGAGTTATGACCGTTTTAATGGTGTAAGGTCGAAAACACGAAAAAAAACTTGAAAGTGAAAAAAGTCGGTTAAAGAGGCGTTTTAAAAAAAATTTCTAAGAGACACTTTTTGTTGGAAATTAGTTGTAGAATCGACCCCTTGAATTCCTTACAACTGTTTTGTAGACACCCTGTATAGGGGCCTCGAAAGAGTGAGAGGAAACTCTTATTCAATGGCAACCCTAGGCAGTGAGTGAGTTACAAGGATTTCTTACGTAGCTTTGACCGAGATCCCACCAAAAAGTGTAAAATGAGAACAATGGGGAGTGCGCCCGATTTTTTAAAATATTTTTAATCGAAAGTAAACCTCAATCTGAGAATTTTGACACCAGCCGTTCTCTTTTTGGATGAGTGGATCTTTTTCAATGATGTTTCAAAGTTTCGAATGTTTATGACGTCATGCGCCCCTCCCGCCTGTGCGGGATCCCCCTGCCAATTGTGACGTCATAAACATCCGAAACTTTGAAAAACCGTCGAAAAAGGTCTTCTCACGCTAGAAGGTGTCAAAATTATCAGAATGAGGTCTAGTTTGGATTAAAAATAACGATAAACAGTTTTCCCGACCCATGCGCACACCCAATTTGAGAAAGTGAATAATCTTGCAAAGTGACCAACATTGTGGAGTAAAAATTGAAATTCACAGGGTGTCTCATATTGAAAGGATGTTCTCTTTTCCCAGGAAAATAGAAATTTTCTTTTTCTGATAGACTTGGTTTTGTGGGGAATTTCAATGGATCAATGTTGCCCGCTGTGCTTGCATGCTCGCGCAACGCACATCAACATTGTTTTATCAAATAGAAACCCGGTTTTTAAAATTAAAAGTTGACTTTTCGTTCAGCTTCCATTCTTGTCGTCGCAGACGTCATCAGCTGTCTTCCAAAGGGAAGATCTGAATTATTGGTTCTGATGATATCGCTCGTGGCTACTTATACCTTCAAATGGAGTGGTTCACCAACGGCCCAACTCGAAAAATTATCAAGACCTGTAATCCCTCCCATGAGGAGTCTCCATCCGGATAATCTCCCTAGTCAACTGGCCTCAACTTCGGTGATCTCACTGGAACTAGTTCATTACACCAGGTCATGGCTTTTAGTATTTACAGTGTATAACATCCTTCTTCGAAATGATCGATTTTTCAGGTGAATCGATAATATCGTATGAAATAATCATAGATTCCATTAATCGATTATTTTTTGTTGATCGATGCCCATCCTTACGATATCCCATTTTTACTGTTGGTGGTGAAGTGAAACTTGTTCTTCATCATTATGTCGCTAACATTTCTCCGTATGTCATTCTCAGGTTCTCTCCAAAATGTTGAAATTGACTATCGAGGAAGTTCGAAGGTTGCTAATCCTGGTGTCATTCTCCTCCGACTGTTCCAAAGTATCTTTTCAATCCGTCGACAACATATTCCCAACGTTCATCTCAAATTTCATAAATATTTGTTCTACCACTGAAAGAATGTGTTTTTCATCTAATATAACCATCAACGAAATGTCCGTTATTGGTGAGCCTTTTCACAGATATACCTTTTACATAGATATTCGATCGATGATTACCTTTTGCAATAGTTTTTATTGAATTAAGGCTGTTATTCTTATACAAATTTCCATGTGGCTCCTAATGTTTCCACATCCGCACTAATTTCTCAATACCTTATTATTCAAGGGGAGGTTCTCTGTCAGTGTGTGTTATACGGTGGGTGCTCGTTGGCTGACTGGATGGATTTGGCTTTGGAAAGTGGCATTGAGCCGAAATGCTTGCTGCATTCATCAATCGCATATTGGCTGAAGAAGCCACTGGGAATCAACGTGAGATCAGAAATGACCATCTATGTTCAACTGTTATTTTTGATAACTTCACTGTTCAGTAAGTCATACCCGTTAATTACACCTACTTAGAATCGAATAGACCAAGTCCTATTAGAAATAAAAATAGCCAAAGTTATCAGTTATTAGGGTACGTTTTTTTAGTAGGTACGTTGTTAGCGTCCACCTATTTAGCAAAGATCTAGATTTGCTATCATCAAATATTCCCGCTTCACCACTAACCAGCCGGAAAAGCCCCATAAAGATTACAATTTTTCGGGTTTTGGTCAAAAACATACCGTTGGGCGAAACTGACGATTTCGCTTTGGTTTCTCCTGGTTGTCTCAGATCTTTCATAATCTTACCAACCCTTCGCCTGAACGGGGTGCCCGTCAGGATGGTGGATTTCTAGCTGATATGTTCCTCATTCAAGTAGTTTACTTTTAATTCTCAATTTTCTCTCGTTACTTAATGGAATGAGTACCACCAAATACTCTAACCAACATGCTTTCAAATTCAAAAGTTTTCATTTGCAAATCCTAAAAATAGGCAGTACAAACGTCAATACAATTACAAATCTCAAGTTCAATAAGGGCAGTGCCGATCACAAGTGGGTGAAGGGAGCGCAGGCAAGAGCCCCCACCCGCCGGCCGGCGCCACCCGACTGGCCCCAGGCCCCACCCACCATGACGGCTCCCCGCAGAAGGATACCCATGAGGGAAACGGCTGCCTCGCCAGTGACCAGCCGCCCCCAACACAGGACATCCCCTCGGATCCCATTCCCAACAGGGAAAAGAGAACAATTGAGCCGCCCCCAGGACCAATAGGGCGACCACCGACCAACAGGAGAGGAGAACCCTCCCATACACTCATTCATTCAATAAATACATTAATTTTTAAATATAACAAAAAAAAACTCGAAGACAAAAAATATCACAGATTAGGCACTTACCACTATACTAGACAGAGTTCTTACAAAAAATTCCTCTGCTAGACAGTTAAAGTCAACTAAATCTAAATAAATCCTATTATTATTATTATTCATTCAATTATTTTGAGTCGTCAATATATACATTACAAAAAGTTAAACAGACCATTGAATATTAAAAAAGTCACTAACTGAATACAGTTCAGCCTGTAAAAGTTTCATTTTCAGCATCCGTGTAAATGGTTTATTTTCTTTATATTGTAACAGGTATGAAAGAATCACTCACATGGTGGGATCAAGTGAGATCGTTCATCATCGAATCGGAATATTCCCTGAACGCATTAACGTCCACCATTATTTCGAGAGCAGTATATTTGAGGACTGAAAAACAAATAACAGGTAGGGATCCTTGTACCTTCGAAAAAACGTCTTTATATCCAATTTTCTTAATTTATCTATGTATAAGGTTGTGTGCATTTACCTTGATAGACCGTATGTGATCTTAGATGAAGGTCTGTTGGACGAAGAAGATGAGAATTGGGAAACCATCTCGAGAGAGACATGTCTTTGGAGTCAACTACTCATGCAAGTGGAAGCCGTTGCGGTCCTACAGACAGCTCTAAGGTAACCTATCACCTTTGTTTAATTAATATTTTCTATTGGAAACTTGAGTAACTACAACTGATAAAAACGCTGCAAATCATTGCTCAAAGGTTTATTATTTTCTGTATAGATCATCCTTCTGTATAGATCACTGGTTCTCCATCAATAGCATCTACCACCATCTGTATTCTCCCTTGACCTTCCCTCTCAAATTTCAGCTCCTGCGTTCAATAGGATTGAAAATGGCTTCGAAGCTCACTCAGCTGATCAGTGATCTGAAGAGTGAAGAAGATCTCCTCGAATGCTGGAGACGCCTGGAAGAGCACTTCCATTCAATAGGATTGAAAATGGCTTTGGAGCTCACTCAGCTGATCAGTGATGTGAGGAGTGAAGAAGATCTCCTCGAATGCTGGAGACGCCTGGAAGAGCACCTCCATTCAATAGGATTGAAAATGGCTTTGGAGCTCACTCAGCTGATCAGTGATGTGAGGAGTGAAGAAGATCTCCTCGAATGCTGGAGACGCCGGGAAGAGCACTTCCATTCAATAGCATTGAAAATGGCTTCGGAGCTCACTCAGCTGATCAGTGATCTGATCAGTGAGCAATGATTTGCAGCGTTTTTTACCTACAAACATTGTTTTACCTACCAACTTTTTTTTACCTACCAACTATTGGTAGGTACTACCTACCACACTATAATGGCTTCACATCTTCACAATCAAGTTTATTAGAAAGAACTAAACGCTTCACACTTGATTCGAAAAATAGAAAGCTTGATATGGAAATTTGATTACTGGTTACGCAGAAGGCAAAACTGTATACAAATCGAAGAAATGAACAGCGATCGCATTTTAGTCAGATAAAATTTGAACGGCGATTATACCTCTTTTGCGATTCACACTCATGATTCTGTTTTATCGAAGGAAAACCTTCAAATACTCGTAGGGACCGAACGGTTTGTCGTCCAGAGCTCCGGGTGGTCTCAAAAATTTTTAAAAATTCTGTACTATTTAAAATTGGTGAAAAAACGATACCTTTATTTCGAGAGTTTTCGAGCTAGGGCACTCTTGAAAATTTCAACCCTTAATTTTCACCCCTTAGAAGTGACCTACATCAACCAAAAGCTTCGCGGCACAACTAGACCCCAAATGGAGCCCATATACCAAATTTGAACCAAATCGGTCCAGTGTTGCTAAGAAAAGTGCCGCGTACGGCGGACGGACGGAAATTTTTTTATTCGATTTTCGGATTCTACGTACCTTGAAACGTAAAACATCAAATTTTGAGGGGGGGTTAAAATTTTTTTTTCTTGCTCGATTCCAAAGGCTTATTATTGAAAATAATAAACCAAAAAAAAGTTTGCCAAGTGGCTTCCTCGTATTCATAAACCGACTGCATAGGTGATCCGAGACATAGTAGTTAATCTCAAAACATCAATCTCTACCTACCACTACCCTCATAGGGGACCTTCTACACGCCAACCCGCACAATTTCTGAAAATTTGATCGATATTGGATGAGAATTAATGTAGAAGTTATGGCTCTGGCAAGGATTTAACTTTTGCGCATGCGCAGTATCTATCATACTATCAGTCCAGGGGTGATGATTTTCATAGAGGACCATCTGCACGCCAACCAGCACACACAATCTCCGAAACTTTCATCGAAATCGAATGAGAATTGTAGAAGTTATAGCTCTGGCAAGGATTTCACGTTTGCGCATGCGCAGTCTCTTCTATCAGTCCGAGGGTGATGATTTTCATAGGGGACCATCTACACGCCAACCCGCACAATCCCTGAAAATTTCATCGAAATCGGATGAGAATCGTAGAAGTGATGGCTGCGGCAAGAAATGCATTCATTCATTCAGGACAGACAGACACGGAACCAAAATTGTTCAAAAAGGTCTAAAACGTAAAACGCGAGTGAAAATTTTGATTTTGGAGTACTTTTTCTTCAATCTTGAAAGTGAAAACAAAGCTTCCGTGCTTCTTAATTGACTCGGAAGCAATAGATTCGAAATTCGCCAATTCCTGTGTTTCACATATTGAAGAACACTATTGCTTCCGAGTCTACCATGGTGGCTGAAGCTTTGTTTTCACTATTAAATGTTGAAAAAACTGTTCTCCAAAATTGAAATTTCTACTTGCGTTTTACGTTTCAAACCTTCCTGAACAATTTCGGTTCCGTGTCTGTCTGTGCGTCATGAAATCCTCGCCACAGCCATAACTTCTACAATATTTCATCGGATTTCGATGAAATCAGGGATTGTGCGGGTTGGCGTGTAGATGGTCCCCTATGAAAATCATCACCCGGACTGTTAGCAGCCGCTGCGCAAACGTGAAATGCTTGCCACTGCCATAACTTGTACAATTCTCATTCGATTTCGATGACATTTTCAGGGATTGTACAAAATAACTTGTACAATTTCTGCTAAGAAGTACCTAGGTACTTAGAGATTGATGTTTTGAGATTAGCTACTATGCATCGGATCTTCTATACTGTCGGGGTATGGATACGAGGAAGCTATGTGCCACACCCACTTGGCAGACGTTGTATATTGGTTTCTATTATTTCGAAATTCCGTTTCAACTTATCAATGATCAACAAACCTCAAGAAATTGGTAGAAATAGGTTCAGATAACCATCCTTCTGAACATTTCAGCTCGTGATCCCTTTACACCTACAACGTTTCAAATCTAATACAATATGCATCTCTCGAACAAATTGTATATTATGTGTTTTTTCTACTTATAATTTATTGTAGTTTGATCTCAGTCTAATTAGTCGACGTAATAGGAACTATTTTTTCTTGTTAAATGAAAAGAATTAATATTTGTGACCGTCCATGGGAAAAGGGACCTTAAGTTAGATTTTGTGAAAATGGAGTTATTGGTATTTTCGAATAGTAGAAGAGTAGCTGAACACGATGGTGTTTTCAAAATTTTTCTACGATTTTTTTTCAAAAAGTTATGAGTTTTCGAAGTTTGAGTTTCGAAAAACACAGTTTCGAGAAAACAAGCCTCAAAGTTTACCAACATTTTTCAAGTGTTCAAATGTGAATATTCGCCGTTCTAACAGGAATTTTGAGTCATTTTTTTTTTCATCCATTAGGTACTCATTCACAACCAATATCTGAACATTTTCTACGATTTTTTTTCAAAAAGTTATGAGTTTTCGAAGTTTGAGTTTCGAAAAACACAGTTTTGAGAAAACAAGCCTCAAAGTTTACCAACATTTTTCAAGTGTTCAAATGTGAATATTCGCCGTTCTAACAGGAATTTTGAGTCATTTTTTTTTTCATCCATTAGGTACTCATTCACAACCAATATCTGAACATTTTCTACGATTTTTTTTCAAAAAGTTATGAGTTTTCGAAGTTTGAGTTTCGAAAAACACAGTTTTGAGAAAACAAGCCTCAAAGTTTACCGACATTTTTCAAGTGTTCAAATGTGAATATTCGCCGTTCTAACAGGAATTTTGAGCCAATTTTTTTTCATCCATTAGGTACTCATTCACAACCAATATCTGAACATTTTTGGGCCATTAGTCTTGCGATCGGTTGGCAGTGACGCAGGTTCATCCCCACTTACTTACCTCTTCCTAGCAGAAATTTCGTACCTATCAGTTTATTTCTCTCAAGTTCTAAATTAAACAAGCAAAAATCGTTATCTGGCCAAATCATAGAAAAACAAGAGATAATATCTCTTGGAAACTGTTGGAAACACTGCTTTGGGAAAAGGGACCTTAAGTTATCCTCTCCTCCGCTCCATATGAATTATGGAGCGGGGGGGTGGTTAACTTAAGGTCCCTTTTGTTGAGATTGACCTTCTCTCGATTTTTTCCATTTTTCGATTATTTAATCGATATAACCTTGCAAACGGCCTGTATCTCCATAAAGAGGGATAGTTGCTGCATCAGAATCGATCAAAACCCAAAAATCGATTTTTTTGGCATTTTTTCTTAAAACTGCTCTCCTGAACATTTTGCCATTTTAACTTAAGGTCCCTTTTCCCATGGACGGTCACATTTTATGATCTTCTCAACAGCGCAATTCTAAATTTGTTTTCAGTTGCAAACCCAAGTTGGGAGGGAGGGAAACTATGGTTCCAGCCCTCGACTACGTAAGACCAGATATTTCTCTAGCCAATCTCCTGTTGAAAGGCCCAGGTAAATTTTAATCTTCCCAAAAACTATTTTAAAAAAATTAAATCATGCTCTCTGGGTACATTTGGTGAACCTAATACTAATTTATTGGTTCCAAGTCTACCAAGGTAGAAGTCCTCCAAACACAAAATGTCCTCGCGTTTTACTTTTTAGACCTGTTTCGGCAATTTTGTTCTCCAGAAATCTTTGTTGACCGACTTCAACGCGTCGAAGGCGCGCGAAAGAGGGGGTACTCAATTCGGGTTGTCGTGGGACGATGATTTTTTTTGTATGTCCGAGTTCGTTGCATTTCTTTATTCTGGTACCAATCTGTCCGGTAATAATAATTTTCTTATAGAATTCTTATATCTTCTTCTTATTCTTAGAATAATAATATGTAATTCTTGTCCAAAATCAGTATAAATCCGAAAATGTATTTCTAAGCATAATTTATTGAGTCGACGAACAAAGAATGTTCTTTCTATTGAAACTGATTGCAAATATCATTGAAGTTGTCAGTGTGAAGTCACGTTTGTTTACACGCGACTGTTCGTCACAGAGTTCTTGCAGATTGATGTTTTGATTATCCATCAGACCACGAACGTATACCTATATGTGAAGGGATCCACTGTATGTAGAGATTTTTGTTATTCCCTACTGTAAGTGTTCGAATAAGAGGAACGATTTTCTGCATAATATGCAGATACAACATATGTGGTGATACAAGTGACCCAGGAGTTAAGTTATTGATTTCGGAGATGATAGATTTTGAATCAGTCAATTGTTGCAATCGGTGTGAAAATTACCACGGGCACGAAACTTATTCTGCTGTTGACCGTTTTCAAAATTCGAATGATACGGCTGTGGCTAGGGATGGCATATCGAATGAAATATATCGATCAAACGATATATCGTCAATGAGATATCGATATCTTTGATATATCGGAGAAAATATATCGATATTTCGATATATCGGAGAAAATATATCGATTTTTCGACGTATCGGAAGATCTACTTTAAAATGTCACATGTGAAGTAGGTAGGTGAATTTAATAGTTTTAAAACAATATAAAAATAATTTAGGATGAAATTTATGGACATATCGGAGTATCTACTAGGAAAAACTTGAAGAAGTAAGTAGGTAGGTGAATAGAAAAGTTACTAACATCATTTTGAGGGAATTATATCGATATACTCGACATATCGGAAGATCTATTTGGAAAAACCGTATGAAATACGTATTAACCTACTTTCAAAAGTTACTGGGTATGAATGATCGAAATTCATTGTTTAAAAACTGGAAAAAAGTGCGAAAATGTCATTGCAATGTTAAATTAATTTATAAATTGACAGTGGTATAGGTACTGTGGAACCTTCAAAATTGAAAATAATTGTTGTGAAAACCTGCTTCACTTTCGTATAGTAGGTAGGTAGTTTTAATCTGGAGGTAGGTAGTTTTAAGCCATTAATTTTGGCTTAAGTCAAGTATTTGAGCCTTGAGAGCCACTGTAGGTGAATACTATGTACACCATCACGTCTGAGCTGAAGTCAACAGTCTGAAATCAACCCATCAGTAGGTACCTACAAAATTTGGAATAAAATTACTTGATGTTTTTACAATACAGGCGTCCCTTCTCGTCCATTCATTTCAATATTTAATTTTTACTAAAAAAAAAAAAAATTTTTTACTTGAAAACAGGTCGCGATATATTGTTAAATATATCGATATTGACGATAAGAGGAATGATTAGGTTTGTTTTGATTTCGATTCGGACGAAAGTTTTTCGTGTAAAATGCGGCTTGGTCGTAATTTTGAGTCGACTCACCGCCAGATTCCCTTTTTCTCTTCATTTCAGCGTCGAGAAGCTTGTTCTTCACGAATGATAGGGATAATTTGTCATTCATCGCATCAATCGCCGCAACTTCAGATTGATAGTTGTCTTTGAGTTTCACCAGTTAGCAGCATAGGTACTTCATCTTGTTTATCCATCTTTCCTCCCAGTGCTCTAAGTTCGGTGAAAATCGAATCAAGTTTGTTGAAGAATGCCTGCAAGTCTTCGTTCGATCTGTACTGCTAGGTAAATAATTTGTCCATAAGCATGAAACGAGCTGATGTGCTCTTTCTCTCGAAAACTGCGCTCAGGTCACTCATCATGTCAGATGCAGATTTTGCCTCTCTTATGTAGCCTATGTGACGATCGGTGATGCTCTGTAGGATCAAGTTTCTCGCCGTTGCGTCTTTTTCTTTGAACTCTTTTAGTTCATTAGGCTGAAATTTCTCGCGATCCGTGGCCTTAGTATCGAGCGTATCCAAAACCTTCTTTTCCTCCAAAATCGTCCGAAGACGTAATTTCCAATGAGGGAAATTTTCACTTGTGATCTTCGGGTACATGTGAAGGAGAATCGACGTCGACGATGTAGACGCCATTACGCCAGAAAAAGAACCACAATGACGGGGTAATAGAGGTGGGTAGGAAATCGCGTCACTGGTTAAAGTCACCTATTACCGGAGAGTCACCGTTCCGTTTGTCACCTATTACGGAGCAGACCCTATTACCAACGGACTTGCAGTGACAGCAGGTAAAATAACTCTCCCTTCCTCCATGCTCCGAATCACTATCTCAAATTATTTCACTTTGACCCCTTCGGAGCTTCTTGAATTGTCACTGTGTGCGTTGTCACTACAGTGCCGTTGGCGCTACTCGTCACTCCGTAGTGGTTGGCGCTGGTTGTCACTTCATGGGCGGTCGGCGCTACTTGTCACGTTGTCACTCTTGGAGCTCCTTGTCACGGTTGGAGCTCCATCGTCACTTGTCACTCTTACCATTTGTGTAGCGTGATCAGGTGATCGGTTGTCTCTCGTCCCTCACGCCGATCTTTCCGCGGCCCGGGTTTAGGACTCTCGCCTTTAGTTTGACTCGTGTTGCCCGTTTAGTTCGATGTTTTTCGATAGTTTCATTGTTTTGTGATTAGTTGAGATGAATAAAAAACCGAAATCTTCTCAATTATGGGCGATTTTTAAGCTCATTAAAAGGTCGAAAAACTGCCAAGTGCGACCTATGTGGTCAAGTTTGTATGTAGTTTCAAAACTACCATTACCTACAAATTAAAAAATTTAATTCGTAATAATTTTTTCTAGTTGCTCATGTTCCTTCATTTGTTTCAATTAGAGATAATATTGAGGTGAAAATGTATGTTACCTACCAATAATGATCGACTGTGATAAATTCCATTTTTTTCTTATTTATTCCATTTTACCTACCAACGGAGGACTATGATGACTCTGGGACCACGATCGATAAATTAATTATTTCTGAGCTCTAAACATATTAATCTGATTGCTGAGTGTCTCATACTAGTTGCTTAAATCGGTAAAACGTAATATACAAATAAAATGGAGGGGTATATAATTTTTTTCTCAATGAACAGAACCAATTTTTTATTAGAAATATGAGACCGATACGCTAGTTGCGTCTATTGGGGCAAGAACTCTCGTTACGGAAATCACTGCTGGTCACTTTACACCGAGCAGCGCCGCAGTTCCAGGATGCGCTTCTCTGTCACCCTATTACAAAGTCACCTATTACTGGAACCTATTACCGGCCTGTCACTGTCACGTTGTCACCTATTACCAAAAAGTAACCGTTTCGCACATCACTACGGGGTAACTTCGGGTTTTTAGGATGAATCGCACGGGATCAGACTCGCAAAATTAACTTAGAACTTACGAATAACATGAAACACTTAATGTCAGCCCATATCCTAGTAAAATATAAGTGATTCTAGCTAGATTTAGTTTAATATGAAGAGAGAGATGGGAGACGGACGACACGTAAGACTTGGGCGTCCTTATGCGATCGATCTGGGGTGAAGGTGGACAACACTCGACAGAAAAAAAAATCACACAGTAATCCGTTTTTGACCATTCTGAATCCAAATCCGCGAAAAAAAACCATAGGTGTATGTCTGTGTGTATGTAACAAAATCTTGTGTCGTCTGCACAGGCCTTAGTTCTCAACCTAGATCTCAAGTTTTTTTGTCTGACTCAAATAACTTCCGAGTTGTACATGATTTTACCTGAGTACCAAAATTCGCAAGGGGAGGGGGCGAGGGGGGGGGTTAATTTTCACAAAATATCCGATTTTTCAATATTTCGGTTCCTTTACTGCTTACTAATTGTACCCAAGCTTTGAAATTGAGGAAAATTTCTCATTATACCTCCGGATTTTCATGAATTATTCTCTGTACCACCATGGAACTAATAGTGGTGCCAGGACACCATAAACCGCATATTTCGTCGGTTTTTTTGTGTTTCACCTTGAATACGGACGTGAACCTCGACGGATTGCCTATTAAAACTAATAGATGAAACTTCAATGTTAAGACGTATTTCCGCTTTGGTGCCAGACTGGCACCATTGGTGGTGGTGATGATGGGGGGGTGAACTCGAATTCGCATGTTGGGTATAGTAGATCATGGATTTTAAAATGCTCTTCAGATTCCAGGCTCCCATGCAGCTAGAAATGTTTTGGTGGATAATGGTGAGGGGGGGGGGGTCACTATTTCTTGCCAAAAATACTTAATAAATTACATCGAGTGAAACAGTTTTTTCGCTTACCAACTGGTATTAATTGAACTAATGCGTATCCAATGGGACGTCCCCTAGAAGCATGCATTAGGTACTTATCAATATGTTTAACACTTGCTTTAGACTGACTTTATTGGATCGATGTCAATGTATTAATCAATTCACATAATCGATTTATTACTACTACTTCAACAGGGTAAAATTAATGACTGAGCGAAGGCCCCTTGTCTCAAGGTCTTAAGCATTTGAGGCACTCTAATCACCACCTGGTGGTCTTCAAAGATAATCTGATCTCTAGTAATTACTCTGAGAGTCTGCATGCGCTGGCCTGTGGCCAAATAACTACTATTTGATTTCTGGGAGAGCCGATCCAAACTGGATTTCGCAACCCCCTCCATCTGCAAGCAAATGGATGAAACCCCGAAAACCCTAGAAGGGTGATCGAGGGAGTGGAAGGAACTCACCACACGAGAGCCCTAGGGGAGCTAGTCATGACTGTCAGCTCCTCTAGGTACCTGTTTGTATTAACACCACAGGTAAAGCCGAACCTTCTAGCTAAGGTTCTACCAACTAGACAGGTTGGTGCCCGAGTTCATAACAGAACTCACATGCCGAGAGACATCTCCAAGGGGCAAGCCCTTGAGGAGGCCATCTCTCCCCTTGTAGCCTTCTTGGTACAAGCCCATGAAGTAGGGTTTGCTCAACCACGACCACCACGAAACCAACCTCTACTGAGGGGCAGGCAGGTGATGCTTTGACCGAGGTCAGCGCATCTGTAGCCTGGGGCTCCCCTCGCCCGTGGTACTGGTAGTGATGGCAAAAGTTTTACAAAAATCGATATATCGGGTTTGCGATATATCGGAAGGGAAATATCGATGGCACCGATATATCGGGAGCAAAAATATCGATATATCCGATATATCGGGATTAAAATATCGAACCATATTTGTTCTTGTAAATAATAATTTTAATTTGTTTTCTTTGGTTTAAAACACAGAACATATAATATATTGATCCTCCCATTAGCTTTACCGTGAAAACACACTTTATTTGAGTTGATTTATTTAATTATTTACTACTTTAACACAATAAAAATATAGAGGCCTACTGCAAAAAAAATAAGCAATATTAAAATATTGCTAAATATAAGTCGAAACTGGTGGTTAAATAAATGATTGGAAGATCATACAACAAACATAATTCATTCAATAACACATTTATTCCATAAAAATTACCAAAACAACCATTGGCCTATTACATATTTAAATCTCTTATGGTTTCTCACAATGAGTAATTATATCACGTGCACGCATGTACCTAAAGAAAAATGGGATTTTTTTCTAATATGCTCGAAATTTGACGCTGATTCTGAAAATGATAGTTTTTTTGTAGGAAAAGCCCGGAAAATGGCTAAAAATAGGAAAAACACCGCCACACATCACTTTTAGGAGTAACAATTAAAAACTTTTTAGGAGTAACAATTAAAAACAATAACTTGGTAGAGAGTTTGACAAAGATATTGGGCAATACAGCGTAACAGACGACAAACTTCTGAACTAGACAAACACAAGTGACTGAAGTGTACTCTGAGCAAAGATGTGAGGTTAAGTTATGAGAACAGCAACAAACACAACACAGCTGACAGCATAGCTACATAGAAAACGAAAGGAGAAAAGAATCAGGTTTACCAACTCAACACAACCCACGAAAACGCGAGTTTCTGACATTCACCAGTTATTATCTACTAGGGCGATATATCGGTTAAAAAATATCGATATTCCCGATATATCGTAGCACAATTTTTCGATGGCGATATATCGATATATCGGAAGCAAAATATCGATATTTCAAAAATATCGATATGTTGTTGCCATCACTAGGTACTGGTATTTGAGATGAGTAATGAGCCTTTTACAGCCTTACTGCTATCCCCAGAAGCCCGACCAGGTAACAGGCCCGGAAGCAGAGAATTTGTACCTGCTCCCTAACCGCTCTACTCCTGTCAGAGGCATGAGCCGGTGCCCTAACATTAAGGGGGTACAGGAGAGGGAGGCATAATGCACTTCGGTACCCATAAACTGGCCTGTGGCCAGTAGTAACAACACTACGAATTTTCGTGCCTAAAACTTCCTTTTTTCTGCGGAAGTTGTTGTATTCAGAGACAGCAGAGCCTGCTGCCAATGTCAAATACCAAATCCCGCCCTTCCGTAGTATAATAAAGCTCAGGTAAAGGTAAAAGATCGAGATAATGCGAAGTAGCTTATTCAATGGAAAAGGGCCATAGATGAAACCCTAGCGGAGGGTAGATGAACTTATGCTGCCATTGCGAGCTAGACGTTCGTATTTCGTATCTATACGATTGTGTTATGGGTACGAGGAGGCTATGTAGTACATTTTCTGTTTAGGGCTCGTAGCTGAATCTGTGGCCAAGTACATTTCATCGTGGGGAATGCAACCAGAGTGGTTCATCAACCTTGAAGAGAAGGAAAAAGAGCTGAAGACTGATGAAAACACGAGCTTACAACTTGACGAGTCTGCAGAAGCAATGACCACCACTTCTCGAGAAAACGTGGTTTTCCAGCGTTTGGAACTGATAAAGACATATTTCCCTTACTCCCTCACAACGAATCACATCCTAGCCAATCTCTGCTGGGAATATGTCTCTGCGTGGGCAAAGAAGCCCGATGATACTGTTGTACTCAAAACCGGACTTCGATATTTAGAGTTGATCCCTGATCGTGCTTTGAAATTGGGTAAGATTCTTATTATTATTCCTTGTCCACCAAAAATTGATTATCTCCCTATACCTACCACCAACATCTGGCCCCATCTCTGATGTTTCCTCGAATACTTGCCATAAGCCGAATTTCCGACTTTTCCTATTCCTAATTTTCTCGTAATGTAACAACGTTCTTCGTGTTTTCTAGGTTTGTGTTCCGTGTTGTGGAGTGTACATTTGAAAACGCATTTCGAGAACATTGTAAAACTCCTGCAAAAAATTGGCAAACTACCCAAAGATCGATTATGTACGCAGCACGTAAATCTGCAAGCTCCTAGCATACTACCTGTTCTACAATGTCTCGTGGATTTCTATGGAATTTTCATTGAGGTAATTTTTACGTCGAGATAAAAGGGATCTATTCGTCAACGTCTGTGTAAGTGTGAGAGGTTGTGAAAATAATTCGGAAGAGATATAGATTTTTTGCTTATTGCTTCCGACTCTACCAAGGTAGCGAAGCTTTGTTTTCACTTTCAAGGTTGAAAAAAAAAGTTCCCAAAATCGAAATTTCCACTCGCGTTTTACGTTTCAGACCTTTCTGAACAATTTTGGTTCCGTGTCTGTCTGTGTGTCTGTCATGAAATCCTTGCCACAGCCATAACTTCTACAATTCTCATCCCATTCTCATCTCATTCTGATTTCGATGAAATTTTCAGGGATTGTGCGGGTTGGCGTGTAGATGAAAATCATGAAAAAAATAATGATGATGTTGATGATTTTTATGAAAATTATGAAAATCATTACCCCCGGACTAATAGTAGCCACTGCGCATGCACAAATGTGAAATCCTTGCCACAGCCATAACTTCCTCATTTTCTATCCGATTTTGATGGGATTATGCGGATTAGTTAGTGGAGTTTGTAAGCTGCAACAGCCACGGGCAAAACTGCTTCCCATGCAGTGGTCTTTTTCACTATTTTGGCCAAAATGTTGGCGAGTGTCCTGTGAAACCTTTCATACATGCCATTCCCTTCTGGGTGGTACGCGGTGGTAAATATTTGGCGTATTCCCCACTTCAAGCATAGTTCCTGTGTGGATTTTGCGGTGAATGCGGTTCCTCTGTCAGAGACTAACCACTGTGGTACACCATGTGTTGGTATGTTTCGTGTTGCCAGTATGCGTGCCACCGTTCCTGCCGTGCAGTCCGTTACCACGTTTGCTTCCACGTATTTTGTGAAATGGTCATTAGAGTATTTTTGTACTTGCCGTTTCGTTTCACACGTATCTACTCCCACACGCGAAAATCTCCTTGACGCCAAAAGCCAACTTTTGGCGTTTGAAAAAATCCGCTGTCTACGCGAGGGTGCGCTACGTGAGGATAACCTCAGGGTAGATGGAGTGGTTTTTCTTCTTCCATGGTTGAACAGAAAAGACTATTTGTTTGTACCTACCACTACCTATCCACTTCGTCATTAATAATGAAGTTGTTTTAATTCAATTCTCATTATTGTTTCATTTACTATGGGTTCCAATTTTTCTCCAATAGGTTTTACTATCATTTGTTAGGTAGGTGCTATCATACTTCTTTATTCATTTTACTGGTATCTATATAATATATAGATATCATATTATGTTACAACCGGGTAAAGACAAAATAAACACGACAACTCTTCTTAAATTCGCACAAAATAATATTTCACTTAAACCAAAAATTGAGAGCCAAAACAATAAAACCGGGAAAGTAACAACAAATCGTCCTTATTCAGGTCTACCAAAACCAGGACTGCAACATGCCTTAAAATCGGTAAATTACCGTCAAAACCCACAACAATATATATGCAGTTGATTATTGATAACTATTAAATAATATCTATAATAAAAAATCAATAATAATAAAAAATCATTAGGTAATAAATTTAAAAAAATAAATAATATCTATAACCTAGTAGGGATTTCTTATATTTATAAGAAATCGAAAAATATTATTGAATAATAAAACCTTCGGGAAATTTGGTATGTAAGGGAGTACTAGATTGTTTAAGTAGTTATGTTGAATCCTCAAGTCAGATTTGGTATATCCTGGGGTTTGACAATAACTTCCTCTTCTACCATGGAAATTTCTGAAATGGGGTGCTTTTTCACTAGCAGATACCTTAAATAATCATCGAATACTTGCTCAAGTTCCTTCTCAGTGGAGGAACTCTGCCAGATGGACTCACCTCATGGACTCCATCCATTCTTCCATAACTTTTATCTTGATACATGTAATGTGAAAAAGAAAAAATTAATATCCTATCTGAAAGGGGAACAAAATTTGAAATAGACAAGGAGTAAAAATCCGCCAAAGTAACCTTGCCAACTTAACTTATAAGCATCACGTTAACGTCACTACAGGAGTTCACTTTTCACGATTTCACTGAGGAGATCTGAAAAAAATGACGTGGAAAGTTAGCATCTACGAGTGCTCGCGCTAGCTGCTCTTTTTCACGTTTCGCGTTTTGTCTACACGGGAAATACAAAAATACTCTAATGGCGGTAAGAATGTACAGGGTGAGCCACGGAAACTTACTTATTTGAAAGGTCAATTAAAAAAAAAAAAAAACAATGCAGATATCGTGATATATTTTTTTTATTTTAAAGGACAACTCTTTATTTTTTTTTCATATGGGTTTAAAAATCACATCCATCAGATGATGGCCCCTATTGTTTAAACATTGGTTCAAACTATTTTTAAAGTTTCTCTCCACTCTGATCAGCATATCGACGGGTACTTCGGCAATGGCGGCGCGAATGTTGTTTTTTAGGTGTTCTAGGGTTCGTGGACGATCGTTATAAACAGTCGACTTTAAGTAGCCCCATAAAAAAAATGCCAGAAATGTGAGAATGGGCCTCATCGCTGAAGAAAACGATCGCGTCATGGGGCAGGTTTTCGAGCTGTGCTTCACTTGCAGTTTGGCGGGCGATTAAATCCCTTTCGCTCAATTCCTGCACTACAGCCAATTTATAGGTATGAAATTGAAGATCATCGTGGAGAATCCGTCTAACAGTTGTGCCTGGAATCCCCAGAGCAGCTGCCTGTTTGCGAGCCGAATGAAGGGGGGAGCGCAAAACCGACAGCCTCACTCTCTCAACGTTTTCTGGGGTTCTGGAGGTCCGTTGAGGGCCCAGTTCGGTTTCTGGCAACACTTCCAGTCTCCCCAAATGTGGTAGCCCAAGTTAGAATCGATTTTTTCAAATAAGTAAGTTTCCGTGGCTCACCCTGTATTTCTGGGTGGCTCCGGACGTGACTGGTCCGACAAAGTCAACCCCCACGATCTGACCTGGACGCTCTGGTAGTAGAGGTTTCTGGATGGGGTGTCGCAATCCACTGCTGTTTGCTGTCACTCGGTGACTGAGGAAACGTACCTCGTCTTTCAAAAATCACACTTAGCGAGATTAACTTGCAAGCGGGCGCCCTAAGTCTATCAAAACCTTCTTTCAACTTCCTGAGATGTTCTTCAATGGTCGGTGAGAATATAATCACGTCGTCTAAGTATTGTTGCCAAGAACTCCGTCCAATACCTTGTTCATTGTACGCTGAAACGTGGCCGGTACATTTTTTAGCCCGAAGGGCATTTTCTCGTAATGAAAATGCCGGCCAAGCACGGAAAAGGCAGTTTTCTCCTTGGTGTTGGGGTGCTCGGGGATTTGGTAGTATCCCGATACCAAATCGATCGTCGTAAACCACTTACATCCTCCCAACAGGGCAAATGTTTCCTGTAGTCGTGGGATGGGTTAGGCATCCCCTACAGAACCTCCATTTCTGCTCCTCACCGGGAGGTGTCTTCTTCACCATTAGTACTGGTGCGCACCATGAGCTTGTGGAACTACTGATCACTCTGCATGCTAACATGTCTTTCAGCTGTTTTTCCACAACTTCAGGGGGGGGGGGGGCATGGGGAATCGGATAGGGTATCTGATTCGTGACCTCTGACTGAGTGGTGGTGATCTCATGGGCCACCTCTAAACTACACCCTTCTCCTATGGGTGGTTGGAAAAGGTACCAATATGACATCAAGGTTTCTTTTGCCTGAGCTTGAGATTCATCACTCAAATGTGCTTGTTTTTTTTCACCTATCAGTAGATCCGTTTCCAGTTGTGGGTCATCCCACTGGTCGGTGTTTATCAGTTCCCATTCCTCTCTGTCCTGGTTTGAGTTGTCCAGCGTCCACACTACTTGTTCGTCGGTGGTCCCATTCAATACCAATTTGCAACCTTGTTGGTCGGGGTTTCTGAACATCGAAGCTTCCTGGGTAATTTTGCGCCTTTCTCGGAGGCAGACGCCCTTGTTGAAGTTTTCGAGATGTAGTGTATCTAGGTTGTCGTCAAATGGAGGCGTTTTGGGGTTTATTTACTATAATGAACTTTCGAAATCGAGCTAGAAAGAAAAAACGTCTGCCAAGTGGGTGTGGCACATAGCTTCCTCGTATCCATACCCCGATTGCATAGATGATCCGATGCATAGTAGTTAATCTCAAAACACCAATCTCTAAGTACCTTTCACTACCCTCATAGGGGACCATCTACAAATCAACACGCACAATCTCTGAATATTGTTGGAAAATGGAGAAGTTATGGCCGTTACAAGGAATTTCACGTTTGCGCATGCTCAGTGGCTACTATCAGTGCGAAGGTGATGATTTTCATTGAGGACCATCTAAATACTAATCTGTAACATCCCTGAAAATTTCATTGAAATCGGATGGAAAATGTAGAAGTTATGGCCGTTACAATGAATTCAAGTTTGCGCATGCGCAGTCGCTTCTATCAGTCCGAGGATGATGATTTTCGTAGGGGACCGTCTACACACCAACCCGCACAATCCCTGAAAATTTCATAGAAATCGGACAATAACTTCGTATAGTTATGCGGGTTACAAGGAATTCATGACAGACGGACAGACACACAGACAGACACGGAACCAAAATGGGGTATTTCAGTCAATTTTTTTTATTTTCTTTTTCAAAAGGGTATGGTTCAGGAATAACGGTAATCGGGTCTGTTCGTCGAGAAAATGTTTTTAAAAAATCAGAGAAGCTAAGGAAAGTTGAAGATTTGAATGGTGTGACATAGCTAGCCAATCGTGACGTAGCTAGCCAACTGTCTTTGAAAAAAGTATCCATGCACGGAAACCCTTGAAAGACCTCTTGGATACTACAAAACACCACTCACACAGGCGCGCGGCGTAGTCCTTGCCTAGTGTGTGTGCATTTATAGCGGCCCGCCTTTTTCAAACGTGTGATCTCTTTAATTAATTTTTCTACCACATGTTATAGTATCATTGGGCTAAAAGTTGGGGTATATAGGTTTTCAAGGGTGCTGAATCCAAATTTGAGGTCAAAAACCTGAATTTCCGACCCACCGAAATACCCAGTTCAGAAAGGTCTAAAACGCAAAACGCGAGTGAAAATTTCGATTTTGGAGAACTTTTTTTTTCGTCCTTGAAAAGTGAAAACAAAGCTTCCGCTACCTTGGTAGACACGGAAGCAAAAACATTTCTCTAACATTTTCACTTAACTTTAACATTGAAATTTCCACTCGCGTTTTGCATTTCAGACCTTCCTGAACTATTTTGGTTCTTCCATGTCTGTCTGTTTGTGTGTCTGTCATGAAATCCTTGACTCAGCCTACAATTCTCATCCGATTTCGATGACATTTTCAGGGATTTTGTTCGGGTTGGCTGTAGATGGTCCCCTATGAAAATAATGACCCTTGGACTGTAAGTAGTCGCTGCACATGCGCAAACATGAAATCCTTGTCACCGCCATAACTTCTACAATGGGGTATTTCGGTGGGTCGGAAATTCAGGTTTTTGACCCTTGAAAACCTATATACTCCAACTTTTAGCCCAGTGATACTATAACATGTGGTAGAATAATTAATTAAAGAGATCACACGTTTGAAAAAGGCGGGCCGCTATAAATGCACACACACTAGGCAAGGACTACGCCGCGCGCCAGTGTGAGTCGTGTTTTGTAGTATCCAAGAGGTCCCCCAAGGGTTTCTGTGCATGGATACTTTTTTTCAAAGACAGTTGGCTAGCTACGTCACGATTGGCTAGCTACGTCACACCATTCAAATCTTCAACTTTCCGTAGCTTCTCTGATTTTTTAAAAACATTTTCTCGACGAACGACCCAATTACCGTTATTCCTGAGCCATACCCTTTTGAAAAAAAAAATTGTCTGAAATACCCCATTCCCGTCCGATTTTGTTGACATTTTAGGGATTATGCGGGTTGGCGTGTAGATGGTCCTCTATGAAAATCATAGCCCCCAAATTTAAAGTATTTTGTGCACATGCGCAAACGTGAAATCCTTGTAAAAGCCATAATTTCTACTTTTTCCAACAATATTCAGATTGAAGTGTAGATGGTCCCCTATAAGGGCAGTGGAAGGTACTTAGAGATTATTGTTTTGAGGTTAACTACTATGCCTCGGATCATCTATGTAATCGGGTTATGGATACGAGGAAGCTATGTGCCACACCCACTTGGCAGTATCTTTTTTCTGCATTACCAGCGACTTATGTAATATCTACCAGATCATTGCTCTTCCAGTCCGCCAGAAGGCAGAACAGTAGGAATGGATCCAGAATAGGATTGAATTGGAACAATACACACTTATCCAATTTTCTGATATGTGTGGATCGACACGAAAATTTCAGTCAGATCGAATCTGCCAGAATTTTTTCCCCGATTTCAGTGGATATCCCTACAGAAGAGGTTTATAGCTATAGGAAGATGTGTTTGATTCCTTGGTACAGTTTTATTGTCCTGACAAGCAGTCAGTCCCAGACATTTAAGGGCGAAGATTTTCCCCCTTGTTTGTTCTTAAGAGAAGCAATCTTTACTGAAAAGCAGTCTCTAGTAAAAGCACTGCAGAACTTGAAAGTGCGCAACACCAGAAAATTGCCGGTAATTCTGAGCAATTATCCGGTCAACTCCGATATTTCTCATACTTAACCATGATATATGTAGAGTAGTAAATATCAATATTCAGACCGAAATAAGTGTCGGAAAAGGAAAATATATTGTGAAACTTACCTTAGTAGTCATCTGACTCGCTATCTGTATCAGCTTCACGAGTGATGTTAGGGTGTTTGTTTTCACCGTTATACAGATGGCCAATTGCTCTGAATAGATGATGCACTCTTGTTTTGTAATCAGAGTACTTTCTTTTAAACATAAACTCTGCTAAATGGCCGATAAAATGTTGTTTTTGGTTTCCGTATCGAGGCACGCTTCCCCGCACCTCCCTCCACAAACGTTCAATGTGTTGCGTATGCGCACCAGTCTCGGGGTCGACAAAGTTGTAGCTGTGATTAACTGTCAAATGGGTATATCCTTCAAACTGTAGACAGTTGTATGTTTTCCAGCAATCACTAATGACGGTCGTGCCCGGGAGAATGTGCTCTTTTATTATCGGTAGCAACTCAGCGTGACCTCGTGTTGCTACGGGAATCAAAAAACATTTTTTAGATTCTCTTTCAAAACCTCCAAAAACCCATTCACCCTTTATGATTCTACCACGATTGTATTTACGTTTTCCTATTTTTGCTTCGTCGATTTCGACAGTCTTGCCTGGTCCACCGATCACCTGAGATTCGTCACTACAAACCACTACGCACACTTCTCTTAAGTAGTTACTCCATTCTACAACTGCATGGTCAGACAGCTCAAGTTCGTGTTTCAACACATCATGACGGGGAGGCTTTAGTAACGCCCAGCAAACGACAAAGCAGCAAATAGTTTGTTTTGATAAATTATGATTTTCAAACCACATGTTCTTAAACTGAGACACTGATTTCTTGCACTGTTTTTTTATTTTTTTCTTATGCTTATCTACTGTTGTAATGTAGTTGTAGCAATCAAAATTGTGTTTATTAATGTTTAATGACATAACACTACTACATGACGGGCATATTTTATTTCGTGGCAAAACACCATGATTATACAAAAATGTATCTAAACGATCGGAATCATCTGACAACACAGCAAAACTCAAAATAGTATTTTCACATTCAACACATAGAAACGGGTTCGCACTACTAGTACTAGCCGACATCACGCACAGAACTGACCTGCAGCAACAGCGTTCAGAGTCACTAGGCTCGGCTTGGACTTCGACCCCATTATCGCTTATCGTTATCGCTTCCTGCCTTATCGCATTACGTTTGCGACGTCTAATTTTGCATTCTATTATTGTATTTCCTTGTCTATAACATTATACGAAAGTTTGAGAAATATCGGAGTTGACCGGATAATTGCTCAGAATTACCAAATTGCCCATGTTTTCTACACTTTTGAATACTTAGCAACAAGTTAATACAGCTTACGTTACGAATTTTGTACTTGTGTAGGCTGCCACATCTTCGACTCCCTCCGACGAAGAAACAGTATTAGACGTGAAAAAGGAAGCGATCTGGACGAATGATTGTCAGCAGTCTCTCGTGGACATTTCCTTTGCTCAAGGTGACCCTCATATGTACATTCTGAAAACGCAGTTCCTTTGTGCGAAGGCCTTAAGATTTTTCGCCGTCCTCCCTATTAGACTACATCGACCAGTGACTTCCCTTTTACACAAAGTAGTAAGTATTCTTTTTCCACTTTCTCAATGAGGAACTTCACCATGTCGGAATTTCCTATTTTTTACCCCAAAATCGGATTCAGCACCTTCAAAAACCCCCGACGGCAAACTTTCAGCCCGAACTTCCTAATTTACGAATAAACAAAACACTGTAGAAAATACGAACGTTTAAAAAAACTGGGAGGATGACGTCATCCTGGAATAGTTCATTTACGGCCACTTGAAGCGCTGAGATCGTGAAATCTATAGTCCTCAGATGCAACATTTCACAAAACAAGTAAAGATCAAAATCGAAAACTAAAGAAAAAAAATATATAAAGAGCAAGATGGGGAAAATTAGGTTTCCCCTGTTTTTGTTTGATAACTTTCCTCTTAGATAACACGATTTCGTCGTACCATCAGGCAACACTGGGAGGAGACGGCAACCCGAACAGCCAATCAGCGAGCGGTCCTGCTTCACGTTGAAGAGGTCCGTTTTCCCGGTTATTTTTTGAAATCATAAATTTTGATTATCTCCCAACAATAACAGGAGACTCATTTTCTGAAATCGACCAGATTTTCATCTATCCCCCACCATTAACTATTCAGAAAAAATGCAGATTTCGGTGAAATTCCTCATTGTTGGGATACTTAGTGTGTTCTTGTCTAAAACTTAAAATGGGACTGGATTGTTGTTTTTCGTAGGAAGAAACCATGTTGTGGATGGATATCAGGCACTCGGACACAATCCCAGCTCCTACACCCGATGCCAAAGTCGAAGAGGCTAGGTTGGCTTTTCTTTTGAAGGTTATCAATTCGGCGACTGAAGCGTTGTGTTTACAAGTGAGTACAACTAATAGTCATTTTATAGATCTATCGATGAATCATATCGAAACGAATTTATGTAGGAATAGACTGCAAGAATCCTAGTTGAACAGGGAAAGCACAGGGACATGCAGCGGGCTGTCCATACGCAAATCACCACTTTTCATTGATAAAAATTATACCTTACATAGATCCGAATTATGCTATCCATTCAAGGACACCTTCTCTCGCTCTCAATATTAATGTGATGCCGCTAGCCATTACAAGTCACAACTCAAGCATTCTTCACAGGTCCTACCATGATCTGAAAAATTTTCCTCCAAATCCTACCTTCCATTGAAACGCCGTGCACTCTAGTCTAGACCTGATTATTACAGGAAAATTTAGTCGAGTTCATAACTTTGGCCAGTTTCCCTCCTCGGCCTATCTTAGGTATCTCGATTTATTGATCCCTGCCTTTGCTCTGGCGCGACAAAATGAATAAATTAGTGCTAACTAGAAATTTTAAAAATTACGATCAATCAGTAATTGAGAATATTTTGACAACCATGATTTTTCTGTAGTGTACAATTCTCAAGATCTGGGGGAGAAAGTATCAGGTGTGTCACGTTTTTTGGTAGAAATGATGTGTAAGCATTTCCTATCAAGAGAAGTTTGCGTTACAAAGGTCACTGCTAGGCTGTGGGGAGAAAGGAACAGGCGTTTGAACCTCCCGCCTGTTCCCGCCAGGTAGTTCACAGAGACCGAGTTCACGCGCCTGCTCACCGCGAGTTCTAAGGCCTGCCTACAGAGGCCAGCGCTACCCCGATTTATCGAAGCAACTGCGTTAATTTGCAAACCGGAATATACGAACCAGTACGAGTAATTTTAAGTACAATTAAAGAACATTAGTCCATTTCCCCGAAAGTACTAAATCAGAGTGGCTTAGAAATCACACCCTTTCCTCCCATTTCGCCATCTTGCTTGTACCCAGTTTCGATGTACAACCGCTCTCCCCGTTCTACATTATTCTGCTTTGAAATCTTTAAAAAAAAAATTTAAAACCGTTGTGTACAATAAACCCTTCCCGGTACGATTTAATTGTGCAGTGGTTTTATCTGCCCTTTCCCGAGGTATAAACATCAGGTGTTTGGACTTCCCGCCTATTTGAGGTGGGAGACCAAAAAGCAGTGCTACCAACTCTCAAGTTAGTTCCTAGTTCTGCCGCTTGGCGAATCAGTTCACAATTACTTTTGATCATGCAACCGTTAGCAATAATGAGCCAGAACTAGAACAGGAGAATAATAATAAGAAATGAATAATTAGGTCCTTCAATGAGCAGAATAGTTCTATGCAGCCGCTGCCATTCAGATCATTGGGGTAACCCTGCCGACGACGCCCGCCCACCATGTTGCCTTGTGCTCCTACACCGATTAGATCGTTATAAAACTTTATCGTATTTCATCCTCTGTAGTTCAATATATTTCGTTGTGAAATCTGAAAATAGTGCTAGTTCATTTGTTCATAATCCCGAGGTAACAAACATCAGGTCTGAAAGGGTTAGTAGACAAACTGGGCTGGAAACGGACGAAATCGCTTATAGGAAAATTAGAAACAAAACCAAAAAAAAAATGCTGTTCGTAATGCAAGATTTATATGCACAAAAGCTCAGCTGCAAAATGATCAAAAATCAATCAGCTAGAAATTTAATGTTTTTATTGAGTAGAAAGGTGTTACTTCATGTTCACTACCATATCTACGAATAAAGCTTGGTTCACATAGGTGCGTAAAGCTTGGTTCACATAGGTGCGTAACGTCCGTAATCCGTAGTGCGTAATTGGATCCTATTGGCTGGGGCGAATAGCCCCTCAATTGGGGGGCGCGAGCAATCTTTGCGGACGAAGACTTGTCCGTTTTGTAAAATTAGATATTTTACGCATTATGGATGAACTTCGACAAATTTCGGCAAACTTCGTGAAAGCTCTCGTCATCTGTTCATCGTTCAGCTGTTCGTCGTTGAGTCGGTTCTCTGGATTCCGTTTATTATTCCGTATTCGGATTAGTATTTTTATTCCGGATTATTTGGTTTTCATTTTCAATTATTTGGTTTTCATTTTCGAAATGAATGTGAATGAATTAAATGAGAGCCTCATTGATCTCGGGAAAAAACAATTGAGCGGGAAAAAACAATTCTGCGCAGAACCTACTGCGCGCTTCTGCGTAACGCGTAATCATATGGCCATGTGAACGCTCTTTTACGCATTACGGACTTTGTGGATTGCAGAACACCCCCCCTTCTCTTTTTGCGCATTACGGATTACGGACGTTACGCACCTATGTGAACCTAGCTTTACGTCCGTAATCCGTAGTGCGTAATTGGATCCTATTGGCTGGGGCGAATAGCCCCTCAATTGGGGGGCGCGAGCAATCTTTGCGGACGAAGACTTTTGTCCGTTTTGTAAAATTAGATATTTTACGCATTACGGATGAACTTCGACAAATTTCGGCAAACTTCGTGAAAGCTCTCGTCATCTGTTCATCGTTCAGCTGTTCGTCGTTGAGTCGGTTCTCTGGATTCCGTTTTATTATTCCGTATTCGGATTAGTATTTTTATTCCGGATTATTTGGTTTTCATTTTCAATTATTTGGTTTTCATTTTCGAAATGAATGTGAATGAATTAAATGAGAGCCTCATTTATCTCGGGAAAAAACAATTGAGCGGGAAAAAACAATTCTGCGCAGAACCTACTGCGCGCTTCTGCGTAACGCGTAATCATATGGCCATGTGAACGCTCTTTTACGCATTACGGACTTTACGGATTGCAGAACACCCCCCCTTCTCTTTTTGCGCATTACGGATTACGGACGTTACGCACCTATGTGAACCAAGCTTAATGCGTATGTTATGTACGAATACCAAGGTTTTCTTCGAAAAATTTACTTTCTAGCAGTCAGCATTATTCGAAAGTATCACCATTGGATTCAGCGTAAAAAATTTCGTAGGTAATGATACCAAACTCGTCAAGGTCGAGGGTGACCATAATGTGTTCTATCTATATTATAGATACCGCGTAAAACACACGTTTTCTTGCATTCAAACTTGATTTACTCTTCCAATTTCAATTTTATAAAAAATTGATAGACCGTTAGAAAGCTGACATTTTGGGCATTTGTTTACGGAGAGCGCCCACCAAAATAGGCAGGCGTTCAAAAGAAAACTTCGATAAGAAAAATTTCGGGAAAAAATTATAATAAAAATTTATAACATAACTTTTTAACTTGATTCTACAGAAATGCTTTATTGCTAAAAGATTTTGGTTTTACACTAGGTAGCTTTGAAATTGAACGCTCTTTCCAAGGATGTCATCAAATTTGAACTTGGTAAATAATAAGAGTTATGACAATTTTTATGACGCAAGGTCGAAAACGCGAAAAAAACTTTGAAGTGGAAAAAGGCTAGGTTTATTTTGAGTGGGTTAAGAAAAAAATTTTATTTGGAAATATTGTGTGGAATCGAACCCTGAAGTTATGCCCATCTTAAGTGTAGACATCCTGTATAATACATTCTCACAAATTCATAACGGGTCAAGAAATACATTTTTGAACTACAGGTTACCAAAATGTCTAACTCCTGTCTACCATCAATCATTCATAGTGCAAAGAATCTTCTCCTATAATGGACATTCTTCCGAATCTAATAATTAAAAAGTTTTAAAGGCTTTAAAAAACATGTTAGGGAGCATTTATTGCCGTCATACTGAATTATCTATGCTAAGAGGAGATATGTGTAAAATGTGAACTAAAATTGTGAAAAGTTGATAATTTATATTTCATAGAGAAAATGTGTTGTCAGTCAGAAGTTCGTATTTATTTTATATTCGTATTGACATTTTCATGTCTTTGCTTTGGCACATGAACTGAAAAATCGTCACGAAAACTAAGCAAATCTTGCTCACGCGACCAATAAATAAAACAGACTCACTGTGTTGCGTTTTTAGGAACCTGAACAACACAACACAACGTTCGTGTGCAGTTTTAGGAACAAGGGTACCCTGGGGAGGCGGCGCCTTCTGCGGGAAATTTCCCGCAGTTTTAGGAACGAGGGGACCATGGGGAGGCGGCGCCTTCTGCGGGAAATTTCCCGCAGTTTTAGGAACGAGGGGACCATGGGGAGGCGGCGCCTTCTGCGGGAAATTTACCGCTGTTTTAGGAGCGTGGGGACCCTGGGGAGGCGGCGCCTTCTGCGCGAAATTTCCCGCAGTTTTAGGAACGAGGGGACCATGGGGAGAAGGCGCCTTCTGCGGGAAATTACCCGCAGTTTTAGGAACGAGGGAACCATGGGGAGGCGGCGCCTTTTGCAGGAAATTTCCCGCTGTTTTAGGAGCGAGGGAACCATGGGGAGGCGGCTCCTTCTGCGGGAAATTTCCCGCTGTTTTAGGTGCGAGGGGACCCTGGGGAGACGGCGTCTTCTGCGGGAAATTTCCCGCTGTTTTAGGAGCAAGAGGACCATGGGGAGGCGGCGCCATCTTCGGGAAATTTACCATTGTTTTAGGAGCGAGGGGACCCTGGGGAGGCGGCGCCTTTTGTAGGAAATTTCCCGCAGTTTTAGGAGCAAGGGGACCCTGGGGAGGCGACGCCTTCTGCGGGAAATTTACCGCTGTTTTGAAAACGAGGGAACCCTGGGGAGGCGGCGCCTTCTGCAGGAAATTTCCCGCTGTCTTAGGAGCAAGGGGACCCTGGGGAGGTGGCGCCTTCTGCGGGAAATTTCCCGCAGTTTTAGGAACGAGGGGACCATGGGGAGGCGGCGCCTTTTGCAGGAAATTTCCCGCTGTTTTAGGAGCGTGGGGACCATGGGGAGGCGGCGCCTTCTGCGGGAAATTTCTCGCAGTTTTGGAAACGAGGGGACCGTGGGGAGGCGGCGCCTTCTGCGGGAAATTTCCCGCAGTTTTAGGAACGAGGGAACCATGGGGAGGCGGCGCCTTTTGCAGGAAATTTCCCGCTGTTTTAGGAGCGAGGGGACCATGGGGAGGCGGCTCCTTCTGCGGGAAATTTCCCGCTGTTTTAGGTGCGAGGGGACCCTGGGGAGACGGCGTCTTCTGCGGGAAATTTCCCGCTGTTTTAGGAGCAAGAGGACCATGGGAAGGCGGCGCCATCTTCGGGAAATTTACCATTGTTTTAGGAGCGAGGGGACCCTGGGGAGGCGGCGCCTTTTGTAGGAAATTTCCCGCAGTTTTAGGAGCAAGGGGACCCTGGGGAGGCGACGCCTTCTGCGGGAAATTTACCGCTGTTTTGAAAACGAGGGAACCCTGGGGAGGCGGCGCCTTCTGCAGGAAATTTCCCGCTGTCTTAGGAGCAAGGGGACCCTGGGGAGGTGGCGCCTTCTGCGGGAAATTTCCCGCAGTTTTAGGAACGAGGGGACCATGGGGAGGCGGCGCCTTTTGCAGGAAATTTCCCGCTGTTTTAGGAGCGAGGAGACCCTGGGGAGGCGGCGCCTTCTGCGGGTAATTTCCCGCAGTTTTAGGAACGAGGGGACCATGGGGAGGCGGCGCCTTCTGCGGGAAATTTCTCGCAGTTTTGGAAACGAGGGGACCGTGGGGAGGCGGCGCCTTCTGCGGGAAATTTCCCGCTGTCTTAGGAGCAAGGGGACCCTGGGGAGGTGGCGCCTTCTGCGGGAAATTTCCCGCAGTTTTGGAAACGAGGGGACCGTGGGGAGGCGGCGCCTTCTGCGGGAAATTTCTCGCAGTTTTGGAAACGAGGGGACCGTGGGGAGGCGGCGCCTTCTGCGGGAAATTTCCCGCTGTCTTAGGAGCAAGGGGACCCTGGGGAGGTGGCGCCTTCTGCGGGAAATTTCCCGCAGTTTTAGGAACGAGGGGACCATGGGGAGGCGGCGCCTTCTGCAGGAAATTTCCCGCTGTCTTAGGAGCAAGGGGACCCTGGGGAGGTGGCGCCTTCTGCGGGAAATTTCCCGCAGTTTTAGGAACGAGGGAACCCTGGGGAGGCGGCGCCTTCTGCAGGAAATTTCCCGCAGTTTTAGGAACGAGGGGACCATGGGGAGGCGGCGCCTTTTGCAGGAAATTTCCCGCTGTTTTAGGAGCGTGGGGACCATGGGGAGGCGGCGCCTTCTGCGGGAAATTTCTCGCAGTTTTGGAAACGAGGGGACCGTGGGGAGGCGGCGCCTTCTGCGGGAAATTTCCCGCAGTTTTAGGAATGTTTTTATTCTGTACGACACTATGAGAAACGTTCAATGTACTTACTAACTTCTGGTTAGGAGTAAGAGAGGTCGAGTAGGACCTAATCTCGGCAGAATGGGGTATTTCAGTCAATTTTTTTTATTTTTTTTTCCAAAAGAGTAAGGCTCAGGAATAACGGTAATCGGGTCTGTTCGTCGAGAAAATGTTTTTAAAAAATCTGAGAAGCTAAGGAAAGTTGAAGATTTGAATGGTGTGACGTAGCTAGCCAATCGTGACGTAGCTAGCCAACTGTCTTTGAAAAAGTATCCATGCACAGAAACCCCTCTTGGATACTACAAAATTATACTCACACACGCGCGCGGCGTAGTCCGCGGCGTAGTCCTTGCCTAGTGTGTGTGCGTTTATAGCGGCCCGCCTTTTTCAAACGTGTGATCTCTTTAATTAATTTTTCTACCACATGTTATAGTATCATTGGGCTTAAAGTTGGGGTATAATATACTATTATACTATTATTATATAGTATAATATACTATAATATTCAATTTGAATAATGTTTATTTCAATTTGGAAAAGCTATATTATAGCTTTTCCAAATTGAAATAAACATTTTTCAAATTGAATAAACATTTTCCAAATTGAATGAAACATTTTACAAATAGAAATAAACATTCGTAGCGGCAGCTCACGCTCGATTATGTCCAAAACAGACTGAAGGATTTGGTCTGCAATCCTCCTCCCATCCGACGGACGGCTTCCCCGCCGTTTGAAAAACTACTGAATGGTGACACTCTTTAGCTTGTCTTACGGAATCTCTTCTCAATGCCGTGTAGTCAACAATGTTCTGTTCGCCTGTTCATTAGTTGTCGCCGTTGGATTTTCAATATCTTTGTGCCGGTTCGTAACGATGTTATCCTAGCTTTCATTACATATTTATTTCATATTTACTGTTTCATTTCTATTAAAATTTCATGTTTAATATTTCTATTAGTAATAAAATGTTTATTTCTGTTTGTAAAATGTTTCATTCAATTTGTAGAATGTTTATTTCTATTTGTAAAATGTTTCATTCAATTTGGAAAATGTTTCATTCAATTTGGAAAATGTTTATTTTAATTTGGAAAAGCTATATCTCACGTGAGTGTATGAGTAATGAGCTGTAGTAAATGAATGTTGGTCCATTAAAGTATGAATATGGCTTTTGAATTAGAAAACGAAGTAGAAAATAGGTACAGGTATAGGAAAGAGATGTTAGACGGATCCAATCATTCTTACTATTCCTCACCACCCAGAATTGTTGATTTATCTAATCTGAACCTCGTCTCAGGAAATGCCCTTGGAAGATGCCACTCATTGGATCGGCCAGTGCTTCTCCCTTGCGAGTGATTGGGAAGTGCCAGCAGAATCCATCAGAATTCAACAAGTTGTTAACCTGTACAAGAATAATGGAGATCGATTCGCCGAAGAGGTAACTTATTCGCCTTATTAGAATTTTGTTTTCTTAATATTGAAGGTGGGGAAGCTTTGTATCTGAGCAGCAGGACTTTCTACACAATTTTGTAGGATGATCGTTTAGATAACCTAGAAAATCGAGGTTACAAAGGAAAGATAGGTTTGTTCATAGCTCAAATTTTCTCGATTCCAAGAAGATAATCGTGGTGACCTTCCTGCAACCGCTGGCTTTTGTAGAGTTGCGTAGCCATGGCAAACTGTACGATTATCTCGAAAAATGGCAGCGTCAGGCCGAAACCTACATTCATTTCAAGTATTGATTGTATCTATTGTATGCATCAAGTATTTGTTGTATGTACGAGTGTGTGTTTGTGGATGTCCTCCCTTGATGGTTGGGCTGTCTCCTGGTTGGTCCCGGGTGCGGTCTCCTTGGTGCCTCGTTCTCGGCTACCTGCCAGAGATTGTGGTGCAGGGTTAACCTGATGGTGGTTTCGTTCAGTATTTGCGCTGTGCGTCGTGGCCGTTGGGTGCCTGGTATGGGGAGCCGCCGTGGTGGGTGGGCCCGGGGCCGGTCGGATGGCGCCTGGCCGGCGGGTGGGGGCCCGCTTGCGCAGCCTCCACCCACTAGACAATTCTCATCTATCATAGGTTAAATTATTATTTTTTCTAATTTTATTTTTCTCTCATTTTGGTTTATTATTTTCAATAATGAAACTTTGGAATCGACCAAGAAAAAAATTTTTAACACCCCCTCAAAATTTGATGGTTTAGTTTCAAGGTACGTAGAATCCAAAAATCGAATAAAAATTTGGCCGTCCGTCCGCCGTACGCCGCACTTTTGCCACTTAGCATTGACCGATTTAGATGAAATTTGGTATGTAGGCTCCATTTGGGGTCTACTTGTGCCCCGAAGATTTTGGTTGATGTAGGTCAGTTCTAAGGGTTCCAAAATGAATTTTGAAATTTTGAAAACGCCCTAACTCAAAACATTTTGATATAAAGGTATTGTTTTTCCTCCAATTTGAGATTCTATAGAATTTTTAGAGACCACGCGGAGCCCTGTAGGACAAACCGTTCGCTCCCTAGGAGAATTTCTGAAGAAATCTGAATAAATAAATAAATAAATTACCTTCATCTATTTTCTCCCTTGATGGGGAAAACGATGGGCTTAGGGATTATTTCATCCTATTATGGGAGAAATTATATGAAGGTCAATACTTCAATTGAACGATTGATTTTTGATGTCCCAGCCTGGAAACGAACCCAGGTCTCCCAGACTATTTATTCTTGCAGTTCAGATTCCGATTGTTTATCAGTCTCGAGTCACACTTTATGCATGGAACGTGCTTTAGCCTTGAACTAACCACCAATGTTACGCGGGAGGGGTGACAGGTGAGTGTCACGCGGGGGTCCACCCATTCACCCATCCCTGCTCCGCCGAAATGCGCGGCTGAAGCATGTTCCATGTTCCTTGAATTTTAGCCAAAGCGTCAAAGCAGTAAGGCAAAGCCCAAAGAACGGAGTTACGGGCTGAACATTTTTTTCCCCACAGACATACTCTTATCCATGTCAAAGTCTATTACTGAGAATGAGTCGATTGGATATGCATTGTTGATTGAACCAAATGTTCCTCTCTGCAATAGATATACGTACCTTCAGTTTGATGAACCAATTCGCGATTTCTGCCGGACTTGCAGTACTGATACGAATAAAATCACTCGCGATGAGATTGTGGAAAACCATTTTAATAAAAGCTGTTACAAACGGTAACAAGTTATTGTTTGTTACTGATGATGACCTAACCGTCGAAATCGATTTAACTTGTAACTCATTATTTTCGTGGAAATAGTCAACGTTCTACAGTAGAGCTTCTACTCAACTCCGTTTTCATTAAAATGGTTTCCACAATCTCATCGCGAGTGATTTTACTCGTATCAGTACTGCAAGTCTTAAGTACCTGGCGACTCAACCCCAGGTTCTTAAGACTTACAGTACTGATGATGGCATAAGTGACCTTGTAGATGCATCTTGTATCGTTTAATTTGTGGCTTAATATTTTTCAGGTCGTCAGTACGGTTAATAACAAAACGAAGTTAGGAACGGAACTTCTGGTCATAGTTGGCCAGAGAATGAAAACTTTAATGGTGAATTCGAGTCATCTTTTAGGAAACAGCATGGCACATCTTAGTCCTGCTCTCAGCAATTGGATTCAAGAACAAGTAAGTTCGTTTCAATCAATCATCAATTGTCTGTTCTCACTTGAAACTTGACTGGACTGTACAAAAAGTAGACCCACAAAGATTCAAATTTTCTATCGCAAAGATAAATTTGTGTCATTAGTTGAAATGGCGGTCCGGAAAATATGTTATTTCTGACTTCTGTTTTCAATTTTGCAGGAAGAAAGCAAGGATTTGAGCGAACTGAAGGACGTGATTCAGTTATCCGCTCTGGTGGTGAGTTTACTTCCAGAATCCATTCCTGACCATAAGTTCGCATCTCTTCTTCTTGAAGCGATTCAACCACTTGCAGCATAGTCCTGTCATCATCGTTTAATTTCAGGTTACTAAATTTACCGCCAATTACCAAATCTTGTTTTCACGTCTTTTAGATTTCGAATTGCACAATCATGCAACTTGTGTTTACTTATTTACATATTTTATCGAAGATTATTTATTATATTGTTGAACATAGGATAGTTTTAAGAGAGGGTTGTTCCCTTTGTTACCTATTTTTAATAAAACTGTAACGTGAAAAACTGTTGAAATGCAACTTTGCTGTTTCCCTTGAGACGTTTTGAAGTAAGGAGCCTGCAAGCTTCCAATTGTCGAAGAAATTTGGATTGGAGGGAAGAAAACCTCTTTGGAAAACAGCTATTGTCAGCGAATATTGTCGTGTTTAAAAGAGCCAGGGTTCTCACTCTGAGAGGCTCGACTGGACTGAACCAGAACGGTGCATCATTACATATATGATGCCATGGTTACCTGTGTTGTGATCAGCTACTTCTTCGCATTTCTGTCCATTCACTTCATTGGCTCAGTGGCAGCGAGTTCTGACTCAAGGATGTAAATATAGTTTGGTCAGAAAGATAGGAGATCGATCCCTGATCGAAGGAAGTTAATTGTAGATGATATAACCAAGTGGCGCAGTCGATACGGATCTGAAAGGGCTCTTCAGCATTCTCTGAGTACAATAATTTATTATTGTTGTGTCGTCAAAACATCTCCCCCAAGACTCGACCGTTTACACAGTGCGAGTAGCCCTGTACTGTTCATACTTTCTTGCTCTGTGCAGGCCACAGAGTCCTGGAGACAAGTTAACAGAGGAGAAAGCTAATGTTAACATGGCGTGCAAGCATTTATGAGGCTGCCTACTTTCAGCTAAGGAACAACTACAGAAACTGAAGTGGTGGGGGGGGGGAGGCCACACTCTCTTCATGCCGCTTCTTTTCAAATCCTTTCGAATGACCTGAAATTGATAACTTTTCGTTTCATCGTCATTTAGATTTGCAAGAATTACTTGAAAAGTCCAATCTTGGCGAAACGTAGTTTCCAAGTTGCCCTTACAATGGGGTATTTCAGTCAATTTTTTTTATTTTTTTTTCCAAAAAAGTAAGGCTCAGGAATAACGGTAATCGGGTCTGTTCGTTGAGAAAATGTTTTTGAAAAATCAGAGAAGCTAAGGAAAATTGAAGATTTGAATGGTGTGACGTAGCTAGCCAACTGTCTTTGAAAAAGTATCCATGCACAGAAACCCCTCTTGGATACTACAACATTCTACTCACACACACGCGCGTGGCAGTCCATGGCATAGTCCTTGCCTAGTGTGTGTGCATTCATAGCGGCCTGCCTTTTTCAAACGTGTGATCTCTTTAATTAACTTTTCTACCACATGTTATAGTATCATTGGGCTTAAAGTTGTAGTATATAGGTTTTCAAGGGTGCTGAATCCAAATTTGAGGTCAAAAACCTGAATTTCCGACCCACCGAAATACCCCATTGTTGTTGTCCCTATTGCCAGTAGTTCAAATGTTCAATCGACAACTGCCACCCATAGAAACGTTTGAAACCCAGTTTATTATTGAAAATCGCTCGATTTTTTCATACATATCGAGAATATAACTATATTTTATCAAATTAATTTCTTAGATGCGGCTGGTAACGTCTCAAGAAGAAAAATATGTGTTAAACAAGGCGACTTGTTCGGATGAGGTTGGAAACAAGCGATCATGAACGCGATCTGTTGCACTCATCTGAAACTACGTCCTGGAGCTCCACCAATCAGAACGCTTCTAGGGCTCCCAGATTCAGCTTTCAGCCCAGTGGTGCAGACAGAAGGGACCTCTGTCTTACCTGGACTGAGTAAGCTAGGCTTAAGAGGGTCTCTGTCAGTTGCCGTTCGTTCCTCCTTCCGGTTAATATTCTCATAAATTACAGGGGCTCAAACTCTAAAATTTGTAACCAAATATGAAATGTTTAAGAATTTTCGAAATTTGCCTAAGACAAATGGGAAAAACTAAACTGAATAAACGGTTTTTCTCATTTTTCTCTGGCAATTATTGTTTGATTTTGATGATTCCAGCGGCAATCTTCTAGTTTTTCAATTCCCCAGACTGCTGCACTAATGCATTTCAAAAATCCTTGAATATTTCAAATTTAGGTACAACTTTTAAAGTTCGAGCCCCTGTCATTTAGGAACATACTAACCCGGAAGGAGGAACGAACGGCGACCGATTGAGACCCCCTTAAATACAAAAAACAGTATCTGAACAATTTTGTGCAAAACAGTTTAAAACTTTTCTCCTGGCTGTTATGTGGATTTTACGTTTGTGCATGCACAGAGGCTACTCTGAACCCGGGGGTGATGATTTTCATAGGGGGCCATCTGCATGCCAACCTGTACAATCCCTGAAAATTTCATCGGAATCGACTATAACTTGGTACAGTTTGGCCCTCACACGGAACCAAAATTGTTCAGGAAGCACTAAAACGTAAAAAGAGAGTGGAAATTTAGATTTTGAAGAACTTTTTGACATTTCATGTCTTTGCTATGGCACACAACCAAATTTTCGTCATGTCACGTTACGTTACGTGACGAAATATGCTCAATGATTATTATGATTCGTAGAAGTGAGGTAGGTAGGTACCTATATGATTATAGCTGAAATTTGGCTATATGATTATTATGATTTGGCTGGTAGACTCCTTAGGACGTGAACAATAAGGTGCACAGGGTTTTGATCAGCTGAGTGGCTCCTGAAGCTAACTTCTTTCCTATCAACCCTAGGAAGCTGAAATTTGGCTGGTAGCCTCCAATGGGGAATTTGCCTCAATTTTAGATTCTGGAATTTCAAGGCAAATCCTATTATAGGGCCCTAGAATAACGTTTAACACTAGGAATAACCAACGGAAAAAAATTACCGTAGGAGAAAATGACTAAACAAGTGAACCTCTGTTACAAAACACCGCGAAAATCGGGGAGTATTGTTGACGTCATACGAAAAAAAAAAGAAAAAAAACGACGCGAAAGCAACAACAGACAGAGTTCTAGCACGCCACACAAAACGATCCAGTGAAATGGCTACTCGAATAATGTGATTCAAATCTTGAAACTAAATAAGAGAAGATGAAGAATAATAATGCTTGATGAACTAGTAGATAGATTCGTATTGTAAAAAAGTGAGTAATACTGTTTCTTTTGGTCAATTTGGTGTCAGGGTTCTTCCTGCCAGTTCGTGGCGCACTCTTGTGCGCACTACTCGGAAGGTGAACGTTCGCGTATGTTCCGCTTCTGTGGTAAGCGCCACAGAACCTCCTTTGAAGTCAGATTGGTGGAATATCCGTCACGTTTCAAACATGGCTGCCTCTTACACATTGCCACCACATTTAAAATTTCCATCTTCCTTAAATTCTCTAAATTTTTTGGATGCGTTTTCGAGCAGCTCACTATGGTTTTATTCCATAAAAATAAACCCTCATTCGAAAAAAAAAAAAAAAAATGTGAGGCAAATTCCCCATTGGTGCTAAAAACCGTGAACAATATGGTGCACAGAGTTTTGATCAGCTGAGTGGCTCTTGAAGCTAACTTCTTTCCTATCAACCCTAGGAAACTGAAATTTGGCTGGTAGCCTCCTTAGGACGTGAACAATAAGGTGCAGAGGGTTTTGATCAACTGAGTGGCTCCTGAAGCTAACTTCTTTCCTATCAACTGTGGAAAGCTGAAATTTGGCTGGTAGGCTCCTTAGGACATGAACAATAAGGTGTGCAGAGTCTTGATCAGCAGAGTGGCTCCTGAAGCTAACTTCTTTCCTATCAACCCTAGGAAGCTGAAATTTGTCTCGTTAGGACATCAACCACAACGCTACTGGAGTAGGTGATGTAGTCTGGCTCGAATACACAGAAGAAAATGTCCCAATGTGTTGCAGACTCGTATGCAAGCATTTATGATTCTTAGAAGTGAGGTAGTTAGGTACCTATATGATTATAGCTCCTAAACTTTTCCATTTAGGTTTGTAAACAAATCCATGTCAACCTTACATGGATACCTAGTAGTTGTATTGATACTATATTCAATCGAAGTAAAAAGTTAGGTTTATAACTAAGAGTTGCAGTTATAATTTGTAGTCATACATTATGAATCCAACTAAACGTAAATCGCGTTTTGACGACGAAGAAAGCAACGAAAAACGGTTATCTAGATTGCTAGAAGATGGAAGGGAAGAAGGAGGGAGGGGAAAGACATGAAATGTCCTAATGCGTTGCAGACTTGTATGCAAGCATTTTCAGTCCGATGTTGTTTTTTAGAAAAATTTTTCAACCTTGAAAAGTGAAAACAATACTTCCGTTTGGTAGATTCGGAAATAAAAAATGCGTAGTACCTACCTTTTTTGGTGCTCTGTACAATGTTTTGGAAATCATAAATTATAATTTAGCTTCCGAGTCTACCAAGGTAGCGGAAGTATTGTTATCACCTTTCAACGTTAAAAAATGTTATCCAGAATCAAAATTTTACTCCAGTTTTACGTTCTAGACCCTCCTGAACAATTTTGGTTCCGTGCCTGTCTGTCATGAAATCCCCGTAATGCGCAAAACTATACAAAGTTTTTTTTTTTCAACCTTGAGGAGTGAAAACAATTCTCCCGCTACCTTGGTACATCCGGAAGCAAAACGTATTTTTTAGGACGTCCCACAGTAAGACTTGAGCGTCCTTAGGCGATCGATCTGAGGTGAAGGAGGACAACACCGTTTTAGACCATTCTGAATCCAAATCCGCGAAAAAAAACCATAGGTGAATGTCTGTGTGTGTGACAAAATCTTGTGTCGTCTGCCCAGGCCTTAGTTCTCAACCGATTTTCCTGGTTCTTTTTTTGTTCGACGCGGAAAACTATCTAGTCCTGCACTACCTACGTCGCCGGAATTTCGAATTTTGCTTTTTAACACCCTCAATGCGGGTCCCAAAGTCGTGCAACCCTGCCGTACTGAACATTTTTCGAGCTTTAAATTCGATATTGGTGAATTTGAACGCAAAATTCGTATTAAAGTTCGGCATCAAAAAACAAACAATGTTTTAGACAGTTGAACTCATACTGAAGACGAAAAAAAGCAAAAAATGGAATATATCAAAAAGGGGTGGTACCAGGCCCCCTCCGCAAAGGGAGTTGAGATGCTAGGTATGACCTGTCTACCAGTCGTCCGCACTGAAGGTGTTAAGAGGGGGAAAGGGGGGGTTAATACTTAAAAAAACATGTGTTTGTGGGGGTAATTTTGTAAAATATGCCCAGGCCTCAATTTCCAACCGATTTGCGTTTTCTTTTACTTCCGAGTCTACCAAGGTAGCGGAAGCTTTGTTTTCACTTTTCAAGGACGAAAAAAAAAAGTACTCCAAAATCAAAATTTTCACTCGCGTTTTGCGTTTTAGACCTTTCTGAACAATTTTGGTTCAGTGTCTGTGTGTCTGTCTGTCATGAATTCCTTGTAACGCGCATAACTATACGAAGTTATTGTCCGATTTCAATGAAATTTTCAGGGATTGTGCGGGTTGGTGAGTAGACGGTCCCCTATGAAAATCATCATCCCCGGACTGATAGAAGCGACTGCGCATGCGCAAACGTGAATTTCTTGTAACGGCCATAACTTTCACATTTTGCATCCGATTCCAATGAAATTTTCAGGAATGTTACAGATTAGTATTTAGATGGTCTCCTATGAAAATCATCACCTTCGGATTGATAGTAGCCACTGCGCATGCGCAAACGTGAATTTCCTTGTAACGGCCATAACTTCCACTTTTTCTACCCGATTTCAATGAAATTTTCAGGGATTATGCGGATTAGGTTGTAGATGGTCCCCACCTTCGGACTGATAGTAGCCACTGCGCATGCGCAAACGTGAATTCCTTGTAACGGCCATAACTTCTACATTTTCCGTCCGATTTCAATGAAACTTTCAGGGATGTAACAGATTAACTTGTTTTGATGTTTTGAGATTAACTACTATGCATCGGATCATCTATACAATCGGGTTATGGATACGAGGAAGCTATGTGCCACACCCACTTGGCAGACGTTTTTTGTTTGACTCAAATAACTTCCGAGTTGTACATGATTTTACCAGAGTACCAAATTTCGCATGGGGAGGGGGTGAGTGGGGGGATAATATTCATAAAATGTCCGATTTTTCAATATTTCGGTTCCTTTACTGCTTACTAATTGTACCCAAGCTTTGAAATTGGGGAAAAATTCTCATAAAACCTCCAGATTTTCATGAATTATTCTCTGTACCACCATGGAACTAAATTTGGTACTGGATTTCAATTTTTTTTGTGTGTGTTTTACCTTGAATACGGAAATGAACTTCGACGGACTGCCTACCAAAACAAATAGATAGAGGTTCAACGTTACGAATTGCCAGACTGGCACCATTGTCGGGGGGGGGGGGGGGGGGGGGATCTCGAAATCGCTTGTTGGGTGTCGTAGATCATGGATTTTAAAATGCTCTTCAGATTCCAGGCTCCCACGCCGCTAGAAATGTTATGGCGGATAAGGGTGACGGGGGGGGGGGGTCAGTATTTCTTGCCTAAAGTAACAAATAAATTACATCGGGCGAAACAGTTTTATCGCTTACCAACTGATTAAACTGATCTAATGCTTATCCAATGGGACGTCCCCTGGAATGCATGCATTACTAAACAATATGTTTGTGATTGGCTATGATTTCTATTTTCGAGAATTTCCAGGCTGGTGATATTTAACTTGTCATTCTGACTTCAGACGAATGAAAATTGAAATCTATTGTGTACCTTTGTTCCTATAATTTTTTTGGGTTGCTCATTTTGTTTGAGACCATGCCATTTTCCTCCTACTGGTCCAGTTTTAACCACCTCACAATCTTTCTGTTTAAAACAGTATTAAACACGGTTTTAAAAACAAAATTTCGATGACATTAAATGTCATCGTGGAATCAGCAACACCACCGAGCTCGTTTTTCACAACTTTTCAGGAGAGAGAAAAAACTGATTTTTTGGTCCATCAAGGCCTAATTGACTGATGTTTTTCTTGATTATTAAGTAATTAGTACTATTAATTAATTAATTCTTGATTATTATAAAACATCTGTCAATTAGGCCTTGATGGACCAAAACATCGGTTTTTTCTCTCTCCTGAAAAGTTGTGAAAAACGAGCTCGGTGGTGTTGCTGATTCCACGACGGAAATTTTCGATGAAATTCAGGGATTGTGCAGGAGGGTGTGTAGATGGACCCCTAAGAAAATCATCGACCTCGGACTGAAAGGAGCCACTGTCCATGCACAAACGTGCATTTCCTTGTAACAGCCGTAACGTCTACATTTTCGATCCGAACTGAATCGGAATAACGATTTTTCACGACCAATTATTCGATTTTCAACATCGATAACCGCGCTAGAATCACTGAGTAACCCCAGACAAATCAGGGTATTACTTGAAATAGTCATCAAGTCCCATTGAAACAAACGAATCTACGACAATCGTAAACACCAACTATTTACTAAAATAATCATACATGGGCGAATTTTCAAATACATCGATTCTAAAGGTACTTGGTAATTATCATTCAGCGAATCTGCACCTTCTCTGGCATTCTGCACTTGGTTTTAGCTCGACTTGATCAAGATCCAAGTTTTCCACTGCAGTTTTTTCTTCTTGGGCGTCTTTTGGTCTCTCTGGTGGGTCCAAAAGCCCTTCCATGATGAGATAGTCGAGCAGATTCCTTATTGTTTCTGGTTTGAATTTCTCCGTGTTCTCCTGCATATATCTATAAACTGCCAAGTCCGCTCCGGTAATAATAAATCTATGTCCAAAAACGTTTATAGTTCCACCTGAAAAGGATTGGAAATTAGCATGATTAGTTTTCTGTTACATATTTTAGATTATTCTGTTCTTTGTTGGGTACAGCTCAGAACACGTTTGGGTTCGTTGATAAATGTAATCATTGATTGGAATTCACTATATCCCCTAATAGCCCAAGACATGAAATAATTCGAAATTTTCCGATTTTTTCTTGATTTCTCATTAAAAACAGCTCTTGCTACGTGAAAGTGAAGAAGAAAAAAATTATTTGCTCATATATCAAATTTTAAAATTTTGTCGCTTCGGTGCAACATTGGGCAGCTGGGTTAGTATTTCTTGTTGCTCGGCTGCAACATTGGGCTATGATAGTCATGAATTTTTATTGCAATACTCGGAATAGTAGAGCTTTCAGACAATCAGTAGGTAGGTAGGAATTAGAAAAAAAAAACTTTTTTCTCATTCCCCTACTGACGATGGAACTCGAAAAAGTAACTTGACTCAGTTAGACAAATGCATAGGCCATTTATCATGACCAATTCAATATTTTTATTACATCGTTTTTGAATATCACATACCTACCTGGTTCCCAAACGATCAGTTATACATAAGTTGCTCATTTGATTGGACCTCTAAAATGAGGTGTTATGGAACTCTTTCAACATTATACTTATCTAACGACAGCAAACGAAAAATTTTGAACTAGCAGTCGTCAAAATGCATCTCAGATGACGCAAATATTGAGAGGAAATCCTGGCAAAATTCAAAAAAAAAGATAATCCAGATAAGCAATTGTTTCTAACGAATAGAATAGATGTGATGTTGAAAGAATAATGAACAAAAGCCACTAGTTTCTTATTCTGAGAATAATGAAACAAAGTGTCAGAATTAGGAATTTCAATTTGAACTCCCCATAGGAGGCAATTGATACTAAGACCCCTCCTTTTTTTCAGAAAGTAGGTATTTCAGCGAAACCCAAAGTGCAAAATGTAACACCCTCCTGAAAATGTATGTCATATTGAAAAATGAAACATGAAAAAATTGAACAGTGTGGATAATGCAAAGGGCTCAAGCACTGCCAACTTTTGTAAATAAAACCATTGAATTATTATTGGTTCCCTTATGAGAACTTCTAAAACAATTTTTCTGATGGCGATAAAGCACAATTGGACATTCCACTTCTTCATTTTCGTAACTTTTGTCATCATCGTGTAATTGCAGAACTTCATGATGTCTGATCTTGATGTGAACAAAATTTTCTATAGGAAAAAGCACATTATTGCTCAAATAAATGTATCTAGTAGGTAGTTATCTACTTCTGTCCAAATCTATGGACTAAATATCCCCAATGTTGCGAAATTATCCATCTTACGGGATTTTTGCACTAATGAGGCAAAATCAACTGACCTAATTAGTATGCTTGAAACCATGTACTGACTGCCCACTGTTGGCCGGGAGCAACAATCTACCATCACCGGCTGCCCAATGTTGCATGGGTGCATCAAACCTATTCTGACTTCTAGCAAAGTTAAAAATGGAGAAAACTTGGAAGAAGTAAATGCTACATGATCTTTACAACTATGCCAACGACGCAAGATGAAATTTATTGAAAATAGATTTATTCAAATAGGTAAAATGCGGTGGTAAACTTACCTTCGCGCGTCACAGCGCCATGTTCAGCGCGGTCACGGAATCAGGTATAAATACCTCTTTATCAGCTATCCTAATGCTAGCAACATAACCAAAAAAAATTCACGAGCTCTTGAAGGTTGTCTTATGAAAATAAAACCTTCATCAGCCGGAAATAATAGTCCGCCTTTGTACAAAAAATCGCAGAAGTTCATGTTGCACGGGTGCAACATTGGGCTATTAGGGGATATCGTCCCTATACCTGGTAAACCATGTAAGTCGAGTTTATCAAATTTTACAGGGGACACTAAAAACTAAATAATTCAGTTTTCATTCCACATGCAATAAGTTTTGGTTTATTATTTTCAATAATAAGCCTTTGGAATCGAGCAAGAAAAAAAAAATTTTAACCCCCCCTCAAAATTTGATGTTTTACGTTTCAAGGTACGTAGAATCCGAAAATCGAATAAAAAAATTTCCGTCCGTCCGCCGTACGCCGTCCGCCGTACGCCGTCCGCCGTACGCGGCACTTTTCTTAGCAACACTGGACCGATTTGGTTCAAATTTGGTATATGGGCTCCATTGGGGGTCTAGTTGTGCCGCGAAGCTTTTGGTTGATGTAGGTCACTTCTAAGGGGTGAAAATTAAGGGTTGAAATTTTCAAGAGTGCCCTAGCTCGAAAACTCTCGAAATAAAGGTATCGTTTTTTCACCAATTTTAAATAGTACAGAATTTTTAAAAATTTTTGAGACCACCCGGAGCTCTGTAGGACAAACCGTTCGGTCCCTACGAGTATTTGAAGGTTTTCCTTCGATAAAACAGAATCATGAGTGTGAATCGCAAAAGAGGTCTAATCGCCGTTCAAATTTTATCTGACTAAAATGCGATCGGTGTTCATTTCTTCGAGTTGTATTCGGTTTTGCCTCCTGCGTAACCAGTAATCAAATTTCCATATCAAGCTTTCTATTTTTCGAATCGAGTGTGAAGCGTTTAGTTCTTTCTAATAAACTTTATTGTGAAGGTGTGAAGCCATTATAGTGTGGTAGGTAGTACCTACCAATAGTTGGTAGGTAAAAAAAAATTGGTAGGTAAAACAATGTTTGTAGGTAAAAAACGCTGCAAATCATTGCTCACTGATCAGATCACTGATCAGCTGAGTGAGCTCCGAAGCCATTTTCAATGCTATTGAATGGAAGTGCTCTTCCAGGCGTCTCCAGCATTCGAGGAGATCTTCTTCACTCCTCACATCACTGATCAGCTGAGTGAGCTCCGAAGCCATTTTCAATGCTATTGAATGGAAGTGCTCTTCCAGGCGTCTCCAGCATTCGAGGAGATCTTCTTCACTCTTCAGATCACTGATCAGCTGAGTGAGCTCCGAAGCCATTTTCAATGCTATTGAATGGAAGTGCTCTTCCAGGCGTCTCCAGCATTCGAGGAGATCTTCTTCACTCCTCACATCACTGATCAGCTGAGTGAGCTCCGAAGCCATTTTCAATCCAATGAATGGAGGTGCTCTTCCAGGCGTCTCCAGCATTCGAGGAGATCTTCTTCACTCCTCACATCACTGATCAGCTGAGTGAGCTCGAAAGCCATTTTCAATCCTATTGAATGGAAGTGCTCTTCCAGGCGTCTCCAGCATTCGAGGAGATCTTCTTCACTCTTCTGATCACTGATCAGCTGAGTGAGCTCCGAAGCCATTTTCAATCCTATTGAACGCAGGAGCTGAAATTTGAGAGGGAAGGTCAAGGGAGAATACAGATGGTGGTAGGTGCTATTGATGGAGAACCAGTGATCTATACAGAAGGATGATCTATACATAAAATAATAAACCTTTGAGCAATGATTTGCAGCGTTTTTCGTTCCATTCCTTAAAACAGGTGGTAACAGTAGTATACAGGGTGTCACCCTTACGGGCGCACCACCGGGCAGGGTTCGATTCTACTACTAATTTGCAACAAAAAATGTCTCTTAGCAATTTTTGTTTGGAGGCTTCGTTTTCGAGTTATTTCACATTTAAGATTTTTTTCGTGTTTTCGACCTTACATCACTAAAATGGCTATAACTCTCTTAATTGATGGAGTAAATTCAAATTTGATTATATCATTGGAAAGAGCATCAAATTTACTATCTTCCTGATGGGGTTTTAGAAAATTTCAAATGAAACGAACGGGTGTAAAATAAACCAAAAGTAAAAAATTGGTAAAGTTTCGAAAATTTTCACTTTTTTCAAAGTTTGTTTCTCGAAACGTCGTGAACGGAAATTTCCATGCTGTAAGCCTAAAAGTTGCATGAGAATCCCAGCTTTCTAACGGTGTTGTCATTTTTTAAAAAACACCACTTATTCAGTTAGAAAATGACGTTTTTAGGGCAGAAAACGATCATTTTGGGGTGTAAATCGGCGTTTTTCACCAGAAATGCTTTCCAACTTAATAAATCATTTGACATGAAATTTTACGTACTTTTTGACGCTGAATCGAATGGTAACACTTTCCGATTTCCTCGACAAACAAATAGTACTTTTCAAGCCCTTTCCGTTGGGCGAAGGGCTCAATCTCGTGGTTCGTTTTATCCAAAATTGTCATTGAGGGAGGTCTGGGTTATTAATGACTCGCACTCCTTGTTGACAAGTTGTTGAAAATTGTTGACTTACCTAATTTTTGCCCTCTGTCTTGAAAATATCGTCTCGATCATTTGCGGGAAGCTTTGTCTTTTCCATAGATAACAAGTTGGGAGTCGAGGACTCAGTTGTACCCTGTTTAGCCCAGAAAGGGCTTGAAAAGTACTATTTGTTTGTCGAGGAGATCGGAAAGTGTTACCATTCGATTCAGCGTCAAAAAGTACGTAAAATTTCATGTCAAATGATTTGTTAAGTAGGAAAGCATTTCTGGTGAAAAACGCCGATTTACAACCGAAAATGAACGTTTTCTGCCCTAAAAACGTCATTTTCTAACTGAATAAGTGGTGTTTAAAAAAAAATAACTACACCGTTAGAAAGCTGGGATTCACATGCAACTTTTAGGCTTACAGCATGGAAATTTCCGTTCACGACGTTTCGAGAAACAAACTTTAAAAAAAGTGAAAATTTTCGAAACTTCACAAATTTTTTTACTATTGGTTTATTTTACACCCGTTCGTTTTATTTGAAATTTTCTAAAACCCTATCAGGAAGATAGGAAATTTGACGCTCTTTCCAATGATATAATAAAATTTGAATTTACTCCATCAATTAAGAGAGTTATAGCCATTTTAGTGACGTAAGGTCGAAAACACGAAAAAAATCTTAAATGTGAAATAACTTGAAAACGAAGCCTCCAAACAAAAATTGCTAAGATATATTTTTTGTTGCAAATTAGTAGTAGAATCGAACCCTGCCCGGTGGTGCGCCCGTAAGGGTGACACCCTGTATTCAAAGACAATTAGCCTGAGACTAATTTCATCAAAATTTACTTTAGCGAGCGAAAAAATGGACTTACATGCTTTTACCCAGCCTTTGACACCCGACTTACATGGTTTTCAATTTGATTTTCATGAAAATATACCCAGCTTGGGTTATTTAATTATTAGGAATATTATTCAATTTTTCCTCTCCAGGTTTCAAGGTTACACAAAATACCCAAATCGATGCAAAAGGAAAATATTTAAATGAAAATTCATAGGCGTTGACTAATACACAGTCCAACTTTAAGGCTCCTTGAGTCAAAATGACAGTCTTCCGTCTTAATACTACTAGAGTTGAGCAATAAATTATTATACTACCGATTCCTCAATTACCATTTCTTAAATTAAAACCATTACTTATAGGAATACTTTACATATCACAACCGTAACTAGGTAGGTATGCATTGAATTTAAGTGTTAGTGTTAGTGTGTTGTTTTAGTGTTCCTTGTTGTTTTATTTTTATGGCGTGCCCCCTCCGTCAAAAAAGACATTTTGTCTTTGAGGGGAGATTTAGGAAAAAAAAAATAATAATAATAAAATAACTAGGTACTTTTGTTTCATTAAAACAAGGGATGAGTTAGGTATGGGTTAGGGGTTAAGGATATGTTGGGGATGAGCTAGGGACGGGTTAGGGATGGGCTGGGTATAAGTTAGGGGTTGGAGATAGCTCAGGGCTGGGTTGGGTTAGAGACGACTAGGGATGGTTTACCTGTGTGAAATGGGCCATAGACTCCCAGCCATAGATTTAAGGCGCGCCTAGACTGACCCGCAACACTTCCCGCGCCGCGCGGCCACATCATTCCATTACAACAGAACTTCTTATTCGCCCAACTTCTCGAATCCATCAAAAAACGAATCTCCACTGAAATTTTCTTGAAGTTCTGACATGATTGAAGCCTGTAGAAAAATACACGACCATTTTCAACGGTATTAGTTCGTGCTTTTAACAAGATAAGTAATAGGTAGGTACAATAGTATGCAGAGTTGAACATACTGTTAAGTCCATTACTTTTTTTATTCGAAATTCCCACCCACCATTTTTTAGTATAATGTTGAGGATATGGTACTCTAACATCCACCAGAGTTTAGAGCTATTTGAAGATGACAATTTTTTGTAAAGTGCGAAAATGTTCGAAATTTCTACTAAAATCAGCTATCACCCAAAATCGGGCGTTCATAACTTTTCTCCTATTGATCCGGAATCGACGAAATTTCAGTATAATGTCCACCAGTTATATAAGAAACATATCCCAGAATTTCGTGCATGTTGCTCAGTCGTAAGTACCCAGCCATAGATGATTTATGCGAGAAAACGTGTGTTGCGGCGTCAGAACAGGTGGCACACGAACTTCATACATCCATTACTTTTTTTATTCGAAATTCCCACCCACCATTTTTTGGTATATGGTTAAGCATGTGTTACTGTAACATCCATCAGAGTTTGGAGATATTTCAAGATGACTATTTTTTGTAAAGTGCGAAAATGTGGTTCTGTAGTAGTTGTGATTACAGAACCTCGGCAACTTCTAAGACCGATTACTTTTTCTATTCGAAATTCCCACCCACCATATTTTAGCATATGGTTGAGGATATGTTACTGTAACATCCACCACAGTTTGGAGAGATTTGAAGATGACTATTTTCTGTAAAGTGCGAAAATGTTCGAAATTTCTAGTGACATCAGCTATCACCCAGAATCGGGCGTTCATAACTTTTCTCCTATTGATCCGGAATCGACCAAATTTCAGTATAATGTCCACCAGTTATATAAGAAACATATCCCAGAATTTCGTGCATGTTGCTCAGTCGTAAGCACCCAGCCATAGATGATTTATGCGAGAAAACGTGTGTTGCGGCGTCAGAACAGGTGGCACACGAACTTCATACATCCATTACTTTTTTTATTCGAAATTCCCACCCACCATTTTTTGGTATAATGTTGATGATTCGATAATCTAGCATCCACCAGAGTTTGGAGAGATTTGAAGATGACAATTTTTTGTAAAGTGCGGAAATGTGGTTCTGTAGTAGTTGTGATTACAGAACCTCCGCAACTTCTAAGACCGATTACTTTTTCTATTCGAAATTCCCACCCACCATATTTTAGTATATGGTTAAGCATATGTTACTGTAACATCCACCAGAGTTTGGAGAGATTTGAAGATGACTATTTTCTGTAAAGTGCGAAAATGTTCGAAATTTCTAGTGACATCAGCTATCACCCAGAATCGGGCGTTCATAACTTTTCTCCTATTGATCCGGAATCGACGAAATTTCAGTATAATGTCCACCAGTTATATAAGAAACATATCCCAGAATTTCGTGCATGTAGCTCAGTCGTAAGTACCCAGCCATAGATGATTTATGCGAGAAAACGTGTGTTGCGGCGTCAGAACAGGTGGCACACGAACTTCATACATCCATTACTTTTTTTATTCGAAATTCCCACCCACCATTTTTTGGTATAATGTTGATGATTCGATAATCTAGCATCCACCAGAGTTTGGAGAGATTTGAAGATGACTATTTTTTGTAAAGTGCGGAAATGTGGTTCTGTAGTAGTTGTGATTACAGAACCTCGGCAACTTCTAAGACCGATTACTTTTTCTATTCGAAATTCCCACCCACCATATTTTAGTATATGGTTGAGGATATGTTACTGTAACATCCACCAGAGTTTGGAGATATTTGAAGATGACTATTTTCTGTAAAGTGCGAAATCTTCGAAATTTCTAGTGACATCAGCTATCACCCAGAATCGGGCGTTCATAACTTTTCTCCTATTGATCCGGAATCGACCAAATTTCAGTATAATGTCCACCAGTTATATAAGAAACATATCCCAGAATTTCATGCATGTAGCTCAGTCGTAAGTACCCAGCCATAGATGATTTATGCGAGAAAACGTGTGTTGCGGCGTCAGAACAGGTGGCACACAAACTTCATACATCCATTACTTTTTTTATTCGAAATTCCCACCCACCATTTTTTGGTATAATGTTGATGATTCGATAATCTAGCATCCACCAGAGTTTGAAGAGATTTGAAGATGACTATTTTTTGTAGAGTGCGGAAATGTTCAAAATATCAACTGAAATCAGCTATCACCCAAAATCGGGCGTTCATAACTTTTCTCCTATTGATCCGGAATCGACGAAATTTCAGTATAATGTCCACCTGTTATATAAGAAACATATCCCAGAATTTCATGCATGTAGCTCAGTCGTAAGTACCCAGCCATAGATGATTTATGCGAGAAAACGTGTGTTGCGGCGTCAGAACAGGTGGCACACAAACTTCATACATCCATTACTTTTTTTATTCGAAATTCCCACCCACCATTTTTTGGTATAATGTTGATGATTCGATAATCTAGCATCCACCAGAGTTTGGAGAGATTTGTGGATGAACATTTTTTGTAAATTGCGAAAATGTGGTTCTGTAGTAGTTGTGATTACAGAACCTCGGCAACTTCTAAGACCGATTACTTTTTCTATTCGAAATTTCCACCCACCATATTTTAGTATATGGTTGAGGATATGTTACTGTAACATCCATCAGAGTTTGGAGATATTTGAAGATGACTATTTTCTGTAAAGTGCGAAAATCTTCGAAATTTCTAGTGACATCAAATATCACCCAGAATCGGGCGTTCATAACTTTTCTCCTATTGATCCGGAATCGACCAAATTTCAGTATAATGTTCACCAGTTATATAAGAAACATATCCCAGAATTTCGTGCATGTTGCTCAGTCGTAAGTACCCAGCCATAGATGATTTATGCGAGAAAACGTGTGTTGCGGCGTCAGAACAGGTGGCACACAAACTTCATACATCCATTACTTTTTTAATTCGAAATTCCCACCCACCATTTTTTGGTATATGGTTAAGCATGTGTTACTGTAACATCCATCAGAGTTTGGAGATATTTGAAGATGACTATTTTTTGTAAAGTGCGGAAATGTGGTTCTGTAGTAGTTGTGATTACAGAACCTCGGCAACTTCTAAGACCGATTACTTTTTCTATTCGAAATTCCCACCCACCATATTTTAGTATATGGTTGAGGATATGTTACTGTAACATCCACCACAGTTTGGAGAGATTTGAAGATGACCATTTTCTGTAAAGTGCGAAAATGTTCGAAATTTCTAGTGACATCAGCTATCACCCAGAATCGGGCGTTCATAACGTTTCTCCTATCGATCCGGAATCGACCAAATTTCAGTATAATGTTCACCAGTTATATAAGAAACATATCCCAGAATTTCGTGCATGTTGCTCAGTCGTAAGTACCCAGCCATAGATGATTTATGCGAGAAAACGTGTGTTGCGGCGTCAGAACAGGTGGCACACAAACTTCATACATCCATTACTTTTTTAATTCGAAATTCCCACCCACCATTTTTTGGTATATGGTTAAGCATGTGTTACTGTAACATCCATCAGAGTTTGGAGATATTTGAAGATGACTATTTTTTGTAAAGTGCGGAAATGTGGTTCTGTAGTAGTTGTGATTACAGAACCTCGGCAACTTCTAAGACCGATTACTTTTTCTATTCGAAATTCCCACCCACCATATTTTAGTATATGGTTGAGGATATGTTACTGTAACATCCACCAGAGTTTGGAGAGATTTGAAGATGACTATTTTCTGTAAAGTGCGAAAATGTTCAAAATTTCAACTGAAATCAGCTATTACTCAAAATCGGGCGTTCATAACTTTTCTCCTATCGATCCGGAATCGACCAAATTTCAGTATAATGTCCACCAGTTATATAAGAAACATATCCCAGAATATCGTGCATGTTGCTCAGTCGTAAGTACCCAGCCATAGATGATTTATGCGAGAAAACGTGTGTTGCGGCGTCAGAACAGGTGGCACACAAACTTCATACATCCATTACTTTTTTAATTCGAAATTCCCACCCACCATTTTTTGGTATATGGTTAAGCATGTGTTACTGTAACATCCATCAGAGTTTGGAGATATTTGAAGATGACTATTTTTTGTAAAGTGCGGAAATGTGGTTCTGTAGTAGTTGTGATTACAGAACCTCGGCAACTTCTAAGACCGATTACTTTTTCTATTCGAAATTCCCACCCACCATATTTTAGTATATGGTTGAGGATATGTTCCTGTAACATCCACCAGAGTTTGGAGAGATTTGAAGATGACTATTTTCTGTAAAGTGCGAAAATGTTCAAAATTTCAACTGAAATCAGCTATTACTCAAAATCGGGCGTTCATAACTTTTCTCCTATCGATCCGGAATCGACCAAATTTCAGTATAATGTCCACCAGTTATATAAGAAACATATCCCAGAATTTCGTGCATGTAGCTCAGTTGTAAGTACCCAGCCATAGATGATTTATGCGAGAAAACGTGTGTTGCGGCGTCAGAACAGGTGGCACACGAACTTCATACATCCATTACTTTTTTTATTCGAAATTCCTACCCACCATTTTTTGGTATAATGTTGATGATTCGATAATCTAGCATCCACCAGAGTTTGGAGAGATTTGATGATGACTATTTTTTGTAAAGTGCGGAAATGTGGTTCTGTAGTAGTTGTGATTACAGAACCTCGGCAACTTCTAAGACCGATTACTTTTTCTATTCGAAATTCCCACCCACCATATTTTAGTATATGGTTGAGGATATGTTACTGTAACATCCACCAAAGTTTGGAGAGATTTGAAGATGACTATTTTCTGTAAAGTGCGAAAATGTTCAAAATTTCAACTGAAATCAGCTATCACTCAAAATCGGTCGTTCATAACTTTTCTCCTATTGATCCGGAATCGACGAAATTTCAGTGTAATGTCCACCAGTTATATAAGAAACATATCCCAGATTCTCGTGCTTGTAGCTCAGTCGTAAGTACCCAGCCATAGATGATTTGTGCGAAAAAACGTGTGTTGCGGCGTCAGAACTGGTGGCACACAAATTTCATACATCCATTACTTTTTAAAATCAAAATTCCCACCCACCATTTTTAGGTATAATGTTGATGATTCGATAATCTAGCATCCACCAGAGTTTGGAGAGATTTGATGATGACTATTTTTTGTAAAGTGCGGAAATGTGGTTCTGTAGTAGTTGTGATTACAGAACCTCGGCAACTTCTAAGACCGATTACTTTTTCTATTCGAAATTCCCACCCACCATATTTTAGTATATGGTTGAGGATATGTTACTGTAACATCCACCAAAGTTTGAAGAGATTTGAAGATGACTATTTTCTGTAAAGTGCGAAAATGTTCAAAATTTCAACTGAAATCAGCTATTACTCAAAATCGGTCGTTCATAACTTTTCTCCTATTGATCCGGAATCGACAAAATTTCAGTGTATTATCCACCAGTTATATGAGAAACATATCCCAGATTCTCGTGCTTGTAGCTTAGTTGTAAGTACCCAGCCATAGATGATTTGTGCGAGAAAACATGTGTTGCGGCGTCAGAACAGGTGGCACACAAACTTCATACATCCATTACTCTTTTAATTCGAAATTCCCACCCATCATTTTTTAGTATGGATCAATAGGAGAAAAGTTATGAACGCCCGATTTTGAGTAATAGCTGATTTCAGTTGAAATTTTGAACATTTTCGCACTTTACAGAAAATAGTCATCTTCAAATCTCTTCAAACTCTGGTGGATGTCAGAGTAACGAATCCTTAACATTATACCAAAAAATGGTGGGTGGGAATTTTGATTTTAAAAAGTAATGGATGTATGAAGTTTGTGTGCCACCTGTTCTGACGCCGGTAAGTGTTGCGGGTTAGTCTAGGCGCGCCTCAAATCTATGGCTGGGTACTTACGACTGAGCTACATGCACGAAATTCTGGGATATGTTTCTTATATAACTGGTGGACATTATACTGAAATTTGGTCGATTCCGGATTAATAGGAGAAAAGTTATGAACGCCCGATTCTGGGTGATATTTGATGTCACTAGAAATTTCGAACATTTTCGCACTTTACAGAAAATAGTCATCTTCAAATATCTCTAAACTCCGGTGGATGTTACAGTAACACATGCTCAACCATATCGTCGGCAAAATGACAAAGGGACGTATCTGCAAAATTTGTTATTTTGAGTTGGCTTCACTTATGATATCACGAGAAACTTCTCTATCAATTTCCTGAACCCCACACATTATGTTTTCCTCGGAAACCCACGAATTTTTGGTCACATAGTGGACGTACCATCTATGACTAGGAATCTTGGCAACGACAGTAGGACGTATCTGTCACTTACGTCTTTCTGTGAATGTCATGAAACGTTGACTCATCAGTTACGTCACTTTCCAATTTTCTCTTTCAGTAAAGTCATTCCGTGGAAGAAAGTGTGTATGGTTGAGTATACGAAATTTGGTGGTGCCCTCGAATTGTACTATAAAGAAGACTATGATTCTGAGTTAATTCGAGTGGATTTCAGCGTAGGGAGAGGCAGACCTCGTAAGAACATAATCGCGCCACCTAAAGCGTACAACAAAGAAATCGAGATTTCGGAGAAAAAATTTCATTTCATAAGGATTTCTCAGTTCGGTTTTCCAAAGCTTAGGCTTGCCATCATGAGCGTAGTCACTCTGTTGCCAAAGGTTGCCACAACATTTATGGCGTCTACTAAACATATTGTTTAATAATGCGTGCATTCCAGGGGACGTCCCATTGGATAAGCATTAGGTCAGTTTAACCAGTTGGTAAGCGATAAAACTGTCTCACTCGATGTAATTTATTTATTACTTTAGGCAAGAAATAGTGACCCCCCCCCCCTCACCATTATCCACCATAAAATTTCTAGCGGCATGGGAGCATCGTATGAGCATCGAAGAGTATTTTAAAATCCATGATCTACAATACCCAATATGGGAATTCGAGCGAATTTTGATACTCTGGTGAAATCATGTACAACTCGGAAGTTATTTGAGTCAAACAAAAAAAGAAATCCGCAAATCAGTTGGAAATTGAGGCCTCGGCAAGGTTAACAAGATTATGCCCGCAAACGCACGTTTTTAAAGCTTTAACCCCCCTTTCCACCCCCCACCCCCTTAAAAGGCAAATTTCGAAATTCCGGCGACGTAGTGCACAACTACGAATTACTGTGTGTTTTTTGTTTCTGTTGAGTGTTGTCCTCCTTCACCCCAGATCGATCGCATAAGGACGCCCAAGTATTACTGTGGGACGTCCTAAAAACGCGTGGGAGTAATTTATTACAAATGAATCAATCTGACCACGTGTTACAAAATATACGTGATACAAAAGTATCGATACTACGATAAGGGAAAAACTTCAGAAATGCTTGCATACGAGTCTGCAACACATTGGGACATTTTCATGTCAACCACTACACAACAAGGTAGTGAAGTAAGGTTGTTAGTTCAGCCCAAGCATCAAAGTTTTCGTGACGATTTTTCAGTTCATGTGCCTAAGCAAAGACATGAAAATGTCAATAACCTGCAATGATAAAAGGACGTATCTGCTTTAATGCGTCATGCGCTTGCGCATAACGACAACTTGCATAGTAACTATAGGGAACAAAGTAAATGCATCGGAAAACGAGCATTTTCGGTTGATTTTGTTCACTTGCTGATTTATCATTCACTCTCCAACATTCAAACTCGAATATCTCAAAACTTGTTTTTTGCAGATACGTCCCTTTGTCATTTTGCCGACGATATACTAAAATATGGTGGGTGGGAATTTCGAATAGAAAAAGTAATCGGTCTTAGAAGTTGTGGAGGTTCTGTCATCACAACTACTACAGAACCACATTTCCGCACTTTACAAAAAATAGTCATCTTCAAATCTCTCCAAACTCTGACGGATGTTACAGTAACACATGCTTAACCATATACTAAAATATGGTGGGTGGGAATTTCGAATATAAAAAGTAATGGATGTATGAAGTTTGTGTGCCACCTGTTCTGACGCCGCAACACACGTTTTCTCGCATAAATCATCTATGGCTGGGTACTTACGACTGAGCTACATGCACGAAATTCTGGGATATGTTTCTTATATAACTGGTGGATATTATACTGAAATTTGGTCGATTCCGGATTAATAGGAGAAAAGTTATGAACGCCCGATTCTGGGTGATATTTGATGTCACTAGAAATTTCGAACATTTTCGCACTTTACAGAAAATAGTCATCTTCAAATATCTCTAAACTCCGGTGGATGTTACAGTAACACATGCTTAACCATATACTAAAATATGGTGGGTGGGAATTTCGAATAGAAAAAGTAATCGGTCTTAGAAGTTGTGGAGGTTCTGTCATCACAACTACTACAGAACTACAATTTCGCACTTTACAAAAAATGGTCATCGTCAAATCTCTCCAAACTCTGGTGGATGTTAGAGTAACGAATCCTCAACATTATACCAAAAAATGGTGGGTGGGAATTTCGAATAAAAAATAATGGATGTATGAAGTTTGTGTGCCACCTGTTCTGACGCCGCAACACACGTTTTCTCGCATAAATCATGTATGGCTGGGTACTTACAACTGAGCTACATGCACGAAATTCTGGGATATGTTTCTTATATAACTGGTGGACATTATACTGAAATTTCGTCGATTCCGGATCAATAGGAGAAAAGTTATGAACGCCCGATTCTGGGTGATATTTGATGTCACTAGAAATTTCGAACATTTTCGCACTTTACAGAAAACAGTCATCTTCAAATATCTCCAAATTCTGATGGATGTTACAGTAACATATCCTCAACCATATACTAAAATATGGTGGGTGGGAATTTCGAATATGAAAAGTAATGGATGTATGAAGTTTGTGTGCCACCTGTTCTGACGCCGCAACACACGTTTTCTCGCATAAATCATCTATGGCTGGGTACTTACAACTGAGCTACATGCACGAAATTCTGGGATATGTTTCTTATATAACTGGTGGACATTATACTGAAATTTCGTCGATTCCGGATCAATAGGAGAAAAGTTATGAACGACCGATTTTGAGTGATAGCTGATTTTAGTAGAAATTTCGAACATTTTCGCACTTTACAAAAAATAGTCATCTTCAAATAGCTCTAAACTCTGGTGGATGTTAGAGTACCATATCCTCAACATTATACTAAAAAATGGTGGGTGGGAATTTCGAATAAAAAAAGTAATGGACTCAACAGTATGTTCAACTCTGCATACTATTGTACCTACCTATTACTTATCTTGTTAAAAGCACGAACTAATACCGTTGAAAATGGTCGTGTATTTTTCTACAGGCTTCAATCATGTCAGAACTTCAAGAAAATTTCAGTGGAGATTCGTTTTTTGATGGATTCGAGAAGTTGGGCGAATAAGAAGTTCTGTTGTAATGGAATGATGTGGCCGCGCGGCGCGGGAAGTGTTGCGGGTCAGTCTAGGCGCGCCTTAAATCTATGGCTGGGCGTCTATGGCCCATTTCACACAGGTGGATGGTTTGAGGATGGGTTAGGTATGAGTTAGGTTAGGGATGGGATATGGGTTAAGGATAGCTTGGAGATGGGCTAGGGACGGATTAGGGGTTGGGATAGGTCAGGGCTGGGTTGGGGATGGGTCAGGGATTAGTTAGGGACGGGTTAGGGATGGGCTGGGTATAAGTTAGGGGTTGGAGATAGCTCAGGGCTGGGTTGGGTTAGAGATGACTAGGGATGGTTTGAGGATGGGTTAGGTATGAGTTAGGTTAGGGATGGGATATGGGTTAAGGATAGCTTGGAGATGGGCTAGGGACGGATTAGGGGTTGGGATAGGTCAGGGCTGGGTTGGGGATGGGTCAGGGATTAGTTAGGGACGGGTTAGGGATGGGCTGGGTATAAGTTAGGGGTTGGAGATAGCTCAGGGCTGGGTTGGGTTAGAGATGACTAGGGATGGTTTGAGGATGGGTTAGGTATGAGTTAGGTTAGGGATGGGATATGGGTTAAGGATAGCTTGGAGATGGGCTAGGGACGGATTAGGGGTTGGGATAGGTCAGGGCTGGGTTGGGGATGGGTCAGGGATGAGTTAGGGACGGGTTGGGTTAGGGGTTATAGATAGGTCAGGGCTGGGTAGGGTATGAACTGAGGATGGATTAGGGATGGACTACTGATAAGTTAGGTATGGTTTATGGATAGGTTGGGTGTAGGTTAGGGATAGGACAGGGCTGGGTTGGAGATGAGCTGTGGATGGGTTGGATATGGGTTAGGGATTTGTCAGAGATGGATTTCCTCAATAATTATCTCTTGTATCATTAATTTTACAGAATTTCCTGTAAAACATAAGCAGACCAATAGCACACTACTAATCTCTCTTTGTTCTTTCTAACATCAGCATTACAGCTACGTCAAACAGCCAACAAATCAATCAATTCATCTAAAATTATCCTCCTAAATAATGTAAAAATAATTTAGAAACAATGCGGAATAACACGTAGGTAGGTCGTGATCTTAAGGTTGGCCACAGTATGGAAAATCACGTGTCTGCAGAACACAAAGAGTGGAATTTATTGCTGAAATTGAGACTAATAAAAAGGTTTCTATTTATGATCACTTCCTCCGAACTCCATTCATGATTTTGTAAACTTTTACATGGAAAACATTGTAAAAATAACTGACTATCTTTTATGGAAACTTGCCACCAGCGTGAGCTGCTCACTCTTATGAAGGCATACACAGGACTTACATGGTTTTCCGGCAAAAAAGTAGGTAACCGACTTACACGATTTTTCAATGCCTTCTGGGTAAAAAACCATTCATCAGATTGGAAAACGGCTTCACTAAATGAATCAAGCGACCCTAATTTACCTGAAAAGCTCAAAACCTTATTTTCGAAAAAATACCGACTTACATGGTTTACCAGGTATAGGAACGATATGAAAGCGTATATGTATGGTCCTTGCCTCTTTTCCCTGTGTGAAGGAATTTTCGTTGACAGAAATTGGAAGCTGCACGACCATTGGTCTGACATCTTGTTTTCGTCAACGAAAAATCCTCCCTGGAAAGAAGCGAAAAATCCTCCTTGGAAAGGTTAGCTTGCTCAATCTCATAGTTGCTTTTTTCCACGTGAGGGAAGAACCAAAATAATCTATTAGAGAGTTTCTGTACTTCCCTACTTCTCTTCCCGTAGTTGCCAAAGCGTTTTCGTTCTATGGAATTTTCCTCTTTCGAGAAACATTAAATAGTGAACCTTAAGGATCCAACGAGATATTTTGATAACCCCCTTCAAAATTTGATGTACTTTTCAAGGTGTGTAAAATCACTTTCCTTAGCTACAATCGACCGATCTTGATGAAATTTGGTATCTGAGCTCCTTTTCGAGTCTAAGCTCTTGATTATTGTCAACTTCCAAGGGGTGAAAAATACGGGTTGAAATGTTCCAAACGCTCTACATCAAAAATTTTTGATACTGATATTCAAAAGTTTAGGTACCTACTATTATAACAAAGTTATTGATTTTACTGTATCCCCAGCATACATGTTTACAGAACCAATGCCTGCCACAAGGGATTACACGTTTCAAAACATTGTGCACATCTTCTAAACGACTGGAAGTATTTTGATCTTGATAGGAATTCCCCAAAGTCAGAAAAGTGGTTCACGACTTCTAAATGGCTGGACAGACTTCGATGGGAATCTGCATAGCGCTCACTTCCCTTCCAAAGGCCCCATAGAAGGATTACGCTATTCAGGGGCATCGTGCAGTGCACAAACAAGCTCAATTGTGCTCACAGTTTTAAATGGTGAGGCGGTTTTGAGGGGACTTTTGCATTAATTTCTTAAGGGGTACCTGGTATTAACAGTCGCGACGCGGGTGTCACGACGAAGAACATGAATAGGAATCGCGTTGAATCCCCAGTTAGCGGCGGAAATACCTTTAATACTTCCCCGATTTCCCAACAGAATGCGCCGGAAGTAGATATGAAGGTTTCACGCAAGGTTCAGACAATGCTGGTTTCTGGTGAGATTTGGCCATTTTATCAACTAGCAATCCAGTTATAAAAACACGGCGCTCTCGGAGAGGTCGACCCCGCCAGCCGAGCAACACTGGCAACACCTCGAGTGCTCTGTTATCAGCTCTGTAGACATAGTTGAAAATGGCCAAATCCCAAACGAACAACATCTCCCGGTACCTTGAACATTGAACGAGGAATTCACCAGACAAAGGACCTCCAGCCCGGGCAACGTGTTTGAATCAAGTGAGGTAGGGAAAACGCCATGGCTTCTTAACCCTAATCAACCCAAAGTATATTTGAATACACCTTGACTTTAACGATTTTTGAAAAGCAGCGGGAACTGTTTTCTCTTACTCCAATGGTACCAATCGACTCGTTAGGATCCCCTGCAAAGGTTGGCAACATTGATTAATTGTTGGTCAGTGATCTCCCGCTCGTTTTGTTACGTTTTCCCATTCCAGTCCCGCCGGAGTCCAGCCATGGCGAACCGCAGCTCAACAGTAAGTTTGATTCCATTTTATACCATGATAACGTAACAATTGTGTGCTATTTCTATCATAATTTGATCAGTCGGTTTCTAAGCTATCGTTTGATATAAAAATATGTGGGATTATGAGCAGTTATGATGCTGATATTTCGATTTTAGTGGAGGTGTACTGAGATACACTTTGGGCTCTTATGGTAATGTAACACACATTACCATAAGAGCTTTCTTGAGTGCCTTGTTCTTCATTATGATTTCATACTTCTCGTAAGTCATTCCAAATAAGTAATTAATTCCATATTTTTGGTATTGCAGAACAATTTCAAGAGCAGAGGGGCATACAATGTATGATAAAATGTCATTTTATCTCTCGTCCCTAGACCCAATATGCTGTCGGATGAGGAGGAAGCTGTGGATGATATTTTTTTCATTATTTATCAAAGTTACCTACATAATGTATTATTACATAGGTAACCTTTTTCCTAAGTAAAATAAGGTATTTTGTTGAGACTGTATTTCCTAGTCAATTTGTGACTGCATTTCAAACAAAAGTAGGGTAAGTACCCTGTAAATACAATTTTTCTAAATCAATGTAACTCTCGTGCCTTACAAAACTAGAATCTATATACATAAAACGCCAACCGTATGTACGTAGGTATGCACGTTGCCGATCGCGAGGAGTTGGAGGGGTCGTGGGAGTGGGGAGAGTCGGAGGAATCAGAGATGGGAGGAGTGGGTGGCGGGGAGAGTCGGAGGAATCGGAGGCGGAAGGAGTCGGAAGAGGTGGGGGGCGGGAGGAGTTGGGGGCAGGAGGAGTTGGAGGAAATGGGTGGCGGCGAGAGTCGGAGGAATCGTGTTTGCCTGCTTTTAGTAGGCTTTTCAGCTAGTTTATTATAAACAATGACTTGTCTAAAGTTGAAATGTAACAAATGTAATTGATATAATGATTTATACCTCACTTAGTAATAATTATGATGAAGTTTTAATAAAAAGTTTGTAACCTAAGTCGTTCACCTTCTATTACCATAAGAGCCCAAAGTGTATTCAAATACACCGTTTACAAATTTGCACTTTTCGAACACCAAAATTTTTTTAAACATCTTTAATTATCATTTTCTTTTATTTTGAGGCATTTTTAACTAAAATAGAGGAAAAAGTTATAGTTTTGGCGAAAATTTGGATCCTTGGGTTCATTAGGGTTAAGAGGTCTGCCAGCCGGGCGAGACTCCGCCTTGGCCTCTTAAGAGGTCATCCGTGTTGAATGGGATCCGTGTTTGTATTGTGAGCTGAGGATAAAAAATAATATGGCAACAGGTGTTACCCAGTTGTGTCATTCAAAGATCGGAGCTTTCATCACTCATTACGTCAACATTTCCAATCAATCAAATAGAACCACATCCAGAGCGTTCCCATGCATGTACATGAAGATATCACTGTTTTTGAACGGAAAACAATAAAAAGCATGGAATGGAGAAGCGTATTGATGGCAAGTGTATCTTTGGACCCACTGGCGGGTATCATGACGTCTATGACATGGTCAAAATATGATGAAAATGGCAATAGTTCACTCCAATGACATAAAAATATGTTTCTAACAGCATTTCATAACGTTTTCAACAAAAACATGAAGGGGGGATCCAGATTTTGAAAGATTTCCAAGAGTATAAGCAGTATAATTAAGGCCCAGGAGTTGAACAGCCAACATATAAACTCAGCCAGGTACCTACCGATTCATCCGTGGTTATTTCTGTGTTGTGAGACTACCTTTTGGCGAGACCTCAAGGCTGAACCCAGTTCGATGAGCGAGCGAGCATCCAAATAAGGGTCAATATAATAGATGAATTTTCGGAGAAACTTATGAATGGATAGATTCAAAGGATCGTAATCGGTACAAACCTAGTTCGAAATCCATAGGTGAGTAAAACTCGGGGTCTGCAGGGTCCGAATGGGGTTTAGGCACCAACTGGTAGCCCAAAAATTTTCCCCCTTGAAACCCAGTGTTCTTCAGCTTCCGTTCGATTATTTTCATGAATCCGTCGCTGAGCCTGTACTCGATGATGAACCGTCTCCCTTCATCCTCTGGATGCACAATATCCAATTTTGCAGAGTATCGTAAGAGCTAGAATCATACACAATCAGTTCATCACAGTACATTGCTCTAGGAACATCTTTGTGACGTACCACTTTACTCCAATTTACCTTATTCATGTTATTCAGGTAACAGACCAGATCTGTTTTTGGCGGTTGTGGTGTAAACTTGTGCCATTCGGGCAGGATGTCTTCGATTTGTTGAATAACCTTCGATTTTTCCTGGAGCACCTCAAAAATCAAGTTGGACGATTTAAGAAACATCAGATCACCTTATGTGTTCAATGTTATCCGTAAATGATTTCTTTCCCGTTTTTGTGCAGTGACTGAGTGATTTTTTTGCATTGTGCTTCTTAATCAACCTACAGCGCAACACCAGGTTCCAGGAGGTTATCACTAACCAAGACATGTGGAATATGACAGGGATGGGACCAGCTGGAACAGGTAGCAGATTGACCAAATTAAGGCAATGTTTTACTTAGTCTCGCTCAGAGTTGCCAAACTCGCACACAGAAAATTCTCCGTGTCTCATATGCAGGTGTTGCGTTATGGGTTAAGTAAGTACAAAATGGTCCGTAAAGTCATTACTTTTGGTTTCTAGCCGAAAAATGTTCACAGAAAACTGAAACAGTATTGTTCTAGGGGATCTGGAGAATCTGATTAATTAATGAGAATAATTTAATCGTTGCTGTATTCTACCCCTAGAGAATTCTACGTTTCGTTTGAATACCTATTCCTTGGTGGAGATCAACCTAGGACTAGGGATGATGAATGAAAGACACAAATTGAATTAGAAGAGATAAATAGATATATTATCCTATAATCAATGAGGCTTGTATCTCTTGTATGTGGGGGAAGAAGTATCAATAGAGTTTACCAACTAGATCTTCGGATTAGAACCACGAGGGTGAGGGACGTGATCTTGTATGAAAGTATGGTACTTACAGATCAATGTCTGGAATGAGACTGGGGAGCAATCCCTGAGTTGTGATTTGGGGGAACAAAGGAATTGTTCCATCAAATGACCAATCAGGTGTCAGAGCAACTGTTGCTCTGTCACAAAACGAAATCTTCATTTGCATCAACTTTACATTATACAGTTTTCAAGGAATGCGTTCGATGAAGATTTTTCCTTTTCCCCAAGTAATGACCCAACGACCATCATTACTTTATCATGCAAATTTCATGTACTGCTAATCAAAACTAATTATACGTAGTGCTGTAATATTAAATTAAGATGTTTACTTGTGAACAGCATGGCATTGCCTCAGGTTCTTGCACTGCCACCCTCGGTTCAGCTGGCGGTTGTGCGATTTGTAAAACTTTATCGTAAAATGCTCGAGTAGCTTTGTCACAGTCAACCAAATGGATCCTAGAAAAAACTCACGTCACAATACGTAATAATCATCGCAACAATTTTTCAATTTGTGAACGACGAATTATTATAATTAGTTCGTTTCAATTAAGCATATTTACGTGAATCGATAAATTATACATCTCGCCGTTGGGTACCCTTTGTGACAGAGATGGCGCAATGAACGTCACTAAGGAAAGCCCTGTACACAATGAAAGTGAAGGTATTTTAAACAAAGCCTGAACATCAATCCAGAACTTGCTGACCTTTTGAGAAAAGTGGAAGTTTAATTGGTACTTACTTTTGCCTCCATATAAAAGGCAAACTAAGTGGAAAATGTATGATCGTTTTTACTCAATAAACATACTAAGCAAAGCTTTGTTCAAGGTTTCTTTTTTCAAGGATGTCTTTGAATTTTTCAACTAAGATTTCAATCTCGAAGTTGCTTATAATTTAACAAAAGAAGGATTGCTTAACAATAAACTCCCCTCGAAGGTAGACCACGTCATAACAATAAATCACATTTTAAAAGGAAGGATGCCCAGGACTTACCCGATGCCGGCCCTAGGGATAAGGGAATATGAGGAGAGTGGGGGTGGGAGAGGGATGAAAGGAAGTTCCCCCAAAGGTTTGTTCGGAGAAGCAGTCCCAAGGGGTTCTGGACTGGACACGCCCCTTTTTGGCTGTTTGGAGAAACTCAGAACCAGTTCTGTGGAGTCCAGAACTGCAAGTTTGTCGTTCAGAGAAGCAGTCCCGAGGGGTTCTGGACTGGACACACCCCTTTTAGGCTGTTTGGAGAAACTCAGAACCAGTTCTGTGGAGTCCAGAACTGCAAGTTTGTCGTTCAGAGAAGCAGTCCCGAGGGGTTCTGGACTGGACACGCCCCTTTTTGGCTGTTTGGAGAAACTCAGAACCAGTTCTGTGGAGTCCAGAACTGCAAGTTTGTCGTTCAGAGAAGCAGTCCCGAGGGGTTCTGGACTGGACACGCCCCTTTTTGGCTGTTTGGAGAAACTCAGAACCAGTTCTGTGGAGTCCAGAACTGCAAGTTTGTCGTTCAGAGAAGCAGTCCCGAGGGGTTCTGGACTGGACACACCCCTTTTAGGCTGTTTGGAGAAACTCAGAACCAGTTCTGTGGAGTCCAGAACTGCAAGTTTGTCGTTCAGAGAAGCAGTCCCGAGGGGTTCTGGACTGGACACACCCCTTTTAGGCTGTTTGGAGAAACTCAGAACCAGTTCTGTGGAGTCCAGAACTGCAAGTTTGTCGTTCAGAGAAGCAGTCCCGAGGGGTTCTGGACTGGACACGCCCCTTTTTGGCTGTTTGGAGAAACTCAGAACCAGTTCTGTGGAGTCCAGAACTGCAAGTTTGTCGTTCAGAGAAGCAGTCCCGAGGGGTTCTGGACTGGACACGCCCCTTTTTGGCTGTTTGGAGAAACTCAGAACCAGTTCTGTGGAGTCCAGAACTGCAAGTTTGTCGTTCAGAGAAGCAGTCCCGAGGGGTTCTGGACTGGACACACCCCTTTTAGGCTGTTTGGAGAAACTCAGAACCAGTTCTGTGGAGTCCAGAACTGCAAGTTTGTCGTTCAGAGAAGCAGTCCCGAGGGGTTCTGGACTGGACACGCCCCTTTTTGGCTGTTTGGAGAAACTCAGAACCAGTTCTGTGGAGTCCAGAACTGCAAGTTTGTCGTTCAGAGAAGCAGTCCCGAGGGGTTCTGGACTGGACACGCCCCTTTTTGGCTGTTTGGAGAAACTCAGAACCAGTTCTGTGGAGTCCAGAACTGCAAGTTTGTCGTTCAGAGAAGCAGTCCCGAGGGGTTCTGGACTGGACACGCCCCTTTTTGGCTGTTTGGAGAAACTCAGAACCAGTTCTGTGGAGTCCAGAACTGCAAGTTTGTCGTTCAGAGAAGCAGTCCCGAGGGGTTCTGGACTGGACACGCCCCTTTTTGGCTGTTTGGAGAAACTCAGAACCAGTTCTGTGGAGTCCAGAACTGCAAGTTTGTCGTTCAGAGAAGCAGTCCCGAGGGGTTCTGGACTGGACACGCCCCTTTTTGGCTGTTTGGAGAAACTCAGAACCAGTTCTGTGGAGTCCAGAACTGCAAGTTTGTCGTTCAGAGAAGCAGTCCCGATGGGTTCTGGACTGGACACGCCCCTTTTTGGCTGTTTGGAGAAACTCAGAACCAGTTCTGTGGAGTCCAGAACTGCAAGTTTGTCGTTCAGAGAAGCAGTCCCGAGGGGTTCTGGACTGGACACGCCCCTTTTTGGCTGTTTGGAGAAACTCAGAACCAGTTCTGTGGAGTCCAGAACTGCAAGTTTGTCGTTCAGAGAAGCAGTCCCGAGGGGTTCTGGACTGGACACGCCCCTTTTTGGCTGTTTGGAGAAACTCAGAACCAGTTCTGTGGAGTCCAGAACTGCAAGTTTGTCGTTCAGAGAAGCAGTCCCGAGGGGTTCTGGACTGGACACGCCCCTTTTTGGCTGTTTGGAGAAACTCAGAACCAGATCTGTGGAGTCCAGAACTGCAAGTTTGTCGTTCAGAGAAGCAGTCCCGAGGGGTTCTGGACTGGACACGCCCCTTTTTGGCTGTTTGGAGAAACTCAGAACCAGTTCTGTGGAGTCCAGAACTGCAAGTTTGTCGTTCAGAGAAGCAGTCCCGAGGGGTTCTGGACTGGACACGCCCCTTTTTGGCTGTTTGGAGAAACTCAGAACCAGTTCTGTGGAGTCCAGAACTGCAAGTTTGTCGTTCAGAGAAGCAGTCCCGAGGGGTTCTGGACTGGACACGCCCCTTTTTGGCTGTTTGGAGAAACTCAGAACCAGTTCTGTGGAGTCCAGAACTGGCAAGTTTGTCGTTCAGAGAAGCAGTCCCGAGGGGTTCTGGACTGGACACGCCCCTTTTTGGCTGTTTGGAGAAACTCAGAACCAGTTCTGTGGAGTCCAGAACTGCAAGTTTGTCGTTCAGAGAAGCAGTCCCGAACCGTTTCGAACCATGGTTCTGGATTTTTTCAGAACTTCTAGTTCGATACATGCGCAGTAGACCAGTAGACTTTTCAAGCTTATCACACAAGATTACCGATAAAAAACCATAGATGAATGTCTGTGTGCGCGTGTGTGACAAAATCTTGTGTCGTCTGCTTCTGTCGTCGTTCTTCTTTTCATTAAACGCGGAAATCTATCTAATTGTGCATTACGTCGCGAATTTCGAATTTTGCCTTTTAAGGGGGGGGGGGTTAAAAAAATTGCGTTTGTGGGCATAATCTTGTAAACTCTGCCCAGGCCTCAATTTCCAGGAATTTATAGGAAGCTAAAGGTTTGTCCTTCAGAATTCTGGGTGGTCTCATTCGATTCTAAAAATGCATTGCTCTTTTGAATTGATGAAAAAACAATAACTTTATTTCGAGAATTTTCGAGCTAGCAACCCCAATAGTAGCAAATACAACCCCAATTGTTTATCCCTTAGAAGTGACTGGCACTAACCATAAGCTTCTCGACACAACTAATAAACACAACAAAAAATATTAAACAAAACAAGTGGGTGTGACACATAGCTCCCTCGTATCCATAACCCGATTGTATAGATGATCCGATGCAATAATCTCAAAACACCAATCTCTAAGTACCTTCCACTACCCTCATACGCCAATCTAAACAATCCTAGAAAATTTCATTGAATTCGGATGAAAAATGTAAGTGTTATGGGTGTTACAAGGATTTCACGTTTGCACATGCGCAGAGGCTACTGTCAATGTTAAGGTCTGATTTTCATTGGGGACCATCTACAACTTAATCAGCATAATCCCTGAAAATTTCATCGAATTCGGATAGAAAATGTGGAAGTTATGGATGTTACAAGGAATTCACATTTGCGCATGCGCAGTGGCTACTATCAGTCCGGGGGTGATGATTTTCCTAGAGGACCATCTACACGCCAACCCGCACAATTCCTGAATTCATCGAAATCGAATGAGAAGTCTGGGGAGTCCAGGCAGCAGGCGCCTCTTTCCCCTCCCCTTTTCATTTTTGGTTTTGTTCTGAACTGGTTCGGGACTGCTTCTCCGAGCAGACCTCAAATCGCTCCAATTTTTCTTCTCTTTATTCAGAGCTCCTGTATGAGGGCGAGCATTGTCATGGAGAAGTTACTTTTCTCATCAGTAAGTCTCCTTTTGCGGAGATATACAGTCCAGACCTGCCTCCCTGCAACTTTCATGTGATAGGCCCTCTCAAGGAAGCTTTGAAAGGACAAAGATTCCACAGCTATGATGTGGTTGAAGCTCACGTGTACAATTGGCTACAGACATGACTTAAGTCTTTCTGCATGGTAGGATTGGAAAACTAACTTCACGCTGGGAAAAATGTGTCTCTAGAGAGTATGGAATATGGTTTTGGGATAATGAAATCCGGGGATTATGTTATTAATGTTTTTCTTTGTTTTTGAAATTAAAATGCATTTTAAAAAAGTTTGCCGGGTGTGACATATAGTTTTCTTGTATCCATTTATTAGATGATGACTTTAGAGATGATCCGATACATAGTAGCTGATCTCAAAGTCAATCGCTAAGTACCTTCCACTACTCTCATAGGGGACCATCTACACGCCAACGACCACAATCTCTGAAAATTTCATCTAATTCGGGTAGAAAGTTATGAAGTTATGGCTGTTTCAAGAAAATTCATGTTTGCGCGTGCACAGTATCTACTATCAGTCCGAGGTCAATGTTTTTCATAGGGGACCATCTACAGCCAACCCGCCCAAGCCTTGAAATTTTCATCGAAATCGGACTATAACTTCACATAGTTTTGCCCATTCGAAGGATTTCATGACAGAAACGGAACCAAAATTGTTCAGGAGGACGTAAAACGCGAGTGGAAATTTTAATTTTGGAGAAAAAAAGTGTTTCCACTTTTCAACCTTGAAAACAATGTTTCCGCTATCTTGGTACACTCCGAAGCAATAAGCTTCGTTTATTCACCCTTGTACATTGCTCGCACAATGTAATGGGGAATTTGCCTCAAAATTTTTTTTGAAAGGGTTCACTGATATGGAAGAAACTCGATGTTCGAAAAAGCATCCACAAAATTTAGATAATTCAAGGAAGATGGAAATTTTGAATGTAGAGGCTATCTGTAAGGGGGCAGCCATGTTGCAACATAACGGGTTTTCTAACCAATCTGACTTCATAGGCGGTTCTGTGCCCCTTACGACAGAAGCCCTACCCCTGGTAGCTTACATGGTTGAACACAGGAGTGCACGCGCGACTGAGGAAGAGAAAAGATCCAGACGTGACCAAAACAAGCCATTTCACTCTCTCTTTTTTTACAATACGATTCTACCTATTAGTTTATCAAGCATTATTACTTACTTATTTAGTTTCTTTATTAGTTAGTTTCGTTATTTGAATCACATTATTTGAGTAGATCATTTTGAGTGGTCACAAGGGTGCTTACAACTCTACCTGTTGTTGTTCTTTGATACTCTTTGAAACTTCTTTTACGATTCGCCAGAGCTCACAGCAGATGAAATTCGGTCAGTTTTTTGCGGAGGAACCCAGGGGTGTGACGTCATCAGTTTCCCTCGATTTTCGCGGTGTTTTTTTGACAGAGCCTTAACTTGTTTAGGCATTTTCTTCTATGGTAATTTTTTCCTTGGGTATTCCTGGTGTTAACATGTTATAGGGTCCTATTATAGGGTTTGTCTTGAAATTCCAGAATCTAAAATTGAGGTAAATTCCCCATTCTACCCTCCCGAGTAAACTGTCCAACAGGTTTGTGTGTGCTGGTATTTCGATTTTTGATCATTTTACACGACGCTTGATGGATTTATGAGATTTGACTTCCTCACTGGCATCATTTTCTTTTTTTCCGGAATACTTAATCAACTTCTTATTAAAATTGGTGAAAATTGGTCCATTTAGTAAAGGTGGTCATTCTGAAGAAAACAAGGCGTCAAGATTGAGTTCCCCAAACACCAAATATACTTCGAGTTACTGTGAACATCCATAATAATATCTTCAACTAATAATATCTTCAATCTAATGCGAATTGGGAAAACTAGTGTATTCGCAACTCAGTCTCCTACTTGACTCTCAACATGAAATTAACTTCGATTTTCAAACCTTCTGGAATATCCTAATCGTATCTTCAAGTAGGTGAAAAGGTTCATTTACTTGCGTCCAAAAACATCGATTGTCCTGCCCACAAGAAGGTCATGCGGTAAGTACATCTCTTCTCTGTGCTCATAAAAGTTTTCCAAACTCTCGGCAGGGAATATAGCTGGAAATTTAATTCGTCTTGCAATTTGAGTACAGGAAAAAATCACAAATAAGTTTTGAAACTCATCAAGTACGATACATGATTCTATCTAACCTCTAAGTTTCTTCCAGTTTTTGGGGACCTTGATCCGTGCTAAAAGTGGTGCTGTGGTTTCAGTCTCTCTTCTTTTGGACCTTTTCAGTATTTCCATTGTGTCATCTTCAGGATAGTATAAGATGTGATACTCCTCCAAGTCACCGTATTCACACGCTCTGTTGTCCCAAATACCTGTGAACCTGTCGTAGGCAAAAAAAAGAACTTTGAGGGGGGGGGGGGATAGTTTAAAAAAATCGTAGAAAAATTTCAATAAGTCGTTTTTGAAAAAGTCCCGGAATTTTTTGATCGGACATCATAAAACAGGATTGTAAATCTAATCCGATGCATTGTGAATGATAAAATCCTTTATCTCCTCCTTATCTTTCTCGTTTATACCCTAGTTCCTACCGGTAGGTACTCCATAATGTAATAATTAAAATTCCATTGAAAACGAATGGCTACGATAGAAGGTTGTATGGTTAAGGTAATATATTATATTCGTTAACACATGGGCAAGTGGTTGCCATCAATCTCAACGTGATGCATTTTGTAGGGTTTTTTTAAATTGAGGAAGAACGAAGAATCAAGTCCAAAAACCATTCACAAATCGGTTGGTTTTTTATACCACGAATAAGTTAACTTTTTTGACAAACGTCCATAGGCGCGAGAGAGGAATGTTCGGTGTGTCATGAAACAATTTCTTCTTCTTTTTTTGGCAAACATTTCTTTCAATGGAAATTTCAAAATCTGTAAATTTGGACTAATCAAACAGCATGTGAGATAAACAGAAAAACTTGAGCCTTTGGCTAAAATTCAAGATATATGGAACATGCTTCAGGCGTGTTTTTCAGCAGAATAGGTTGGGTGGGCCCCCATGTGACACTTGCATGTCACCCTCTCTGCGTCATTCCTCTGCATCCCTGTGTTCCTACCACACTAATTGGATGGAAATTGTTAAAGTTGATGTTACTTCAAGGATTTTGACCTCAAACAACCAAAATTATTCAAGAAATTAACCCGTTCCTTGTGAAAATGGGAAAATAACATGAAATAGTCAGTGGTGGAAGACAGGCTGGGAGGAGGGGCATTTCACATTTCAGGGAGTGGGGTTCTGAGACTCAGTGGCGTCAGGTGAGAATATTCGTCAGGCTAACGCCTTGACCAGTCTTGGAGGAATAAACAATAACGAAAAACGCAGCAAATTATTACACAAAGGTTCATTATTTTTCTGTATAGATCAAGCGCCAGGAAGAAGACAGCTTGCTATTGTCACCACCTACCAACCATGTTTTCGCTTCATAATCGAGTTTATTTAGATAAAATAAACGCTTCACACTCCATTAAACGAAATAAAGAATTCATCCATTAAACTTGATTACTGGTTGCTAAGGAAGCGTACAGCTGGGTTCAGATAGGTGCGTAAAGTCTGTAATGCGCAAAAAGAGAAGTGGGGGGGGGGGGGTTCTGTAACGCAGAAAGTAGAGGTGTGTAAGACACGGTCATTTGGCGGAGTCGAATCTTAAACGGTCACTCATTACAGAGACCAGGTCTTTTGAATCCGTTCACTCACAAGACAAACAAGAAGGTCAGGCGGTCAGGAGTCACAAAAGCGAGCGAGTCCGTAAACCGAACGAGTCGAAACGTTGGGATCCAGGTCGTGACTCGAAAAAACGCTGAGTCGAAATAGGTTACAATGAGAAGGCGATTTGAATGAATCGAATGAGCTAAAAGATAAAAACAAAAGATCGATTCGAATCGTATGAATCAGTCTTTGAGTGTGTTTTGTCTTTTTAGTCCTCTGTTCATTAGAATGATGGAAGGTAATGCTTTGAAAACCACATCCATCTACTTCTTTTTTTTGATACTTCCTTGTCATTTTCACACATTAATGATCCATGTACGAACATGCATGTATATAAATATACATTATAAATCCATATTGCGGGCAATTAATTTATTTTGTTGGCCTTTTGTTCTCGTAATTTAACCGGAAAACTCAATTGGTGGGTTGATGAACGAATGACCGTGTTCATTTCGATAACCCGTTCAGTTCTGACAAGGTAATTTTGAAGATAAGGTCTTTTCAATACGTTCACTCCTGACCGACACACCTCTAGCAGAAAGTGCGTAATGCACAGAAAAGTGTTCACATGGCTGAATGAAGAAGAAGAAGAAGAAGAAGAAAACATGTTTATTCAACATAATCTCACTTACCAATTAGTGCAATTATAAATTCGGTTAGTATAAACAATGATCGCACCCATTTTTTACCATTATAGAGACAAATATCATCCTAGGTACAAAACCATTATTAAATTACTATTATGTTTAAACGAACTGTGTAATAACAAAACTACACCAACAAAAAAATACACTAACAAAAAAAAAATACAAAAAACATGTCTTTCTTCAACACATGGCTGAATGATTGGGCGATTACGCAGAAGCGCGCAGTAGGTTCTGAGCAGAATGGGGTAGTTGCATGGGTCGGAATTTCGTGTTTTTGACTTCAGATTCGAATTTAGCGCACTTGAAAACGTGTATGGACCAGTTTTCAGTTCGAAATTCCATTTAGTTTAGCCGTATTTCAATAAAGAAGTACCACCCTTTTTAGTGTTGGCGGGACACACCTCTTACGTCATCCCTAAATGAGAATCTCACGATAGAGTGCGTTGAGATCTCTGCAATCGAAGACAATTCGAGTCAGAAACATTGAAATGTACTTGCAAAATGATGGTGATGATTAAAAAAACTTTGAAATATATTTTTCAGGTTTTTTATGTTTGAATTAATCGTTTAAATTGAAAATTTTGAAGCATAATTTTGGCTGTTTTGCCGATGCCCGGGGGCACATCGGCGCGGGGTACTTCGATTAACCCCGTTGCTGTCGTAGTTATCACGTTATCAGTTTTTCGGGTGGGCCTTTCTCGTAGTGTGGTCCGAGTTGTTACGGATGTTAGTTGTTAGTTTACACCAGTATTTACCAAAATTTATTAGTTGATTGGTTTGGAAAAGATAATGTTCACTGTAAAGTTTCAAGAAGCTTTTAATAAACGCTTGCATACGAGTCTGCAACACTTGTCTTCATTTTTTCCCGCTACCTACCCGATAATCTGTTTTCGAATGTTGTTGGTAGTTATTTTAACTCAGGGGTAGGTATATCTCATTTTCTTCCGTAAGTACAACGGTTTTGGCAGTATATTATTTATGCGTAAATGTAGGGCTTTCCAACGAATGGTGAACGATTTTTCTACGAACGCAAATGACGAAGATAAAGTTCGATAGGAACGACTTGGCTGTAAGTAGAAATCATCAGAAAAACAACCGTAACTTTTTTTTCGTTTATGTGCCAAAGTATTGACATAAAATGTCAATATGCCAAAAAGGAGAGCCATCGACTAGAGTGTCGAGGTAGCTTCCCTGGAAAATATTCCGTACATAAATATTGGCATGTACGATTTTTACGTCAATAACAACAAGTTCGTCAGCGCCGAAATAAAAGGAGCCAATAATGTGAGGAAAGTTGACACTTTTATAGTAAAAGGTCAGTTGTAATTGTGATTTCTTGTGTGTAGTACTTCTTCATCCAAATGGTTGCTCATTTATTGGAAGTTTTATTGTAGTGTCATTATCCTGTACAACGTAGTACCAATGAGTGTTTGTAAATTGTTAAATAAAACGATGTTGGTTATGTCCAACTTAGAAGAATCTAGCAAATTTGCGAGGTTGTGGCTCGAGTAACACCAGAACACCGCATTTCTTCACAACCATATGAGGTTTAAGTTAAAGTGGAGGGAATGCCAGTAGGAAACAAAATCTTTGATGCAACATGTTTCGATTGCGCAGCTAGCAAAATTCAGTATGAAAGCACCACAAAGTGTGAGTGATTCTCCAATTTTATTGCCACAAACGAACGTAAACAAACCCAACAGAGGGTTGCTATCAAAGGACCCCCCGGGCCAAGGAAGGGGTCTCTTGGCCCCCTTCACACCAGTGACGTGGCCCCCACCCTGCAGTGTCCAAGCCGTGTGTAGGTTTTCCCACCTGAATCCGAAATCCCGTTTTTCGAAAAAATCTCTAAATTTTTTGGAAGCGTTTCCGGGAGTTTTATTTGCAGATTCGTACTTCAATAGAGATTCTCTACACAGAAAAAATACAAAAAAATATCATGCAACTACCCCATTGTTTCCTAACCAAAACAATGATCCTGGTTGTTTTGTCAATAAACGAGACTGAGTCAATAAACTTTCTATGAACAAATGACGAGAGTTTGTTACGAAGTTTACCAAAGTTTGTCGAAGTTCACCCGTAATGCGTAAAATATCCAATTTTTCAAAACGATACACCCTGCTCCAAAAGTCGACATCCGCAAAGATTCCCGCCCCCTCAATTGGCTCCAGCCAATAGCATCCAATGGGGTATTTCGGTGGGTCGGAAATTCAGGTTTTTGACCTCAAATTTGGATTCAGCACCCTTGAAAACCTATACTACAACTCAAATTTGGATTCAGCACCCTTGAAAACCTATACTACAACTTTAAGCCCAATGATACTATAACTTGTGGTAGAAAAATTAATTAAAGAGATCACACGTTTGAAAAAGGCGGGCCGCTATAAATGCACACTCACTAGGCAAGGACTATGCCACGGACTACGCCGCGCGCGTGTGTAATATTTTGTAGTATCCAAGACGTCCTCCAAGGGTTTCTGTGCATGGATACTTTTTTCAAAGACAGTTGGCTAGCTACGTCACGATTGGCTAGCTACGTCACACCATTCAAATCTTCAACTTTCCTTAGCTTCTCTGATTTTTTAAAAACATTTTCTCGACGAACAGACCCGATTACCGTCATACCTGAGCCTTACTCTTTTGAAGAAAATAAATTAAAAAAATTGACTGAAATACCCCATTACGCACTACAGATTACGGACATTACGCACCTATGTGAACCCAGCTTAACCCATGGCTTAGTGTACCCATGGCTCATCTTCCAATTTCCAATTTTCTCTGCTTTCAAGGACATGAAATAGCTACTCGATTGTTCGCCTTTGCTTACGCTGTACACGTATGTTTTTATTCCGTTTTTCCGTTCGTTTATTTCGTTTTTATTCTGTTCGAAGTGGGTTTATTTCTCAATTAAATAAGTGGAGCTGAGCCACTCAAGCGGGTAAGGAAAAATGCAACCATCTGATGGTCTGCTGGAGAAGTGGGAATGTTGCTCGTTGGCATTAAAGCTAGCATAGCACATCTCCTTTCTAGAATCGAACATGTTTCAGCCATGAGCTAAGTACCAAAATGCGTTCAAAATTTTGCGACGGAAGTATCAAGGGTTTTTCTTTGAGACAAGACTCCTCATTGGTAGGAACCTATTCAGAAATCTGAAGCATGATCCTGTTTTAATTCTAGCCGTTGATTTTTTCGTTCGTGAACTTTGTTAAAGGATTTTATTAGAAACCCCTGGGGTATTCTCATTTTTTAACTAAAAGGAAATTTATGAGCATGTGGTTCTTTTGACACTGACTTGGTTATCGTCTGATGCCGCAAGGAGCGCTACGCACAATTCAACGATTCAAAAGGGAAAAATGTGCGAGCCTCATGAAACCCTCGAGTTACCACAGTTCCAATATACGACGATCGAATCAGACCATGAATACCACTACTCTCAATCCTCGTTCATCGTCTTGTAATGTAACTTGAGTTAGATAATATTTCACATTACAGTCCTATAACTAATTACTCTTTATGAATTCGTAGTTCTTTATCTACAACTTAAGTCATAATGACTTAACATTTCTAAAGAATTTCTCCCCTCAAAATGACATTTTTTCTCTCCAACTCCAGCCTGAAATTTGATGATAAGAGATAAGTAGTTGAAATGAGCTTGGATTTCGTTTACAGGGTTGCCACCACACGAACATAAAATTTCGGACCAGTCCAATTTCCGTGCAAAGATTTCAACATGGAAGGTTGACTCGACTGTTAGTCCAATCCGCCACACAAATGCAGACTCTCTGTGGTAGACCGATAATAACAGTTTCACAGCGTGGATTTGAGGTCCATCAACTAGGTGATCTTTCACCGATTACTATAATGAACAACTAAAAGGTTCAGACACTCATTGGGCAAAAGTAGACCCACTGCAGAGCCATGAATGATATTTACCTCAGCACCTTCTTGTCATACATGAGAAATTTTGTGTATCTATCTGGTGGAGGCCTCGTAGCATAGGTTCCAGCCTTATTTTGCATTGTTCGGCGAGAAATATAAGGGTCTTCAGGAACATGAGTGTCTGGCTCAACTTCAATTCCTTGACTCTCCAAGTAGTTCTGCAAAAAATGGAAACACTCGTCAGTTTAGAACTCATATTTATTCAATTCACTTAGATAGGTACCTTTTTGTCAACGATGAGGGTACTCAAGGTAGATTCATAAGATTCAGAGCTACACCATGGTAGGAGGGTCTATGAAGATATTTTCTGGTGCAGAAATATGATCAACATAAAGCAGGATGTCACATCCTCCGGTGCCTAAATGTGCAGACCTCTAAGGAGTGTGTAGTCCTCTTTTATTTGTCCCCGTAAATCCCAATACTTTCCTGTTATTGTGAACTCAACTCCTTTGCTCATTTCATTCTAGCTAAAACCCCTCGCATCAGCAATTTTTCTGGCCTCTCCAGTCCATCATAAACGTCTGAACTATATGACCTAGAATTCACTTTTCAAATTGCAAGCAAAACTGCCCAGTTGTCGAAATTGAACCTACGACAGATTTTGATACACTAGGTACCTACTAAAATGTTCTGTATTCGTATTATTTCTAAATAACGTTAAACGTCACAAATCGTCTCATTCACTCACGCCTTAAATTATACGTAAGACGTTAAATTATAGTAATAGACGTTAAATTATAGTAATAAACTTCTCTTTAGTCTTAGTCAGTAGTCTTAAACTGTTGTGTTATCAGACTAAACTAGGTATCAATGTTTCTTTACACTTCCGATACATTCATTCATCCATTTAACGTACGTTGGGTCTTACACCAATTTTGAAAGAAAAAAAATCATAGGACTGCCCTTGAAAATTTCATCAAATTCGAATGGAAATTGTGGTGGTTAAGGTTGTTTCGAGGATTTCACGTTAGCGCATAAATTAGGTAGTAGCTATGAATGAAATTCATAGGGGACCATCTACACGCCGACCCGTACAATTCCTGAAAATGTCATCAATATTGGACAGTAACTTAATTTAGTCACAGACCGACTCACAAGACTCGAAACCAAAGTTGTTCAAAAAGATCTAAAACTTGGAACGCGAGTGGAAATTTTGGGTGACTTTTTCTATCTTTGAAAAGAGGTTTTCTCCTTTTGGGGAATTTTCAGGGTCTTCTTTTGCGGATGCTTCAGTTTTAGATACTCGGGAAGCAATAATTGAAACAAAAATACAGGGTGTCAACACTTAAGATGGGCATAACTTCAATTTTTTTCTTAACCCACCCAAAATGCCTTTTTTTTCACTTTGAAGTTTTTTTCGCCTTTCCAATTTACGTCATTAAAACTGTCATTACTCCTCTTATTTACCAAGAAAATTCAAATTTGAGGATATCGTTGGAAATAACGTTAAATTTCCAAGCTATTATTAGTAGATATGGTAGTGAGCATAAAGTAACAACTTTCTAATCAATAAAAACATCAACTTTCTAGCTGATTGATGTTTTATTGAGCAGAAAAGTGTTTATTTCTATTATTTATTATATTACTTTATGCTCACTACCTTATCTACAAACAGTGGATATTTTGTGTACGAAAAACGAAGGTTTTCTTCAAAAAATCCACTTTCTAGCAGTCAGAATTATTTAAAAGTATAACCACTGGATTCAGCGTAAACAATTACAGAGGAAATGATACCAAACTCGTCAAGCCATCTTGAGATCGAGGGTGATCATAGGGTAGGTGGGGGTAAAAACTACCAGTTTTGAGTTTTAAAGCTATCACGGGTCCCGAATGCTATTCATCTGGCAAAGCTAGGATCCGATGCTACTGGATCCTAGATGCATGTGCTGGAAGGTTGGGCGCGAACGGATGACTGTGCTATTAGCAGTAAGATTTTTACGAAAAAGTGGAAATGGTAGCTTTTGCCCCATGACATGGGGAAAAAACTACCAATGAATTTCTGTGGTAGTTTTTGGCCCAAATGTTGAAAGAGCCAAAAAAATAAATACTTTGAGCACGAAATCGTGGTAAATATTGGTGTATTTCCATAGAAAAAAAATACAATGAAATAAACACCATTAACTCTTAAACCTCAACATTGCAATATTATGTAAAGTAGCTCAGTCAAAACTATTTTGTCCTCTTTTCGTACAAAAACATTAGGAAAAAATTGCGTTTAAAGGGTGAAACAGAAAAGCTTAAGTCAGACATAAAATAGAATAAACTTCATAAACTCTTAAACCTCAAACATTGCAATAGGGCAACTAGTCCCCCCCCCCCCATCTTGACAAGATGGAAGTTTTTGCCCCATGACTAGTGGTAGTTTTTTCCCCCAAAAGATGGCCGGCACATCAACCTGTTTCTCTGGTCCATGAGCATCTTTGAGGGGAACGGCAGTGGCAGAAAAAACAGCTCATCTTATGTGTTGATAACTGCACTTTCGATGATATACATACTCAAAGCCAGTTAGTCACAATACTAATCTCAAGAAAGGAAAAAATTACATCCAAATTGCCAAAAACAAACTTTCCTCATTTTCTCTTCACGTGAATCACCCAACTCCATGCGTTATCACTGACGAACTGGTCACATTAGGTGTGAAGCTTACAACCTAGGAGACCAAGACAGCATGGCTACCAACAAAACAATCGCCCTGGTAGCTTTTGCCCCGTGGTAGTTCTTACCCCCACCTACCCTATAGGTAGGTACCGCACTCGATTTTTTAGTAAAATTCACGTTTACTTGCATTCAAACTTGATTTACCTACTCTTCCAATTTGAATTTTAAAAAGAAAAATTGATAGACAGTCGGAAAGCCTACAATTCGAGCATGTTTTTTCTGAAGAGCGCCCATCGAAATGGGCATGCGTTCAAAGTAAAAACTTCGAAAAGAAAATATAAAAGTTTGGAAAAAAATTTCAAGTTTTCTTTCTGACTTGATTTTTTTAAATGGTTTATTGCTAAAAGATTTTAGTTTTACACTAGGTAGCTTTGAAATTGAACGCTCTTTCCAACGATGTCATCAAATTTGAACTTACTTGGTAAATAATAAGAGTTATGACAGTTTTAATGACGTAAGGCCGAACACGCAAAAAAAACTTAGAAGTGAAAAAAAGGCATTTTGAGTGGGTTAAGAAAAAATTGCTAGGAGACATTTTTTGTTGGAAATACCTTGTAAAATCGAACCCTGAAGTTATACCCATCTTAAGTGTAGACATCCGGTATTGTTACCTACATACGGTTTCCCCAAAATTTTAGACCTTAGATCAGGAGTGACAAAAAATGAAAAACTCAAGTATTTCTGACAGGTTTTCATTATTTTGGGCTTTTATGACATTTGATAGATGAATCTAATTTCTATACATTTCATACATTGAAAATGAAGTCCCTCAATCATAGGAAAGTGGGACTGTGAATGATGCCTAGAAGGTGCCGGAATCTGAGGTTTTACCTACCAAGTTTTAAACGGAACCATACAACAGGGTGTCCCATAAGGACCCCGAAACCTCAGCCGTTTTTTCAACTAATCTTAATAAGAAAGTGTCCTGAAATTTGTTTTTGGTTTATTATTTTGTTACTCCATAAAAATCCGAGTTATTTTACTTTTAAGATTTTTTTCACCTTATACCATAAAAAAGGTCATAACTCCCTCATTTTATGCAACTATGCAAATTACAATCTGGTTACTCTGTTGGAGAAGACGTCAAATTTCTCAACTTGTAAAGTAATTTTTGTCAAATTGGCAAAATCTCATGTTTTACTACCGCATGGTTATTGACGTGCCTCAACACCAAGAACTGCGCCAGATTAAATTTTATTCAACCAGGTAGGGGAGAAAAATACGTTTGAAAATAGGGGTTTTGGGCTCTTGGGACTCTGGTAGGTACAAGAATTAGGGATGGCATTCTACATCATTTTCAACGTTGATTCGAATTGCCCCAACACCAATAATACGAGGTATCCTAAAATCGGGGTCTGATCCAATATTTATTTTTTATTATTCATTTAGTTATTTTGTACATGTTTGTACACTAACTGAATTTTCGATTCTTGCAGCTATCATTGCACATTGTCCTCAACATGAAAAACTGTGAATTGTCCTTCATGATTAGCTCTGGATCAGTCGAGAATCGAGCTCCTTAATGAGGTAGCTCACTCCTTTCCTCTTACATAGAAGGAACTGCGAGAATTTGAAATTCAGTTTGTACACAAATAGATAGGAATAGTAGAATGATTACATCTGATTAAATGACATCTGATGTAATTAGACGTTCTGGCGCAGGCCTGCACGATCCTGCTCGTCGGCCCTCTCACTCCCACAGCTCTCTCGCTCGCACCCGCCCCCACCGGCCGACCGCTCCCCCCCCCCCGCCGCGCCACCCCTCGCCTTCCCTGGGAACCCCCCCTCCCAGCCCGTCATCACGACCGCTCCCACCCACGTCCTGCCTTGCTGGACCTTCCCACCCCCCCGCCTGTCCATCTCGCGGCTGACAGGCGCCTCTGCATGCATGGCACCCTCCTGCTGGCGCCTACGGCATGTTCTTGCATGCATGGTGTCCCTAAAATTCGTAGGGAACCCTCCTTCAATTCTTAGGGGACCATCCTTGCAATTCGTAGGGGACCATCCTTGCAATTCGTAGGGGACCATCCCCCAGGGAAGGCGAGGGGGAGTCGCGGCGGGGGGGTCAGCGGGATGTCCGGGCAGCGCGGCGGGGGGGGGGGGAGCGGTCGGCTGGTGGGCGAGGGGGGAGGGTGTGAGCGAGAGGGCCGACGAGCAGGATCGTGCAGGCCTGCGCCAGAACTGCCAAATTACATCTACTAGGAATCTATATAGTAATTGAATGAAAAAAAAATATTCGATTAATTGTTCATCAATTGGATGAGTGAGACACATTAGTAGTTCACAGTTTAAGTGATTTGTGTGCTTATTCGTGCGTTGACCTGTGTTTTCTAGGCTAAGTAGCTAGAGTGTAACTTTGAAGGGATTTTGAATTCCTCAGTAGATGTATAACTTTACCTCATCACTTTTAGAAAGCTTTATATTATGTCGCAAATTGACATTAAAAACATTATTGAAGGTAAAACTCATATGCCTTTGTTTGAGAATACTTTCCTCCTGATGTTTCTCTGTCCATAAATTTCGAAAGAGCGTCGTTCTTATTCCAAATATTAATAATCGTCTCTAAAAAATCGAAATTTAATATTATTATATCTTTGAATTGGGTACTTACTCTCGTGTAACCATCACAGGAACACAAATGGTATTCTGTTCCATTGATTGGAATCATGATTCCGTTATTGATATCTTTCCAATGAAACGGCTGACCATCATCCTTGAGGACTTTTCCTCTGGTCACTAGTCTTCCTTGAGGAAATCCTGCATTCTACAACCGACCATAATAGTAGACAATTCATTAATGTGTTCTGTTAACCTTGAATTACTGAAATTTACTTACTGTAGATAATTTTCCGAAAAAACCTCTCTGAACGTAGGCGACTCGCTATCGTGTTTCTGAGAGGTTCTTGGCAAATTATCAAACCCATCATTTCATGATCCAACAATGATCATGAAACATTTCGAGTTATTCAAAAGTTTTCTATATCTAATGAATACCTAGGTTTCTAAAACATTTTACTACCTCAATAGCCGGTTCTCTGACTAAAAGCGTGTCGTCTTCCAGAAAATATATCAACTCGATTTTCCTGACTCTGTGTCTTTCGTCTGGAGAGTTAGGAACCTCTTGTGCGAAATATCCTTTAAAACGTAAGCATTTTTTGTCGTACTGAACGAATCGTGGTTTGAAAGGCGGGATATTGACTCTCCTGCATTTCCCGTAGGTTAACGCTGGGTCGTACCTATTGAGAATCAACAATATTATGGTGGGTACTTTCATTTTTGGAAAATGGGTTTTCAACACAAAATGCAGGCATTGGAATCCAATAATAAACTAACCAATTTTCAACAAAAAAATATTGTTTAGTAATGCATGCATTCAGGGGATGTCCTATTTGGATAAGCATTAGGTCAATTAATACCAGTTGGTAAGCGAAAAAACTGTTCACTCGATGTAATTTATCAAGCATTTTAGGCAAGAAATAGTGATCCCCCCCCCTCACCCTTATCCACCATAACATTTCTAGCGGCGTGGGAGCCTCGAATTTGAAGAACATTTTAAAAACCATGATCTACGACACCCAACAAGCGATTTCGAGATCCCCCCCCCCCGCCTCCCGCAAATGGTGCCAGTCTGGCACTTCGTAACGTTGAACCTCCATCTATTTGTTTTGTTAGGCAGTCCGTCGAAGTTCATTTCCGTATTCAAGGTAACACACACAAAAAAAAAAAAAAATTAAAAAACCCATGAAATATGCGATTTATGGTGTTCAGGCACCATGGTGGCACCACTATTAGTTCCTTGGTGGGACAGAGAATGATTCATGAAAATCCGGAGGTATAATGAGAATTTTTCCTCAATTCCAAAGCTTGTGTAGGTACAATTAGTAAGAAGTAAAGGAACCGAAATATTGAAAAATCGGATATTTTGTGAATATTATCCCCCCACTCACCCCCTTCTCTTGCGAATTTTGATACTCTGGTGAAATAGTGTGCAATTTGGAAGATTTATGAGTCGAACAAAAAAAAAAAAGAAACACTCAAAACGGTTGGAAATTGAGGCCTGGGCAGATTTTACAGGATTATGCCCGCAAACGCACGTTTTTTGAGCATTAACCCCCACCCCCCTTAAAATTCAAAATTCGAAATTCCGGCGACGTAGTGCACAACTAGATAGTTTTCCCCGTCGAACAAAAAAAGAACCAGGAAAATCGGTTGAGAACTAAGTCCTGTGCAGACGACACAAGATTTTGTCACACACACACACACACAGACATTCACATATGTTTTTTTTTCTCGCGGATTTGGATTCAGAATGGTCTAAAACGGATTAGTGTATGGTTATTTTTTTCTGTTGAGTGTTGTCCTCCTTCACTCCAGATCGATCGCATAGGGACGTCAAAGTCTTACTGTGGGACGTCATAAAAAAAATTTTAAAAAAATTAAAAACTATAAATCACATTTTTTGACGATTTTTCCTCTGAATGTAGAAATTTTACCAGTGAGAGGATGCAACAAGAATTGATGAAATCAATCCTTCCTATTTTTATCGAAACATTCAAATCAAGAAGGTACTGTTCTGTTTTAAGAAGGTTTGAAGTTCTGTTTTTAGAACAACTGGCGTTGTTTCTTGTGTAATAAATATTAGTGATGAATAAATTACTTATTGAAGTCCGTACATTCCTCCCGAATGTCGAATCTTCAACTTCATATATCCTTCGACCCCTCTCTGTTGGTCCAAAATGAATTGTCTTGTTAACAATTGTTACCTATATTGTTAACAATTCACCTGAGTGGCCGCGTAGCGAACATTTGGAATAATTATCTTCGTTACCCCTTCAAGCAGACTCCTCAAAATCTTTTAGAATTTTCTCACGAGATTCTTTGATCAGTCCACGGTTTTTTCTCGACTAATCTTCGTGAAAAGTGTTGACTCCAGGAATTTAAGAATTTTACCAAGAGAATTTGACACGAATACTCCGGAACGCTTTTAGTTACGGCGTGGTTAATTATATCATGAGTCGCCTCAATTCAGTAGGGACTGTCACGTGACGTTTCCTTTGTAAATTGGGGAGAAGACTTCCACCATCAGAGTTTGATAAGGACCAATTTGTAAAATCGATGGAGACAGACACTTAGTGACGCCTTGTTTTTCTCTCTCTTATAAAGTTGAGCAGGAAGTTGAATACAACGCATATTGTTCCACAGTTGGAGCAGGTTAACATGAAGATAAAGAATATAGCGATACCTTAAAGCACAAAGGCGCTATGTCCATCCATCTTCCACATATTTTATTTTCTTTTAATTTCAGAAAAACTCAAATTCAACAAAACTATTATTGACGATTATAGCTTGACGATTATAGCTTGAAAATTTATTGAGGAAATTGAAGAGTTTTGTGTAAATAGCCATTATTTTAGGAATTTTGCACTGGTGATAATATTTTTTGCGTTTTTCTCAAAACTCCGTTTTTGGGCATAGCCCCTTTGTGCTTTAAGGTATCGATAGAGAACTCAGGTTGAGATTTTTAACAATATAGTCAGAGAGCAGGACCAAGTTGGGAGAAATAGTTTCTACTGAGCTCGGTAAAGTGGAATTACTAGGGCTAGTGCCCTTATAAGGCCAAGGCACACTAGAGGCATCGCAACGGGTCGCATTTGACCGAGGGAAAAACCGCCTTGAGAAGTGCGCTCCACCCCGACTGCAGTGTGCGCACCACCCCGACTGCAGTGTGTGCACCACCCCGACTGCAGAGTGCGCACCACACCGACTGCAGAGTGCGCACCACCCCGACTGCAGAGTGCGCACCACCCCGACTGCAGGGTGCGCTCCACCCCGACTGCAGAGTGCGCACCACCCCGACTGCACAGTGCGCACCACCCCGACTGCAGAGTGCACACCACCCCGACTGCAGAGTGCACACCACCCCGACTGCAGAGTGAGCACCACCCCGACTGCAGAGTGCGCACCACCCCGACTGCAGGGTGCGCTCCACCCCGACTGCACATTGCGCACCACCCCGACTGCAGAGTGCGCACCACCCCGACTGCAGGGTGCGCTCCACCCCGACTGCAGAGTGCGCACCACCCCGACTGCACAGTGCGCACCACCCCGACTGCAGAGTGCGCACCACCCCGACTGCAGAGTGCACACCACCCCGACTGCAGAGTGAGCACCACCCCGACTGCAGAGTGCGCACCACCCTGACTGCAGAGTGCGCACCACCCCGACTGCAGAGTGCGCACCACCCCGACTGCAGAGTGCCCACCACCCCGACTGCAGTGTGTCCTTTTAAATCCCATTGAATTTATCCAGGCGGATTTTAGCGATGCGCCCCGCCCCAGTGTGTACTTAGCTATACAATGAGGGTCAGGAGGGAGAGGCCTGTCCCCACTGTAGCGAGGGCCTTCCCCTCTACTCCTCCAAGGGCGGAGTTAGATACCCTGGCTCTTGGACGAACTCTCTGGTTGGCATTTTGTTAATCATTAATGTTTAAATATAACATAACGACATTCCATAGAACGTAACAATTTTGACGAGCTGAGATGCCTTTTTGGGGTTTCTATCAGCCGGATGGACTATCGATATCTCAACATACGAATACTTGTCTCCTGTTTTTCCTGTAGATTAGGAAATAGTTTGAAGCAGTTCAGGGAAGACAGATCAGCTGTGGACGATAAAGCTAACTTCTCATAGAATTTTCTTACCAGCCACTTCAATCTTCCTTTAACAACCGATTTTCTTGAAACTTGGTAGTAACTAGATTAAGGGGATCTCAGACAGTCACCGTTCATTCATCGTTCCGGGTTAGTATTCACCCTAAATTACAGGGACTCAAACTTTAAAAGTTGTACCGAAATTTAAAATTTTCGAATTTTTTATGGAGGCACATTTTTTTCTGGCAACTATTGTTCGATTTTGATGATTCCAGTGGCAATCTTTCAGTTTTTCAATTTTCTAGACAGCAGCTGTCTAATTAGTGCAGCTGCTGCACTAATGAATCTCAAAAACAGAGAGCACAAGTAGGAATTTTGATCGATCTGATCTGGAGGGGTGCAGGCAGAGCTGGATTATGTTGAGATTCGGCTGATGTGAGCTTGCTCTGCCGAAACACCCCACTGGTCAAGATCAAGAACCAGCCCCTTCGGGCCGTGATCTGGGGGTGTGCAAGGGATGCATGGTGTTGGACTGTGCATTGCTACGGGCGAGTGCTGGTTTGTCTGTGAATTCCGGAACTGGTTAAGCGTAGGCTAGGCCTCAGGGAACTGGGGTAGGCTTTGTTCACATACCAACACAATGGATGTGACCAGCCAAGGGTATACCCTTTCTTAGCTATTGCGACCCACCCCCTTCCACACGATGTGCTGGACAAAAATAATGATGAATTCTTCTAATAAAATCAACAAAACCTTACCAAAAGTAACAAAACAGGTGGGAGTTCAGGATCACTGAATAAAACTTCGCTGGCAGAGCTTTAAGAAATGGGACAGGAATATCTCGAACACCTGAAATGCATAGAGGAAACCCTGACTGCAATGTTGGCAGTCACAAAGAAGCAGCCCAACATCAGCCAGATCGTTAAAGATGGGCTGAACACAATGGAGGACCATGTCACCCGTGAAGCCTTTGAGATTGATCAGATTGGGGAGGAATTTCCTTGTTTTGAGGCATTGGAGTCGTTCATACAGGGCCGAAACCATGTACTTAGGTTAACTCGGGATCCTGTTAGCAGACCTAGTACTTCTAATGCTACCTCCAAACCAGAGTCAAAGTCTCCAGGTGCAGCCTTCAGGTCCCCTAATTAGTTTAGTCCAGCATCCAATCGCAAATCTCATCAACCACACTCATCTAAGCCAAACACCATTCCACAGGTGAATCCCATCAAAAACAATAACGCTCAGGATTTGACCTACTTTGTTTGTAAGGAGTCTCATACTATCCTATACTGCAACAAATTTAAAGCTGATCAACCCCACCAACGCTTGCACATGCTCAAGTAATTCCAAGGATGCCGCAGCTGCTTACACCCCTTTCATTGTACCAAGGAGTGTACATCCAAATTTTCATGCAGGGAGTGTGAAGGTCGATATCTGTTGAGTAATACAAATAGCAATATCCATACACAACAACATCATGGATGTAACCATCCTCTTACACTTGCATCTCGCCGCCGAAAGACGAGCAGCCGCTGCTGCGGCCTAGCGGCATTTGTGAAAAGTAGGTACGCTGTACCTCGTTTTTACCGCTCATTCCAAAATTTGAAGGTTCTACTTTCCTGCCTCATTAAATTGTGAGGAGAAGAAACATGTACTTGAATTTGTGTGTTTTGGAGTGACGAATCAAGCAGAATGGATTATTGTAGTGGAGATTACCGCCTGCGGAACTTTTTACGAACGTATTGTTCGGAAAATTTCGCACTAGACAGCCGTAATTATTCGATTCGCACAAATTTCAAACCTCCACGATTCTATTATAAGTACCTACCTAAGTACAAGGTATGTAAATTTCGGTAGACCTTTGAAAATCCAAGAAATTTTATCAGTGTTTTATTGTTTTGCTACCAGTACCAAAATTAAGTTCTGTGACAACTTCCATCTGACATAAATTGTATAGGTATTGATTTCATTAATTGAAAATAGAAAATATTGGATAAGTAATGTAGTTACAACAAATTAGCAACAATAACATAATTATTTTTCACGCAACTTAAAATCCGACTTTTTCACATTCATGCTTTATGAAACGACTATAGCGAATACCATAATTCATTAAGTAAGTTGAAATTTGAGGATACCTTTGAAAATAGCACTACATTTCCTTCCTCTCTGATGTTAATCACAACTTTTTTAATAGTCAAACTATATTCCTGTACCTACTTAGAATTTCCACGAGAATGAAAAATTCCTATTTTTATCCCTATCCGGCTGTTTCTGGGGTTTATTTGTGTGTTCTTTTACAGACGAGCTGTAAATCAAGAAGCTGCGAATCAAAAAATTGCAACCGTTCTGGACGAAATTTTCCTAGCAATACGTTCGTAAAAAAGTTACCTACGCAGAGGGTAATCTTCACGATAATAATCCATTCTGCTTGATTCGTCACTCATAAATTCAATAACAGTTTTCTTCCCCTAACAATAAATTTAATAAGGCAGGAAAGTAGAACCGTCAAATTTTTAAATGAATAATAATGTTGGAATGAGCGGTAAAAACGAGGTACAGCGTACATTTCACAAATGCCGCTTGACCGCAGCAGCGACTGCTCGTCTTTCAGCGGCGAGACGCAAGTAAATTGGAAGTAGCTGGAAATGATATGCGGAAAACATGGGATGTGATCAATGAAGTGTTAAATCGCAAGCATGGTTCAGTTAAAACTAATGAATTCATAACAGCAATAGCAGAGAAAGAAAACTTAACAATAGAAAATGTGGGGAATAAGGCTTGCAATATGCTAAATAATTACTTTGTAAATATTGGTGAAAAACTAGCAAAAAATTGTGAAAATAAACCTTCGCGTGAACTTATTTTGCCGCTAGCTGTAACGGGGTCGGAATTTATCATACCTGAAATTAACCAAGATGGGTTGAAAAAATTAATCAATCAAATGAGAGGGGGATCAGCTCCAGGCATAGATGGGATTCATCTCAATATTATAAAAAAATATATAGACTTTTTAAAAGAACCGTTACTGCATGTTTTTAACTTGAGTATAAGAAACTGTGTCTTCCCTGATTGCTTTAAAATAGCCAAAATTTGTCCGATATATAAGGAAGGAGATAAAGCCGATCCTGGGAATTTCCGCCCAATTTCGATGTTGAGCTGTGTTGGAAAAAAAAAAAGCGCATTTAACAGAATATCTTGAGTCAAATGATTTCTTATGTAGGGAGCAATATGGTTTCCGGTCATGTAGAGGAGTAGATCAGGCATTGTTTGATTTAACGGGTGACCTTCATCAGATAAGGGACAAAAAAAAGAAGGGAATCCTATTGTTCTGTGATCTGTCAAAATGTTTTGACACTATTAATAGAGATATCCTGCTAAACCGAATGAATAATTTAGGGGTTAGGAATGAAGCGCTTAAATGGTTCTCCAGTTACCTTTCGAATAGAAGGCAGGTGGTCTCTGTTGGAAAATTTTCAAGTGAAACCAAGGGAATAGGCTATGGTGTGATACAGGGTGGGACATTGAGCGCTACATTATTCCTAATTTATATTAATGCTTTGCCCCTGAGTTTGCCTAACCACAAAATATACTTGTATGCAGATGATACGTCAGTCCTAATCACTGGGGATACATGGGACAGGGTTTTCTCTGATGCACAGCAGGCTTTGAATGTGCTTCAAAATTGGTTTTCCCAAAGCATTCTTACATTAAATGTGAATAAAACAAAATATCTGCTGATAGGAGAAAAAAAACGACAGTTATTACCTTGGGAATCATAGTTTGATAGCGCATAGCTGTAATGTTTCATCCAAGTGTTCATGCTCCCCTTTAGAGAGGGTCAAATGTTATCGTTATCTGGGTATCATGATAGAAGAAGATCAGAAATGGAAGAAATATATTGAGGTTGTTCATAAGAAGTTGAGGCGGCTAGTGTATGTATTTTACCATGCCAGAAAAGTTTTTAGACGTGATAAGCTTCGGTTAATTTATTTGGCATTAGTTCAGTCAATTATGCTATATGGAATTGTTGTGTGGGGAGGCTCTTACTCGACGCATTTAGAAAAAATAAACGTAGTACAGAGAGATATATTAAAAATTATTTTGAACAAACCACGTTTGTATTCAACATTGGAATTGTTTAAAGAGTGTAAAGTTTTTACTCCCCGCCAGCTATTTTTAAAGTCCTTGTTGCTTATGTTGCATCTTGACCCGAGCGTGGTGTACAACAGTCATCAGCATGCACACTTGACTCGGTTTAGATCGGACGGAAATGTTATTCCACCGAAACCCACGCTGACAATTACGACTAGAAGCCCTCAATATATGGTATATATGGTTCATCGTGCAGTGGATTCTCCACTTAGGTCCCCACTACAACACGCCCGTAATGTATATAAAACGAAAATATATGAGTGGTTGATAAAAATAGGCATTACGGAGGCAGAAAATATTATTTTTAGTATGTATATATAGAAAATTGATGTTTATTAATTTATTATTCATGAAGAGAAATGTAAATAATTAAGATTAATTAAGTTTGGCGCAGCTCTTGTGAGGCGACACAGGCATATGCCTATTGCCCACAATAATGTTGGGAGATATGTTTAATTTGACATTATTTATGTATAAAGAATATGTAACATAAATAAATAAATAAATAAATCCTACTTATCCTTCTTATCTCGCTCCTGCCTCATGTATGTTCGGTTCCGTCCGTTAATAAATCAAGTTTATTAGTTGTTATAAAACATCGAATTATTTATATACGTTGCTCGCTCAACAATATCACACTGAACTCCATCTTCCACGAGTGACTCCCCAGGAACCCAGTTTCTCAATTCCCTAGATGTGCACTGATGAATATCTAAAATCCTTGAACATTTCAAATTTAGCTACATTTAAAAAAGGGTTTCCCTTCAATTTAGGGAAATACTAACCCGGAACGAGGAACGAACGGCGACCCACTGAGACCCCCTTAACCACCCACGACAATTGTTTTCCTGTTCAACCCAAAACACTGAAATTCAGTACGCAGCCTCTTCAAGATCATTGGAAGGGAAGTTAGATCAGATGTACATCCTCCTTCCAAATCATAACGAAACGATGGGGTATCCATGTTGACCCTCCCCCCCTCCCCCCCAATAAAAAATGACAAAAGTGGTACTCATGTTGTTCCAACCAAGCCCTCCTGTTTATATTCATTCACCCCTAGTATTTTGATGGGTTTTAACCTAACAAACTGATTTTTTGATATTTGCTTAGTGAGGAACTGTCTCACCTAAGCCCTAAGAATCTTCATCTTACATTTATTTCGGATTTCCATATAAGAATGATGAAAGTACACATACTTGGTAGGTAATCTTATAAGAAACAATTTTCAGAAACAAACGTAAATAGCTATTTTTTTCGTATGTTAGATTAGTTGTAGAAACAATAATCTATTTAGTGGACGTTTTTCCTCATACTTATCTAATCATCTTTTTTCTGCAAAACCATCTTTCAGATACCTACTGCTACAGCTAGTATTTCTCTTTCAGTTCTCTAGGATTACCTACCGGTATAAAACCAGAGTCTCGCGACATTTATTGTTATCTGAAGTTCGAACATCCTCAATTTTAATTCTTAGATAAATAACTCTTCGCAATGGGGCTCGCATTGAAACTAGTATTCGGGATCGTTTGTCCACCATCCTACCCAAGTAAGTTACTTTCTGGATATTTCAATGAATGGTAATGGGGTTTCGACTGCAGTCATTCTTACAGAGGTTGATCGTTCTTAAGGTTCGCTCAGAAATTAAAGTCTTATCAATAACTGGCGACGTTTCGTCGATTTTAAAGGACATCTTCAGGGTTTCCAAAGAGAAGGTTGGTGGCAGGAGGAGCCATATTGCTCAATTTAAATTATACAAGGCCTACCTATTCTAAATAGAGCAATTTGAAGCTTAAAAATAAACTGGAGTAACCTCATTTCGCCAAAATTGGAGAGTAGATGAATGCAGCGGCAGTTCCGGGTTGGGAGGAGGTTTTCATACAATTTTCCAATTCTAGTTGTATATGCAACTCTTACGAACGTTAAAATGAAATATAAAGTCATGCAGCTAACGAGTTAACGAGCTAGTTTTCAGAAAACCTTGTTAACACATTGAATCAATGCGTGAACTACAAAGATGTTTACCATCAGCGTTAGTCTCAACTAAACCAGTCTCGACTTTACCGTTTCAATTTTCACAAAATTTCGAGAATATTCTTCAAAATTAGTTTTCTAAGAGTTTTGAATTATTAATTTTATTAGGGTCGTAGTATATCACCCAAATTATTATTATTATTCAGTGACTAAATACCTAATAGGCAATTCAGAAGACTGAATTTCAGTCTACTGGTAATACTAACTGACTAATGAAATGATGAAAAACTCGGCGCTTCGTGTCTTGCTAGGGGGGCAAGCCCGCCTCTGGGCTTGTAGGGGGACCCCCCCCCCCCCCCCTACAGCGATAATTATAAAAACATGGAAAATGTTTTGGCCAAATTCAGTGCAGAACCTTTAGTCGTAGGTAGGTATAATTCAAAAGTTATGTTATCCCTAGCACCATATAAAAAATAAATGCATTAAGAAAAACTAGGCGCTTCGCCCCTCAAAAACCGGAGTGTCGGAAAAGGCGCGTGACCGTCGCGCGTCCCCCTTCCGCGTAACGTTTTTCGGGTAGTTACCCAAGAGCAATAACATGTTCCATGTTAAAATGATGTTCACCTATAGAAAATGGAATAAAAACTAAACGCTCCCCCCAGCACCCCCGGGTTGGGTCAGATAAGGCTGTAGCTACCAATCCTCCTAAACTGAATTAAGCTCACCCATAAAATCAGAGAAGAGTTTGACATTTGAATTCTGCAATCTCAGAGAGGCTATCTGTGAATTTTCATCTTCGTGGGACCTCCGGGAGCGAAGTTTGTCAAATCAGAGCCAACTTGAGTGACGCTTTTGGTTTATTAATTTCAATAATGAACCTTTGGAATCGACCAAGAAAAAAAAATTTCAACACCCCCTCAAAATTTGATGGTTTACGTTTCAAGGTACGTAGAATCCAAATATCGAATAAACATTTGGCCGTCAGTCCGCCGTAAGCGGCACTTTTCCCACTTAGCATTGACCGATTTTGATGAAATTTGGTATGTAGGCTCCATTTGGGGTCTAGTTGTGCCCCGAAGATTTTGGTTGATGTAGGTCACTTCTAAGGGTTCAAAAATAAATTTTGAAATTTTCAAAACGCAACTCAAAAAATTTCAATATAAAGGTATTGTTTTTCCTTAAATTTAAGATAGTATAGAATTTTTTGAGACCACGCGGAGCCCTGTAGGACAAACCATTTGCTCCCCACGAGATTTTAAGGGTTGGACGTACGATAAATCAGAAAGAAGAGTGTGAATCGCCAAAGAGGCCTAATCTCCGTTCAAATTATACCTGGCCGAAATACGATCGATGTTTTTCTTCATGTTGGATGGTTGGTGGCTTTGCAGACGAGTGATCTATATAGAAAAATAATAAACCATTGTGTAATAATTTGCAGCGTTTTTGATTCTTTGTTTCAAAGTAATCCATAAAATTTCAAAATTCACGTTTTTCTTTTCAACGATAATTTCTCCTCAAAATTGGATAGCAACTTTTTCACCAAATAAATCTCATCAAAAAAGTTTGACATCAGGAAGAAAGGAAATTTATATCTCTTTCCAACGGTATCCTCATATTTTAACTTACTGAATGAATGAGGAATTTCACCGAATTCTGTTTGCATTTTTCCTGAATAGTTCATGGTGTTGGTTGGATGAAAATCGGGTTGATTTCGGAAAATAAGCCTCCTGTTATTTTTGGGAGAAAATAAAAATTTATGATTAAAAAAAATAACCGGGAAAACGGATCTCTTCAAAGTGAAGCGGGAACGCTCGCTGATTGGCTGTTTAGATCGCCGTCTCCTCCCAGTGTTGCCTGATGGTACGACGAAATCGTGTTATACAAATCAGGGGAAACTTAATTTTCCCCATCTTGCTTTTTCTATTTTTTTCTTCAATTTTTTGATTTTGATCTTTATTTATTTACATTTGTACGGGCGAACCCAATTACATTATTACATTAAAAAAAACAAAAAAAACAAAGGAATCAAGTTGACGGAAACCAATGAAACTTCTAGAGAAAAAAAATATAGAAAAACAAACTGTTCGATTTGAGGCACTGAAAGTTCTGAGTGATGCGATGACTGAGGGGGAAAATCTATTAATAAATGACATGAAATTAAATAAAGTAAGGGTGGAACTGAAACTGAATTACTGACCTTACTGGTTTTGTGAAATGTTGCATCTGAGGACTATAGATTTCACGACCTCAGCGCTCCGAGTGGCCGTAAATGAACTATTCCAGGTTAACATCATCCTCCTTTTTTAAAGGTTCATATTTTCTACACTGTTTTGTTTATTCGTAAATTAGGAAGTAAGGGCTGAAAGTTTGCCATAGGTGGTTTTTCGAGGTCTTGAAATTCTGACATGGTAAAATTCCTCATTCAAGTAGTTACAGTAGTTTTAGTGATACCAGGTCAGAATCATCAAACAAATCCATAAAAAATGTGGAAAAGTTGGATTTTTGTTGAATAAGTAAAAAATATATATAATGTTATAGGACTTTTTGTGCGCAAATTAGTTGTAGAATCACCCATTGAAGTTGTTTGGACTTCCCGCCTATTTTGAGGCGGGAGACCAAAAAGCAGTGCTACCAACCCTCAAGTTAGTTCCTAGTTCTGCCGCTTGGCGAATCAGTTCACAATTACTTCTGATCATGCAACCGTTAGGTGGTCCTATTTAGCAATAATGAGCCAGAACTAGAACAGGAGAATAATCATAAGAAATGAATAATTAGGTCCTTCAATGAGCAGAATAGTTCTATGCAGCCGCTGCCATTAAGATCATTGGGGTAACCCTGCCAACGACGCCCGCTCGCCATGTTGCTCCGTGCTCCTATCCGATATACCCGCTGTTAATTTTCATCTTAGTTCATCCGTTGTAGATCAATATATATTGTTTTCAAAACTCTTATATTGTGGCCGTTTTTAGTTCTTTATCCCGAGGTAACAAACAGAAGTACTGAAACATTCTGAAACAACCTGCAGGTGGGTATTCCTGCCTTCTGCACCTCTCACCACTCTGGGTAGCACCACTGACACAATCTGCACCTCAGTAATTGTCATCAAGTAGCGAGGAATTGTTAATCCTTTTTTACCTGGGACGGAGTAAGAGAGAGCCACTTGGCTCTATCCATCCCTGGTTATGTAAATAAAAAGCTTAATCAATCAATCAATCTCAATCTGCGTGTTTGGCTCTATGAATACGAACAAGATTTTACGGGTTTTTTTCTGTTATCAACGAGCAAAATTTATTGACGAAATTGATAGAGACCGATGACAGTTTTAATAACTCTCTATCGGTCTCTATCAATGTCGTCAACAAATTTTGCTCTTTGATAACTGAAAAACCCGTTGTACGTCGAAAACTCGTAGAAAAGTTCGTACTCCAGGTATGTAACCTTACCTTCCTACTCAACTGTGGAGTACGAACTTTCCAACGAGTTTTCGACGTACAAAACGCTGACAATTCTAGTTTTCTGAAAACGTTGATTTTGACATGGAAAACCATGAATTTGACTCGGAAATGTTGGTACACTGTGTTAATATATTGGACAACGGTTTCCAGCATTCACCAACCTTATTTACTTGTAAGGCCTGAAAATGTCGAAGCTAAGGTACCTAATACCCGGTGGAGAGCTTTCTATTATTAGAATCATGCCGAGGCAATGCTGGAAATGAAGTTAATTCGTTATGATCCAATTATTGGACCAAATAACATCAACAAGTTTACAAGAATAAATTCAAAACTCGTAGTTACTTACAGCCCGGGAGCAGGATTTTTAGTGTACCGTACACTTTCTACGTCTAGTGTTCCACCTCCTAATCCAACAGGATTCGCCTTGACAATCGGGTACCCATTTTTATATTCCAATTTGTGCGGCACGCTGAATTGGGTGCGCTGAAAACAAGAATATTCATTAAATCATCAAAAACCGTTGCGGGATGAAGGTACCTCTCACAGGTTTCACTTCCTCACTATCGAGGATGGGGAAGCAGGTCATTTTACTTTACCAATTTCTCACAATCTACTCTTAATCACTCAATTTTCTCAAATTTTAACTTTCTTTAATTTTAAGAAAGTTTTTTGTTGCATTTAGAATAGGTAGGTACCTAGTAGTTATGTTGATGAATTAAAGGTACCTAGATGTTCTTATCATTTTTGAAAAACTATGAAGTAGAGCCGTCGAATAGTATTCTGACACACAATAACAGAAACATTTGAAATAGTTGGTGCAAAAATTAAGTAGGTGTCATTGGATTTTTTGTTTTCTTTCGAGGGACTCCATTTACGGTCCCCATATCGAGTATACTCGTCGCGATGTCGGAGTGCGGCCCTTCCTCCTTAAAGATATCTCCCCTGAACCGCCTTTTCAGCACTATTTTAGGGAGATATCGGTATCAAGGAGCTTTTGAAATTTTATGTCTTTCGTGTTCGTAGAAAAATCGATCACTATTCGTTGGAAAGCTCTAAATTTACGAATAAAAAAAATAGATATAAAAGACATGAAATGTCCCATGTGTTGCGGACTCATATCCAAGTTTTTTTTTGACATTTTATACGTAAAATCGCGTTTTTGAGGAGGTACTTGTCGAAATTCATATCGTCTTGAGTTTAACTGGAAACAACCTAGAAAACTTCGTCAAACCCGGAGCCTCGTTCCGTTTAGTTAGGTATTCACTGCACAAGGAGTTGACCTCAGACACACAGATGCGGAACCAAAGAAGCTGAAAAACCTCTGAAACTCAACTGTTTTTTTAGGACGTCCCACAGTAAGACTTGGGCGTCCTTATGCGATCGATCTGGGGTGAAGTTGGACAACACTCAACAGAAAAAAAAATAACCACAAAGTAATCCGTTTTAGACCATTCTGAATCCAAATCCACGAAAAAAACCATAGATGTATGTCTGTGTGTGTGTATGTGTGTGTGTAACAAAATCTTGTGTACTCTGCACAGGCCTTAGTTCTCAACCGATTTTCCTGGTTCTTTTTTTGTTCGTCGCGGAAAACTATCTAGTTGTGCACTACGTCGCCGGGATTTCGAATTTTGCCTTTTAAGAGGGGGAAAGGGGGGTTAATGCTCGAAAAACGTGCGTCTTTGGGCATAATCTTGTGTACTCTGCCCAGGCCTTAGTTCTCAAACGATTTTCCTGGTTCTTTTTTCGTTTGACGCGGAATACTATCTAGTTGTGCACTACGGCGCCGGAGTTTTGGATTTTGCTTTTTAAGAGGGGGAAAGGGGGGGTTAATGCTGAAAAACGTGCTTTTGCGTGCATAATCTTGTAAACTCTGCCCAGGCCTCAATTTCCAACCGATTTGCGTGTTTCTTTTTTTGTTTGACTCAAATAACTTCCGAGTTGTACATAATTTCACCCGAGTACCAAAATTCGCAAGGGGAGGGGGCAAGTGGGGGGATAATATTCACAAAATATCCGATTTTTCAATATTTCGGTTCCTTTACTGCCTACTAATTGTACCCAACCTTTGAAATTGAGGAAAAATTCTCATTATACCTCCGGATTTTCATGAATCATTCTCTGTACCACCATGGAACTAATAGTGGTGCCAACATGGTGCCAGGACATGGTGCCATGATGCCATAAACCGCTTATTTCGTGTTTTTTTTTTTTTTTTTGTGTTTCACCTTGAATACGGATGTGAACTTCGACGGACTGCCTACCAAAACTAACAGATGAAAGTTCAATGTTACGACGTATTTCCGCTTTGGTGCCAGACTGGCACCATTGTTGGCCTTGGGGTGGGGAGGGGGGGGGTGAACTCGAATTGGCATGTTGGGTATCGTAGATCATGGATTTTAAAATGCTCTTCAGATTCGAGGCTCCCATGCCGCTAGAAATGTTAAGGTGGATAATGGTGGGGGGGGGGGGGGGTCAGTATTTCTTGCCCAAAGTAATAAATAAATTATATCGAGTGAAACAGTTTTATCACTTAACAACTGGTTAAACTGATCTAATGCTTATCCAATGGGACGTCCCCTGGAATGCATGCATTACTAAACAATATGTTTTTACTTAGTGCATGAATGCAGAGCTACCCTGCCTTTGACGGGGGAGGAAGCAGAAAATTCATAATTCCAAGTCAATAATAGGTATTACTAGAGTACTCGTATGAGCTAAACTGGAGAAAAAACTTGGTTTTCATCACCATCAGCTGTTTCACCTATAACCCTCTAACCAACCTAGGTACTCATCTGAATAACCTATTGTGGAAGCCGCCGGTCTAAAATCAATATCTGCATAAGGATCAATACTTGCAGGTGCCAAGCGACCTGTCTCTGATTGCCTATTATCCTCAACAGAAGAACGACTCACTCAACTACCTGAGAATTGTGAGCTGTATTCCATTTTGTATTTTGTACCGATGTCTTCATACTCAAGACCCTAAACTATCTCAACCCCATCCAAAAAACCAATTTAAAAAATCTTAGAACATTTCCTAGAAGAAAACGTACTTGAAAAAATCATCTATTAAAAAAAACCTCCGCTAGTGGTGAATTTGTCCCAAAACACAGGCACCACTGTGTGCTTAGTGAAGGTGGCTTGGGGACCTACGATTCTGTCTGATACAGGTTTTTCGATATTCTTGATCATTTAAAGAACTATTTTCTTTAATTTAGAACACACCTACTGCATCTTCACTATACTCTACATTGGCGATTCACGAGTTTTATGCAATACAAAAAGTTGTAAAAATCATAATTTTAACTTGAAATACAAAAATTGTTAGCATTTTTAATCGGCGCAAAATTTTCTCAGAGAATAAATTTTTTAATGCAATCTGAATTGTTTCTGAAGAACGGACGGTTTTTTGAAATTCGATTTTGGAGCCAACGCAGGTAGGAATCATCTTAATTTGAAACGTTTAAGTAAATCGAAATTTCGAGGGGAGGTTACAAGCAAGTTTGGAAGGCACATTATTGAAAATAAAAACCAACTTATTGATAGACGTAAATAATTACCTTTCCTTTTCGGTTCACTAGCTAGTAGGCCGGTACCTACCTCTCACTTACCTATCGTGAATGTGAGTTGTGATGAAGCATTGTGGATCTACAGTGGGACTAATTGGCCATAAATTGATCTTTTATAAAATCTACAGACCGTTCAGCTGAGGTTTCATCGTATTTTTTGTCTCTGAAGCGAGGTGTGGATTGGTGGCTGTGGTTCGTGACTGTACGTTTTCAACTGAAAAAATTGACTTATTTCTACTGAAAAAAATTGATGTATTTCTACACACCGTGGAGTCTTGAAACGAATAGCCGGGAAGAAGTGGGAAATGTTCCATCGTCGTTCAGATTTTTATTTTCAGCGGTCCCGAACCATTGTTATTTTGACTGCGGAACACGGGTGACCATAGCAACACTTCAACAGGCTACAGAATTCCCTTAATACGTCGTTCTCTGCCTGTTCGTTAGGCAAACGAAGGTGGTTCGGTTTTTAAAATATCCATTCATGAATAATTTAATGGGATCTAGGGTAGTGGGCGGGAATGTGGTCGAGTGGGGGATGGCGTTGTATGCTCAGCCATCAAATCAATAATAATTTTCATTCTTGACACGGGAATCTTGGCAATTTCTAAAAGGGAAAGTCATGTACCTATCAAAATGCATATTTGTTTATTTTAATAATAACATTAAGAACATGTTGGTTCCTTAATCAAAAGAGGAATGTATATTTTCCTACATTATGTGTAGAGAATACTCGTGCATTGGTGTTGAGCAGGTAAACTCAATGAAAATAGCGTAGTTAAATGAAGTAGAAAATAGTTTATTCTAACATAGCAGCAAGGTGGCATGAACATAATTAATTACATGAATTTTTTTTAAACCTCCCCTGAAGGACTAAAGGCCTCTCTGACGGAGGAGGCACGCCATAAAACAAAAAACGCTGCAAATTATTACACAACGGTTTATTATTTTTTTATAGATCACTCGTCTACAAAATCACCAACCATCCAATATGAAGAGAAAAATCAAAAAAATCAAAATCATCAACCATTGATCGCATTTCGGTCAGCTCTAATTTGAACGGAGATTAGGCCTCTTTTGCGATTCACACTCGTGTTTGGATTTATATATATATGTTATGGTGGGATCCTCCTCCCAAAGCTGACCTTCCTCTTTGTCGGAAGACACGGTATTTGCAAAGGAACAACACTTCCGAATTGTAAACTAATTTTATTACCTGAGGAGACTGTACTATTTCAGAAACGGAACTCGAGTTAGCGATACTCCCCCTCGGACAGTATTTACTACAAATTTGATATCAAAATGATCACATGACACCTCAAAGGTTCACACTCAAGCGAGCTACAACGATAACTGTTCCAACACAACTAAAGGAGGGCTTAACAGGTGCCCCCCTCTCTTCTCTCAATAGTTTCAAAACCTGTCACGAGGGGATTTACGAGCAGCTTGTGGCGACACTACTGTGTTTTCGAGTTTCAAATAATAACAATTGTTTAAAATAACAATGTCAGTAAATCTGATGATAATGCAAGTGAAATGGAAAACGTTCAATCTGGTTCAATCAGGGTTTCAGTCTTCGTTTTCATCAATCCATCACACGGCGATCCTGACGTTGCTTCCGTCCTCGGGAGCTCAGTTCACCTAGGGGACCAGACACAGCCCATTAGTGAAGAGAATATCAGCCTACTCCCGTCTCCATAAGTGAAGGGTTTCCCCTTCAGGCAAACAATTCAAAATAACAGCTTAGAACTGGCAAGTAAATTAATGCACATGCACAGTGGAGGTTGGAGGCACGAGGAAAATTTCAATGAACAAACAATTCCAAGTAACAATCAAATTGTGCAAGGAGGTACAGGAATTATCCTTTGATCAATATATTTGAGCCAGGTGAATCCAGTCGTTAGGAATCATTAAAAGCAACTCGTTCAAAAGGAACTCATTCAAAAGAACTGCTTGGGAAGGTTGTCTATCTCACTTGGGCTTGACAGTCACACTATCAGAAAAGTAATGACTGTAAGACGTAGACCACGTAAAGGGAAGGACATAGAACAAGGGTCCAACTATGACGCAGCCAACGTAAGGGTGCCAAGCAAGGTAGACTCCAGCCCACATTCCAAAATTAGACTCATACTTGACTGAGAAAATGATTATGATGATCACTGAGAAGACTTGGGGATCCAAAGTCAACATAGGTGGGATAGTCCACATTCAACATGATGATCACTGAGAAGACTTGGGGATCCAAAGTCAACATAGGTGGAATAATCCACATTCAACAAAATAACAAGACTGGGCGAATCCACAGTCACCTTGGAAGAGCAGTGGGTAGTCCACCATGAACAAAAACAGTCAAGAAAGTCAAAATTACTTCGATAAATCCCTGCTATCATCAGGGATAGTTCTAGAGCCATCAAAATTAGGAGCCTTGCGCAACTGTTCGTGAGGGTATTTCAAGTACTTCCTTGATCCTCCAGAAACATACTGCAATAAGTAGCGGTCATTTGGTAAAACCTTAACAATTTAATATGGTCCTCAATAAGCGTTATCCAATATGATTAGATTCCTCGCCTCCATCTGTGCAAATACCAAATCGTTTTCTTCAAACCTCTTAACTTTGAGTTTTCCACTGTCAAATCGACTTATGCTTATTTGAATATGTTTCTCAGTCAATCGAGTAGCAGTATCATGAATTTTATGTGTGCCATCGAATGGAGTGCTTCTAAGGTTTTTTTTTTCGTATCCAAAATGGAAGAGATATTCGTGTACATTGTTGACAACAGCATAACGTAGTGAATGTGGTACGATGGGAAGATATCTTGTGCGTGTATGTCTCTGTACCTTGCTACACAAAATTCTTTAATGAATTTCATAATATTTTTGAATATCAGGATCAATATACGATGTTTTCCATGAGGTCTTAGTTTTTGGTGTTGCTGCTCTATGGGGGTGTTGATAAACAAAGAATTTGCATTTGGACTTTCAATAATTGGTTCCAAAGTTAGAGTACTATCATCATTGTCATCAATGGGGTTTCAAACCTTGCAAAAAGGACCACCTTCTTTGGACTTGTGGCATTAGATCTTGTTTATTTTGTGTTGCACGAAGCGAAGCACAGTCAGTTACTACAATGAATTGGTAACTTTGTAAATAATTATGAGAATGCGTTGCGGCATAAACCACAAGGGTCTTCAGCTCTTAATAGTTGCAACGTGATTCTAATGGAGTGGTTCTTTTGCTATTGTCAGACACACACTGACAAAGTTTCGTATGGGACAAATCTCTAAAGATTATCTGGACCCAAGAGGATTGCCAGGTCAGTCATACGTCTTTAAACTTCAGCTTACCCAATCCCCGGATAGGATAGTTAGGAAACTTAGCGCCTAGGCAGAACATTTACTGGCCGGATTTACTGCAAATAATTCTAATTCGCAAGTAGGCGCAAAAATAAGTCAGGCCTAACCACTGAATCAGCGGAGGAGACGACACTAACAGCTGTAGTATGCAACAGGTCTTGGCTTTTCATCAATGATGTTAATCAGTATTGATCCAAAACCTAAAGAACTTTCATCAATATGCAATTCAATTGGATAAGAAGGGTTGAAAATGGTTAACATTGGCTCTGCAATTAGGAGGCCAATAAAATGTTGTCTAACCTTTTCATGATCTTCCATCCTTTGTTGTCATCAATTGGAACAAAGGGGTTGCTAACTGTGCAAAATTATGCACAAATTGTCTAAAATTTGAAGCTAGACCAAGAAATTGGCGAAGTGTACAAAGAGTTGTGGGAGGTCGCAATTTGTGAGAGCTTCAACTTTAGTTTTATTGGGTCGCAACTCTCCGTTCTCTATCTCATAACCTACATATTTGATTTTAGTTACAACAAATGAGCATTTAGAGAAATTGGATGAGAAACCAGCAGCTGTTAATATTCCCAGAGCATAATCTAAGCGTTCTAATGCCTCACTCGGAGTGCTAGCAGAAATCAACATAATTATCGTACATGTAGCATGTGACATAATCATGTGCTAAGACTCCTAAAGCTTTCATGATAGCTCGTTGATAGACACTTGGTCCGTTACGTACCCCAAAAGGTAAAACCAAAAATTCCCACTGTCCATCTGGTGTTACAAAAGACAGTTTTTCAATGGAGTCTTCCTGAACAGGAATTTAATAAAATCCACAGGCAGCATCCACTAAATCGAGCAATTTGATCAGTAATCAACGGTAAAGGAGAATGTTCTGGGGCTGTGTTCAAATCCAAGGAACGAAAATCAACAGTCATCCGAAAACCTCCAGTCCTTTTCTGAACAAGAAGTACCTATTGGACTAACGGGAGGATGAGCTAGGACAAATTACTTTTGCATCTTCGAGTTATTTTATGTGCTCTCGAACTAATTCACATTGTACAGGAACAGGACTGAGTCTATAAGGACGTTGTTGTACTGTTTTAGTTGAATCAATGAGACGAATTTTAAATGTTCCAGTGGTAATGCGTGTGGTTAGAACTCCTGTGATGAAGAATTTTGAATATTTTGTAAAAGATTAACGAGTTTTGATTTTTGACTAATAGGAATATCTGTGTGTAATTCGTTGAAATTCACATCATTTACTGGTGAAACTTGACGACTTTTTGATAATGAGTCTACATGTGTGGGTAAATCAAAGAATGGAACGGTTATGGTGTGACAGCCTGGGATCTCACTGAACAACACAACCACATCCTCATAAATCATCCTTCATAATTAGATTTTTAAGTGTTATCAGTTCCAGAATGCTTATCTCTCTTAATATCATTATCCAATAAAACTTCCGACTCAATTCCAGGAATTGTGTCCTTGATTTAACTCGAATTTCATTCATAAAAAGTCCGGTAGTGTTCAGTAAAATATTCTCAGTAGTAGAAGACAAGATAGGAGGATCGTCCCTCCTCAATTTGCACGTATTTGGGATAATCACCATATAATAATCTGTCACAAGAATTTCTCGCCCCAAAATTATGGGCACTGGAAGACAGTTATCTGCCACTATGTGAAACAAAACATGGTATGACGACCATTGATGGTAATTAAAACTCGTTTTGGCAATTAGAAATGGTTACTGCAGATCCTATTTCATGCAAATGAACTATATTGTTAAAAGAAGTGCCTTGTAATTTAGAACTAATGGACATACGAAGGAGAGAGCATTCTGATCCTGAGACGAAAAACGCTGAATATGATTACATAAAGGTTTATAAATTTTCTACATAGATCACTCGTGTTTCTGATTCATCTTAAGTCCAACCCTTAAGTTCTCATAGGGAATGAACGGTTTGTCCTACAGAGCTCCGTGTGGTCTCAAAAATTCGATACTGTCTTAAATTGAAGGAAAAACAATACCTTTATACCATTTTTTTTGAGCTAGGGCGTTTTCAAAATTTTATCTCTTAGAAGTGACCGACATCAACCAAAATCTCAGGGGCACAACTAGACCCCAAATTGAGTCCATATACTAAATTTCATCAAAATCAGTCAATGGGAACTAAAAAAAGTGCCGCGGACGGCCAAATTTTTATTCAATTTTTGGATTCTACATACCTTGAAATGTAAACCAACAAATTTTGAGGAGGGGGTTAGAAATTGTTTTAATCTTGGTCGATTCCAGAGGTTCATTATTGAAAATGATAAACCAAAAATAGTGGAATACATCACCTCGGTAAGTAAAGGTGCCTTCTGGATTAGCAACGCATAGGCCAACGTGCTTCTCTGCTGGCTTGGACATCAGACTTCTGCATTCTCCCGGGCCTGGTCTTGATAACTGCTTCTTCTTGGGACAGTTCGGTGCGATGTATCCTCCTTGGTTGCAGGCAAAGCAAGTACTAGTGATGGGTTGCTTTGGTAGGTGACTTGCTGAGGTAGTCTCAGGCACTGATGTGTGACGCTCAAAAACTTTGTGTTCAGTTCGTTGACAATACCCACAGCGAAGATTGAAGTTTTGAGGAGATGAGAAAAAAGAGGTTTAATCATTCGGGCAGCGTTTAGAAGAGGTAATTCTTGATTCAAAGAGATTGTCTCAGCCATTTCTTTCATAACTCTCGCTTGTTCAAATGATAAATTGTGTAATTCATTCCTGAAATCATACTTGTCCGAGCGTATGGTGAGGGGGGTGGAGGAACAGGAGGTCTCCGAATATCTCCACTCGTGTCTCGTCACCACTCGTAAAAATTCGGCAACATCGCGTTCGGAAGTGCGTAGGTACGTGACCTTGGAAGGGTGTACCCCCCCTCGCCTCGTCAATCCACTGTGGTCCGGTGGAGGGTTTTCCCCTCGAGGTATTTTCGGCTCGTCCTGAAAATGGCGGACGTAGACTTGAATGACCGATGTTTTCACAAACATCCCGAGCGTTTCCGACGTTTTCACGAAATAATTGTTCACAGAGTCACTATTGAATTCACGATTTTCACTAAATCTGGCACGTAAGTTGTTTATCCCATCTTCTGATGTTATGGTGGGATCCTCCTCCCAAAGCTGACCTTCCTCTTTGTCGGAAGACACGGTATTTGCAAAGGAACAACACTTCCGAATTGTAAACTAATTTTATTACCTGAGGAGACTGTACTATTTCAGAAACGGAACTCGAGTTAGCGATACTCCCCCTCGGACAGTATTTACTACAAATTTGATATCAAAATGATCACATGACACCTCAAAGGTTCACACTCAAGCGAGCTACAACGATAACTGTTCCAACACAACTAAAGGAGGGCTTAACAGGTGCCCCCCTCTCTTCTCTCAATAGTTTCAAAACCTGTCACGAGGGGATTTACGAGCAGCTTGTGGCGACACTACTGTGTTTTCGAGTTTCAAATAATAACAATTGTTTAAAATAACAATGTCAGTAAATCTGATGATAATGCAAGTGAAATGGAAAACGTTCAATCTGGTTCAATCAGGGTTTCAGTCTTCGTTTTCATCAATCCATCACATATATTTCAATATAAACCCTTAAATTTTCGTAGGGAGCGAACGGTTTGTCCTACAGAGCTCCGGGTGGTCTCAAAAAATTCTAAAAATTCTATAGGATCATAATTTGAAGGAAAAACAATACCTTCACATCGAAATTTTTTGAGTTAGGGCGTTTTCGAAATTTCAAAATTGATTTTGGAACCCTTAGGAGTGACCTACATCAACCAAAAGCTTCGGGGCACAACTAGACCCCAAATGGAGCCTACATACCAAATTTCATCAAAATCGGTCAATGCTAAGTGGCAAAAGTGCCGCGTACGGCGTACGGACGACCAAATTTTTATTCGATTTTTGGATTCTACGTACCTTGAAACGTAAACCATCAAATTTTGAGGGGGTGTTTTTTTCTTGGTCGATTCCAAAGGTTCATTATTGAAAATAATAAACCTATAAATAAGAATCATGTTCAGAATGTTCAGAATTGTTGATTTTTTCAGAGTCCTGGCGTTTTAAAGGTCTAATAGCATCTAATTTCATTCGAATTTGACGGTTCAAGTGTAGTTTAGGGATGGGTATCGATACTCGATATTTTAAAATATCGATACCTTTGCACCGATACTCGATATTTTAGTATCGATACTGCACTATCCGATATTTTTGGATATCGATACTTTGGATCCGATATTTCTAAATGTCGAATATCGATACATTTCTTGCGGAAAATTCAACAGAATGGCTAGAAAATTAAGAAGGTAGAGATGCTTTCAGGTCATTACTCTTTGGTTGCACAAATACCGTTAATATCATGGAGAAAATCACTCTGCTTGGACTCTTTGATTGTAAAAAATTAACAAACATTGTTGAAAAAATTATTTTTCTTGGGAATATTGGGTTATATTGATAGTTTGTGACACAAAAGTATCGATACTCGATATTCCAAAATATCGATACTTATGCCCAACCATACTTGGAATATCAATACTCGGATACGATACAGTATCGATACAAAATATCGATACTTTTGCAACGATACCCATCCTTAGTGTAGTTCCGCAGGTGATTTTCCATTGGCAAGCGGTAGTGCCCGGTGTCGGAAAAGAATTTTCCGCACTTTCGACGCTGGCCCTGCCACTGCGCCAACCCCCAGGACTGAAAACTTCTGTGGCCCGCAATAAGCACCCGCAATGGGAGAAAATACGCGGAAAATCACCTATTTGGAAAAACATCTTGGTCATTTTGCTTCTTGCAAAACATCCAAAACGGCAAACAAGTTCATTTGGGAGCACGAAAGAAAAATAGTACTCAAAACAATCGACAAAATACAATGTACTTATGGAGAACGTCACGACTGGCATTCCACTTGTTAGGATGAAATTTACTATTGAAAACACTTCGATTTGAAAACGATGCACTCTAGCGGCTAACTGGGGATGTACTGAATGGGTTTCATCAGGAACTGACCCCATTCAACGATTTCCAAAGTAAATCTGGATGTCCGAAGAAAGTGAGGTTCAACAGAGGGTCCCGTCATGGATGTCATGACGCCAGTACTCGGCGAGCACCGGCGCGTCATGTACGTCATGACACCAGCGTCGAGATAAACGTGTTTAAACATTGAGATCGGTTCGTCTTCCATTGCCTTTATCCTATTTTTCAGTATTCGAACATGTCTTTCCGCTAAACCGTTTGATGCTGGATGCCCTGGTGCAATCAATTTTTGAACAATTCCAAATTCCCTGCAATATTGACGTGATAACGTCTTATAAATTGGTTTACCGGGAGACACTTCAAGAAACTGCGTTACGCTCCGCTCACGGAGGGGGTGCAGCTCGGCGCTCCTTAATGGGCGGGCGGCCCCTCCCCTTCCCCGGCGCTCACAAAAGCGGGAGCGCCCCGCCCCCCTTCCCTGGCACTCACTCCCCCCCCCCACCCATGGGAAATACCTACTACCTATGGGAAATACCTACTCTGTGCAACTTGACAAAGAATTTTATTTTATCCTTCTTCCTACTATACGAATGAATATTAACATTAAAATTATTTTACCACTCAAAGTCGTTGTCACGTAAAACTTTCGCCCGTATACCGACTTTACAGGCAACAACACAGGGTTTTTTTTTTTGTAAAAATTTCGCTCGTAAAAATTGTCGCGTTATCTGAAACAATAGCTAGAGGATAACCATGTACTCCAAAAATATCATTGAGCAATTCGACAGTTGATTCAGATGTTGGTGCTGACTTTAGAATTTTGATTTCGAAAAATTTGAAAAATAATGGGGTATTTCAGTAAATTTTTTTTATTTTTTTAAAGGGTATGGCTCAGGAATAACGGTAATCGGGTCTGTTCGTCGAGAAAATGTTTTTAAAAAATCAGAGAAGCTAAGGAAAGTTGAAGATTTGAATGGTGTGACGTAGTTAGCCAATCGTGACGTAGCTAGCCAACTGTCTTTGAAAAAAGTATCCATGCACAGAAACCCTTGGGGGACCTCTTGGATACTACAAAATAGTACTCACACAGGCGCGCGGCGTAGTCTGCAGCGTAGTCCTTGCCTAGTGTGTGTGCATTTATAGCGGCCCGCCTTTTTCAAACGTGTGATCTCTTTAATTAATTTTTCTACCACATTTTATAGTATCATTGGGCTAAAAGTTGGGGTATGTAGGTTTTCAAGGGTGCTGAATCCAAATTTGAGGTCAAAAACCTGAATTTCCGACCCACCGAAATACCCCATTGTGGCACTCTTCAATCAAATACTCCAGTTGGCGTGGGAGTTCTTTGCATGCATACTCTGCACATAAATGCAGGGAATGACATACACATCGAAAAACAACTAAATCTGGGACAATTGCTTTTAGGAGAACAGAAAAGGAAGGTCGGGCTCCTACCATCACATTTGCATTATCAGTGCCGATCCCTATTAGGTTCTCCAATTTTAAGTTGTCCTTCTCCAACTGAGTTTTAACTGCTGTGAATATTCCCTCAGCCGTGCAGTTTTCTATTGTGACAATCCTGTAAAAAGTTGTAACAAGCCGTTTTTTCTTTGAGAAAGTACCTATTTGATTATTATGCACAAGTTTTGGTGGTGGTTACAACTGTGCTCTCATCTATAATAAGTGAATAGTTGGCGTCATGCACATCTTCCACTAGGCATTCTAACATACTTGGCCCAACCACATTTTTAATTAGCATAGTACACTCAGCTCTATGAAGCTTGATATCAGTTAGTAAGGCCGACTCAGTGTCCAACGTTTTGACTAGTTCACTCAAATGATTTATGCAGTTGATTGAACAATGTTCTGCTACAAAGGCACTTAGTTTTAATTCAATAATTTTAATTGCGCGAGGTTTGGCACAGAAAACAGTGAGTGGTTTTGTTGACTGGACAACTAGAGAATGTTTGGCTGCTCGCTTCTTAGTTTTAGCGTGGTTAACCGAGTCTTTTTTGTGCGCAATAAGGGAACACTTGCAGTATTTACAGTAAGCCCTCGAAGAATCATTCGCATCGCTTGTAATCCAATCTGTAAATAAAGTAACTACTCAAGCAACTACTCATTCCTAATTAAAATCAATCATACTCGATGCAAGAACAATTCTTAGCCAAGTGTTAGTATACGCCTAAACAAAACAAGCACTATTGCAGTCAAAATGCACGCTTACCTTTCAAATCCTTTTCACTTTCCCAGCTCTTCAAGTACCCTTGAGAGTACTTCCAACATCCAGCTTTGGGTCCAGCACTTGCCATCGCATTAATATATATAGTAAAGTAATGATATGTTGTGTGCTATGATGCCTAGTGAGTAGAATATTATTGAGGTAAGCTTGGCCAATCTAGACTTGTGGTGACCTTGTCTATTGAACCAAGACGTTCCCCATGAGTCCCTGGGATAAAACGGATTGGTTCAATGAACAAGTTCACCAAAAGTCTAGATTGATGAAGCTTACCTCAAAAATATAGTAGAGTATTAAAAAAGACACTAATAGACGGACGAAATATACGCATACGACTAGGAGCACGAACGAACGAATAAAACTAAACTTAGAAAATGCTTGCGAAAGATCAAAGATCGAAGAAGAGCTTCTTCTTCTTCTTCCACTTCCGAGTTGATTGTCCTGGCCTCAGCCATGCCGGATATAAGTATGAAGAAGAGCAGAGAACTACAAGCAGGCATGCCTCAATCAGGGTAGTGGTAGTAACTCCAAAATTATAGTCCCATTGAGCTCACGATAGACATTGGTAAATTCGGTGAAGTTTTTCACTCCATCGAATATCCATATATTACCTACTGCTATTTCAATTGCTGATTCATTTTTATTCTCCCCAAATCCGGTAAAAAACCCCAAAAAATTTCTTCCCCCAAAATCCCCCTGTCTAGAAACACACAGTCCCCGCCACGCATCGACCTAGTATCCAATTGTAAGCCGCTGTTGCTTTAGCCTGTTTGCTTATCAAATTGGGTACCAGTGGTAGAAGGCAAATCCCACCGCTGCCACCAATTTGTAAGCCGGTGTGCTTTTCTTGGCTTGACAAATGGGATACCAGTATTGAGTACAAGTCCCAACACTGCCACCAATTTGTAAGCCCGCTTGTCCAGGTAAAGTTGACAAATGAAGTTAGTTACCTGACCCAAGCAGCAACTGAGTAGAATCCTGAAGGGAATCTACCCTGTGTTTGACTGTGAAATGGGGGGAGTCAAAAAAGACCGAAACAACTTAAATCTACGTTAATTTTAGGATAATATAGGGTAATTACCTGTGAAGTATGGTAGCTCTTCGAAGGTGTTGACTCCTGGGTTGATAAAAATAATAATAATGATGCTTTGAAACCTGAAGGGTGTTTTATTTTACCTCGGACCTCCAAGCGTGTCCCGTGCCAGAAGGGCGTGTCCTCTGTGTCACTTGTGTCTTCGTGTTTGAGACACGAGTAACCCAGTTGACCACGAGGTTGTGTTCTTCTCAGAAATTGTGTCCTAAGGACACGACCTGATGGGTCTGAAACGCAATAAAGAGATTATGAAATTTGACTTAGTTATTTTAAGAGGCGTCTGGAGATCGAGCGGCTCGTCCTCGACCCAAGCGCTCCCAGCGGCCTTCCCGCTAACTCTCTTATCTCTTCTTTTCTCAATTTTTCCTCCACTCCACTTCCACCCGGTTTGTTGTCATTTCTCTGTGCGCTGTCGTATTGCTGTTCCTAGTTTTCTAGCTGTTTTCGATCGTTTCTAGTTCTGTTTAAGTAGAGTTAAAGTTTGTAGTCCTGTGTTGTGAGTTCTAATTTTGCGTTTCTGTTTATGGTTACCAGATTTTCAAAATTATTTTTGTATTTTGGGGGAAGATATTAATAAGGTTTCAAAACTAAACCGTTCCTGTTTATGGTTACCAGATTTTCAAAATTATTTTTGTATTTTGGGGGAAGATATTAATAAGGTTTCAAAACTAGAGCGTTTCTGTTTATGGTTACCAGATTTTCAAAATTATTTTTGTATTTTGGGGGAAGATATTAATAAGGTTTCAAAACTAAACCGTTCCTGTTTATGGTTACCAGATTTTCAAAATTATTTTTGTATTTTGGGGGAAGATATTAATAAGGTTTCAGCAATGTGGGACTAAATTTTTGCAGTGTCCATCTCTTATGCTTATACAGTTACAAGGATCCTGTTATAAGTATCGTCATCCTTAACTCTTGGTAATAGTTCTAACTGTATGTTAACTTCGTTATTTGTTCAAAGAATGATATTCGACGTCTAAGCTAGAAACAGTTCCTGTCTGTTCCATGATCTTATACTTGGGTCAAAGTTACACCTGGTATTTTCCAGTTTCTATTTTTCTGTCCAAGACTGAAGACATTTAGACATGGGCTGTGAACGAAAAAGTCTGAAAAATAAAATAGCTTACCTATAACAAAATATTTTGCCAATAAAAATCATACTTATAGCTTGCGTTTTCATCCTACCATCCCTTGCCACTCCTTATTTTTTATTGTAAGGTTGTGCCTGCTTATTTTGTTCATAAGGGGCTGTCATTTTGAGGGATACATTTTCAGAGTTTTGAAATGCAACTTTGGACTATTTATTTTGTACCTATTTGGCTGGCAGATGAACTAGCCAAGGGTTTAGTAAGAACAATTTTCGAACCCAATTTTAAATAAACAAAAAGAACGTTAAAATCTAGGATTGAATCTAAATACCTATGAAATGGAGATATGACTTTACCTTTCGAAAGGTATTATTGCACGGAACAATGCTACGTACAAGAAAGAAAATGGAATATTTAAGAAACTAAGTCAATCTTGTTTGACAACATAGAAATTGAGCCATATTACGGAATAGGGCAATTCATGATCATTTTAGCTCAACCTTAAAACGGATTTCCATTTTTTTTTTTCAAAAATTATTTTTTTAGACGACTGCAATAGCTTCATTTTTTTGGAAAATTCTCTACAAGTGCCTTCGGTTACCGAAGTATGAAGCTTGTCTTGTAAAAACGATTACCTATTTATTTAGGTAGGTACTTAGGAAGGAAAAAGGTTTTTGTATTGACCTGGACGGACTACCTACTCCAACCATTGATGAGACCCTCACCGAAGTTCAACATGCACCTATTATTATTATAAAGTACCTACCTACCTATTATCATCATCACGGTTGAGAAAACGCTGCAAATTAGGGTTGAATGGGTTTATGATTCAACAGTTTAGTGGGATAAATCAACGAAAACAAACCTGGAGCAGTGGATTGTTCAGCAGATTAAGGTTTTTGAACGCCAAGTGCCTTTTCCCCCACTAAAGTACCTACAGCTAGCCAGGTGATGATCCGGGAGTGTTTACAATGGTTTCAGCAAAAAAAAAAAAACATGGAAAGTGATAATCCACTCGCTAAGTTTCCCGAGTATGGCTGATTTTCCCTCATCAGCAATATTTTATGCTCAACCATAGCTTCACACTCAACCTCCAAGGGCACACTCCCATTTAGCGCGAGAACGAGATAAGAGAGTTAGCAGGAAGGCTGCTGGGAGCGCTTGGGTCGAGGACGAGCCGCTCGATCTCCAGACGCCTCTGTTATTTTACCCCTAGTTGCTGATACTGATCTGATGCAGGGTGAACTCACAGATAACCACAGAAATGGAGTAAAATACCAGATAAGAAATTTATTATACAAGTATGGAATGTTTTGGTTGAACTCAACAAAGATATACAAGCCTGAAGGGCGCAGTTTCTGACGTTACAAGTAATTAAAAATGGACAATTTCACAATGAAAATAAAATGGTTTAAATGATCAACTTTCTTACAAGCAATACCTTCAGTGTCCTTTCTCTTTACAGTTTTCAATGCCGTGTCTTTACCGTGTCTCCGTGTCTTATCAATATTACAATTTGAATCTTTCTCGTTTTCCGTTTTACAAAGCTTTACTGTACCAAATTTTCCAATAGAATCAACTCTAGTTACTACACTGTTTATCGTCACCTGCCTAATTATTTTGGCCAAAATAGATTAGGTTATATTTGTCTGTGCACTCACGTGTTGGGCCCGAAGGTATCCTCGACGGTCTTGATGCGGATGATTTTGTGGGGATGATGTCTCGAATAGTCCAGGGGAATTTACTACCACTGACTTTAGAGAACAAGGGATGGGGGTGACTTTCAGCCGGAACTTAGTCGTCGCGCTTTTGGGGGAAGAACGTTCGGCCGGGACCTACTTGTTCGAGCTCTCAGGACCGTGTGATGGCCGACGTGGGCCGCCCGGTCTAGAACGTTTCCCCCTCCTCTCAGTCACGTGATCCACGGCCTCCTGTAGTCCTCAGGCTGCCATCCGGCTTTGGTCGAAGCCCCTTGCTGCTGCTGTGGACACAAGCAGCTGGTGTCTTTCTTTGGTTTCGTGGTTGAATCAGGGCTCGGACGCCTCAGATGGTGTTCGGCGTCCTTATTGTAGGGGGGCGGACCACGCCCCCGTAGAGCTGGCCCGGATTACCCCTCCACAGTCCTTCGCCGCAGGTGGCTCTGTGGGGGCGGCATCTTGGGGTTCAGGAAGGGGGGTGTTGTTGACTTACCCCAGCCCCGTCACATTGGTATCATTCGTGAGCAGGGGCTCACACAATAGTGGGATACTAGGTCCATGGCGCCACGCCATTTGGAGCAGTAGTGAATGGCCACCTTTAAGGTTTGTTCGGCTAATGATTCCGAATGGTTTGGAATGGTTCCCACCTCCTTTGGGGCGTTCGTTTAGGCCCAGAACCATGGACCTAGTATCCCTACTAGGATACCTAGGATACTAGGTCCATGCCCAGAACTGGTTCGGAACTGTCAGTCTGCTGTTTGTTTAGGCATCCGGAACCGTCTAGAACCAGTTCTACCAGTTCTGAGATTTTCTCGGGATCAACAGTCCCACACATGCGCACTAGATAATAGAGAGTTCCTAGTAGGGTCGATCCGGCGCGCTGGAACTGGATCGTCCGCCATGTTTTCAATATGGCGCGCCTGATTGCCTCCTAGTGGCCGTATCTGATTTGGCACTGGATTGAGAGTGTGTGTGTAATACGTCATGTTGTATCAAAAACCACTAGGAACTCTCTATTAGAGAGTTCCAATACGGCACTGTATTGTTACGGTCAAAAAGTCACTAGGAGGCAATCCGGAGTGCCGTATTGAAAACATGGCGGACGATCCGGTTCCAGCATGCCAGATCTAAGCTGAACCAAACCCACTAGGAACTCTCTATTACGCTTATCAGATAGTCTTATCGTTTCGCTTATCATCCATTTTTTGTTTATCTTATCGTAGTCTCTTATGGTCTATCATCAGGGTTTTTGGTAATCCTTTCGAAAAATTCTCATGAAGTTTTCGAAATCGGATGATAAATTAAAATGTTTGTTCATCTTCGTGACTGTCCAAAAATTACAATAAACATAGGTATACCTAGTAACATCATAGTACATTTAGTAACACATTGACAATGAGAAAACCAAAACGTAGGCTCTTTAAGAGAGAATAAAGTCCTGGAACTTAGAAGGCATCCTGGTGGCATGGGTAGACCTTCAGGGACCTTCTTCGGAAGCTGTCTCCTATTCAGCAATTGAGTCTTCTTCCACTGGGGATCTTGGAGATGACACCACATGATATTGGATGATGTCACCACAGTCTCCCCTCTAGCTGCTGTTATCAGTGAGCCTCTAACATCCACAACTGTATGTATATGGATCAGGGTCAAAGTTAGGGGGATATTTGTTCCGTTTTGGCTGAAGAACCATCACCTGGTCACCAACATCGATATTGTGAGGTTGAGTCCAACGCCTGTTGTTGACATACTCCTTCAACCTCAACTTGCTTTGAGCGTCCATTAGCTTGAGCTGCTCGTCAAGCTCATCTTGCTGTGCAGGCAAATAGCTAGGCAGGAACGTCTGGAAATTACAGCGAAGTAAGGCTGCTGGGGGTCAGGGGTGGCTGCTGATAGGAGCATAGTGCACCCCCAGCCAATTAAAAGAGAAAAAAAATCAAAGTTACTTAGTTCCTCTGGGTTTGAAGAGTAAGTTGGCTAGTGACAGAAGACACGATCATAGGCTCTGTGCTAATTGAATCCACACGCAAAAACAGTGGCGGGGAGCTCCCTCTTTTCTGACCAATCAGCGGTGGTCCGCACAAATCCAGTTTTATGCGCCGTTCTGGACTAGGGTGACGTGTTTCGAGGGAGGTGTGCTCGTGAGATTGACCAACCAGAGAGCACGAAATGTGACCTTGAGGAGCAGCCCGGAGGTTGTGCACCTGGGGTGTGTGAGTGAGTCTCCAATCTCCAATTTTCCTGGCTGACTGGTTTCCCAGTTTCCTTATCGTAAACAAACAGAACTGATAAGGGTATTTCCCGTTTTTCGTTTTTGGTCCACCGTTTTGTTCAAAGTATTGTGATTATTTAGAAGTGTTGTAGGTACCTACTATGAATAATTCGGTGCATTACATTAACGTAAACTATTCGTGTTTGTCGGTCGTGGAAAAGTGCAATATTCCAGAAACCCCCTTGCTGTCTCTACCTGGACTCCAGCAGATGTTGATATTTAAAAATCGTGCAGATTCGTACCGTAAGTTTAATGTCAAATAATATTCGACTTTCTATAATATTATTATAAGAAGGTAGATTGGCTTTGCAGGTGTTGTAATTAGCTGAAAATCTCTACTCTTCACACAAACTTCTTCCATGCGCCTTCCATACAGCAACCGCCAACAGCTGTCCGCCACCACCGATGAGGACACGCGAGTGCGCCACCATCGCGGCCCTTCCAGCAACCAGCCGCAAGATGGCCGAGGGGATATAGGGGCCTGCCCCCTCCCTCGACCCTCAGTCTGAAGTCACGCGTCTCGCAGTTGTCGAACCCAGCTCCAGTACTCAATCCCCTCTAAACTTAGTGTCGCGGAACGAACTGAGAATCGTAGTGAAGTGCAACCCACGGGACATTTCCAATAGCCGTTCCAAGAATCCCGCCAGTCTTCGTTCTTGAGACATCCGCAAGCTAAGGCCCGGACTCAAGACGTTGCCGCCAACTCTCCATTTTCGCCGACCCGAACTGGTACGCCGTTCGAACCCCGGAACGAGGCAAGTTTGCCCCGGTCCCAGGCATCCCCCTTCAGCACTGCAGGAAGAAGAGGCCCTGAAGCAATATACCGCCACGGAGATCTACACTGATCCAAGCTAGGCCAAGGGTGAGCAACATTCCCTCATAATTTCTGTAAGCGCTTACAAACTACTCAAAATCTGGCAAAACCCCCCCCCTCATAATTTAACGTCCTGTAAAAGAAATAGGAAAGTAAAGAGAAACGCAAATTGTAAAGATAGTTCAGTTGTAACGAGAAACCGTAATCTAAGTAGTTTTTGTTGTGAAGAACGATTGTATTTTCAGTAGTAAAGTCAGAAGACTAAGTCATAATTTGTATAAGTAGAATCAAGTTCCTACATAAATATTATTTTCTTATAAGCATAATATTGCAAGTAACAACAAAGTACAATTATTTTTAGTAGCATACTTATTGCGAATTTCGTGCATAATTTCTTAAAGTCAAGTGTGATTTCATTGATCGTTATCAAATACATTTTCAATCATATTGATATATTTTCAAGTATCTTTTCGAATATATTACTGATTATTCTTGTCGACGGTTCCATCAGAACCCTCGTAAATCCGCTTCACGGTAATCAACTTATAATTTTCTGAATAAAAACCCTACGTGTTTTTAACCTTTGCAGTACTTATTTCAGAGTTTTGACCCTTTCCAATTCCGTTGGACTCAGGTATTTTGCACTTATATAATTTGGGTTTTTCCTGAGGTCAATAATCGACCCAGGTGGTGGCAGCAACCCTAGGAACTTCTCAGGTAGAATCTTTCATCCTCTGGGCTCTAGTTCAAGATATCTTTCTACCTAGAATTTCCTAGCCTCACTTAGTTGGGATTTTTGTACCAGCTTTTAAAGGATTAGGATCAGTTCATAAAGTAACTCTTCATTTTGAAGTCAGTATTTAATTTAGCATCACAAAGTTTTCTAGTAAACCTTTCGCCTTTTTGCTTTGGTCATCACGCACTACCATAATAGTAAAGCCATTTTCACCTTCGGAGATCTCGACGCAGTCGTAGACTCAGGTAAGCAGAATCACCTAATCCCTTGTTGTACAAATATATATGTTTACTGGGGTAAGATAATTCAAGTTTAAGAATCAAAATCATAAACCCTTTTAAATTCATAAATCCCAAATCATTAGATTGATAATTTCTCATAACCTTAACTCCAAGTTAGATACCCAAATTCTAAAGATTACATCTGGTGACCAGCGGTAGGATCAACGAAAGTTACGATTTTCAGAACCCACAAACAAAAGCAAATACCAGTCCTGGAATTGAGAGGTGGTTGAACCACTGAAATTTGGAACATTAAAATAGGAATCATCAGTAATTTTGCATATATTTGATATTTTATTTTCTTTATATTAACGCATTATCACACTTTTAGTACACGCACAAATTGTACAGACAAAAGATTCAGCCGGAGAGTGAGAGGAGCGCAGAGAGTTCAATTCAGTACGCAATTCGTACTAATTATTGTGCATATTGTCAACTATTACCACTCCACAATCCGCCTATTCCGTTTCGTACAAATATTTCATTCGAACCACCACGTGTTCGAGAACCATCGTATCGCAAACCGTTCGAACCACCACGTGTTTGAGAACCATCGTGTCGCAAACCGTTCGAACCACCACGTGTTTGAGAACCTTAGTATTTTGTTCGGACCAGAACTCAGTCCGACCCGACTTCAAACCATAACCGTACCTCGTCCGAACCAGTTCCTAGTTCGAACCGAGTCAGTACGCGGACCAGACCCATATCATACCAATCGTAGAACGAACCGCTTCACGGTTCGAACCAAGTCTTCGTTCGTACCGAATCGAATTTCGTACCGATTCGCGATCCGAACCAGTAGTTTTGTAAATTAGTATAGGGAACGAACCGCTTCACGGTTCGAACTAAATTCAGTATTCCAGTGGTACGTAGGTCGACCCAGTCACGGTTCGAACCTACACATTTAAGTAAATTTAAATAAAATTTTGAGCAATTAACCACATTTTTTTTCTTGCATAGTAAATTTCATTAGAAAAGTTAATAGTAAAATTCGTCGATTACCCTACATTTTGACATCATTCAAAAGAAGTTTTTTTTTGGGTAAAAAGGATTGGATCAAATTCGCCAAACCCCCTCGACTACCGATTCAGCGTTGCGGGAAAGTAAAGTGAATTTTTTTTCATATATTACCGGGCTTTTCTTGTATACCCTTTTACTGTGACGAATTCAAACAACGACATCATGGCTTCTGGAGACGACAAAGTAACTGCAGAATTGGCCGATGCCATGACGGAGGCTATGAACAGGATGGGAGAATTCTTCCGAACCGCACAAACCCCAGCTCAAGGTCAAAACCAACAACCACGAGACCTGCCACGATCCTTGTTTCTAGAAATAGAACCTTGGAATCCGGACGACTCCGATGCCATCTCAGCAGCCTCATTTTTCGCCGAGGTAGACCAAGCCACCCATGATTTGGATCAGGAGCAGAAACTCAGATTTCTTCGTACCCGACTCCGTGGAGGGGCTAAGCGATTCCTTCAAGAAGATTTAGGAGCCCAACCGTATACCAACCTCCGCGACGCTATTCTCCAGTGGTACGAGAGTGAAGACCCTGAAAAAGCCATGATACGCCTATGGACCACTAAACGACAACCTGAGGAAAGCATACGACGATTCGCCGAGAAGCTCATCGCAACCGCGAAGACCGCAGTCCGCAACGAGGTTAACCTTACCGCAGCACAACAACGGGAGTGGGTGAAGATGAAGACCCTTCGAGCTTTCGTACGAGGAATAAATAAGGAAATTAGTCCTTTCCTCCAGAGTAACCTACCCGACACACTGGAAGAAGCGGTTAAGCGTGCGGAAGACCTCGACGACGACCACCAAAGCGAGAAGGCTGCCGACTTCAAATGGGATATAGCCGGAGTTCTTAACAAAGATTCCCTCAAATGTTATACGTGCGGAGAAACCGGACATTTCGCCGGAAAGTGCCCTCAGAAGACAACACCGCAGGGACCAAGTAGAAGTCAGATGACGACGCCGCCTCATACCGGACAGAGTAGACCCGGCTGGAAGCAACCCTCACCGAGCCCCCGATACCCGTGTCTGTACTGTGGAGACTATAGTCATTTCCCTGTAAACTGCCCGCACGGCATACAGAGTGCGATTTTCTGTGATTTTTGCGGAGCTCGAGAACATCTGGAGAACGAGTGCCTGCGAAAGAAGAAAATGATGCCAGTGTCGCAACCTCGAGGAAGTGTCACCAGTCCCACAGCCGCCGTAGTAACACTACCGCCCGAAGACATTCCGGAAGAAGAAATTCGCGGAGATGAGATAATAGCCTTCCAAGCCACCGTAAACTGTACCACACGCCCGATGATCCGGATGAAAATTGGATTAGGCAAATACAACCGCGATGTCATCCTGGATACCGGCGCCGCCGTCTCCGCTTTGTCACACCCTGTACCGGGAGTTCCAGTTCAACCCACAACCACTGAACTTTGGGGAGCAGACGGTCAGAGACTACCCCTGATGGGAACGCAGGAACTGCCCGTGCGCCTTGGCGACAAGCGAACCTCGCATCGGTTCTACGTTTTCGAAAGGCCAGATTCACACCTGGACCTGATGGGCCTAGACTTATTAGGAAAGTTTCCCATCGAGATACGTACGGACACAGGACTTGTCACAATGATGAATAGCGAGACCGGCGGACAACTGGTTCTTGGCGCCGTTTGGGAAAGCTCCAAGATGCTGAAGCATCTACGTCACCTGAAGATAAAGACCAAGAATGTTGAACCTTCCCGATCTTCATGCCACGCGAGTCCATCCGCAAAGAGACGACCTTCAACTAATCCCGATCCCCAGCTGTTCGATCCACGTGAACCCACACCCAAGAAGTTCCGACCAACCCCCGTGAGAGCCACGGCAGTGGGAGCGGTGGTACCCGAGGGTATGCAGAATTTGGAAGAACTTCCCACGGAGGTTTGGGACGATCAGCCCTCACATGAAGATACATTGACGCACATCCGTCAGCAACTAAGTCATCTGGTCAGTAACGACCAAAGAAGAGTCGAAAATTGTCTCCTGCAAAATATCCACCTTTTTGATAAACCTGGAAGGGAAGGCTGCACTATGGCTGTGTCTCATGAGATCGAAACGGGAGAGGCTGGACCAACCTGCCGGAAACCCTACCCGGTACCCCATGCTCTGAGAGGATTCGTCGAAGAACAAGTTCACGACATGCTGGCGGAGGGGGTCATCAGGCCATCACGAAGCCCGTGGAACGCGCCAATCGTTGTGGCTAAGAAAAAGACCCCTCCTGGAGAACCCCAACGTTGGAGATTCTGTACCGACTATAGGGAATTGAATTCAATCACGAAGGGAAACAAATACCCCTTACCAAGACTGCTGGAGACCCTTTCCTTGATGGGAAACAGTAAGTGGTTCACAACCCTTGACTTGACAATGGGTTACCACCAGATACCCGTCGCCGCCGAGTCGCAGGAAAAGACCGCCTTCACTGCTTTGAATCGACACTTCGAATACACGCGCATGCCGTTTGGGTTAAAGAACGCGCCAGCAACCTTCCAAGCGGCCATGAATGACGTCCTGGACGGAATCATCGGAAATGGATGTCTGATCTATTTGGACGATGTAATTCTCTTCACTGAAGACGTGGACTCTCACTTGGAGTTGTTGCAGACAGTGTTGAAACGCTTTGAAGAAACGGGGTTCAAATTGAATCTGCGAAAATGCGAGTTTTTGAAGGATCGTGTCAGTTTCCTCGGACACGTGGTGACGGCTGAAGGAGTCGAAATGGATCCCGAGAAGATAAGTACAATCCGTGATCATCCAGTGCCGGCCACTGCCCGCGACGTCCGTTCTTTTCTCGGTCTAGCCGGATTCTACCGACGTTTCATCGAGAACTTCTCTGAAATTGTAGTCCCGCTGAACCAGCTCTTGAGGAAGAACGCGCCGTTCATCTGGACCGAAGCGCAGCAGTCCGCCTTTGAAACTTTGAAGAATGCACTGATGACCAAACCGGTACTCGCATATCCGGATTTCGATCTACCCTTCGTACTGTCCACTGACGCCTCTGGAAAAGCCGTCGGTGCTGTTTTGTCCCAAGAAAAGGACGGAGAAAGTCATCCAGTAGCATATGCAAGCCGGGTATTAAATGATGCTGAAACTCGATACTCAACCACCGAGCGTGAGTTGCTTGCTGTGGTCTGGGCGGTACGCCACTTTCAGGAATTTCTCCTGGGCCGCCGATTTATACTTCAAACCGACCACGCCGCACTCACCGCCGCCATGAACATCCGAGATCCCACCTCCCGCATTGGAAGATGGATTCTCCGACTCACCGAGTACGAGTACGAGGCTAGATACAGACCAGGTTCAAAAATGAGTCATGTTGATGGACTGAGCAGGATCCCGATTGGAGCCATCACCAGCTTAAGCATGCCGCGAGAATTGCTTCTGGCAGCGCAGGCGCTGGATCCATGGATTCGAGCTCTGGAGAACACCAACACCAACCCACGAATACGAAAAGAAGGGGAATTCTGGAAATTCGCCACCGAAGTTAACGGACGCGAAGAATTGGTGCCCCTAATACCGCAGACTTTGAGGCGATGGTTCCTGACGAATTGCCATGAACAACTTTGGGCAGGTCACCCGGGCATCGATGTGACGGAAAGTATCGCGCGACGTTATGGATACTGGCGAAAGATGGCTAGGGACGTCAAGAACTTTGTACAAAGCTGTCCGCAATGTCAAAGACGTAACACCCCAAGCAACCTCACTCCGCCGATACAACGTCCCGAACTTCCTACCCGGGTAGGACAAATAGTCGGTATTGACTACGTCGGTCCTCTGAAAGGAGCTCAGACTACCAAGTACCTGCTGACGGTGGTCGACCATTTCTCCAAGTACGCCGAAGTTTATGTCACACCAAACTGCACAGCAGAAACCACGGCCAGACTGCTGACCACGAGATATCTCCCGTCACATGGAGCGCCAGAAGTGCTTGTATCGGACAGGGGAGCCGCATTCATCTCCAGCGTGATCAAGGAGCTTTGTGACAACTGGAACATCCGCCACATCCAGACATCATCATACCATCCGCAGAGCAATGGTGTTTGCGAACGATTCCATCGTACGCTGGCAAACATCGTTGCTAAGCTCCAGGATAAGGTGCGAGGATGGGAAGCAGCTCTGCCTTTCGCCCTGGCGGCTTACAGAAATCTGCCCCACCATAGCACTGGTTATTCACCATACCAGCTCACTTATGGTCGGGAAGTACGGCTCCCAAACACCAGCGAGCTAGTCACCACCAACGACACCACGAACAAACCATCCGAGCCCTGTTTCCAGCAAATCCGGAAAATTGCGGAGAGCCAGATAAGGCGAGCTTGGCACGCCAGAGAAAAGGCGATCAACAACAGACGCCACATGAGAGAATTCGAGGTAGGCCAGCCAGTATACGCCCGCCAGATGGTCTCCCCGACAGACGTCGCCCGAAAGTTTTGGAGTCCATGGTTAGGGCCCCTCAAAATCGTCCGACGGCTCACCGACGTGAACTACGAGGTTGAAGACGCCACGGGGAAAACAACCAAGTATCACCTCAGCCGTCTGAAACCGGCCTTCGTTGAGAGAATACCGGACGAAGCCATAACCCGGGAGGAGCCGCACTCGCGCGAGGCCCCCGCACCAGCTCCGTCGCCCGGACCCTCTCAACCCAGCCTGGATCCCTGGTTAGAGTCCGACGACGAGAATGAGCCGGAACTCGTCGAGACCACCTGTGTGACTCCGGACGTCGAACGCCTGCTGCAGGACAGTACACCATCACAGGAGCACCCTACAACGGGAAACACATTGCCCACGACCACCACTGCCGGAACAACACCATACAACCTTCGACCCCGAAAGATCGTCGACTACAAAAGGTTACATACCGGCAGAGTCTCCGTCGTCGACATTGGTCCCGAAGAGGAGGCTGGATAACCTGTAAAAATTAAAGAAATTATTATACCTGTAATTAAAAAAAAAAAAAAAAAAAAAAAAAAAAAAAAAAAAAAAAAAAAAAAAGGGTCATTATTCAGTTATTTATAGTTTAACAATGTCATAAGTCAAATCAAAAGATATCACATACCGACTTAGCATTCTTCTTTCACTTACCTCAACCCTGAATCCGGACGTCTAGGGGAAACCAAGGCACTTGATCCATCCAATACCTACCGTAGGAGGGGGGTCGAGAACTGTTGAGCCCTGAACATCTAGGAGGTTGCTAACGATGTCGCGAACGCGCACGGTTAGGCGGAGTTATGGAGTGAGAGCATGCGAGGTCGGAGTAGTCAGTAAGACGGCTGGTTCTTTTGTTTCAGGACGATGGCGTTTCCAAAACCCCGACTAGAGCCAGTACCCGATATTGAGGTAGGAAGCGACGAATGGGTAGAACGCACGGTAACCTGCATTGCGCAGCTACATACGTGGCTGGTCAAATTCGGGGAGATGCCGGAGCAACGTAAAGAGATCATGACCTGCATCGCAAACCTGTCACACAACATGAGCAAAGCAGTTCGCTCCAGCGCAGCAAATCTCGCCCCAGCTGGGACGCCCAACCCCGTGGAGGAACTGCGATGCGAATTGCGTGGGCTACAGCAACGCGTCATGGCCATCCAGAGCAGCAACGAGCTCAACCAATCCACTGCTTCCCTGGAGAACGCTTGGGAGTCCGCAACTGGAGAAACTTCCACTCCGAAACGCCGAGCTCGTCAGTCCTCTTCCTCATCATCCTCCTCGTCTGATTCTGACGACGACGAGAAGACGAAGGGCGACACAAAGAAACCGGCAGCAAAACGGCTCGTAGAGGAGGAACCTTCACCAGCATTCTCTCCTGTTACCCCAGCACGCAAAGAGGAGCCAGCTGAGCCGACAACCTCAGGAGCTGCACCCTGCCCCGTCTGTGATCGCATTCCGAAGGAGTTCCTCAAATTCCGGTGCTCAAGCTGTAAAAGTTTCTGGAATCGTCTAGTCGCCTCCTGCCAGAAATACGCCGTCGACCATCCCTCGTACCCACAGCCGTGTCTCCGTAAGGAACACGAGGAATCCCGACCACCAAAGTGTCCAGGCTGCAGACGTTGGCGCTACGAGGTAGCACTGCTGACCATCACCCCGGAGACCAAGCTGCCGATTCCTTCCGTTACCAGAGTTGAGAAGTAGCCGATGAGGGCATCGGCCGAGAGAGAAGGAGGGGGTGTAATTAGCTGAAAATCTCTACTCTTCACACAAACTTCTTCCATGCGCCTTCCATACAGCAACCGCCAACAGCTGTCCGCCACCACCGATGAGGACACGCGAGTGCGCCACCATCGCGGCCCTTCCAGCAACCAGCCGCAAGATGGCCGAGGGGATATAGGGGCCTGCCCCCTCCCTCGACCCTCAGTCTGAAGTCACGCGTCTCGCAGTTGTCGAACCCAGCTCCAGTACTCAATCCCCTCTAAACTTAGTGTCGCGGAACGAACTGAGAATCGTAGTGAAGTGCAACCCACGGGACATTTCCAATAGCCGTTCCAAGAATCCCGCCAGTCTTCGTTCTTGAGACATCCGCAAGCTAAGGCCCGGACTCAAGACGTTGCCGCCAACTCTCCATTTTCGCCGACCCGAACTGGTACGCCGTTCGAACCCCGGAACGAGGCAAGTTTGCCCCGGTCCCAGGCATCCCCCTTCAGCACTGCAGGAAGAAGAGGCCCTGAAGCAATATACCGCCACGGAGATCTACACTGATCCAAGCTAGGCCAAGGGTGAGCAACATTCCCTCATAATTTCTGTAAGCGCTTACAAACTACTCAAAATCTGGCAAAACCCCCCCCCTCATAATTTAACGTCCTGTAAAAGAAATAGGAAAGTAAAGAGAAACGCAAATTGTAAAGATAGTTCAGTTGTAACGAGAAACCGTAATCTAAGTAGTTTTTGTTGTGAAGAACGATTGTATTTTCAGTAGTAAAGTCAGAAGACTAAGTCATAATTTGTATAAGTAGAATCAAGTTCCTACATAAATATTATTTTCTTATAAGCATAATATTGCAAGTAACAACAAAGTACAATTATTTTTAGTAGCATACTTATTGCGAATTTCGTGCATAATTTCTTAAAGTCAAGTGTGATTTCATTGATCGTTATCAAATACATTTTCAATCATATTGATATATTTTCAAGTATCTTTTCGAATATATTACTGATTATTCTTGTCGACGGTTCCATCAGAACCCTCGTAAATCCGCTTCACGGTAATCAACTTATAATTTTCTGAATAAAAACCCTACGTGTTTTTAACCTTTGCAGTACTTATTTCAGAGTTTTGACCCTTTCCAATTCCGTTGGACTCAGGTATTTTGCACTTATATAATTTGGGTTTTTCCTGAGGTCAATAATCGACCCAGGTGGTGGCAGCAACCCTAGGAACTTCTCAGGTAGAATCTTTCATCCTCTGGGCTCTAGTTCAAGATATCTTTCTACCTAGAATTTCCTAGCCTCACTTAGTTGGGATTTTTGTACCAGCTTTTAAAGGATTAGGATCAGTTCATAAAGTAACTCTTCATTTTGAAGTCAGTATTTAATTTAGCATCACAAAGTTTTCTAGTAAACCTTTCGCCTTTTTGCTTTGGTCATCACGCACTACCATAATAGTAAAGCCATTTTCACCTTCGGAGATCTCGACGCAGTCGTAGACTCAGGTAAGCAGAATCACCTAATCCCTTGTTGTACAAATATATATGTTTACTGGGGTAAGATAATTCAAGTTTAAGAATCAAAATCATAAACCCTTTTAAATTCATAAATCCCAAATCATTAGATTGATAATTTCTCATAACCTTAACTCCAAGTTAGATACCCAAATTCTAAAGATTACAGTGTGAAGTGACTAACAAATTATTTTGCTTTGTTTGCCTACTTTGTTCTATCAACCGAAATGAGGCTTGAGTGATATCGGCATAAGTGATCTCCCATTTAGCAAAAAAAAAAAAAAAAAAAACTCATTGGCTGTCTCCCATAAAAACGCTCTGGTAGATTTGCGTATATTGGGTCGTCAAAATATAATGCAACAACTCGACAGTGCATATCATCTGATGCAAAAAACCAAAACGGTTAACAAACATAGGTACATTCTCTCTCGAATCATTGTTAATTTTTCTTCCGAGTTGGACGATGTTTTGAATCGCCACGGGCAAATACACATTAAATGTATTTGTATGCACAAGAAATGCATCCATCTTATTGCAAAGCTGAAATTTTCAGCTTTGCAATAAGATGGATGCATTTCTTGGGTTTAGACCTTTGATGATTAAGTATTTCAGAATTTCTATTAACCACTAGAGAACATTATTTTTCGTGTCTATGGCACCTACGTATTTAGTACCGTTTGCAATTTTAAGAAGAAAAAGTTACCAAGATTTATCCCATTTACATATCGTTGAAATTTCTATTTGGCAGAGAAAAGCAGGGGTTGCACGATAATGCATTAGAAACTCTGGAAGGCGGAGCTCCCAATTCTTCTCCTCCAAAAGCATGGCCTTGACTGTTTGTTGAGCGAAGACATGAAATGTTCATGCCGCCGACATGTAGGTACTTATTCTGCCCAGACCTTAGTTTTCAACCGATTTTCATTTCTTTTGTATTCGACGCGGAAACCTATCTAGTTGTGAACTACGTCGCCGGAATTTTCAATTTTGCCTTTTAAGGGGGGGGAGGAGGGGGGGTTAACGCTTTTAAAAAAAACGTGCGTTTTCAGACATAATCTTGTAAACTCTGCCCAGGCCTCAATTTCCAACCTATTTGAGTGTTTCTTTTTTTTTGTTCGACTCAGAAATCTTCCGAATTGATCACTATTTGACAAGAGTATCAAAACTAGCATGGGGAAGGGCGAGTGGGGAAAATATTCACAAAATATCCGATTTTTCAATATTTCGATTCCTCTATAGCTTACTAATTGTACCCAAGCTTTGAAATTGACGAAAAATTCTCATTATATCTCCGGATTCTCATGAATTATTTGCGCTGTATAATTCCCTGTACCACCATGGAAGTAATAATGGTGCCACCTGAAGTATTGGGCAAATAACACACGATTGATTCGTAACTCAGTCTGTTGGTAATTCTCAACACCATTCGACACAATCCACCAAAAACAGAACAAAACCCCTCCCCTCCAAAGCAAACCCCCTTTTAGGGGCAAAATACTCAAACGCAAAAACCACCCTCCATGCTCGGGATTTATGGATCCATCACATCACCACCATGGTGCCAGGACACCATGAACCGCATATTAAAGTGGGTTTTTTAGGACGTCCCACAGTAAGACTTGGGCGTCCTTATGCGATCGATCTGGGGTGAAGTTGGACAAAACTCAACAGAAAAAAAAATAACCACACAGTAATCCGTTCTAGACCATATTGAATCCAAATCCGCGAAAAAAACCATAGGTGTATGTCTGTGTGTGTGTGTGTGTGTGTGTGTGTGTGTGTGACAAAATCTTGTGTCGTCTGCCCAGGCCTTAGTACTCAACCGATTTTCCTGGTTCTTTTTTTGTTCGACGCGGAAAACTATCTAGTTGTTCACTACGGCGCCGGAATTTTGAATTTTGCCTTTTAAGGGGGGGGGGAAAGGGGGGTTAATGCTTAAAAAACGTGCGTTTTTGGGCATAATCTTGTGTCGTCTGCCCAGGCCTTAGTTCTCAACCGATTTTTGTGGTTCTTTTTTTCATCGACGCGAAAAACTATCTAGTTGTTCACTACGGCGCCGGAATTTTGAATTTTGCCTTTTAAGGGGGGGAGGGGGAAAGGGGGGTTAATGCTTAAAAAACGTGCGTTTGCAGGCGTAATCTTGTAAACTCTGTCCAGGCCTCAATTTCCAACCGATTTGTGTGTTTCTTTTTTTGTTTGACTGAAATAACTTCCGAGTTGTACATAATTTCACCCGAGTACCAAAATTCGCAAGGGGAGGGGGTGAGTGGGGGGATAATATTCACAAAATATCCGATTTTTCAATATTTCGGTTCCTTTACTGCTTACTAATTGTACCCAACCTTTGAAATTGAGGAAAAATTCTCATTATACCTCCGGATTTTCATGAATTATTCTCTGTACCACCATAGAACTAATAGTGGTGCCACCGTGGTGCCAGAAAACCAAAAACCGCACATTTCGTGTTTTTTTTTTTTTTTTTGTGTTTCACCGTGAATACGGATGTGAACCTCGATGGACCGCCTACTAAAACTAATAGGTGAAAGTTCAATGTTACGACGTATTTCCGCTTTTGTGCCAGAATGGCACCATTGGTGGTGGTGTTGGGGGGGGGGGGGGGTGAACTCGAATTCGCATGTTGGGTATCGTAGATCATGGATTTTAAAATGCTCTTCAGATTCGAGGCTCCCATGCCGCTAGAAATGTTTTGGTAGATAATGTTGAGGGGGGGGGGTCACTATTTCTTGCCTAACGTAATAAATAAATTACATCGAGTGAAACAGTTTTATCGCTTACCAACTGGTTTAACTGATCTAATGCTTATCCAATGGGACGTCCCCTGGAATGCATGCATTACTAAACAATATGTTTGTGTGTTACAACGTATTTCCACTTTGGTGCCGGATTAGCACCATTGGCTATGGTGAACTCGAATTTGCATGTTGGGTATCGTAGATCATGGATTTTAAAATGCTCTTCAAATTCAAGGCTCCCACGCCGCTAGAAATGTTATGGTGGATAATAGTGAGGGGGTGGTGGGGTGGGAGATACCACTCTTTCTTGCCTGAAATACTGAAATAAATTACATCGAGTGAAACAGTTTTATCGCTCACCAAGTTGTTTAAATTAACCTAATGCTTATCCAATGAGACGTCCCCTGGAACGCATGCGATACTTAACAATATGTTACATGATGAATCCGATTCCGAGGTCAGGAACTATAAATTTCAATCCACATTAATTGCTCAATCTTCATCTTAACCGCATCGTCATCTTATCCAACCAACCCCTTGGAACCAACCTGTCTATCTGGAATGAGAGGTCAAGGAACACGGAGTATTTTCGACCATGAATAAGTCCTAAATTGGCGCCACGACCAATCTTATAGTAATAACGTGACTCACAAGGGCTCTGGAAGGGATAGGTTTTCAGGGTGGGAACAGCTTTCAACAGGTGGGTAAAACTTGCGTATCGAGCTGGAAATAGCCCCAGAGCCATCAGGGGGCGGCTGAGGGGTGGAAATGATTCAGCAGCCAAAGGGGTCTGAGGTGATTCAGGGAAGCGCGTGAGTCATCCTTCGTAGTTCCAGACTGGCTGCTGCCTCCTACGCAATCCATAGACTGGCGACCGTCGCCACGTTTCCCCGTCGAGACGGCAGGTCCCTTCTGAATTATTACCTTGGACTCGCGAAATCCATCAATAAGGAGTTGACCTATACTACAACAAGGGCCTCGCAAGGGAGGACTCCTACTCAGAGATGTCCACGCATAGTGACGACTAAAAAACGCTGCAAATTATTACACAAAGGTTTATTATCTTTCTACATAGATCACTCGTCTGCAATGATCAGTTTGATCAGCAGCTTTGCCATTGACACTATTTTATTCTTTTCTCAAGATACCAACCATAGTTAGGTACCTACTACCCACCACATACCTACTTCACAACCAAGTTTATTTGGAAGATAAACGCTTCACTCTCAGTTCGAAGAAGTAGGGATTATTAGGAATTATTATTATACTCTAATTATTAAGAAATTCGATTACTGGTTGCTAAGGAACTGAGTAGGTACAACTCGAAGAAACGAACAACGATCGCATTTTGGTCGGCTAAAATTTGAACGGAGTAATCTCCGTTCAAAAACGCTGCAAATCATTGCTCAAAGGTTTATTATTTTCTGTATAGATCATCCTTCTGTATAGATCACTGGTTCTCCATCAATAGCACCTACCACCATCTGTATTCTCCCTTGACCTTCCCTCTCAAATTTCAGCTCCTGCGTTCAATAGGATTGAAAATGGCTTCGGAGCTCACTCAGCTGATCAGTGATCAGAAGAGTGAAGAAGATCTCCTCGAATGCTGGAGACGCCTGGAAGAGCACTTCCATTCAATAGGATTGAAAATGGCTTTCGAGCTCACTCAGCTGATCAGTGATGTGAGGAGTGAAGAAGATATCCTCGAATGCTGGAGACGCCTGGAAGAGCACCTCCATTCAATAGGATTGAAAATGGCTTTGGAGCTCACTCAGCTGATCAGTGATGTGAGGAGTGAAGAAGATCTCCTCGAATGCTGGAGACGCCTGGAAGAGCACTTCCATTCAATAGGATTGAAAATGGCTTTCGAGCTCACTCAGCTGATCAGTGATGTGAGGAGTGAAGAAGATCTCCTCGAATGCTGGAGACGCCTGGAAGAGCACCTCCATTCAATAGGATTGAAAATGGCTTTGGAGCTCACTCAGCTGATCAGTGATGTGAGGAGTGAAGAAGATATCCTCGAATGCTGGAGACGCCTGGAAGAGCACTTCCATTCAATAGCATTGAAAATGGCTTCGGAGCTCACTCAGCTGATCAGTGATCTGATCAGTGAGCAATGATTTGCAGCGTTTTTTACCTACAAACATTGTTTTACCTACCAATTTTTTTTTACCTACCACACCTACCTATTGGTAGGTACTACCTACCACACTATAATGGCTTCACACCTTCACAATCAAGTTTATTAGAAAGAACTAAACGCTTCACACTCGATTCGAAAAATAGAAAGCTTGATATGGAAATTTGATTACTGGTTACGCAGAAGGCAAAACTGTATACAAATCGAAGAAATGAACAGCGATCGCATTTTAGTCCGATAAAATTTGAACGGCGATTAGACCTCTTTTGCGATTCACACTCATGATTCTGTTTTATCGAAGGAAAACCTTCAAATACTCGTAGGGACCGAACGGTTTGTCCTACAGAGCTCCGGGTGGTCTCAAAAATTTTTAAAAATTCTGTACTATTTAAAATTGGTGAAAAAACGATACCTTTATTTCGAGAGTTGTCGAGCTAGGGCACTCTTGAAAATTTCAACCCTTAATTTTCACCCCTTAGAAGTGACCTACATCAACCAAAAGCTTCGCGGCACAACTAGACCCCAAATGGAGCCCATATACCAAATTTGAACCAAATCGGTCCAGTGTTGCTAAGAAAAGTGCCGCGTACGGCGGACGGCGGACGGCGTACGGCGTACGGCGTACGGCGGACGGACGGAAATTTTTTTATTCGATTTTCGGATTCTACGTACCTTGAAACGTAAAACATCAAATTTTGAGGGGGGGTTAAAATTTTTTTTTTCTTGCTCGATTCCAAAGGCTTATTATTGAAAATAATAAACCAAAATAGGCCATAGGACTGATGGCCTATTCTGCGATTCACACTCGTGTTTCTGATTTATCGTAAGTCCGACCCTTAAGTTCTCGTAGGAAGCAAACGGTTGTTCCTACAGAGCTCCGGGTGGTCTCAGAAAATTCTAAAAATGCAGTAATATTTAAAATTGATGGAAAAACAATACCTTTATATCAAAATTTTTTTTTTTTGAGCTATGGCGTTTTCAAAATTTTAACCCTTAGAAGTGACCGACATCAACCAAAAGCTTCGGGGTACAACTAGACCCCAAATGGAGCCCAGATACAAAATTTCATCAAAATCGGTCCTTGGGAACAAAGGAAAGTGCCGCGTACGGCGGGCGGACAGAAAATATTTTCTGATTCTACGTACCTACTTTGAAACGTAAACCAACAAATTTTGAGGGGGGTAAAACTTTTTTTCCTTGGCCGATTCCAAAGGTTCATTATTGAAAATGATAAACCAAAATGGTTATTTTCTAACGAAACTCCGATTTCTTAAATCTTACAGAGAAATTTATGCCATTCCGACAAATAGATCAGAAGCCAACGTTGTTCAAAAACCTCTGAAACACAGAAGGCGAGTGGAAATTTTGGTTTTGTTGATCTGCTGCAGGAATACAAATCTTCGTTAGAAAGAACTATGTATTTAGGATGGCACGCGATTTCAATTTTTGCAGGACCAGAACGGAATGCTGTTATATTTAATAAATATTTCATTAATTTTGCTGAGACGTCGTTTCTCGAGTCGAAATAGCCCGATACTGCTCAAATTTAGAGGGTAGATAGAAGTTGGTGCCAGAACAGTATAGTAATCCAATCAGCATGGGAGTTCTGAGAAAATACCAAGATAGTCTGAAAGATCAACAAATTACTATTAATCTTCTCCACCGTATTGTTGTTTCTGAACTTAGGAAACTATCAGATAGATTGTGAAGTTCACCTTCTATAATCAAAGAATTTACGAATATGTAAGACTCGGATCAACGTAATCATTTTCAAACTAAGTAATAGATTCTACCCGAATAAGTTGAAGCTTTACTGCCAAAATTTCATCTCTCACACTTTGTAGTGCAGAGCTTTTCGTACAATAAATTATGGTTTCTTGTCGGTGTGACTGGTAAACTCCCTCGGTAAAGTATGGCACCCACAATTCTGAATAGAGTTTCAGGAATCCTTCTTCTTATTGGTTCACACAGTTTCCTAAATTACCCTCGTCTCTAAACAGGGCTAGGTACTTTAGGCAGCGTTAAAAACTTACAAAAAGTTTTTGGTTTCCGAAGGCGATGAAAAAAGTGAAGTTTCGCACGAGGCAATTTTGAAACCCAAATAAATTATGCTATGACGGGAATTATAATTTTTGTCAAAGGTTAATTAACGGAATATGAGTGGAGTTCCTTGGGAAATGCCCACGGGAGCTCTGATTTACGTTAACGATTTATTGACTGATTCCTAGTGTCGATTTCCGAACGTGACTCGTATTTATTTCAAGTGGCTCTCAAATCAGGTTAAAACGGATTGATGAGTTGAATGAAGGTAAAACCCCGATATACAAATGGAATCACGATTAATAATCCGGCGGGAATTCGAATTAGGCACGATGACTATGACACGTCAAGGCGAACTTTTGACAAACATTAATTTTTCACTTCGAGAAAATAAATTGTAAAGTTAAAGACTGCAGTCCCGTTCCTGATTTTACTGTATTCCACTCTACCTAATCGTTTTCCTTTTCTGATACTTAGAAATAATTGTTATTTTATTGTTGAATGAAGGTTTCACGTCACATTAGGTCTAAATTCAAAGTCTCCAGTGCACGTGACCGTTATAGGTACGTTCCCATTTTTGGTTTATTATTTTCAAGAAATACATTTTGACCACCCCTTAAAATTCGATGGTTTACGTTTTAGGCATGTAGGTATATTCTGAAAATCGAATTAAACAAAAAAATCCGTCCGATCAAAATCCAATTATCATGGACCGATTTTAATGAAATTTGGTATCTGAGCTCCATTTGGGATGTAGTTGTCCCCCGAAGATTTTGGTAGATGTTAGTCACTTCTAAGCTATGAAACTTGAGGGCTGTAACTTCCAATAGCAAATTTCTATAATCGCCACCCAGAGTTCTGTAGGTCAAACTGTTCGCTCCCTATGAGAACTTGAGGGCTGGAAAATTCGCTCGTTAATCCATACTGCATGAATGGACTTTTTGGCTCCGAGGTCGGAGTTGCTCTGCGGGTTATCGTTCGCAAGAAGTTATCAATCAACCAGTCAGTATCAAATTAAATTAATCACAGTGTCGGATGAACCTGTTTGTTGAGGGCGGAAGTCGAGACGTAGGTAATTATTCGCGGAAATTTTAAATTCGTGTACCAAAAAAAATCGAACTGGGGGAAATAAAAAAAGGTGGATGTGTTTGAAATGTAAATTGAAGTGTAAGGGATAAGTACTAAGTTGAAAAAATTGAGGGTAACACGTGATTTTCGCCCAGGAGCACCTCGTCGGACGTATCGATACTCCGATAACATTGGCTCAAAGTATCTATACTACCGATATTTCACCGATTATTTCGCAAATCAAATAAAAACCCGGTTAATTAAGACTTATAAATATTAGGTAACATTATAAATATATTAATAAAAGTCAATAATTTAAAAAGTAATAGAAGTAAGTAATAAAAGTCAGTGGTAATTTAAAATGTTATAAAAGTCAATCATTTAAAATTCAATGAAAAGGAATGATCATTCCATTTTGTGTTTAATTCCATTCTTATTTGCAAGAAATCTTTGTTCAATGAAATGTTTTTTTTTCCTTCCACAACAATTGGAAAGCATCAAGTAATTAAGTCTGTTATAATAAAAATAATATTTATTATCAAATCATAAAAAAAAACAAAAATTTGCCGTAAAGTTAAATGAACGGCTACACTTGAATTGAAAAAAAAAACAATGCAAATCATTGCTCAAAGGCTTATTATTTTCTGTATAGATCACCCTTCTGTATAGATCACTGGTTCTCCATCAATAGCACCTACCACCATCTGTATTCTCCCTTGACCTTCCCTCTCAAATTTCAGCTTCCTGCGTTCAATAGGATTGAAAATGGCTTCGGAGCTCACTCAGCTGATCAGTGATCTGAAGAGTGAAGAAGATCTCCTCGAATGCTGAAGATGCCTGGAAGAGCACTTCCATTTAATAGGATTGAAAATGGCTTCTGAGCTCACTCAGCTGATCAGTGATCTGAGGAGTGAAGAAGATCTCCTCGAATGCTGGAGACGCCTGAAGAGCACTTCCATTCAATAGGATTGAAAATGGCTTTGGAGCTCACTCAGCTGATCAGTGATCTGTAGAGTGAAGAAGCCTTTGAGCAAAGATTTGCAGCGTTTTTTACCCACCAACTTTTTTTTACCTACCAACTTTTTTTTACCTACCACTTAGGTACTACCTACCACACCATACTGGCTTCACACCTTCACAATCAAGTTTATTAGAAAGAACTAAACGCTTCACACTCGATTGGAAAAATAGAAAGCTTCATATTGAAATTTGATTACTGGTTACGCAGAAGGCAAAACTGTATACAAATCGAAAAAATGAACAGCGATCGCATTTTAGTCCGATAAAATTTGAATGGAGATAAGACCTCTGTTGCGATTCACACTCATGATTCTGTTTTATCGAAGGAAAACCTTCAAGTACTCGTAGGGACCGAACGGTTTGTCCTACAGAGCTCCGGGTGGTCTCAAAAATTTTTAAAAATTCAATACTATTTAAAATTGGTGAAAAAACGATACCTTTATTTCGAGAGTTTTCGAGCTAGGGCACTCTTGAAAATTTCAACCCTTAATTTTCACCCCTTAGAAGTGACTGACATCAACCAAAAGCTTCACGGCACAACTAGACCCCAAATGGAGCCCATATACCAAATTTGAACCAAATCGGTCCAGTGTTGCTAAGAAAAGTGCCGCGGACGGCGTACGGCGGACGGACGGAAATTTTTTCATTCGATTTTCGTATTCTACGTACCTTGAAACGTAAAACATCAAATTTTGAGGGGGGGGGGTTAAATTTTTTTTTTCTTGCTCGATTCCAAAGGCTTATTATTGAAAACTAGATGAAAAGCCTGCCAAAAGCAGGCAAAACAATTGCAGATATGAAAAAAAAAAATTGATGTCGCGGCCTGGAATCGAACCCGGGACCTCCACATTCGGGCGACATACGTACGTACGTACGGTTGGCGTTTTATGTATAGGGTAAAACCACCAATAACCAGCACCCCCCCTAATAGTCGGCACTCTTAACACATTCTGGTCAAGAATAAGACTTGGGAGTGACCTAGGAGGCTTAAAAAAATATTTTCACGGGCTACAACTGAATACCAAGCACGTCAGCTTGTTTGTGGGCCGTGAGCAGGAGTAAAATCAGATGGAAAAACATTTTTTGACAGTACCCATTGCGCGTCCTCGTAACAGACCTCCCGCTATTTTTTTCTTAAGGACTGACAGTGCTGATTTGGGTACTGCTCGCTGGTAATTGATTCTTTCGTACTTTTTTCCGATTCTGTTGCATTCTCCAGCTTTCAAGCTTTCATTTGCATTATTTTTTGATACGTTTTATCTAATTATATTGGGGATCGCAGATGTGCCCAGTTCTGGATAAAAATTAACCTCAATTTCAATAATTGGCTTGGGGTGCCCACTATTGGATTTCGGCTTGCATTTGTCATCATGAAGTCTTTTGATCTGAATTGATCAATTTTCGTAACCAAACATAATTTCTAAAGTTTAAATTGTTATTCCGTAGCTCTATCCAGATTTCGGCACACCATAAAACTAATAATGGGCAGTGCCGATCATTCAATAACTGGCATGCCGACTATTGGTAGAACCCAATAATCAGCATGCCCAGTATTCAATAGTCGGCAGTGCCCATTATTAACACTGGAGGTGATCGCTAGGTATTTTTTGCTGAGATGAGTAGGGGAGGGTGGGGGGTACCTACCTACTACCTGATGGGGTGAAGGGGGGAGGGTACCTATTTTGAGACTTGAATTGCTTCCGAGTCTACCAAGGTAGCGGAAGTTTTGTTTTCACTTTTCAAGGATGAAAAAAAAGATCTCCAAAATCAAAATTTTCACTCGCGTTTTGCGTTTTAGACCTTTCTGAACAATATGGGTTCCGTGTCTGTCTGTCATGAATTCCTTGTAACGGGCATAACTATACGAAGTTATTGTCCGATTTCTATGAAATTTTCAGGGATTGGGTTGGTGTGTAGACGGTCCCCTATGAAAATCAAGGCCTTAAAATTTACAGAAGCCCCGGACTGATAGAAGCGACTGCGCATACACAAACGTGAATTCCTTGTAACGGCCATAACATCTACATTTTCCATCCGATTTCGATGAAATTTTCAGGAATGTTACAGATTGGTATTTAGATGGTCCCCTATGAAAATCACCCCCTTCGGACTGATAGTAGCCACTGCGCATGAGCAAACGTGAATTCCTTGTAACAGCCATAACGTCCACATTTTCAACCCGATTTCGATGAAATTTTCAGTGACTATGCGGATTACGATGTAGATGGTCCCCTATGAAAATCATCACCCCCGGACTGATAGTAGCCGATGCGCATGCGCGAACGTGAATTCCTTGTAACAGCCATAAACTTACATTTTACATCCGAATTTTATGAAATTTTCTAGGATTGTCCAGATTAGCGTGTAGATGGTCCCCTATGATGGTAGTGTAAGGTACTTAGAGATTGGTGTTTTGAGATTAACTACTATGCATCGGATCATCTATATAATCGGGTTATGAATACGAGGAAGCTATGTGCCACACCCACTTGGTATTTAATATAAAATATTAAATTTTAACTTTATACCTAGTTTGAAACCAACGTTTGATTTCCTTTTATACCTATTCAAACTTTTGTGATATTTCTTGTCTCATCCGTTCACCTCTATCGTTTGGGACTTAATTTATGTGATATGTCAAAATAATTAGAGTGTTCAACACCCAATTTTGTCGAGGAGAACCTGGTATTTCACTGCACAGTAGGTCGGTACCTCGGTAACTCACAGTTAACCTTAAAGGCTGATTAAAATAAAAACGTTATTTTACCTTTCTTTACCATTTTACGTTTTTTTCTATCCCTCACCAGAATCTAAACCTGTTCCAACTATTAGTATGGCAGCGTTGAATTGGTAGTTGACAGGTGCCAACTATTAGTAGTGAGCAGTGCCCATCAATAGTGGACTGGTGCCCACTATTGGTTAAAAGCCGTGCCGATTGATGGCAAAATGGGTGCCGGCTACTAGGAAATCTGTTGTTTGTGTAGAATTGCCTAACAACTCGATTCAAAAGTTGTTATGAAGTTTCCTAGTATTTTTTAAAATGAAGTACAGATGTTTATCTACGTAAAGAAAAAAAAATAATGGATTAGCACTCAAAACTGATTTATAACTGCGTTTTGAAGTTGAAGATCGGGCTTAACAGTGCCGACTATTGGTGGTTTTACCCTATAGATAATAAACCAAAATCAATCAAAAAAATTGTTGTGAATCGAAAAGTAGAATCATAAAGGAACTTGAACTGTTCAGGAAACCCAGCGAACTAGAAACCGCAAATTAATGCGAGATTACAGGGAGATAACCTGTGCAAAGTTTTGGAATATCGATGAAGAATAATATTCTAATATTCTTAGAATAATATTCTAATATTCTAATATTCTTCAGAGAATAATATTCTCTAATATTGTTAGAAGCGATGAAGTTGTCACGGAGCCGGAACATTAAATACCGTCTTGGATGATGTGATCGATTTCTGAATTCTGAACACCGTGGACTACCGTCGTGGTGCCAGATTGACACCGCGGGGGAGGGGGTGACTCGTATGGTGTCATGATTGGTGTCGATGGTGATTGATTTCGAAATGCTATTCAGTTTCGGGGCTGTCGTGATGCTGAAATCTAATCCTGCTGCTTACAAAAGAAATTGGCCCAGTTTATCGACGTCAGGTGAAACCTCTCTAGCTTACAGTAAGAAGAAAATTAATAGGTCTATTGGGAGTACGAAAGGCTACGTTCTACTCCCATTCGTTAGAGACGTTCTGGAATATGTGAGTCACCAAACATTATGTACATTGGTTATTTTAAGATTGTTTTTGGATTTTAAATGTTTCCCTATTTAAGAATGATGTGAAGATTCCATTCATACTTTTAAAGAATTACCACTTTTGAGTAGAAAAAAATAATTTTTCCCGATGACAAGATGTACTCAATAAGGGGAAACCCCTAATACACTCGTGAAACCGTATTTGGTCGTTAAAAATTAGGTTGTTTGTCTTCTCAAGAGGCTCCTTGTTGAATCGCGTGCCGCCCGGACTCTCTTTTCTCTTAGCGGCGCTTCTCCGACGACAGCCGAGCGGGCGCCGAAAACGACGACATACGTATACTGAGTCACTGCTACAAAATACCTGCTACTGCGACATTTTGACAGCTTTGTTCAACGCCAACCGTACGTACGTTTGCACGGAGGGGTTGGAGGGTTCGTGGGAGTGGGGAAAATCGGCGGAATCGGAGACGGGAGGAGCTGGGAGCGGGAGGAGTCGGAGGATTTGGTAACGAGGAGTCGGGGGCGGGAGGAGTCGGAGGGAGTGAGTGGCGGAGAGAGTCGGAGGAATCGTTTTTGCCTACTTTTTGTAGGCTTTTCAGCAAGCACAGTATAATGGGTAACCAGAAATTGAGAGAGAAGGGCCAACAGTCCTTCAAAAATGTTTTCATTTGTTGAGCGCCAAAATACTGTGACGAAACACATGTTTTGGTTGCTTTGTTATTGTTAGGAATGGTCTTGCTAATTCCAAAATGTCGGTCATCTGTGTTATTCCCGACATTTTAAACTATTATTTTGTTGAATAATATAAAGTCATCCACAAAATAGTGTGCAAACCTACTTAGCCTAAAATGGCCTATATTATAGGCTCCATTTGGGGTCAAGTGGTGCCCCAAAGCTTTTGGTTGATGTAGGTCACTTCTAAAGGTTGAAATTTTGAAAAAGCCCAAACGCTAAATTTGATATAAAGGTATTTTTCCATTAATTTAGGAGAGTATTGAATTTTTATAATTTTTAGAGACCCTGCGGAGCCTTGTAGGACAAACCGTTCGTTCCCTACGCCAACTTAAGGGTTGGACTTACGATTAATCAGAAACACGAGTGGAATCGCAAAAGTGTCCTAATCTCCGTTCAAATTTTAGCTGACCGAAATGTGATCGATGTTTTCCTTCATGTTGTTTGGTGGTAACAATGGCAAAGACGTGTTCTTTTCAGGCGATTGATCTATATAGAAAAATTTGTGTAATAATTTGCAGCATTTTTTGATTGCTCGCAACCTGTCTCCTGAAACGATCAAAATTTTGGAAAATTTTGGAATTTTGGAATTATTAGTGAGCTAATGCACGCTAATAATACGCTAAATCAGGTGGTGGTATCTATTTTTTAAAAGTTGACTGGAATTATTCTAAACGGCGGCGAAAATCCGGTCGATTTTTGCGAAAAATCGCCTTATTTTCATTTTACGAGGAGACCCCACACATGAGGTTTTCCAAAACCTGATTTTCGTGTAATCGTGGGGTTGCGCAATTTTTAGCGTTCAAGGAGCTGGGTTGCGCACAATAAAAAACGCTGCAAATTATTACACAACGGTTTATTATTTTTATATAGATCACTCGTCTACAAAATCACCAACCATCCAATATGAAGAGAAAAAATAAAATAAAAAAAATAAAAAAAAAATAAAAAAAAAAAATCAAAATCATCAACCATCGATTGCATTTCGGTCAGCTCTAATTTGAACGGAGATTAGGCCTCTTTTGCGATTCACACTCGTGTTTTGATTTATATATATATATATTTCAATATAAACCCTTAAATTTTCGTAGGGAGCGAACGGTTTGTCCTACAGAGCTCCGCGTGGTCTCAAAAAATTCTAAAAATTCTATAGAATCTTAAATTGAAGAAAAAACAATACCTTTAAATCAAAATTTTTTGAGTTGGGGCGTTTTCAAAATTTCAAAATTGATTTTGGAACCCTTAGGAGTGACCTACATCAACCAAAAGCTTCGGGGCACAACTAGACCCCAAATGGAGCCTACATACCAAATTTCATCAAAATCGGTCAATGCTAAGTGGCAAAAGTGCCGCGTACGGCGTACGGCGGACGGACGGCCAAATTTTGGTTTATTATTTTCAATAATGAACCTTTGGAATCGACCAAGAAAAAAAAATTTTAACACCCCCTCAAAATTTGATGGTTTACGTTTCAAGGTACGTAGAATCCAAAAATCGAATAAAAATCTGGCCGTCCGTCCGCCGTCCGCCGTACGCCGTCCGCCGTACGCCGTACGCGGCACTTTTGCCACTTAGCATTGACCGATTTTGATGAAATTTGGTATGTAGGCTCCATTTGGGGTCTAGTTGTGCCCCGAAGCTTTTGGTTGATGTAGGTCACTTCTAAGGGTTCCAAAATCAATTTTGAAATTTTGAAAACGCCCTAACTCAAAAATTGTCGATATAAAGGTATTGTTTTTCCTTCAATTTTGGATTCTATAGAATTTTTAGAATTTTTTGAGACCACGCGGAGCTCTGTAGGACAAACCGTTCGCTCCCTACGAAAATTTAAGGGTTTATATTGAAATATATATATATGTAAATCAAAACACGAGTGTGAATCGCAAAAGAGGCCTAATATCCGTTAAAATTAGAGCTGACCGAAATGCAATCGATGGTTGGTGATTTTGATTTTTTTTGATTTTTTTTTCGATTTTTTTTTAAATATTGGATGGTTGGTGATTTTGTAGACGAGTGATCTATATAGAAAAATAATAAACCATTGTGTAATAATTTGCAGCGTTTTATTCGATTTTTGGATTCTACGTACCTTGAAACGTAAACCATCAAATTTTGAGGGGGTGTTAAAACTTTTTTTTTCTTGGTCGATTCCAAAGGTTCATTATTGAAAATAATAACCAAAGAAAAAAAAAAAAAAAAAAAAAAGGAAAATAATAGGAAAATAATAATAAAAAGTAATAGGGAAATAATAACCAAATATCAAGTGAGTGCTCAAATAATTCTTGAAAATTAAAAAATAAATAAAAAATCATTAAATTGAGGGTGAGACAAATGAAGTCCTGTGTTATTTGTAACAGCTTTTATTCTAGGGAATAAAAGCTGCTAGAATAAAAGCTGTTAGAATAAAACGCCCAGAATAGAGCTGAATAATATATAACAGAATACCCCAGAATAAAAGCTGTTACAAATAACACAGGACTTCATTTGTCTCACCCTCAATTTATTTGAAAAAAGAATAGTCCTACCTATCCAAGAATACATATATGTAAAAAATCATTACCCCACGACAACCCGAATTGAGTACCTCCTCTTTCGCGCGCCTTCGGCGCGTTGAAGTCGGTCAAGAAAGGGGCTTCATTTGAAGAAAAAACTTGATGCACACTGATTTTCGAATTAAAAAAAAAATGGGAGGTTACTTCGACAAGTTTTTTATTTCTCTGCTAATAACGGGGAAAGAAAGGGAAGAAAACCACGATTGGAATAAATAAGATTGGAATTCTTCAAATTATTACTGAAACCTTCCAGTGTAAACCAAACGGCGCACGAGGTATATCCTTCCTTCAAGCCCGATCGGAATTGCGGGTCATTGCCTACCCGTGGTAGATTCCGAGAAATACGATCTTCCGTGTCACAACTTTTTCTTGTTCCGGAGAAGGACAAAAATATCTTAATTTAAAAACTATTGATTGCCAAGTTTATTGCCATGAAGTTGAAACGAAATTGAGGCGTTTTTATTCAAATTTCATTTTTTTGTCAAATGCAGTAGCCGTGTGGGTACTCTATGAGTTCGTGGAGACGAGTAGAACATGAATATGGACTCCTAACATCTTCGAAGCATACCCAGTGCATAAAGTATGTTGGTATGGTATGTATACTGAAAATCGAAAAAATCAGCAATAGCCATGTGGGTACTCTATGAGTTCGTGGAGACGAGTAGAACATGAATATGGACTCCTAACATCTTCAAAGCATACCCAGTGCATAAAGTATGTTGGTATGGTATGTATACTGAAAATCGAAAAAATCAGCAATAGCCATGTGGGTACTCTATGAGTTCGTGGAGACGAGTAGAACATGAATATGGACTCCTAACATCTTCAAAGCATACCCAGTGCATAAAGTATGTTGGTATGGTATGTATACTGAAAATCGAAAAAATCAGCAATAGCCATGTGGGTACTCTATGAGTTCGTGGAGACGAGTAGAACATGAATATGGACTCCTAACATCTTCAAAGCATACCCAGTGCATAAAGTATGTTGGTATGGTAGGTATACTGAAAATCGAAAAAAACTAACAATAGCCGTGTGGGTGCTCTATGAGTTTGTGAAGACGAGTAGAACGTGAATATGGACTCCTAACATCTTCAAAGCATACTCGGTGCATAGGTACAGTACCTATGTTGGTATGCTATACTGAAAATCGAAAAAACTAAGAATCATGTAAAAAAAAACTTTCTAGAAGAAATTGCTACACCATTGTTCCTTTTCTTAACCATACCTTCAACTGAAAGATTTTAAAAAATTCGCTCATTAATTCATGCTGCATGAATGGACATTTTCAAAATATTTGCGATAAAATTAATAAATTTGGTTTGGGATATTTCTTGTAATCTGAATGCAAATTGAATTTAGTGTTTATTGGATTTTTCTAATTCAATTTCCAACATTTTCTTTCTAAATGTCTATTTATTTATAAAGAAAAAATTTTTGTTTTTCATAAATACAAAAAAAGTTTTAAAGTTTTTATGAACAACATTTTGAAGAAAAAAAAACGTTTAAAATTGAATATACTAATTTCTGAAATTTTCAAGTTTTTCGTTAAGTACGTTTAAATTTTAAGTTTTAAAATTTCATTTCCATTTTTTTAAATACTTACCTATTTATTTATACAAAAAGTGTTTTCTCAAATTTAATTCATTTTTAAATATATATTTATTTAATTATTATTTATAATTATCTACCTTCATAGTTTAGCGAAATACGATTGCTTTCTTTTCTAATCTTGATGAATTTTGTAATAAAACGGAAGAGTTGGGGAAGAATTAGAGAATGCTCGTTCGGTTGGGACAGCTTTGGAAGAACGGTTCTTTCGCGGAACTGCTCCTCTTCGTCCTCCCGCATGCGCAAGTTGAATTCGCCCGCGCTCCTCTCGCAGAGCAGGCTGGGAAACCGCCCGCCCAATCAGCGCGTCAGTCTATTTCTGTGTCCCTCCGCTGTCACTTTCCCAAAATAATCAGTTCTTTTCTCAGCCTCAACTCGCCGAGTAACTTAATCGCTTTTTCCATTGGATAGAGGATCGACCCCTCTTATTTTAAAACTTTAATTTCATTTCCTTGACAAAGTGGTGTTTATTTAGCAACAACGCGGTAAAAGTTTGCAAAGTGGTGCTCTAAGATATCGTTCTTCTGCGGTCGTCTGAGGATTTTCGTGCAGGCTTTCTTCCGTGAGATCGTCTCAAGACCTTGAACAGTTGAAAACAAAACATTCCTTCATACGTGATAAATGTGGAACTAATGATCATGAATGCTACTGTATTTGAGGTGAGTACACATCCTGTTCGAATTTATTTTTCACTTCAAATTCCAAGAGGGGGAAACCGTTCCGGTTGTGCAACATGTTATGAATGGGAGGCAAGCGTCTCGGACACTCACTTGTTGCTCTTCCAAGGTTTCCGAGGTAATACGTTCCTGGATGACTAATTTGAGTGATTTCAAAGAATTACTGTACATACGCTGCGTAGTCGGCAGTGTTGCGATAGATCAATTTGAAATTCAGATTGTGTGTTATTATCTGACACCTGCCTACGCGATTGAATCTGGCAGTGTAGATTGATAAGGATTTCCCACCCATGTGCTACAGTATTCTTTGAAAATCGATGGTTTATAGAAGAGTCTGTACTATCCCATTTACCGTTAATTAATCATTACAAGACTTCATTCGAAATCTGCTGTGGAAGGGGTTGGTGACACATGCACCGTTTTACAATCTGGCTGATAATTTGTTTGAGAAATATTGATTCTTATGAAGTGGCCCAGTGCACAACGGGACTGATTTAAATCAGACTTGAACAATCGAATTTAGGAGAGAAATTGTGTTTTAACTTTTATTGATTGTAAAGTTGGTAAGTTGAGATCTTGGGGCAGTTTTCACAGTATAGGTAAGTCTCACGAAACTTGATCCTGAAATAGGACGCCTGCATACGGTTTAAAATAAAAAATTGGAATTTTTCGTAGGTACTTGGTGAAATTTTATGTTTAGGCAGTTCTTTACCAAATAAATCCCTTTAAAAAAAGTTTGGCTGCCGTCAGGGAGAAAGTAAATGCAACGCTCTTCCAATTTTTTGTTGCAAATTAGTTGCAGAATCACCCCTGAAGTACTAACCGCGTTATCTGATATATCCTGAATAAGTACCGTCAACTGGTACAACTTTGTGCCAATTTTGAGGTTTTTTACGTGTAAATACTTTACTTTTCATCGTATATTATTGAAAAATTTACCCAACGTACCTCTACTTTCCAAGTATCAAATGCCACCATGAAAAAATTCTATCTCTTATGCAAGAATAGAGAGAAATGTTTTTTCGTGGCACATTCTTGTACCCCATAAGGGTACAACAATGTACCACAATTTTTTTTAGCTTGAAAATATACGAATATCGAGCAGTGGACATTTCTTGCCCTGGTTTCTTTGTTACTTATCATGTTAACTTTGAAAAGGAACCAAAAACAAGCTTGTTTCTAAAAAAATTTCAATATTTTTCAACTTTTTAGGGAGTGTGTGATCACAAAAAAAACTCGAAACCTTATCTTCTTCATTTTTTAATAAAATTCAGTAAGCTTAACACAGAAAATATATTTTTTATAACGAAAATATAACCCTGATTTATATGGCTCAATTCAAAAGTAATTCCAAAACCATGGATGAACGGATGAACCGAAAATTTTGAGATTTTTAGGTAACCATCAGTAGGTTAGTTTTAACAAATCGGAGTGAAGATATTTGGATTATTTAAATTTTTCAAATGTATGATACCAACAAAAATGTATGATAACATTTAAAAATCTAAAATGTAAGCTCATTGCTCTATTTCTTGACTAAAAATATGAAGAATTACAAAAAATGGTCCCTGTAGGCCTATCTGATGCGGAGATATATGGGGGAAATGGTTAGGATCTCCCCCTTAAGGTTTGGGTTCCGTAATTTGGTTTGATTCGTGAACTGTGACATTTGGATCGTCCACGTGATCAAAAAATAGAACAGAACACTTTGAATATTAATGCATAAACGAGAAAAAGTTGGTGACACAAAGTTGTACCCTGTTTGTCCCATTTTTCACATTCCTGTAAATATCAATGGAAATAACACACTCATGAAAAAGGCAAATATGGCAATTCGTTGCTGATATTATAGGTTTGAAAATATAAACTTACCAGAAACGTGAACCAATCGCTAGTGGGGTACCCAAAGGAGACTTTTTGGACAAATTCAACTTATGAAAACAACCGGGAATAGATACTATTTTCTCACTGTCCTTGATGTCCACTGATAAGCTTGTTGAGTTGGTTAACCTGTGCCTATACTATTGCCCCACCCCTGTGATTTTTCCTGAATTAATAGCTTCATCCCAGGAATCGCTAGGTAGCGCTGACTCTGAAAAACGTTTGTGTTGAACAGGGTGGCGAAAGTTGTACCTACCAGTTGACGGTATATTGTACCGACCTGTCTGCATGAATTAGATTGTTTAAAAACATAATCGGGCCAGTAGATTAGGGGATAAGTTTATTGAAGTTAAGTAGTTGATGTAATTCCTCTTCCTCGCAGGTGTGAAAATTTTCTCCTTCAATTTTTCAAGGTCCCAATTTTTTCCATTGGTTTAACCAATTTTAAAAGCTGGCGAAAAATGAACAGTCGACCTCTGCATTAAGTAAGGATATTTGGGATCATCTCCCTCTTTCGAGAAAATTTCAACAGATCCGGACGAGTAGCTCACAACAGAACTGCAAACGATGAGGTGTCAAGATCGTGTTTCTGATTTTTCTAACAACAGACGTTAGAAGCTCGAGTGTGATTAATAGAATTAGAAAATTAGTATCATCCTCAACTTCCCGAAAAATCTTTTCAGATTTGGACTGAAGGCTGGTGTTTCATGATCAAGTTTGATGATCCTCCCGTCGATTATGTTAAAAAAAAGCTGCACGTTTTTGGCACAGAAATTTCTTCCTTAAATTCGATTGTAAAGTATTTTTTGATTACTCCGTTGGAAAGCTGAGATTTTGGCGCACTTTTTAGGGGTTTGAATTGATAAGGTTACCAGGCGACTGAAAAAAACAAGCGATTTCAATATTTTGACGAGTTTTGCTTTTCATACGTCGTTTGCTCATTTCAACTCCTCTTGAAAAAATGTTATTGGGCATAAAAAAATTGCAAATTTAACGCTCTTTCCAACGGATTTTTTGGATTTGAGCTAACTATAAGTGCAACATGCAATAAGTCATGGTAGATTCGTTTCGCAAAAATCAAAAACACGAAAAAAAAATTTCGAAGTGAAAAAAGGCATTTTGAGTGGGTATACCAAAAAATGTCAAGAGGCACTTTTTGTCGGAAATTAGCCGTTAAATAACCACTCGTGTTACACCCTGTATATTCTTCTTGCATCCTGAACCAAGCGATCAGTAATAAATTATCGGTAGGGAAGTATACCTCGTAATTTTTTTTATTGAAAACTACGTATTTTACTACTGGATTTTAACATTACGTTTCTAAAAGTACTTATTCTGAATTCAGTAGGTACCTGAAATCAGACTATTTGTTACAATAGCTTTGTACGTTATAAAGTGTTAAGAGCGGTATAAAAGTGTAAGCTGTTCCTTGCGAACTGGATGCCAGATGCGAACGAATCTCACCTCTGTAATCAAATCCGCAAGGCTGTTGTGTGCTCACACGTTGTAGACAGGGGAAGGGTGTAAATCTACCACTGACTTCAAAGTGTGAGCGTATCGTCCAATGAGTGACGACTAGGTCGTTAATCGATGGACGACTGTGTGAGTTCTGTGAGGGAAAGAAAATGCAAATACCAAAACACTTATGACTAATTTTGAATTTAATGGGTATTTATATTTACCTGTGGCGAGGCGCAGTCAATTTAGAAGTTCTGAAGTGAAGACGTGTCGAAAATGTGTTAGCCTGAAGGGCGCATGAAATAGTCACAGAGCACGAGTGTGTCTGGCCTGAGGGGCTTAATGATGATTCCTGAAGGGAATTTGCAAAAGAACCTGAGGTGTGTCGATGCACGTTCCTCTTATGAGTTATCTGAACCAGGGAAAAGTCAAGGAAAAATGCAAAAGTACAACTAATAGCTTGGTTTATTAATAGGAACAGTCAATCATGCTGTGCACGCAAAATCTACAGCCTGAAGGGCGAATCAAATATGACACATTTGTGACACAAAATGGTATTAAAGCTTTATCAATGGATCCGTGTGTTTCATTACATTCCGTTATACCAATTCTCATCAAGCAATGTTCAAGTTCCAGGTCAATATTATAGAGGCAGTTCAGTATAAGAAAGGTTATATCGTTTACGTTCAGTTTTAGTTTTAGTATTACTCTATCACTTTCACTACTTTGGCCAAAGCTTATCTAAAAGTATGGTTAGTTTGTGCACTCACGCGGACAGGGCCCTGAGGAAATCTGTCGGCTTCGTGGAGAAGATGTAGGTGTTCGGTCTCCTCTGAAGCTCGGGGACGTAGCAGGGGATCGCAATTGAATTTGAGTCGACTCGTGGTGGAAATGTGCGCACAAGGTAGACTGGGGGGGTAGTGGCGGAATCAAGTCGTGGGGTCGGGCTCGCTGCGACTGATTTGGCTGACTGGTGAAAAGGGACTAAAGCGACGCTGCCGACGCTTCTGGAAATTCCGCTGTCACTCCCCACCCCTCCACTGAGGTGTTGTGCGTGGAGGGTTTTCATTGGCCAGTTCGAGGCGTCAGCTGGTCTTGCCTCTCTGGGGAGTTGGGACGCCTAGGTGGAGGTGGCGTCCCGCTCGTCTAGGGGCTTCAGGAGGGAAGCTAACTGATTAGCTCAGCTCCGCCACTGAAGTTGGTGAATTTTCAGTGAGTGGTAGCTCACAAAAGGTATGTTGTAAACAATACCGAAACTTCATTACAACTATTAATTGAGTTTTAAGAAATACTGATCAAGTATTATAACAAGTGACATTGGCACTAAATTACTTGAAGAGCAGTACAACTTCGGCGGGGTTTGATAAACGAGTGTCTCCTAGCTCCTAGGAGGGTAGGCAGTTCAGAGGGAGGGGTGTCGGGAAGGGTTGAAAACTCGTTAGAAAGGCATAGAAAGGATTGACGGAGAGGGAGGTAGGTCGGTAGTGGTATGTATCTGTGCCTATTGTTCCAACTAATAAGAATAGGTAAAGACTCAATGGGGTATTTCAGTCAATTTTTTTTTTTTTTTTTTTTTTTTTCAAAAGAGTAAGGCTCAGGAATAACGGTAATCGGGTCTGTTCGTCGAGAAAATGTTTTTAACCTTCTGTCTGGACCGTTGTCCCTCGTTGCAATGAGGACCCCCGTCCGTGGGGCACCGACTCGCTTTTTTCATGGTTGTTATTGAAATATGACAGGATTTCGTTGTAAATACCACAAACTAACATAAAACATCTTTATTGCAACGTCTTTCTTCGTGTATAACATCAAATGAATTGGTTTTTATCACAATTTATCGATATAAAAAATAAGATTACACATTATTTTTATTTTTCACTTCCTGGATTTCATCCAGCTTAGGTATCACATCATTTTGACTACTCAGATGAAAAATTCAGTCTCAATTCACGCTCAAAATGACGTGTTCTACGTAGAATTGGAGGAAACATTCCGATTCAAAACCTCTAGAATCATTAGGAGTCTACTACGTAGGTACCAAGAACATAAAAACTAGGAATAAAAAGTTTTCACATTTTTAGGGAACATTTTCCAAGCAGCCTTTTGTATTCTTTTCAGTCTTCTATCTCTGACAGGAGGGTACTGAGGATATGAGCCCACACAGAGGAAAGGGGTAGGCTCAGGGTGGGGAAAAGCCCCACCCACCCGTCCCAGGGACGTGGGTCCGGACAAAAGGTTAAAAAATCAGAGAAGCTAAGGAAAGTTGAAGATTTGAATGGTGTGACATAGCTAGCCAATCGTGACGTAGCTAGCCAACTGTCTTTGAAAAAAGTATCCATGCACAGAAACCCTTGGGGGACCTCTTGGATACTACAAAACACCACTCACACAGGCGCGCGGCGTAGTCCGTGGCGTAGTCCTTGCCTAGTGTGTGCATTTATAGTGGCCCGCCTTTTTCAAACGTGTGATCTCTTTAATTAATTTTTCTACCACATGTTATTGTATCATTGGGCTTAAAGTTGTAGTAAATAGGTTTTCAAGGGTGCTGAATCCAAATTTGATGTCAAAAACCTGAATTTCCGACCCACCGAAATACCCCATTGGTTCAGTGACTTCTAGATTTGGAATGAGGAATTTCACCGATTTCTGTTTGCATTTTTCCTGAATAGTTAATGGTGTGGGATAGATGAAAATCGGGCTCATCTTGGAAAGTAAGTCTCCTGTTATTTTTGGAAGACAGTCAACATTTTCAATTTCAAAACTAACCGGGATAACGGACGTGCAGCGGGAACGCTCGCTGATTGGGCTGTTCGGATCGCCGTCTCCTCCCAGTGTTGCCCATTGGGACGACGAAATCGTGTTTTCTAAGTGAAAAGTTATCAAACAAAAACAGGGGAAACCTAATTTTCCTCATCTCGCTTTTTCTATTTTTTTCTTCAGTTTTTCGATTTCGAACTTTACTGTTTCATGAAATTTTGCATCTGGGGACTATGGATTTCTCGATCTCAGCGCTTCAAGCGGCCATAAATGAACTATTCCAGCATGTCGTCATTTTCCCGGTTTTTTTAAACATTCGTATTTTCTACACTGTTTTGTTTATTCGTAAATTAGGAAGTTCGGGCTGAAAGTTTGCCATAGGGGGTTTTTAGAGGTGCTGAATCCGATTTTGGGGTCAAAAATAGGAAATTCCGACATGGTGAAATTCCTCATTCCCCAAAACTGGGAATAAACGTAGGGTTATGCAAAAACTTTGTTCAAGGTTACTGTTGCGTTGAAATTTCATTGAGAGTGGACAATTTAAAACACGTTCAATGTCGATTTAGGAGTAATTGTTTCTCGGAAGTAGGATATCTCCTTGATGTTATTTGATGAACCTACCTACTACCTAACAACAACAATACAAATACAATTTTGAAAACCCGTGAGACAAAGGAATTAGGCATGCAAAGACCGCTAAATTAAGTAGGATGGATGAAATATTTAATATTGTTCGGTACCAAACGACTAAGATACAATAGGTAATAGGAACAAGCCCTAAAACTAATTAGAGTATCACCTCAATCTCAGCAGAGGCTGGCATCAACTTTATGAGAAGATTCACACTCGTGTTCCTAACTTATGTTATATCCATTCACTATTGTCACGAGCCATGTTGAATACAAAAAATCAAATGACTCGAAGAATGAATAGAACATTAGTCATAAAGCGATTCAACCAAATCCAAACACGTCAGGAATTGTTTAATAACCTCAGAATTATCATAATTCATGGCGGAAATTCAAAAATATAGTATTTCTTTTTTATGTTTTCAATTTAAGAAATAATGCACCAACTAGCTTATGATGAAAAATTAATTCAGAACCTGACAAAATTAGATTAAAAAATCGATAATTAGATTACAAGCGAATTACTTCTCGGTATCATTTTTCAACATCCTCTAAATTGTCGTTACCTTGTGATAATATATTGACATATTGATACAACGCATGTCCAGAAAGTAAGTAGGTACTAAGGCTGCCATTGCCGTAGAGAATTTTTTTCCTGTGTTGGCTACACTGCCATGTAGCTTGACTCCAATCCTCCCCTTCGCCCCTTTGAAACAATACCAGAAGGAGCTCACTATGTTAAGATCTGAGGTCTTGGCAATTATTTAAAAGTGAAAAATACTATTGAATCTGCCCCCTAGGCGTTAAATCTGTTCGTGATGAAGGTCAAATGAATCGCATGAGTGTGTACAAATGGTGTAGAGAGTTCAAAAACGGCCGTACGAATTTCCATGATTATTTCAGGAGTGGGAGACCGTGGATTTTGCCGAATGTAGTCGGGACAATCGCAGATTGAATCTGGAAGAAATTTCCACGGTTTTCGGCTACTATCCTTGTCTCTGCTTCTCGAAACAATCACTGAAACCCCTCGGTTTCCAAACTGGATCCCAAAACAGCTGACTGAACCACACAAGTTGAGTGCATGGCTCTAAATAGCTTTTGCTACGCTATGGACTGTCAGGTGTATTCTATGTGGAGATGAGACTTGAGTTGCTACTATAAGCCTGCAACTTGAAAGCAGTCTGAACAATGGCATCAATTCACCCTCACTGAAGAAGTTCAAGACTTCCATTTCACCCAGAAAAATCATGGGATCAGTGTTTTGGGACTACAAAGTTTAGATATAGACATTTTTGCCTCAGAGGGAGACATCAATGCAGCAAGGTATTGTGCATCCGCGTGACAATGACTGACCTCACACGCCCATCCAGACAAAGCAACTTTTTGACTCCTTTAGATGGGATGTTTTTAACTACCCATCGTATTCTGAAAAAGGACATGGGCGGGAAAAAATGTTCTATTGACGATGAGGTGAAGGGGGGGTTTAAGTGGACGAAGGAGACGCAGCAGAGTTCTACCAGACAGGAATACAAAATTAAATAAAAATGAATTCCCTCCACCCCTAACCACCTGCAACGAGGAATGCTGATCAAGGAGTAGCCGTGGTCGTTCGCCGACGCGTTTTAGGCCCGAGATAAGAACCGATCCCTGCAGGAAAGATCGTGAGTTCGAGTCTCGGTCACTCGGCGTGTTTTCCGGCATTTGCAGCTCGCCGCCCCCCTCGTCCCAACGCAGGGTGGTGAGGCAATGGGAAGCCATGAGCAATATCATCAGAACCAATTCTGATCTTCCCTTTTGGAAGACAGCTGATGACGTCCGCGACGCCAGGAATGGCACTTGGACGAAAATTCAACCTGAAATGGTAGTTTACTTTACTTTATTTTACTATTCTTCTGTTTACTACTCTACTAATGCCACCTAGTAATTTTTAAATTGATTTTTTGAAGCCTACGAAAATCTAGTACACTTATTTTCTGGACATGTTGGAATATCCATATTTTCATCGAGTTGTATGTACCTGATGTTTCTGAGTTAAATATTTCCTAATGATTTTGGTAGGTTCATCTTTCCAGTGGAGTCTAATAAATACGATACACAGTTTATAATAACAGCGTAGTTATTGACAATGTATTGTCCAGGTGGGTTTTGATTATTTAATTGAATAATTGTTTTTTCGATCTACTCACATTAAATGTTTTTTGAGTGAAATTTACGATGTTTGTGTCTTGAGTTTTGAATTGCCCAGTCAACTAAAATAACAACAAAGTACAACATAGAATTGTGGTTTCTACCGATCTGTGTGTAACAGGATGATGTCAGTTGTATTGTTGATTGGACCATCGGTTTTACTAACTAACAAATCGGGAGATCTTCGATCTTAATTTTCAGTAGGCTGAAATACATATTAACAACTAAGAAACCAGGTAATGATAAAACGAAAACTGAGCTCACTGATCAATAATTTATCACCAATTATTGGTGATTTTAAATACTTACTGTTAATTTTTAAGATGGAATCAATACCCACATTTTTTGAAAACTTCTTACATCGATGTTGAGTTTACAAATGGCTTCAGAAAAATTGGAACCTTTGCACTTCTCGATTACAGATGGGACGGTTTTCAGATTCACCTAGATATGAGAAAAAAGGATTCCATGGGTGCTAGGATAGATAAATTTTTGATCTGGTTTTTTGCAATTTACTCAATCCAAACGTGCATGACGCTTAAAATGATCATTTCATTTAAAAAAGTTATTGGTGTGTTTCGCGTGACGTCAAATACTATCAATATGCTTGTAATAATCAAATCTACCAGTCTCCCGCGAACGTTCGCCATCATTGACACTCTCAGTAGTTAGCCTTATTTCAGTCACCTGTTCAACAGGAATTATACCTGTGAATTGACGGGGAGGATCTCAAGTTCAATTCATGATGGCTTGGTCCATTTTCAAGATCATTAGGAACCTAGATTTAGAGGTAGATTAAAACATCTTTCATGCTCTTTTTTAACTCGGAATCTTCTGATCACCCAATTCAGTTTACATCTTAAATGATTCAGAAAGATCTCAAATACATTTCAAGACCAACCGTAGGTTGATAAGTTCGTTTTCAAGGTAGATAGGAGTAGAGGGAAAAAGTAGGTTCTTGAGCATAACTATTATTACTACGATATTGTTACTCCAAGGACCCCTTCTCTAACCCTCATTATAACCTTCCTCCTACCTCCAAAAGGATAACACTATAGTAACCTTCCTGGAGGTGGAAGGCCTCCCACTCCCCCCCCCCCCCCGATTCCTCCCACTCCTGACTCCTCCTGCACCTGATTCCTCCCTACTCGGGAGTTTTTATAAATCATTTTCTAGTGTCTATGATATAATCCGTTAGTATTTCTTCATGGATTGATGAGCTTCATGTTTGGTATTTGGCGGTCTTAATTTTTGGTGTAAGCTTGGTTTGTGTTCAAGATTGATACGCTGGTAACGGAACTAAACATGAACGCCACATTCATCTTGCTAGGATATGTGATTGTGATTTGTTACTAATAATAATTACAATAGTCAATAATATTGTGAAAGGTTTGTGTGTCTCAATTTCTTGCAGAGTATTTCGCATCATTGTGCTGTGAATGGGCAATTATCATGGTACAAATTGTGTTACTGAATGGGTCACCTCAAGACGCTCCACCACCATACCTTCTTCATGTTGTTTAGACACCTTGCACAACTGATTTTCAAATAACCTGTTTCTAAAAACAAAATTGAAGAATTCTTTTGGAGTCCTTTTCCGTTTTATGCGTTGGTACTTCAAAAAGAAACAGTACACAGAAGAAGAAGAAGGACTGTATTTATAACCTTAGTACCGTATAACCAAATGATAATTACGTTCAAGACGTGAAAGTGGGGATGGGACATCGAACAGAAAACATCGATGTCGATATTTCATAGAAAAATCGATGTTTTTAAAAAGCGGGAATTTTAATTCATCTGTCAACCAATTATAATCAAGGGATCAATCAAAACCTGATGAGGCTTCTCTTCCTCCATTCATAAGAAGTGGATATTTTTTCTTTTGACGTGTTTTATTTTACTGGATAGCCTACTCCATTATAATTTTTTTCATTCGTGATAAATTATCCGATTTTTATGCATTTCATTTCGATATCCCATACCTTCCCCATTTCCATGATTAGTTTAAGCATAAAGAGACTTTTTTCTATTGTTTTCCAGTAATTATTTTGTTACATAAAGTGATGATTGTGTTGAATCATCACGTCCCTCGACCGGGGACCTCCTATCGTTCCGACTAAACTATATTTACACTTCTGAGTCGGAGCTCGTTACCAATGAGCTAAGGAAGTGAATGGACAGAAATGCGAAGAGGTAGCTGATCACAACAATTGAAATATAGATTTCCTTCAAATTTCAAGTAAATTCAATGAAGTTATTTGGTCTGAAATTGGATTTTGTCTGGTTCCCTTGCAGTACCTAGTAGGTCAAGTTTATCAAACGATGTTATCAGACCATCTCGTCGACATATCGATATCATCGGACCGAAACATCGATGTTTGAAAACCATCGAATGTAAAACATCGATATTACGAGCAAAACATCGATGTGTCGATATTATCTATATCGATGTCCCATCCCTACGTGAAAGTACACATGATCAAGACGTGAAAACAGTACACAGAAGTTGATAAGAACTTTCCTTAATTATCATGGACCGATTTTGATGACCATCTGGGGCCTAGTTGTGCCCCGAACCTTTTGGTTGATGTCAGTTACTTCTAAGCGGTGAAACGGAAGGGCTGTAACTTCCAAAGTCGCTCATCTCAAAAACTCTCGATAATGAAGGCATTGTTTTTTCACAAATTTAAGATAGGTACCTACCATTGAATTTTTTGAATCGAATGAGACCACCCAGAGCTTTATAGGACAATGAGGAATTTCACCATGTCGGAATTTCCTATTTTTGACCCCGAAATCGGATTCAGCACCTGGAAAAACCCCCTAAGGCAAACTTTCAGCCGGAACTTCCTAATTTACGAATAAACAAAACAGTGTAGAAAATACGAATGTTTAAAAAAACCGGGAAAATGACGTCATGCTGGAATAGTTCATTTATGGCCGCTTGAAGCGCTGATATCGAGAAATCCATAGTCCCCAGATGCAAAATTTCACGAAACAGTAAAGTTCGAAATCGAAAAACTGAAGAAAAAAATAGAAAAAGCAAGATGGGGAAAATTAGGTTTCCCCTGTTTTTGTATGATAACTTTTCTCTTAGAAAACACGATTTCGTCGTCCCAATGGGCAACACTGGGAGGAGACGGCGATCCGAACAGCCCAATCAGCAAGCGTTCCCGCTCCACGTCCGTTTTCCCGGTTAGTTTTGAAATCAAAAATTTTGATTGTTTCCCAAAAATAACAGGAGACTTATTTTCCGAAATCAGCCCGATTTTCATCTATCCCACACCATTAACTATTCAGGAAAAATGCAAACAGAATTCGGTGAAATTCCTCATTTTAAAATCTCTTTCACCATTCTATTCAAAATAAATTCTGTATTTTATTTTAGGACATTAAACAATTTTCGATTTTTTACGGACAACTCCCCGACATTTTTGAAATCTCTATTTAAATATACGTATCTTACCCGGACCGAACAACGTTGAGGTGACCTATTAAGTTAACGATCATATTACTTACTAATAATCCAGAAAATTAGTAATCTATTAAAGGGTTTCCGAATAATACGTCACGTTTGGAGTGAAGAAGTCGAGTGACGTAGTTTGGAAGCACAACCCGATAAATCAAAGAAAATCCGCTTATCTAGAGCGATAAAAGCACGAAGAAAAATCAAAGAATTGAATCATTCTCATGATAATTACCCTTTTGTTGGTTTTGCTTGATTTTTGTTCTGTTTATTAAAAAATAATATGGTATTTGGTTTTGTCATTACGTGTGGGGATTTTTCAGACTCTTATGGCTATAGTCTAAGTGGATATACGGATAATAATATGGACGGACAAAACTTTGATGAGCAAAATTCTGCCATTAATATAAGCGATGTCAGTAAGTATGGATGATCATTGCTACGTCATTATGAATGGTGTTCTCTGGGGTTGTGAAATGGTGTTTTCCGTTTTTTTCGAGCAAGCATGTGTACTTTTGAATTTTTGACTGATTTTTAGTATGGTGAATGTCAGTTGTAGTTTATTAGCAGTAGTGATTTGTTTGCATGGGCTTGGGATGGAAGTGAACGTAATGGACAATAATTGTTGGTGTATGGAACAAACTTTGCTAAAACTACTTTAAATGTGGTACCTACCTACAGAGATGGACTCGGAAGCATTCCTCGACACGAGATATCCTTTCACTCTGTCTCTCTCTCCCTTACACCAGTGTCGCCGCCCGGTTCTCCTACTTCCTGCATATGAGACAAAAAGTTCGGTAACTCATTCATTTTGTGAATGAGCTACCGGAGTTCTTGAGTTTTGTACATTCAAACATTCAATGAATTACTTCAAGTACTTATTTTTTCAATTTATTAAGAGAATATCGTAGATGAGAAGAACCTCCACCATCTCACTCAGTTGGAATTGTCCAATCACGGTATCTTGGCTTACTATTTCCACAAAAAAGGGTGCTGCAGCTTGCAGTACTGCTTATCTGAAAAACGCTGCAAATTATTACACAATGGTTTATTATTTTTCTATATTGATCACTCGTCTGCAAAGCCACCAACCATCCAACATGAAGAAAAACATCGATCACATTTCGGTCAGCTAAAATTTGGACGGAGAATAGGCCTCTTTGCGATTCACACTCGTGTTTCTGATTTATCGTACGTAAAACCTTTAAATTCTCGTAGGGAGCGAACGGTTTGTCCTACAGAGCTCCGCGTGGTCTCAAAAAATTCTAAAAATTCTATAGAATCTTAAATTGAAGGAAAAACAATACCTTTATATCAAAATTTTTCGAGTTAGGGCGTTTTCAAAATTTAAAAATTCATTTTTGAACCCTTAGAAGTGACCTACATCAACCAAAATCTTCGGGGCACAAGTAGACCCCAAATGGAGCCTACATACCAAATTTCATGAAAATCGGTCAATGCTAAGTGGCAAAAGTGCCGCATACGGCGGACGGACGGCCAAATTTTTATTCGATTTTTGGATTCTACGTACCTTGAAACGTAAACCATCAAATTTTGAGGGGCTGTTAAAAAAAATTTTTTTTAGTCGATTCCAAAGGTTCATTATTGAAAACGTTTTATGTACATAGAAATAAACCAAAATCATCAGAGATTCCCCCGTGATGACGCGCTGCCTACTTGAACCTGTTCTTCCCTTGTGTAAATGGATCATCTCCAGGCTTCCTTTGTGATTGGAGATCCATTTTTTCAAAATTTCGTACGTAATGCTATGACTGGGAAAACTGGAGGAATTCCACGCGAAGAATACTTGCGGTAATGAGGAAACCTGAGTTATGAAATCACTAAGGGGCTCTCAGTCGATCGCCGTTCGTTCCTCGTTCCTAACCGATTAAACGGGTTTTCCCATTTTTCTTTTGCTATAATTATTCGATTTTGATGATTAAAATTTTAGTTTAGATATTTTAGTTTTTCAATTCCCTTAACTGCTGTAGGGAAATACTAATAAATCTCCTAATCTCTATTACTAATAAATCCTACTAATAAATTTCAAGAATCCTTAAAAATCTCTAATTTAGGTACAACTTTTAAAGTTTTAGCGCCTGAAATTTAGGGAAATACTAACCCGGAACAAGGAATGAACGGCGACCGACAGAGACCCCCTTAAGCTTCAGCTGTGCTGGCTTTTCTCTTTATAACTTGCAACTAGCATTTGTGATACACAAGTTGTTTAAAATGACTCTCGCCTTGCATTTCAAAGAAAACTGGAGCAACTGATCATTGACAAGTGCAGATATTTTGTCTTAACCTGAACCACGGAGGTAATTCATTATCCTGTAACTAACCTGGCGGAGATTACTGCTAGAATAGTGGAACAAATCCACACCCATACACACATAGTTAAGCGTAACCATGGTTAACCCCTTCACAGCATAAAAATGTCTCTCGTCTTGTGTTCCGAAGAACTGGAAGTTTGAAGCAACCCTCTCTGGCTAACAAAGAGGTATCTAGAGTTCGCCTGGATAGTTGAAAAGCCTCTCTGGGTCCGATAGGTTAGCTTCTTCAGACGATCCAAATCTAACGGAAGTTGATGAAACGTCCTTTGACAACACTTTACATTCAGACTCCATTAATTTAGTGTCCTTTTTCACCAACGCAAAGCATAACCTCCTCTTCTGTGATAGATTTACCAAGAAAAAGGGTGGGCTAATCCAACAATTTTGAAAAGAGTAGAAACGGATAGGAAGTGAAGATAGTTGGCTCCAACATTTAGTTTACAGTTTCGGAACTTACATATCGCGTTCTTTGAATAGTTAACTTTTATTGAACAGTTTTAATATTTTCATGATTTATCATTATGGCGATATGATATTCATTTATTTATTCACAGATGCTCACACGATGGTTCCTTTTACTTAAATCAGGATGCAATTATGGAGTAAAAATGAAACATGCACATCAACATTTAAAAGAATACAAAGAAAACTTCAATCAAAACCATTTACATTATGCAAAACGTAATTTCACTCCGAAACGCCACCATTTTAGAGTATAATATTATGTGTTAACATCTTACTGTAAAGGACAAGGAGTTAACCAACTAGATGCAGGTATATAATTATTCTTCAGATAGTGCATCAAGTAGAGTGCTCATAATATTGTTAGGGATACTATTTATACAGGGCACTGGGCTGAAAGCTGAATGTGGGAGCCCGAGAAGCGTTCTGATTGGTGGAGCTCCAGGACGTAGTTATAGCGGAAAGGAACAGATCGCGTTCACGACTGGTTCACGATCGTTTGTTCCCAGCCTCATCACAACAAGTCACCTTGTTTATCACATATTTTTCTCCTTGGTGCGTAACCGGCCGCATCCAAGTAATTAATTTGATAACATTTAGTTATATTCGCGATATGTACGAAAAAATCGAGCGATTTTCAATAATACACTGGGTTTCAAACGTTTCTATGGGTGGCAGTTGTCGATTCAACATTTGAACAACTGGCGATAGGGACAACAACAATTGTGAAATCAACTTGGGAAATACCTATCGCCTCGATTGGAATTTCCAAGTAATTTTTGCAAATCTAAATGATGATGAAACGAAAAGTTATTAATTTCTGGTCATTCGAAAGGATTTGAAAAGAAGCGGTATGAAGAGTGTGTCCTCTCCCCCCGCCACTTCCGTAGTAGTTCCTCAATCCTAGCTGAAAGTAGATGGCGCAACTGAGGCAGCCTCAAAAATGCTTGCACACCATTTTAACGTTGGCTTTCTTCTCCGTTAACTTGTCTCCGTTACTCTGTGATACAGGGTGTCCGAGAAAACGTCTCGGTAAAACACACAAAGGTACTTTGCACATGCACATTTTGACGCAACATCGCGGTTCGCATCTTTCAGCGCGCAATAAAAACATCGGTTGAGGGGTAAAATGTTCATCAAATTTCACGTAGAATCCGAATCTGCAATACAAAATGGGGGGTCTCATTTGAAATAACGAAGTTGGTGTGCGTTGCGCACCGTGGTAGTATTTAAGATCCTTGGAAAAAATCATGAAGAGTCAAAGAAAAATTTTTGTTACCACTACCTGGACAATTTTAGCAGGGGGGGGGGGGGAGACGTTTTTTCGGACACCCTGTATAAATAGTATCCCTAACAATATTATGAGCACTATTGATGCACTATCTGAAGAATAATTATAAGCCTGCATCTAGTTGGTTAACTCCTTGTCCTAATTGAATGGAGTCTGAACTTAAAGTGTTGTCAAAGGACGTTTCATCAATTTCCGTTAGATTTGGATCGTCTGAAGAAGCTAACCTATTGTAGTTACTAGCGCCATTACTTTTGTGGAATCTCTTGGAAGGCGGGAGAGCCGAGTGGAGACGCTCAGATACTGGAGAAGGGACTGGGGGATTCGTGCTGGAGAAGGGACTCTCCAAGGGGGAAAAAGTCCGGAAAAGTAACTGCGATAAGACAACCTTTTATATTGGCTTTGGGAAGGTAGTTCAAATGCCTCTAAATTGAAGAAATGAATTCGTTGAACTATTTCTGTATTGCGAGTTAAAGGATGTACTTACCAAGTCAGTTTTCCTTACGCTTTACAATCTCCTAATTTTGTAGTCATTTCCGCATTCCTCATAATTTCTACCACTTAAACCATGTATATTAAGCTTGGTTTAACATAAACGAATAATTCAAGTATGTTGGTGATGTATCCGAAACTTTGCATGGCTTTTTTTTATTCATTCGTTCTGATTCAAGCATTAAGCAGTGATGGTAGTATCCAATCATAGTGGTTGATGTTATTAAGTGTTTCCTTTAACCCGGTGACCCCTTTTGTACTCCTACCCAAATAAAATAAAACGTCTTTTATGAAAGATATTTAAGCTGTTACTGTAGAGGGACTTATTTCTATTAGTTCTTCAGTCCAGTGTGGTGAGGTGCGGATGGTTGATGGAAGATTGAGCTGGCTTCACATACTTGCCTGTCAATAAAACATACATACTTCACATACTTTTCTGTCAATGGTTAGTCAAAATCAGGATTGTTAGTTCAAATCATGTCAATTCAATTTTGGTAGGCTGTAGATTCATTCGTTTAAGCCAGCTTAGTGGAGAGCTGAGGTCTTACTAAGTTTGCTGATAGATGAACACCAACCATCAAGTTATGGATGATCAACAACTGTGACACCTTGCCGCCAACACGATCTATCATCAACTGATGAAATTTCATACACACCATTCGTTCAAAGATTGTAGATTAGCTGAAAAGCCTGCTAAAATCAGGCAAAAACTAATCTTGATACGTAAAATACATTTTGACGTCGCGGCCTGGAATCGAACCCGGACCCCCACGTTCAGGCGAAGTACATACGTACGACTGCGGTTTTGTGTATTTGTATATGATGATTGAAACGAATTTAAATGGTTTACAAAAGTCTCCCCTGTTACTTCCTCATATTGTCTCATCTCAAACACCGTTGGAAGCTATGAAAAAAACCCCCAACCACTTGAAAATCTCTCTTTAACTGTGTTTGCATGACAAGGATTTCAAAGTTTTTCTTCATCAAATATTTAAATAGTTGATTCTCATTGTCGTGTGTGTGTGTGTTTACTTTTTTTAAACATGTTGTTTTCTCTGTATTTCTCGCAGTCGAGGTAATCGAAACAACTGACCCAGATTTCGGGATGATGGACGGAAGCTTGAGGGGCCTACAGGAGCAGGCTGGAGCTTACGTGAAGATCCTTGAACAACCTGCTTCCAAAGCACTGAGGTTCAGATATGAGTGCGAAGGGAGGTCCGCTGGTAGCATTCCCGGGGTCAACTCGACCCCAGAAAATAAGACATTCCCTACGATTCAAGTAAGACCATTGATAGACGTGTTTCTCCTTTTGAATAGAGAGGTCTTTTACTGTCGATAGGATGGTCGTATGTTAATAATAATATAGTAATAATATAATAATGACATAATAATAATAGTAGTGAATTTATAATATTATAGAAAGTCAGTGATGCGAGAAAATACAGATTATATTATTCATCAAAATGACAGCAATGCTATTAACCCTAATGAACCCAAGGATCCAAATTTTCGCCAAAACTATAACTTTTTCCTCTATTTTAGTTAAAAATGCCTCAAAATAAAAGAAAATGATAATTAAAGATGTTTAAAAAAATTTAGGTGTTCAAAAAGTGCAAATTTGTAAACGGTGTATTTGAATACACTTTGGGCTCTTATGGTAATAGAAGGTGAACGACTGAGGTTACAAACTTTTTATTAAAACTTCATCATAATTATTACTAAGTGAGGTATAAATCATTATATAAATTACATTTGTTACATTTCAACTTTAGACAAGTCATTGTTTATAATAAACTAGCTGAAAAGCCTACTAAAAGCAGGCAAACACGATTCCTCTGACTCTCGCCGCCACCCATTTCCTCCAACTCCTCCCGCCACCAACTCCTCCGACTCCTTCCGCCTCCGATTCCTCCGACTCTCCCCGCCACCCACTCCTCCCATCTCTGATTCCTCCGACTCTCCCCACTCCCACGACCCCTCCAACTCCTCGTGATCGGTGACGTGCATACCTACGTACATACGGTTGGCGTTTTATGTATATAGATTCTAGTTTTGTAAGGCACAAGAGTTACATTGATTTAGAAAAATCGTATTTACAGGGTACTTACCCTACTTTTGTTTGGAATGCAGTCACAAATTGACTAGGAAATACAGTATTACTAGTATACTTCCTAGTATACTAGGAAACATCGTATTTACAGGGTACTTACCCTACTTTTGTTTGGAATGCTGTCACAAATTGACTAGGAAATACAGTCTCAACAAAATACCTTATTTTACTTAGGAAAAAGGTTACCTATGTAATAATACATTATGTAGGTAACTTTGATAAATAATGAAAAAAATATCATCCACAGCTTCCTCCTCATCCGACAGCATATTGGGTCTAGGGACGAGAGATAAAATGACATTTTATCATACATTGTATGCCCCTCTGCTCTTGAAATTGTTCTGCAATACCAAAAATATGGAATTAATTACTTATTTGGAATGACTTACGATAAGTATGAAATCATAATGAAGAACAAGGCACTCAAGAAAGCTCTTATGGTAATGTGTGTTACATTACCATAAGAGCCCAAAGTGTATCTCAGTACACCTCCACTAAAATCGAAATATCAGCATGATAACTGCTCATAATCCCACATATTTTTATATCAAACGATAGCTTAGAAACCGACTGATCAAATTATGATAGAAATAGCACACAATTGTTACGTTATCATGGTATAAAATGGAATCAAACTTACTGTTGAGCTGCGGTTCGCCATGGCTGGACTCCGGCAGGACTGGAATGAGAAAACGTAACAAAACGAGCGGGAGATCACTGACCAACAATTAATCAATGTTGCCAACCTTTGCAGGGGATCCTAACGAGTCGATTGGTACCATTGGAGTAAGAGAAAACAGTTCCCGCTGCTTTTCAAAAATCGTTAAAGTCAAGGTGTATTCAAATATACTTTGGGTTGATTAGGGTTAATCACGAAAACTACGAACTGAACTTTTCATTGTTTATCATCAACAAGAGCACTAAAATGTCCAGGTAACTTGCCTGGTTCCTCACTTTTGTCACCCCCTTTGGTTGAGTGGATGGTCCTGGCCTAAGTCAACCTATCAATGTGAACCACCTTGCAGGGTCTGCGACCCTGTCTGATACAGACAACAACGTCATTCAGCTTAAATCGGTCCATGGTAACTAAGGAAAGTGCCGCGTATGGCGGACGGACGGAAAATTTTTGACATTTTCATGTCTGCTTTGGCACATAAATTGAAAAATCGTCACGAAAACTTGCTAACGCGACTAATAAACACTGTTGCGTAGAGAACAATCAACTGTTTTCTTATTTTGATGCTTGGGTACATGAACTAACAACCTTACTTCACTACCTTGTTGTGTAGTGGTTGACATGAAAATGTCCCAATGTGTTGCAGACTCGTATGAAAGCATTTATAATCTAACCATCAGGTAGCACCATGAGCTTGATCAATTTTCTCTTGTAATTGCCCACTATATTTATGATTTAATTCTTGAATTTTCCATTGTTTTCAGATCGGGGAGGGAGACATTGATCTCAATGGTAGTTTTATTCGATTTTCGGATTCTACGTACCTTGAAACGTAAAAAACATCAAATTTTGAGGGGGGAGGGGTTAAATATTCTTTTCTTGCTCGATTCCAATGGTTCATTATTTAAAATAATAAACCAAAATCACTTCATGGTCCACAGATTTTTTCTAAAGTAGGTACTCATGTTTAGGGGTTTCTTATGGGTCAATTATGAACATATTGAACGAATAAGGGTCAAATTTTCGAGTGTGTCTAGTAAGTGACGAATAATATTTAGTGAACTTTCACGTAGAATTCAACTTAGATATGAACATGATGAGTTTCATTCTAAGAAAGTGAAACGTTCCTTTTCCCTTGAGCATAATTCATCTCCTAGTTGGTGTTCGAAAGTTATGCAAGGCCTTCTGAGGGTTGCATATCTGGATATTTACTCCCAGTATAGGTCTAAAACGCATGAGCTGAAGTCCGTAAATGTGCGTTTTTCTGTAAGATGTAGCCTCTTTTGTGTAAGTCTTCAGGTGGTGAAATGCGTTGTTGGAAGGTCCCAGGTAAACCAAATTCGTAATTTGAAGGAGGTTGACGTACAGGTAACTTGGAGGGTTTAAGAAGGTACCAGCCTCCTTCAAGGAGGGAAGTCACTCATTCTTATGCTCTCAATAAATTGATTTCCAATTCACCTTATCAAGATACCTAATTTTATATTTCGTCAGCCGTTGCCAAAAATGGTTTGATTTTATTTGGGATGGTTTGAATGCTCATGGTAATGATATATAATTATTAGAGCTCGGAAAATATGCACGAAAATTTCCCGAAAATATGCACCGGAAACTGGAAAAATATGCAAATTATGCATTTGCCCTTAAAACTGCATACGACTTTGGAATTTCAGTATTTTAAGAAAGGATGTTTCAAATTATTACATTTTTTTAGCCCTTTTTTCTCCTAGAAAAAAGTTATGAAGCATCATGTAAAGTAAACAAGCAATTCAAAAAATCAGTTATACATTTTTTATTTACTTTTATACATTTATACGAACTAGGTATAAAATGTAAAGATGAACTACATATTATATTGGACAACAATTACACGCTCCAAATTATCGGGTGTGAAACAGTGTCTCCTGTCACTTAAAATTTCTTGCAATACAGAAAACGATCTCTCTACATCGCAAGATACAATAGGCAAAAATTTATAAGTGGAGATCTCTTTTGGAGAGTAGGGTGAGTCCTAGAGTCAGTCTTCTCCTTTGAGAATTCACCTGCTGGGGTGATGTGAGTGAGGGGACAAAACAATCCAACATTCGATTTCGAATATTGTCAACTTCCAGCACTGACTTAGAAGAAAAATCCAGAATACGCAAAAAAACTGGTAGAATATGCTGAAAAATATGCAAAAATCCCCAAAATGACCAAAAAATGCAAAAATCCCCAAAATGACCGAAATAAGCAAAAATATTCAATTTCAATTTAAACCACCGCATACCCTTCAGAAACCTTCAAAACGTTCAAATACAAAGATATACCGCATAATAAAAGATATGCAAAATATGCAAATTCCGAGCTCTAATAATTATGGGCTGGACATGATTTACCTCATAACACTTGATAATAAAGAGATACAAGAATTTAATCGAAATTGAAGCGGAATATCAAAAAACTACTATAACAGCTTTCTTTATTTAAAAATTCTGAGCACATTCGCGTTTACCAATTGAAAAAAGTTCGTAACTTTCGAAGCATAATCTCAATTACTTTTGGCCCCGCCACCAATGCCATCTATTTTTTGAGAATCGCACTAAGTGGCCGTCCACAGCCTTAAGCTGCTCCTCAAACCTGATGGTATAGATCAGTACATCCAGGTACACAGAGACAATTCTTTGGACGATGAGATCTTGTAAAACCTGCCACATCTGAAACATTGCTAGTGCATTGGTCAATCCAAAAGGCATCACAGTGAACTCCCACAATCCATCTCGAGTGCAGAATGCAGACAACTCCTGTGCATGTTTTTCCAGTTGACTCTACCAATATCCGGTCTGGAGGTCCAATGGGGTAGTTGCATGATATTTTTTTGTATTTTTTCTGTGTAGAGAATCTCTATTGAAGTACGTATCTGCAAATAAAACTCCCAGAAACGCTTCCTAAAAATTTAGAGATTTTTTCGAAAAACGGGATTTCGGATTCAGGCGGGGAAACCTAAACACGGCTTGGACACTGCAGGGTGGGGGCCACGTCACGGGTGTGAAGGGGGTCAAAAGACCCCTACACCACTGTTACCCTGACGCAAGGTTATCGACAGGGGGTACTGTGCCGGAGGGATCCTTTGCCCGGGGGGTCCTTTGATAGCAACCCTCTGTTTGTTTACGTTCGTTTGTGGCAATAAAATTGGAGAATCACTCACACTTTGTGGTGCTTTCATAATGAATTTTGCTAGCAGCGCAATCGGAACATGTTGCATCTAAGATTTCGTTTCCTCCTGGCATTCCCCCCACTGTAACTGAAACTGTATATGGTTGTGAAGAAACTTGGTGTTCTGGTGATACTCGAGCCACAACCTCGCAACTTTGCTAGATTCTTTCAAGTTGGACATAACCAACATCCTTTTATTTAACAATTTACAAACACTCATTGGTACTACGTTGTACAGGATAATGACACTACGATGAAACTTCCAATAAATGAGCTACTGCAACCATTTCGATTAAGAAGTACTACAGTTAAGAAAACAACTGACCTTTTACTTTCTATAAAAGTGTCAACTTGCCTCACTTATTTCGGCGCTGACGAACTTGTTGTTATTGACGTAAAAATCATGCAACATGCCAATATCGATATACGGAATATTTCCAAGGGAAGCCACCTCGAAACTCTAGTCGATGGCTCTCCTTTTTGGCATATTGACATTTTATTTCAATACTTTGGCACATAAACGAAAAAAAAAATTAAGGTTGGTTTTCCGATGATTTCTACTTACAACCAAGTCGTTCCTACCGAACTTTATCTTCGTCATTCGTGTTCGTAGAAAAATTGTCCACCATTCGTTGGAAAGCTCTAAATGTTTGCATAAATTATATACTGCCAAAACCGCTGTACTTATGGAAGAAACAGATATACCCCTGAGTTAAAAGAACTGTCAACAACATTCGAAAGCAGATTATTGGGTAGCGGGAAAAAGTGAAGACATGTGTTGCAGACTCGTATGCAAGCGTTTATTAAAAGCTTCTTGAAACTTTACAGTGAACATTATCTTTTCCAAACTAATCAACTAATAAATTATGGTAGATACCGGTATAAACTATGGTATGGTATGGTAACAACTCGGGCCGCACTACGAGAAAATGAAGAAATGTCCACGAGAAAATGTCCACTGATAACGCGATAACTATGACCGTAAAAGTAACGTGAGGTTCAGCGCCAACGCAACAAAAAGAAAAACAGCCAAAATTATGCTTCAAAACTTTCAATTTAAACGATTTATTCAAACATGTAAAGCCTGAAAAATATATTTCAAAGTTTTTTCAATCATCACCATTATTTTGTAACTGTATTTCAATGTTTCTGACTCGAATTGTCCTCGATGGCAGTGATCTCAACGCACTCTATCGTGAGATTCTCGTTTAGGGATGACGTAAGAGGAGTGGCCCGCCAACACTAAAAGGGACGGTACTTCTTTATTGAAATACGGCTAAACTAAATGGAATTTCGAACTGAAAACTGGTACTTATACGTTTTAAAGTGCGCTAAATTCGAATCTGAAGTCATAAACACGAAATTCCGACCCATGCAACTACCCCATTAGGTGATCCACTTGTTAACTTCAAGTGCTCCATTGTGTCAATGTGTCATCTATGTGGGGTGTCCCAACATGAGCATCTTTAACAGTGACATCGTTTAGTCTGTGGTAGTCTATACAGAATCTCCAGTCACCTGTCTTCTTTTTTACAAACACCATAGGACTCGCCCATGGACTTTTAGACTCTTTTATCACTCCTTGATCTCCCATCTTTTGGAGTTCTTGAAGAATGATCTTATTCTGTTCTGGACTCACTCGCCTTGGGGGTTGTTTGATTGGCCTGTGACCTTATTCTTCTATTGAGTGTTCCCCTATGGTGCAACGCCCGAGTTCCTTATCGGTGGCAGCAAACACATCTTGGTAGCTTATCAACATCTTCTTGAATTGTTCCATCTGGGTCATAGTCACTCGTTCAGCAACCCCATATAATAGTGTCATCAAGTGAGCGGGCAGCTCTTGCTCTGTCTCCGTTTGCTGGTACTGTACTTTACACTGTGTTTCGGGATGTAACTGGAATTTGAGGGTCTCGCCTTCAATATTCATGGTCCCAGAACCTGTATCAATCACGCACCTCTTGTCTCGCAAAAAGTCCATCCCTACTATACATTTTCCTTCGATAGGTGCGACCACTACATCCAGACAGTCTGAGACCCCAAAGCCTAAATCCAGCTGAATAGAAGCGCGATGAATGGTCGTTCACTGACGGACGTGAGCCAAATTTCAACTGACCATCTGTTTGCGTTTGTTGGAATAGAATTTTGGTAGTATGTTGCACTTGTGCTTCCCTAACAACCAAGAATCAAATCAATTAAAGGCACCCGGAACTTTGGGATAACGTTGTTTAGCTCGTAGGAACTGTCTGTCAAAATAAAATTCACTGTTTATCCTGCACTATAATATGGTAGGTAGGTACTACGAGGGTAGTTCGGAAAGTAAGAGTACTCGATTTTTCCATACTTTGCAAAAATTTTATCAAAAAAAAAAAAAAAATAAAAATAACAGGGTATTACAGGCATACATCTAAGTTATTTTTCCACGTAATCGCCTTCTCGATCAATGCACTTTTGCGACCGTGAAATGAGCTTTGTAATCCCCTCGTCATAAAAACTTCCCGCCACCTCCTTGCTCCAGTTTGTGACAGCTTTTTGAACCTCCTGGTCGGTTGAAAAATGTTTCCCACCAAGGTGCATCTTCAGAGAAGTGAACAGATGGTAATCAGAAGGCGCCACAAGTCGGGGGAGTAAGGGGGGTGGTCTAAAATTTCCCAACCAAAGGAGTCCAAAAGAGCCTTGGTGAGGTTCGCTGTGTGTGGTCGCGCATTGTCATGCAAAAACAGACTCCCTTCGTCAGCATCCCTCTTCGTTTGTTCTGAATTGCCCTTCTGAGTTTCTTCAAGGTTTCACAGTGTCGTTCCGCATTAATGGTTTCTCCTTGTGGCAAATATTCGATCAAAATGATGCCTTTTCGGTCCCAAAAAACCGAAGCCATGATTTTTTTCGCCGAAATTTGGGTTTTGAATTTTTTGTCGACGGTGAGGTCGTATGGCGCCACTGTTGGGATTGTATTTTTGTCTCAGGAGTGTAATGAGCTACCCAAGTTTCATCGCCTGTCACGATGGAGTCCAGAAATGCCTCTCCTTCCACTTCAAATCTCTCCAAAATGCGGCGCGCACCTCGCACTTGGCGGGATTTTGAATTGACATTGTTCACGCAAACGCTCACCAATACCAGCGTTTTCGTACTAGCGAGGTGGTTGACCTCTCAATTTCTTCAGGAGATCCCCCCACAACGCAGTGCAGCTACTTGGGGAAAAAAATTGCCCCATCCCGTGAGAGCACCAGTACTCTTACTTTCCGAACTACCCTCGTATTAATAGAAAACCAGTGTTCGCAGACGGGTGATATTTAGCGGGAAAAATTAATAAACCATTGTGTAATAATTTGCATATTTTTTTTTCCAGATTGTTGGATACAAAGGGAAAGCAGTTGTGGTAGTGTCTTGCGTTACCAAGGATCCTCCCTACAGGCCACACCCGCACAACTTAGTTGGGAAAGACAATTGCAAAAAAGGCGTTTGCACCGTGGAAGTGAATAACGAGAACATGATCGCCACTTTTGCCAACCTTGGGATTCAGTGTGTGAAGAAGAAAGATATAGAAGAGGCGCTAAAAATTCGGGAGGAAATACGAGTTGATCCGTTCAGAAGTGAGAATCCAATTGTTTAAATACGGTCCTCTTGTAGTCGTTTGTAAGTCGGGAGAATATTGAGTTTCTGATGACCTTACCCTTGGATTATTACTTACCTGTGAACAGTGTGGTACATAGGTAGCGTAAAACAATAAATCTTTGCTTCGCTTTTTCGACACCAGTGAGTATGACAGCCTCTCACATTCTCTTCCTCAATTAATTTTCAAAGAAATTTTCAGAAAATTCTGTGACTTATGCAAATGTTTCGTAAGTGTTCCGATACACAGGTGTTATGTTATGGTTTTGATGAAAAATCGCATATTGGTACCTATGAACTCTCAACCCAACGAATCAATCAACCACTGGTTAAATGTTTGATTTATTCCATTTATTCCTAAGTAAAAAACACATTTTTAAGTAATGCATGCATTCCAGAGGACGTCCCATTGGTAGATCAATGTAAACCTGTTGGTAAGCGATAAAACCACGAAATATGCGGTTCATGGTGTCCTGGCACCATGGTGGCACCACTATTAGTTCCATGGTGGTACAGAGAATAATTCATGAAAATCTGGAGGTATAATGAGAATTTTTCCTCAATTTCAAAGCTTGGGTACAATTAGTAGGCTATAAAGGAACCGAAATATTGAAAAATCGGATATTATGTGAATATTATCCCCCCACTCTCCCCCTCTCCATGCTAATTTTGATACTCTGGTGAAATAGTGTGCAATTTGAGAGATTTTTGAGTCGAACAAAAAAAAACGCAAATCGGTTGGAAATTGAGGCCTGGGCTTCAAGAGAGTACAAGATTATGCCCGCAAATGCACGGTTTTTAAGCAATAACTCCCCCCTTCCACCCCTTAAAAGGCAAAATTCGAAATTCCGGCGACGTAGTGCACAACTAGATACATTTCCGCGCCGAATATAAAAAGAAACACGCAAATCGGTCGAAATTGAGGCCTGGGCAGAGTACACAAGATAAAAACGCACGTTTTTTTTAGCATTAACACCTTTGAACTCAACAAAAACACCGAATTTCTAGCTGATTGAAGTTTTTGTTGAGTTCAAAAGTGTTACTTCATGCTCACTACCACATTTACGAATAATGCGTATTTTATGTACGAAAAACGAAGGTTTTCTTTAAAAAATCCACTTTCTAGCAGTTGGAACCATTCGGAAGTATCACCATTTGAATCAGCGTAAAAAATTCCATAGGAAATGATACGAAAATCGTCAAGACATCTTGAGGTCGAGGGGGACTATAAACCGCTTAAAACTCTGGATTTGCTTGTAAAACACACGTTTTCTGGCATTCAAACTTGATTTACTCTTCCAATTTGAATGTTAAAAAGAAAAATTGATAGACCGTTGAAAAGCTGACAATTTGAGCATGTTTTCTCCGAAGAGCGCCCATTGAAATGGGTAGGGATTCAGAGTGAAAACTTTGGTCGAAGAAAGTCAAGTTTCGAAAAACTTTTAAAGTTGGCTTTTTGACTTGATTTTTTAAAACTATTTTATCGCTGAAATATTTTGATTTTGCACTAGGTAGCTTAGAAATTTAACGCTCTTTCTAACGGTGCAGTCAGATTTGAATTTTCAGGAGAAATATGGGAGTTATGAGGTCGAAAACGCGAAGAAAAACTTTAAAGTGAAAAATAAGGAATTTTGAGTGGGTTAAAAGAAAATTGCTAGGAGACATTTTTTGTTGGAAATACCTTGTAGAATCGAACCCTGAAGTTATGCCCATCGAAAGTGTAGACACCCTGTATAGGTAGCTAAAGTTAATACTCTGTTTAATCGCCTCTTGTACGATTGTAAAGGTGTGTATAACGTCGTTTAGATGTCTGGAACAACCCTTTGTTTCCGACTAGCTCCATGCTACCCATTTTGGTGAAGTCACGAAACAACAAAATATGCTTTTGTAGCAAAGTTACCTCACTCCACCGTACCTACTTATAATTACATAATTTTACACTATTCTACTAGTGAGCTAAAATTGTGGACTTGTGTTTGCTAATTTCGCAATTTATTCTTACTTTTCAGCTAAATTCACTCACAAGAATCAACCGAGTAGCATAGACTTGAATGCAGTCAGACTGTGCTTTCAAGTGTTCCTGGAAGGTCCCACACCAGGGAAATTCACGGTACCCCTGCAGCCCATCACTTCTGAGCCGATTTATGACAAAAGTAGGACGAGTTTTTCTATATTAATTTCCTATACGTATTATTCAATAATTTAGTAAATAACTTGGTGGAGCCTATAGAAGGACGTTCTGATGTGGTTTAAAACCTCCATAGGTACCCCAATTTCGCGTGGATGTTATTAATTGAGCTGGAGGAAATTCATTGCGGACCATCTTTTACGCCTTAAATCCCCATCTTGACTAATTCTGCTAGTGGAAACTGGAGTTAACTAAACGTTGTCAATAAAAAGTGGTAGTATGATGCATTCCGCATCATATTTTGGCGGTAGTTCTACATTTTGTAATGTGTGTATTGCACTTTCCATTCAATAGATCTCATTGATCTCAGCTAATACTCTGATAACGCCATCAGCGAAGTCGATAGCATTATCCCTTACAAACGTACTGAAAGGGATGTTGGAGCAACATATTTCAGGATTGTCATGTTATTCTCCAAGCGAAAAATGTTAGTTACATTTTAGTTATTCCGCTTTTAATGAACCGCTTCACCTGGATAGGTGACTGCTCGAGAGGGTGTCGCAAGTCTTCATAATTTTTCGGGTTGGGCCGTTGGTGAACCTGCTTCACTTAAGCGGGTGAATAAGTATTGATGAGCGGACTCATCAGAACCAATTCTGATCTTACCTCTGGAAGACAGCTGATGTCGTCCGCAGGAAACTTGCGTCTCGGTGCACCGCCCTGAGGGATTCCCAATGCACTCTTGCGGGACTGCGAGGAAGTTCTCCTCAACTCAAACTCTTCTAATTTTAATGACTTGGCTGAAGCTATGCCAGACATTTAATGATTACTTTGGTGAAGTAGTGGATGATGTTGTGAGAGTCAAAGTTGATAACTTTTGTATTATTTACGATGTGATAGAAAAATGGATCATAATCGTTTCTGATTGCGGGAATTACTAGGTGTGAGTATTAAAGGAATGAGACGTATGTAAATCTTTAAGGGGTATGAGAGTGATAGTGGTCAGAATGGCAATTGACAATCTTGAGCAAACTGACATAGCTTTTCCATTGCGGTAGAATCGAAATTGATTTTGAGACGGCTCAGAATGGTTTCTATCATATACCTTCAAGCAATACTCTCCGTTGTGAGGAAAGTTTCGTTCATATCATCTACCTACCCCTTGAACATTGTGGCAGTGATTACAATAAGGTGAATCAATTTTTCCCATGAGGCACCGAAAGACTGGAATATTTCCAAGTACAATCATTATTTCATCAATGGTAGAGAAAAAAAGCCCAACTCAAGGTCTCAACTACCTGTCCTAATATTTAATCACGAAGATTCATTCTGGCTCAAATACATGTCAAAAAGAGAGTAAGTAACGACAATTAAGAAGCACTGTTTTGAGGCAACATAAATATTAATTTCCTTCTTTTCAAAATGTTTTGACATTTTTCCAAGTTTTCTAAATTTATTCTCCGTAACCCCAACGTCTCCTTACTTCCCTCGTTCTAATATAGGTGTAACAGCCTAGTTATCACTTCATATTACCGATTCAGATCAATAGAATGTATTCAGAGAGCTCTTCCTAAATGAGCTACTGCCAGAAGGAACTTAATTATTAAATACAAAAATATCCAATCCACTGTCTTGTATTATAGGATACAAGATAATATAAATATTTTTTTTTTTTTTTAAACTCCCCTCAGAGGGGGCACGTCGTAAAATAAAATAAATAAATAAATCAAATATAATAGGGAGGACGCCCAGGACTCACCCGACGCCGGCCCTAGGGATATGGGAAGATGAGGAAGGTGGGGGTGGGAGAGAAGGATGAAGGGAAGTGCCTCTATAAAACGACCACCAGTTCAAATATGAGCCGAGCAGGACACGGGTGGTGATACCACGGAGTACGCCTACCGAGATGCCCAACTCACGCAACTCCGTGGCACTTTCCCGCACCACACACCGCGCCATGACAAGGTTGCAGCCATCACCCTGATGTTGTTGGGTGCCACTCCTTTTAGCTCCGACACTGCTTGCCGTAAATCATTCGTGTCATATTTCCTTATCTTGGCCCGCCAAGTCTGCTCCATGTCCAAGCTGCCATTGACAACTTGGACATCCAGGATAATGCAAGACTGGTCGGGCTTGACGGCAACAATGTCGGGCTTCTTACCCTGGTCACTTGGCATGTGATACAATCTCTCTCTCTCAACATCCCAGCCGCTAGATGACAAAGCACCTGCTATCTGCTTGGCGACCGCATCATGACGGAGGATGCGGCCCCAATGAGTTCGTGGACACTGCTGCACCACATGATACAGGTGTTCATTACCACTCCAACAGGCACGGCAAAGGGGTAGCGTTGCCCCACGACTACCTCTCGAACACCGCACCGCAGTTGGCAAAGATGCCACGCGGATGGCGTGGAAGTGTCGGTAGTCGCGGGCCCCAATGCCCTCCGAAGCCCAATCTACCCATTGGGATGAGACAAGGCTTTCGGAGCACTGTCGGAGTTCCTTACCATCCACCGATTCATGCAGCGCAGTAGCGAACTCAGCAGACGAACTGGGTTTACACCAAACCTTATTTGCTCCCGCGCACCAATAACATTGTAAAGCGAAAGTTAGAAGAATGTAGGAATACGAAAACGAATAATACGAATACAAGCAATATAAAAAAAGTGTCTTTATTTTTAGTGATTTGACTAGGTAGACCTCCAAAGTATAATATCACAACATTTAAATTAGTTGATTAAAAATTCAATAAAATCAGTAAATTTCGACTGTAGATTCATGATGTAAGAAGCGTGAAAATTATCGCAGAACGATTTACATTTTCTTTACTCACGTAACTGACACTAGGATTCTACGACTGAAGTTGAGATTCTACGACTCATGCCGAGCAAAAAGTGTCTCTGACATGCCGAGCAAAAAGTGACCCTTATTTCACTTGCACAGAACAGAGAGCCAGAAAGAAATCAGAGAACGAGCCGGATGAATAAAGCAATGAGAAGATGGAATTATTTGAAACGGGACAGCACAAATCGCAAACGAAATGACACAACAAAAATTAATAATCAAACAGTTATCACTGTTATCTAAGTCTCGATTCACAAAACTGCCGTCAGAGTGCATTCGGAATCCCTCAGGGTGGTGCACCGAGACGCAAGTCCGCAGGAATGACAGTAGGACGAAAATTCAACCGGAGGTGGTTGTTTACTTTACTTTATTTTATAATAGACGTGTACTTACTGAGCGCTGCATATCAAAGCAGCGAGTTATTCTTGAACGACAAGATCACGAATAAATTAATAATTATTTAGTTGCATCATGAATCCAACTTTAATGTTTCTGTGGGGTTCAAAAAATACGAGTTCAGATATTTCACAGTAGTGTTCACAGTGCCGTTCCTTGAAGTTACGTAACTCTCCAGACTCAGTTTACCATATTTGTGATTTGTTTATTGTTGACAATATTTATTTGTGGATTTAAAGATATCTCCATCATCGTTTACCAATGTTCTCTTCAGTGAAATACTATGCGAAGAAAACTATTCAATACCCTTGAAGGAACTCCACTCTTTAATTTAATGAACTGCTGATAGAGTCTAAAAGTCAGGCATCATAACAATTAATTTATTATTATTTATTTATTTATGTCAATACAAACATTCAAAAAGAAAGCTCGTCTTCACAATACAAATGAAACATTATTGAGAGGCATTAGGCCATGCCCGTAGCGCCCGTCAAGAGTAATTGCCAAGCATTCAAAATTTATACTTAATACAGGTAAATATAATATACCATACTTATATCAACATAAAAAACAATAATGATAAAAAATAAAATGTAGGCAACATAAATACTTGTGTCCGCCTCCTCTCTGCCCATTCGCAGTATCCAAAAAAATACTTTTCTCTTGAATAATTTACGAGAACACAGCGATGGAGTTTTTAGAGTAGCATCAATAACACGAAAATCAATCAATGTTCAAAATCAATAATGTTGAAAATACTATGAAATTTACCAATCTAACCTTATCTGGTTGAGTCAATCTTTGTTATGACCCATATCAAAGTAAAATGTCGAATTTTCAGATCTTCGGGAGATTTTATTTTAATTTCGTGAAATAATTATTTTCAGAGGCTATGGCGGATTTGGTGATATGCAAGCTCAGTCACTGTTCGGGGTCTGTTATTGGTGGCAATGAAATCATTCTCCTCTGCGAAAAAGTTGCTAAAGGTACGTCTTACCCTCCTTTATTCTTACATTTTCCAAAAATAAACTGTTGGTGGTTCCTTCCGTTAGGACACCTGCACTCAGGTCCACCATTAGTCTCACCTGACTGTACAAGGTCCGGGATGGTAGGACCATTATTCATTCCATTCCGAATTATTGTCTTGTTAAATACTCACCTTGTATCACTCTTTACTTTTCTTAACCTTCAAAAATCTCGTTTGGCATGATTTCATTCCTTCACCTTAGGAAGTACAGGTTCACAGCTGAACTAGCTTTTCATTCCTTCACCTTTGGAATGACAGGTTCACAGCCGAACCAACTATCCATTCCTTCACCTTAGGAATGAAAAGTTCACAGCCGAACCAGCTATTTATTCCTTCACCTTTGGAATGACAGGTTCACAGCCGAACCAACTATTCATTCCTTCACCTTAAGAAGTACAGGTTCACAGCAGAACCGGCTTTTCATTCCTTCACCTTAGAAAGTACAGGCTTACAGCCGAACCAACTATTCATTCCTTCACCTTAGGAATGAAAAGTTCACAGTCGAACCAGCTATTTATTCCTTCACCTTAGGAATGACCGGTTCACAGCCGAACCGTCTTTTCATTCTTTCACCTTAGGAAGTACAGGTTTGTTGAATCATCAAAAATTAACTTCCCACGACCGGGGATCGATCTCCTATCATTCCGATTCTGAATCGGAGCTCCTACCACATGAACTAAGGAAGTGAATGGACAGAAATGCGAAGAGGTCGCTGATCACAACAGTCTCACAGCCAAACCAACTTTTAAATTCTTTTACCCCAGGAATGGCCGTTCACGCCCGAACCGACTTTTCATTCCTTTGCCAAGCCACGGTTACACTTTACCAGCCGGCAGTCCTGCGGACTGAGGCCAGCAGTTCAGTGGAAGAAAGTTGTTTCAGTCGAATCATGGGTAGATATCTGAGTAGGGCTGCCCACTGGCCTCGTTTAATCGCGGCTTTAGGATAGACTGGTTCACACCAAAACCTACTCTCTCTTCAATCAATCAGTTTTTCATCAGGGAGGGGGGAGGCTTCTGTAACTTTAGCTGAAATGACCTGGAGAATAGTCGATGTTGACAAGCCAGTCAAAACGAGTCTTGTTAAAAGACCTGTGTGAAATGGGCCATAGACGCCCAGCCATAGATTTAAGGCGCGCCTAGACTAACCCGCAACACTTCCCGAGCCGCGCGGCCACATCATTCCGTTACAACAGAACTTCTTATTCGCCCAACTTCTCGAATCCATAAAAAAACGAATCTCCACTGAAATTTTCTTGAAGTTCTGACATGAATGAAGCCTGTAGAACTATGAACAACCATTTTCAACAGCATTAATTCGTGCATTCAACAAGATAGGTAATAGGTAGGTACAATAGTAAGCAGAGTTGAACATACTGTTAACTAAATTACTTTTTTAAATCGAAATTCCCACCCACCATTTTCTAGTATAATGTTGAGGATATGTTACTCTAACATTCACTAGAGTTTGGAGAGATTTGAAGATGACTATTTTTTGTAAAGTGCGAAAGTGTTCGAAATTTCTACTGAAATCAGCTATCACCCAAAATCGGGCGTTCATAACTTTTCTCCTATTGATCCGGAATCTACCAAATTTCAGTATAATATCCACCTGTTATATAAGAAACATATCCCAGAATTTCGTGCTTGTAGCTCAGTCGTAAGTACCCAGCCATAGATGATTTGTGCGAGAAAACGTGTGTTGCGGTATCAGAACGGGTGGCACACCAACTTCATACATCCATTACTTTTTTTAAACAAAATTCCCACCCACCATATTTTAGTATAATGTTGAGGATATGTTACTCTAACATCCACCAGAGTTTGGAGAGATTCGAAGATGACTATTTTTCGTAAAGTGCGAAAATGTGGTTCTGTAGTAGTTGTGATTACAGAACCTCGGTAACTTCTTACATCCATTACTTTTTTTAAACAAAATTCCCACCCACCATTTTTTAGTATAATGTTGAGGATATGTTACTGTAACATCCACCAGAATTTGGAGAGATTTGAAGATGACAATTTTCTGTAAAGTGCGAAAGCGTTCGAAAATTCTACTGAAATCAGCTATCACCCAAAATCGGCCGTTCATAACGTTTCTCCTATTGATCCGGAATCGACCAAATTTCAGTATAATGTCCACCAGTTATATAAGAAACATATCCAGAATTTCATGGATGTAGCTCAGTCGTAAGTACCCAGCCATAGATGATTTGTGCGAGAAAACGTGTGTTGCGGTATCAGAACAGGTGGCACACCAAATTCTTACATCCATTACTTTTTTTAAACAAAATTCCCACCCACCATATTTTAGTATAATGTTGAGGATATGTTACTCTAACATCCACCAGAGTTTGGAGAGATTCGAAGATGACTATTTTTCGATAAGTGCGAAAATGTGGTTCTATAGTTGTTGTGATTACAGAACCTCGGCAACTTCATACAGCCATTACTTTTTTAAATAAAAATTCCCACCCACCATTTTTTAGTATAATGTTGAGGATATGTTACTGTAACATCCACCAGAGTTTGGAGAGATTTGAAGATGACGATTTTTTGTAAAGTGCGAACATGTGGTTCTGTGGTAGTTATGATTACAGAACCTCCGTAACTTCCAAGACCGATTACTGTTTCTATTCAAAATTCCCACCCACCAATTTTTAGTATATGGTTGAGGATATGTTACTGTAACATCCACCAGAGTTTGGAGAGATTTGAAGATGACTATTTTCTGTAAAGTGCGAAAGTGTTCGAAAATTCTACTGAAATCAGCTATCACCCAAAATCAGGCGTTCATAACTTTTCTCCTATTGATCCGGAATCGAACAAATTTCAGTATAATATCCACCTGTTATATAAGAAACATATCCCAGAATTTCGTGCTTGTAGCTCAGTTGTAAGTACCCAGCCATAGATGATTTGTGCGAGAAAACGTGTGTTGCGGTATCAGAACTGGTGGCACACCAACTTCTTACATCCATTAATTTTTTTAAACAAAATTCCCACCCACTATATTTTAGTATAATGTTTAGGATATGTTACTCTAACATCCAACAGAGTTTGGAGAGATTCGAAGATGACCATTTTTCGTAAAGTGCGAAAATGTGGTTCTGTAGTAGTTGTGATTACAGAACCTCGGCAACTTCTTACATCCATTACTTTTTTTAAACGAAATTCCCACCCACCATTTTTTAGTATAATGTTTAGGATATGTTACTCTAACATCCACCAGAGTTTGGAGAGATTCGAAGATGACTATTTTTTGTAAAGTGCGAAAGTGTTCGAAAATTCTACTGAAATCAGCTATCACCCAAAATCAGGCGTTCATAACTTTTCTCCTATTGATCCGGAATCGACCAAATTTCAGTATAATGTCCACCAGTTATATAAGAAACATATCCCAGAATTTCGTGCTTGTAGCTCAGTCGTAAGTACCCAGCCATAGATGATTTGTGCGAGAAAACGTGTGTTGCGGTATCAGAACGGGTGGCACACCAACTTCATACATTCATTACTTTTCTAAATCAAAATTCCCACCCACCATTTTTTGGTATATAGTTGAGGATTCGTTACTCTAACATCCACCAGAGTTTGGAGAGATTTGAAGATGACTATTTTTTGTAAAGTGCGAAAGTGTTCGAAAATTCTACTGAAATCAGCTATCACCCAAAATCAGGCGTTCATAACTTTTCTCCTATTGATCCGGAATCGACCAAATTTCAGTATAATGTCCACCAGTTATATAAGAAACATATCCCAGAATTTCGTGCTTGTAGCTCAGTTGTAAGTACCCAGCCATAGATGATTTGTGCGAGAAAACGTGTGTTGCGGTATCAGAACAGGTGGCACACCAAATTCTTACATCCATTAATTTCTTTAAACAAAATTCCCACCCACCATATTTTAGTATAATGTAGAGGATACGTTACTCTAACATCCACCAGAGTTTGGAGAGATTTGAAGATGACTATTTTATGTAAAGTGCGAAAATGTGGTTCTGTAGTAGTTGTGATTACAGAACCTCGGCAACTTCTAAGACCGATTACTTTTTTTAAACGAAATTCCCACCCACCATTTTCTAGTATAATGTTGAGGCTATGTTACTGTAACATCCACTGCAGTTTGGAGAGATTTGAAGATGTCAATTTTTTGTAAAGTGCGAAAGTGTTCATTCCCTACCTTTGCCTACTTTGATTTTAGTCTTAGATTTCTTAGATAAGTCTGAGAAATCGTCATTGACATGACGTGAACCAAAAAAGTACACGAAAACTAAGTCGACTAACATATCCTCAACCACATACTAAAATATGGTGGGTGGGAATTTTGAATAGAAAAAGCAATCGATCTTAGAAGTTGCCGCGAATGTATAATCACAACTCCTACAGAACGACATTTTCGCACTTTACAAAAAATAGTCATCTTCAAATCTCTCCAAACTCTGGTGGATGTTAGAGTAACGAATCCTCAACATTACACCAAAAAATGGTGTGTGGGAATTTTGATTTAGAAAAGTAATGGATGTATGAAGTTCGTGTGCCACCCTTTCTGTTGTCAAGTGTTGCGGGTTAGTCTAGGCGCGCCTTAAATCTATGGCTGGTTACTTACGACTGAGCTACATGCACGAAATTCTGGGATATGTTTCTTATATAACTGGTGGATAATATACTGAATTTTGGTCGATTCCGGATCAATAGGAGAAAAGTTATGAACGGCCGATTTTGGGTGATAGCTGATTTCAGTAGAATTTTCGAACACTTTCGCACTTTACAGAAAATAGTCATCTTCAAATCTCTCCAAACTCTGGTGGATGTTAGAGTAACATATCCTCAACATTATACTAAAAAATGGTGGGTGGGAATTTTGTTTAAAAAAAGTAATGGATGTAAGAAGTTGCCGAGGTTCTGTAATCACAACTACTACAGAACCACATTTTCGCACTTTACGAAAAATAGTCATCTTCGAATATCTCCAAACTCTGGTGGATGTTAGAGTAACATATCCTCAACATTATACTAAAATATGGTGGGTGGGAATTTTGTTTAAAAAAAGTAATGGATGTATGAAGTTGGTGTGCCACCAGTTCTGATACCGCAACACACGTTTTCTCGCACAAATCATCTATGGCTGAGTACTTACGACTGAGCTACAAGCACGAAATTCTGGGATATGTTTCTTATATAACAGGTGGATATTATACTGAAATTTGGTCGATTCCGGATCAATAGGAGAAAAGTTATGAACGGCCGATTTTGGGTAATAGCTGATTTCAGTAGAATTTTCGAACACTTTCGCACTTTACAAAAAATAGTCATCTTCAAATCTCTCCAAACTCTGGTGAATGTTAGAGTAACATATCCTCAACATTATACTAGAAAATGGTGGGTGGGAATTTCGATTTAAAAAAGTAATTGACTAATACTAGAAAATAATAATTAACATTATACTAGAAATTGGTGGGTGGTATTCTAGTATTAGTGGTATATTCTAGTGGTATATTCTAGTGGTATATTCTAGTATTAACATAATACTAGAAAATAATAATTAACATTATACTAGAAAATGGTGGGTGGGAATTTCGATTTAAAAAAGTAATTTAGTTAACAGTATGTTCAACTCTGCTTACTATTGTACCTACTTATTACCTATCTTGTTGAATGCACGAATTAATGCTGTTGAAAATGGTTGTCCATAGTTCTACAGGCTTCATTCATGTCAGAACTTCAAGAAAATTTCAGTGGAGATTCGTTTTTTTATGGATTCGAGAAGTTGGGCGAATAAGAAGTTCTGTTGTAACGGAATGATGTGGCCGCGCGGCTCGGGAAGTGTTGCGGGTTAGTCTAGGCGCGCCTTAAATCTATGGCTGGGCGTCTATGGCCCATTTCACACAGGTTGTTAAAAGGCAAAACAAGGTTGTGAAATGGTTAACAGCAACACCGCTTGACAGATCTTCTGCTGGTCTGGTATCTCTGTTATCATTGTCGCGACATGGGAATTGAACGCAAGGTGTCTCGTATTAATTTTTGTATTTGTGTGGTAAATTTTTATGAATAATATTTGATTGTTGCTTGTGTAGTTTCATCAAGGTGTATCATGAACTTTAGTAAATCGTGATTCAGACAATAAATTAATGTACCTATAATGTCATTAAATTGATTGCATCTTCAGCAATGAGGAATTTCACCGAATTCTGTTTGCAATTCATTTTTCCTGAATAGTTAATGGTGTGGGATAGATGAAAATCGGGCTGATTTCGGAAAATAAGTCTCCTGTTATTTTTGGGAGACAATCAAAATTTTTGATTTCAAAACTAACCGGGAAAACGGACGTGAAGCGGGAACGCTCGCTGATTGGGCTGTTCGGATCGCTGTCTCCTCTCAGTGTTGCCCGATGGGACGACAAAATCGTGTTTTCTAAGAGAAAAGTTATCAAACAAAAACAGGAGAAACCTAATTTTCCCCATCTTGCTTTTTCTATTTTTTTCTTCAGTTTTTCGATTTCGAACTTTACTGTTTCGTGAAATTTTGCATCTGGGGACTATAGATTACTTGATCTCAGCGCTTCAAGCGGCCATGAATGAACTATTCCAGGATGACGTCATTTTCCCGGTCTTTTAAATCATTCGTATTTTCTATACTGTTTTGTTTATTCGTAAATTAGGAAGTTCGGGCTGAAAGTTTGCCTTAGGAGGTTTTTCGAGGTGCTGAATCCGATTTTGGGGTCAAAAATAGGAAATTCCGACATGGTGAAATTCCTCATTCTACTTATCTACATTCGAAGTCCTTAAGATAAATTACCTTTTTATGCCTTGGGTAAGTTTATTTTCTCTGGTAAAACTAATAGATGAAAGTACAATGTTACGACGTATTTCCGCTTTGGTGCCAGAATGGCACCATTGGTGGTGGTGTTGGGGGGGGGGGGGGTGAACTCGAATTCCATGTTGGGTATCGTAGATCATGGATTTTAAAATGCTCTTCAGATTCGAGGCTCCCATGCCGCTAGAAATTTTATGGTGGATAAGGGTGAGGGGGAGGTACTATTTCCTGCCTAAAGTAATAAATAAATTACATCGAGTTAAACAGTTTTGTCGCTTACCAACTGGTTAAACTGATCTAATGCTTATCCAATGAGACGTCCCCTGGAATGCATGCATTACTAAACAATATGTTTCTTTGGCAATCATTGTTCTATTTTGATCTATCCGGTGGCAATATTTCAGTTTTTCAATTCCCTAGGGCCGTGCACTAGTAAATGTCTAAAATCCTTTAAAATTTCAAATTTAGGTACAACTTTTCAAGTTTTTGCCCCTTCAATTTCGCGAAATACTAGGAACGAACGGCGACCGATTGAGACCCCCTTAACTGGGTGATGTTTTCACTTGACCATGAATTTCACTTCGAAATAAAATAACTAAAATGCTCATCATACTTTCCAGAGGATATCAGCGTGAGGTTTTTCGAAGAGAAAGATGGAATCATAGTTTGGGAAGGTTATGGAGACTTCACGCCGACTCAGGTTCACAAACAAGTGGCAATTTCGTTCCGGACTCCTAGATATCGTACACTCGAGGTGAGATTAATAGTATCAACGTCGAAATTACTATATCAATTTTTGGAGAACTAGTTAGTTTGAGTGAATAAAAATTTTGTTTTTAGTTATTAGTTTGAGTGAATACGATTATGGTGAGTCAGAAAATCTTTTAAAATCAGAAGAAAAAGAGGAATCTGATTACCAACGAGGTCAGAAACGGTTTAAAGACTTCATCGATCAGCCAAGGTGACCTCGGTCGCGAGGTTTGTAGCGACGTCGTTGGGATGAAATTTCTTCCCTATCAGACAATACTGACGATGATTTTGAATACCCGGCCAACAACATCTATTCCGGATCACTGGTATTTGCCAACCACCTTGTTAAGAAAATGTTCTGAGCATGGTATTCCCGCGCATGCGCGACGAGAACTAGTTCTGAACAAGTTCGGAGCAGCTACTTACCCGTTGGAATGCAAATTTTCGGAGCAGAACAAAACACTTGATGCAGATAATCTGGCAGTACCTATAACTGTCCCTATAGTACATCCTTCATGCACTAATGTTTTTATTCCTTCTACCGTTTCTGTTTCCATTACTATGAGTTTTTTTAAACTCAAAATTCCGAATTTATGTCTTGAAGGGTGTGCTCCTCGGACATTGCAGGGTTTTCTCCACCTGAGGAAGCACCAAATCTTGTAGTGGGAAGTTCCGGCAGTCTGAGGGTAAAAAGTTTTAGTACGGAAAAATACTCACACTTGAAAGTTTGACCTAGTAGGTAGTTTATTTATTCCATAAATAAACTTGCCATAATTGATTGGATGTGTCCTACGCAAATGTAGGCTGTTTCCAAAACGCGGGGAAGCGCCCAATATGAGACTTTTTTGCAAACCGACTAAAATGGCTGTTCTTTGGTGAATTTTAAAAAATATACCTACGAACTTTATTCCGTTGTTTCCTATCCTGTTTTAATGTTTCACATTTCAAGTTATCACACGGGATGGCCAATCACAAAAAAATATGGTATAACCTAAGTATTTTTTCGGGAAAACTCAAACTCCCCCCTCGTAAAGGGAGCCACCTGGAAATACTGGACCAAGTCCACACCGATCCAGTGGTCAAGTCAGTCCCTGACACTATGTCAGAGAGAATGAACTTTTACCTACCCTTTAGAGTGATCATTAATAATCGTGAATGCTGGAAAAGAGGCACGCCTCAATATGAACCAGGTTCACTTCTGTGGTACACAGATGGGTCTGTGATGAATGGAAAAGCTGGCCTAGGGATCAAAGGCCCAAATTTCAGCCTAACTAAACCCCTAGGAACAACAGCGACCATTTATCAGGCTGAAACCCATGCCATAGAAATATGCGCACGAGAGATCGCCAAAAAACGACTCAAAGGTGCGAGAATTTACATAATGTCTGATAGCCAGGCAGCCCTAAAGGCCATTGCAGCCTACTCAATAACATCAAGGCTAACCTGGGATTGTCTGGACTCCCTGAAGGCTGCGGCTCGGGGCAATAAGTTAACTTTGCTCTGGGTCCCTGGCCATGAAGGAGTAGATGGCAATGAAGAAGCCGATCGACTCGCTAAGCAGGGATCGGAATCCCAATGTTTTGGTCCTGAACCCCTACTCGGGGTTACCAAGAGCTTCATTACTCAACAGGTCCAAAAATGGGAGGATAGCAAGAGAGCTGCGTACTGGCGCAACACTCCAAAGCAGAGGCAAGCTAAGCAGCTAATCACCATCTCCAAAAAAAGAGCAAAAGCTCTGCTGTCGCTAAGGAGGAAGGACCTTCGCACCATTGTGGGTCTCCTGACTGGCCATTGCCCCCTGAGATACCATCTCAACAAGATGGGCAAGGCCAGGACAGTTGAATGTCGGCTCTGCTGCGAAGGAGTCGAAACAGCAGAACACATCCTCTGTGAGTGTCCTGCTGTAGCATCTACCAGATTCCGGCATTTTGGTAAGGGTACTCTTGTCCCGGCCGAAATTGCTCGGGTAACGCCCGAAAAACTTCTTCACTTTGTAAAAGAAGAGGTTTTCGAACGGGCACTTAAGTGAAAAAAAAGGGAATACGGTTACAATAGATCAAACCTATGGTCTCAGTGACTAAGGGCTTGCCCCGTCCCAGTAAAAAAAAAAAAAAAAAGTATTTTTTTCCAAATATTTTCTTTTCGATTCCGATGAAATTTTCAGTTACATGGATCCATCTGTTGAACTCATGTAATTAGATCTCAGAATGAAGTGGAAACGGAGAAATCTCTCGAGGAGACACATTATTTTGCAACCGACGACAGGAGGAGACAAATAAGGTTTGTTACTGTTAATAAGGTTAACTCTTTGTCTCCCTCCATCTTGCCACCAGTCAGTAAAAATAAGCTCTCTCGACAGGCTTCTCCATTCTCACCTCGAAACTCGACTCATCTACTTAGTTCACAACCTCTTTTCTTTTAGTTTTCTCGCCTTTTTCGAGGTATTTGCGGTAGCTCACCCGGCGCCAAATACCTCATCAGTATCTCTTACTGTCAGTCTATCTCTGATCGGTGGCTCAATCGGCGCCGACCTGATAGATTTCTGTGTACTTCCTTCATCGACCTTAGTAGCTTCACAGGCGCCGATCGGTGAGCCGATTCCAAAGCAAATCAACTTAGGCCAGTTCAGTACATACCTACTTGGTCTTTAAATCGAACAAGCGAAACTAAAGTCATAACACTACTGTTTTCCTCAAACTCGTTCGGCTATTTGGTAGTTATGATGACTTCCTATCTGATTACCTAACCAATCATACTGTGAATTCGAGGAAGCTATGTGCCACAACCACTTGGCAGACTTTAGCTTGCACAGTTAATCTAAGAGTGGTGAGAGATAAGGCATACAGATGAGGATTGAAACCAATAGATTATTTTATTTATGGTGTTGTGTCGGATTTTCTTGGATTGCCTTGGTTAATATGATCACGTTGTTTTGTAGATTGACCAACCAGTGCAAGCGCTTATCCAGCTGAGGAGACCATCAGACAACGCAACAAGCGAAGCCCTGCCGTTTCAAATCACGCCGTTAGATTCAGGTAGGCCTTTCTTCTGGTCGTTGAGGAGGAGTATAGGGCAAAAAGCAGATTACAATACTTTCGCCAGCATTCTTCAGTCCAACTCGAAAAATACTACCGTCCCAGTGAAACTTGAAGATGCTAATAACAACGACAAATCTGAGGAGTGCGAAGTGGTGATTGAGGAACCTCCTGCTGTCACTGTGGCTGACGTGCCGCAACCCAAAGTCGTGTTGATGAGCGACGACAAAGAGGAGAGTCAAGATATCGATAACGACTTGGAAGAATTGATCGTCAGAGATTTGCTCAGTGAGGACAGCCAGCTGCAGCCAGATGTTGGTACTTACACCAGTCTACAGATGGCGATGAAAAACCCGTGCGAATTCGTCGACAGCAACGAAAGCTACGAAGACGTGTTGCCACCGCCTCCTCGCCCTACGGCCTGCAAGCCCCCGGTACATCTCAGGTCTGAACCACCGAGCCCTACCTACTCTGAGGACACAGCACCACCGCTGCCACCAAAGCGGGCCAAGAAGATCGAATCGAAACCCGAAAAGAAGTTGAGCCTCTTCCAAAAGCTCTTCTCCACCAATCGAAGGAAAAAAGACAAAAAACTCGGCCGTCGTGACAGTTTGAGGTCTCTCCCTGTTGGGATGATCGAAATAGAAAACAACAAAATCAACAACGATAAAATGGAAACTGAAATCCTTCCAGAAATGAGAGACCCAGAAATAACCGAAGCTGAGCATTATGCGTTGTACACATCTGTTGCACCACACGCAACTGCTTCAGAATTCGACGAAATGTCTTTCTACTACAGCTCGGTGGAAGGCAGAAAAATCAACTGATAGTTGCCCGCTCAGTCGACGAAAACTTGCATTTTATTGTCTGGCTGTATATGATTTGCTTCCGCTGGATAGTTTTTGATTTCGATATAACTTTTCTATAATCTAATTTTTGATATGAAAAATCTTTTAACGTGTCGTTTTCAGTAGGGTTAGCTATTTCGATGAAATACCCGCTTATATAATTCTTTATTTACCGAGCTGTCTGATGATGATTTCTCAATGTTGGATAATCTGGATAGTTGAGGCGCCAACTGGTTCATTTCAACGTTCTGCTCCTGACATTCAACAGGAATGTATTATAGAACAAGAAAAAATAAAACTGAGCAGCAATGTTACATCGATGTCGACTGGTAACTTACGAGGACGTTCGTAGAAACAAGTTCTTGTAAATAATGATTACCTCACCGTTTAAATCGATTTAACATTGCAACTCATTGTTTTTGAGGAATAACTCGTTCAACTTTCTCCGTTAAAAAAAATTGAAATTTGTTTTCACATCTTGAGCGGTGCTAAGGACTCACAACTGACAACAATATGAAACTTATTCAAAGATCTCATTCAATCAGCTAAAATTTGAAGGGAGATTAGGTCTCTTTTTCTATTCACATTCGTGTTTTTGACTTATTGTAGAATATTGTTCAGAAAACATTAACTTTACATCGAGAGTTTTCGAGATGAGGCAATTTACAAATTACAACCCCTATTTTTCTCCCCTAAGAAGTGACTATCACTAAAGAAACTAATGGAATTTGCCTCAATTTTTGAATCTGGAATTTCTAGTCAAATACTATAATAGGGCCCAAGAATAACGTTTAAAACCAGGAATACCCAAGGGGAAAAAAATTGCCACGGAAGAAAATGCCTAAGCAAGTGAAGCCTCTGTCACAAAACACCGCTGAAATCGAGGGAAACTGATCATCACACCCTGGGTTCCTCCCGCAAAACTGTGCTCTGGCGAAGTGTAAAAAAAGTCTTGGCAAAATTCAATTTAAAAATAAATAAATAAATAAATGAAAATAATAATAATAAAAATATTCAATTTACATTTTTTTCTCGCAGAGTCGTAGGCTTCCTTATGACCACATGAAATGATCCACTCAAGTAATGTGATTCAAATATCAAAACTAACTAATATAGGAACTAAATAAGAGACGATGAAGACTAATACTGCTTGATAAACTAATAGGTAGAATCATATTGTAAAAAGAGAGTGAAATTGCTTCTTCTGGTAACTTTCATGTTTGGGCTCATTCTGCCAGTTCGCAGCACACTCCTGTATTCGACTATGTAAGGTAGTGTTTCATGTATGCTTCCAGAGGTAGCACTGTCGTAAGAGGCAGCTCGTCACGTCTCAACATGGCTGCCCCCATATTCAGACTGCCACTACATTTAACATTTCCATATTCCTTAAATTCTCTATTTTTCTTGGATGCGCTTTCGAGCAGCACACTAAGGTTTTCTTCCATACCAGTGAACCCTCTTTCGAAAAAAAAGTGAAAAAAAACGTGAGGCAAATTTCCCATTGGAGCCAATACACTAAAGTTCATCAATTTGGGGGAAGGGGGGGTAATTGGTTTTTTTGCTCAATTCCGGAGGTTTATTGGAAATGATAAACCAAAGCAGGTCCTGTTTTAAGTTCCTTGTTTACCCCCTTTTAATCATCGTGTCCACAACAAGCTGTCGTGCAAGTTACTGGGGTAAGGTAAACAACAAAATATTCAATAAAATCACTCGGTTCCAACGAGTGTTGAACGATTTTTGTTAGAATAAAAATGGCAAAGATAAAGTTCTGTAGCAACGAATCGGTTTACAGCAAAAAAACCCGTGTGAGCCCAGGTCGTGTTTCCCGTCCTGGTCCTGCAGAAATGGAAATGGCGGGCCATCCTAGAGACATGAAATTTTTGGTCAAAATGAAGCTTCGGATTCATTGAAAGCTTTTCGAAACTATCTGAACGGTAGGTATACAGGGAGGGTGTCTATTATTTGGATGGACCAAACTTCAAGGATCGATTTTACAACTAATTTGCCACAAGAAATGTCTCCTAGCAATTTTTTTTTAATCCTCTCAATTCTTTTTTATCCACTCTGAAGTTTTTATTCGTATTTTCGACCTTTCGTCACTAAGATGCTCATAACTCCCTTATTTCTCATAGAACTTCAAATCTGATTACACCGTTAGAAAGAGCGTTAAATTTCCTAACCGTTTATTGGAAAAAACCCAATTTCTTGAAGACATATTTTTGTAAAAGTAAAAAAAAATAAGTCAAAGTCAACATTTATAATTTTGTCCGAATAACTCTATTTTTCAGGCTAACGATTCAACAACTCAACAGGAAAAACTGCTCCAAGATCTCACCTTTCCAACGATATGTCAGTTTCAAGGGTTTGGTGGAAAGTTTCTTGAAACAATTGCGTTTTATGCCTGAAGTAGCCCGTTTTTTTTTTCGCACAAAACGTAGTAATTAGAGAGTTCCTAGTAGGGTCGATCCGGCGCGCCGGAACCGGATCGTCCGCCATGTTTTCAATACGGCGCGCCGGATTGCCTCCTAGTGTCGTATTCGACCGTAACAATACGGCGCTGTATCGGATACGGCGTGTTCTTATCACAATCCGGCGCCGGATTGAGAGCATGGAAGAAGTATATCTTCCATGTTGAGAGTGTGTGTGTGTAATACGTCACGCAATATCAAAAACCACTAGGAACTCTCTATTGTTTCAAGAAACTTCCCACCAACATAATTGAAATTACCAGAGAAGCTAACACTATACTCAGACTTTTAGAAGAATGGTGTAGGAACAAAGGACTCTTTATTAACCCTGACAAAATAGAAATTATCACATTTGCAAAATTGCAATATGGATATATAAGGCCATCATACTTCCGAGATTACTCTTTGGGGTGGTTGGCTGGTGGCCAGGATCAGACAAAAATAGACATCTACAAAAAGTAGAAAGACTTTCATGTATGCTCATTAGTGGCGCTTTTCGCACAACTCCAACAAGAAGCATACAAATAATCCTGGGACTGGCTCCCATAGAGACATTAATAATGGTATACTCTATGCAAGCTGCCATAAGACTAAACTCACTGGGCGAGTGGATACACGACACTAGTCACCTAACACACTACTCCCAAGTGGGTCATACACTCATTAAAAAGGCGTTTAACGCATATGTCCCAGAAACTCTCATGCCATCGGATGAGATGAGAAAGAGATACTTCTGGAATCTTAGGACTACTTTTGAGATAAAAAGTAGAGATGAATGGAACCACCAACAAAACCCTGTTGACACGGCAGACACCATTAATTGCTATACAGATGGATCCAAAATTGACGGACCTCAGGAAACCAATTCTGGGGCGGGTGTCTACATACCCAGCCTTGAAGTGGCGAACTGGTATAGCCTTGACAAGTACGCAACAGTATTTCAGACAGAAATACTCGCTATTAAAGAATGCATCACAACACTAATACAACTTGGTGTCAACAACAAGAAAATTAACATCTTTACCGACAGCCAGGCAAGTATAAAAGCCCTTCAAAATCCCATTACTACCTCAAAACTGGTATGGGAAACGAAAAGGCAAACAAATAATCTGTTTTTAGGAAATAATAAATTTTCTATAAAATGGATACCCGGACATTCCAATCAGCCCGGAAATGAATATGCCGACAACCTTGCCAAAAAGGGTTCAAGAAATAATTTCATTGGACCCTCACCAGTGATCGGCATTTCGAAGAATGCTTGTAAAGAAAAGGTTAAAAAATGGGAATCCCAAGACCTTAATATACTATGGTCTAAAGAAACTGATAGATACCGACAGAGCAGAATGCTCATCACCTCGTATGACGCAAAACAGGCCCTATGGTTGACCTCAAAAAGTCGAAACACCATCAGGCTAATGATAGGCATTCTAACGGGACATTACGACTTCCGAAGAATGCTGAATATCATGGACAGTCGTATTTCATCAATGTGTCCATGCGAACAAGAAGAAGACACAGCTGAACACTTCTTGTGCAGATGTGACCGATTCTGGAGATCCAGAACAGAAGCATTTGGTCACCACATAGTGGAGCGCGCGTCTATGCGTCTAATTTCGTGGAAACGCATAAAGAAATTTGCTGATCTCAGCAAAAGATTTACAAACTCTGAAGTGGGGTAGCCGGCGGAATCCTCTTTTAACATAAAGGGGCCTCGAAAGAGGGAGAGTATAAGCCATCAGAGCCTGAAACTCTTTTCCAATGGCAACCCCAAGCAGTGAGTGAGTGACTTCCCACCAAAACCTTGAAACTGACCTATCGTTGGAAAGGTGAGATCTTGGGGTGGTTTTTCCCGTTGAGTGCACTTCGATATCGCTATTTTATACGGGAGAATCGCCTGAAAAATAGCGTTTTTTGGAAAAAATTATTGGTGCCGCTAGGTCGAAAATTTGGGTTGAATCTTTAACGTGAGAAAAAGAAAATTTTGATAGAATTGAAAAAATACATTTTTTGTTGCAAATTAGATGTTGAATGGATCCTTGAAATTTGGTCCATCCAAATGGACCAAATCTCTCGCTCTGTAGACAGTGATCCTCACTCTTTGTGCATGTAATTTTCCATACGATTTTTGGTTTATTATTTCTAATAATAAGCCTATGTGATCGTATCGCAAGAAATTTTTATAACCCCCCCTCAAACTTTGTCACTTTACGTTTCAAGGTGCGTAGAATCCAAATTTGCAATGTCCGTCCGCCGTCCGCGGCACTTTTCTTAGCAACACTGGACCGATTTGGTTCAAATTTGGTATATGGGCTCCATTTGGGGTCTAGTTGTGCCGCGAAGCTTTTGGTTGATGTAGGTCACTTCTAAGGGGTGTAAATTAAGGGTTGAAATTTTCAAGAGTGCCCTAGCTCGAAAACTCTCAAAATAAAGGTATCGTTTTTTCACCAATTTTAAATAGTATTGAATTTTTAAAAATTTTTGAGTCCACCCGGAGCTCTGTAGGACAAACCGTTCGGTCCCTACGAGTACTTGAAGGTTTTCCTTCGATAAAACAGAATCATGAGTGTGAATCGCAAAAGAGGTCTAATCTCCATTCAAATTTTATCGGACTAAAATGCGATCGCTGTTCATTTCTTCGATTTGTATACAGTTTTGCCTTCTGCGTAACCAGTAATCAAATTTCAATATGAAGCTTTCTATTTTTCCAATCGAGTGTGAAGCGTTTAGTTCTTTCTAATAAACTTGATTGTGAAGGTGTGAAGCCAGTATGGTGTGGTAGGTAGTACCTAGCTGGTAGGTAAAAAAAATGTTGGTGGGTAAAAAACGCTGCAAATCATTGCTCAAAAGCTTCTTCATTCTTCAGATCACTGATCAGCTGAGTGAGCTCCGAAGCCATTTTCAATCCTATTGAATGAAAGTGCTCTTCCAGGCGTCTCCAGCATTCGAGGAGATCTTCTTCACTCCTCAGATCACTGATCAGCTGAGTGAGCTCCGAAGCCATTTTCAATCCTATTGAATGAAAGTGCTCTTCCAGGCGTCTCCAGCATTCTAGATCTTCTTCACTCTTCGGATCACTGATCAGCTGAGTGAGCTCCGAAGTCATTTTCAATCCTATTGAACGCAGGAAGCTGAAATTTGAGAGGGAAGGTCAAGGGAGAATACAGATGGTGGTAGGTGCTATTGATGGAGAACCAGTGATCTATACAGAAGGGTGATCTATACAGAAAATAATAAACCTTTGAGCAATGATTTTCAGCGTTTTTCCCATACGAATCGATGTACAATAAGGCCTTTAAACGATCAACACGTATGATGATTTTCTTGATTTCCATTGAAAGAACCAGTTGGCTTCAAGTTTTTTATTTTTTATTGTGTGGAATTGTTAAAACCTGATTTTGTATTATGTACTTAACGTAACAGAAGTTACCTCTCCCCGTTGTTTAACCTTAGTGACGAGTTACCTGTTTTGTTGTTGATTCAATTTTTTTCAGCTTTTTTATGTATGAGCTCATTTTTCTCTGGTTTTCTTCAGACTCAGACGTGTTGCAACGGAAAAGAAAAAAGTTTGGCTCTGACATCGAGGTGTTAAGACATTTACAAGAAACTGAACAAATGAGTGAGTTGCATTTTTCCTGGAGGGGTTTCATTGGTGGAGGTTGATAGGAATGTTGATATGTGTGTTGGAAAAGTGAGGGGAAATTGGATGCTGCGTGCTGTGGCTTCCAGATTAAACCGTCTCAGTTGAGATTCTCCCACATTCGAAGTGCACGAGAAGCACTATTACCTGGGGAACATGTCATGATACATGCTTGTGTGTATCATTATTGTAGTCGCTCAAGGGAGATTGTTGTCCATTTGTTACCAACGGCGTGTGCTCTCCCATGGCTTGGCTACACATGATTACAAAATTTGTTTTGTCTTGATCTGTGAACAATATTACGTTAAGAAGGAATTTAATTTGTTATAGAGAATTATAATTCCAAATAATCCTTAACGTTACTCTAAAATTGACAGGCCAATGGGGAAGTCGTTAGCAGAACCGGCTGTACAGCTAGCTTTGTTTTTGGTGTTGGGGCTGTGTTGGCGACTAAATGTGTCCGTTTGTCGACACCTATTATCAAAAGGGGCCTCAAGTGTAGCATACTAAAGTCTATTTCACAGCACCTGTGAGCGGTCTAATAAAACTTTCCTTCTAATCAAAACGAAAGCCGCTCGAGAAGCCTCCTTTCACTGGCTCCTATCTTTAGGTAGCTGCTATGTTCATGTTCACTCATCAATATTTCGAACTAACTATTGCATGCATTCGGTGACGGGTGATGGTATTATAAAAGAATACAGGGTGTTACATTTCTTAACTGCCAAGAATCGATCCTAGAGCTCATTTCCAGCAAACAAGCCTCTTAGTAAATTTCGTTTAGATGCTTCGTTTTCGAGTTATTTCACTAAGATTTTTTTCGTGTTTTTGACCTTATCTCAGTAAAACGGCTATAACTCCCTGAATTTTCATACAAATTCAAATCTGATTACACCGTTGGAAAAGGCGTTAAATTTCATAACTTCTTAGTGTAAAAAACATTGTTTTAAATAGGAAAAACTGATGCGTCGGAATTTCACCTTTCCAACGGTCTAGTCATTTTCATTTTAAAGTAGAATTTGTCACAGAAATTTGTGTTTGAACGCGGAAAAACGTGCATTTTTTCAACCGAATCAGCGCTCCAGACAATTTGAGGAGTTTCGAGAGGCCTCGCTATCTCCTGCGCATATCATCAACTTTCTAGCTGATTGATGTTTTTATTAAGTAGAAAGGTGTTACTTTATGCTCACTACCATATCCATGAATAATGCGTATGTTATAGTCTAAAAATGAAGGTTTTCCTCGAAAAATCCACTCACTATACTCTTGCCTTTATTTAAAGAGCTCTGGGATTTTTGAAGGCCCCGAAGGTTCGGCATCGCTGCAAGAATCCGAGCCCCAGCAGAAGGTCGAGGTATACCTGCGCGACCCCTCCGCCCGTGAACCCCCCCAACCCCCCAACAGTTTACCCTCTTCTGCAAATGCACACTTGATTCACAAATTATTTCGATCATCCCATCACCAAAATCGTGATCAGCGAGAAAAATTGAACATATCGAGTATAAACTCGAGGCAGGTACGATTAAAACTCAGCAGCCCTCTCCCGGCCAATCCACCCAAACGAATTACGCCCTCTTCGCCGAATTACAGGAAATTTGGACTCATTTTCATCAGAATAATTAGTACGTTACGAATTTAAATTACAAAAAATGTTCACCGAACGATAAATAATTAAATTGTATGTTGATAGAAGAGGAAGAAGGAAGAGGGATGATGGGTTTTGACCGCGAAGGGTTGTGAGTTGAGACCCCAAGGTGAGCACCTTGCAACGTTGCCACCTCTTGGCAGGGAAGAGGTTTTGGAACCCGCAGTCCAGAGCTCTTTAAATAAAGGCAAGAGTATAGCAGTCGGAATTATATTAGCGTTCGGAAGTATCTCCATTGGATTCAGCGGGAAAAATTACCAGGAAATAGTAAATCATACCACACTCGTCAAGTCTTCTTGAGATCGAGGGAGACAAAACACTCGATTTGCCAGTAAAACCCACGTTTTCTTGCATTCAAACTTGATTTACTCTTCCAATTTGAATTTGAAAAATAAAAATTGATGGACCGTTGGAAAGCTGACAATTTGACATGTTTCTATCCGAAGAGCGATTTACTTGCTAAATAACAGGAGTTATGACAGTTTTAATGACGTAAGGTCGAAAACGAGAAAAAAAAACTTCGAAGTGAAAAAAAAAAAAACCATTTTGAGTGGGTTAAGAAAACATAGCTGAGACATTTTTTGTTGGAAATACCTTGTAGAATCGAACCCTGAAGTTATGCCCATCTTAAGTGTAGTCATCCTGTATATCTACAAGCCTTTATTTGTTTTAGCATAATTCCAGTTAGTATACGAGTGTGTGATTCAGTATTACGGACGGCTGACCAATCATGCTATCCATCATCGACTCAAAAGAATCAATCAAGATTCACGATTGACAGTTGTTAAGGGGATTCATGAGTCAAAATCGAAAAATTTTCGACTTTTTCGTTCTTATTTTTATAAAATTCTGCAGGTTTTTTCCAGACATTTTGGTATATAGAAATATTAAATTTGAGCAGTGGAAAGCAGAGATATGAGTTTTCAAAGATTGAGGAGCTAAACGCTGTTTCCGGGGGATAGCTGTTTCCCGCTCCAGGTTCATAGTTTCTATATTTCCGTTACTACCTACCGTTCTTTCGCTGTTCATAAGTTCTGATTGATACCTATTATGTCCTACTCCATGGTTCCAGCACTGGTTCCCATGCCACCAAATAGTACAAAAATAGCATAGCACTAGACTAATGAAGAAATCAAGTGAGCCAATAGCTTATCCAATAGCTTAACCATTATTCTTATCAGTACCTACTACGTGATAATGAAATAACCTCACCTAACCGGTACAAACACTGACTGATAAGAATCATAGATAAGGAATAATCAGACCTCATTTTCAATTTCTTCAATATGAAATACTTAATTACGAACTATCGATCAAATACCTCAAAAGCGGCAACCTTTCACAAATCGCGGGTTTTCTTCAAACCGGAAAACACTTGTTTTTCGTCACTTAGGTACCTGTTTCTCAGCAGCCAATAGAGCTGGCAACTTGAATGTTTTTTACATTGTCGAGAGGAGTTTATTACAGTCATTGAACAAGTTTGGACGGAAAACTCCCAACAGAAACATGGCTAGATTTAAAAAATCACTAGCATGAAAAATATGAAAAAAACTGTTTTGCTATATTGTCTCTAGGTAAACATAATATTAACACAACAGAGTTGAAACTCACTCAGCGGTTATATGATGAGTAGATGAAGAATTAAAAAAAAAAGTATGAAGATATCATGAATATATCCAGAGAAACAGGTACATGAAAAAGTGTTAAATTAGAACCGACTCATGAACCCCCTTAACAACTGCATCCTATTTATGCTTCCCTTGATTTATCTTCAATGATATTTCCGAACTCCCATACCTGGATATTTTGCTAACTTTTTAACAAAACTATAGTAAGGAGATGAGCTGGTTTGTTTAAAAGGTAGACATGATTGTACAGAAATCTTGATTCTGTTGCGTGCGAAAATTATGAAGAGAAAAATGATGCCCCTACTCTTTTGGTTACCAATATAAATAAGTTCTCATCATAGTTTTGTTTCCATTTCTGTTTTGGAACTTGGTTTTGTTTTTGTGATTTTATTACAGTTTCAATAATTTATTCTAGTTGAATAAAAAAATGGAAAATATTGACACGAGTATTATTTGGTAGCTTAGATCCATATCTTTCAACTACGTAGTGTTATTCAACTTCATCTTGTCTGGGACACTGAAGTGTTACACTGAATTCGCTCAAAAAATAAAAATACTCGAATTGAAAGTTCCCTTGTGTATAAAACGGCATTTTTGCGTACTTATTCAATCATAAAATGAATTGGTTAGAGAACTTTTCAGATAAATGCTAATTTAACGAATTTTTGATCGTTTGAACCCCCTCTGTAACGTTTGAAATGTCAACCAATTTTCTGCGGTATTCAGAAAACACAAAAAACTTCAAAGCGCTCTGGCTCGACTAAAACTCATACAATGGCGTAGTTGCTAATTTAAAAAAATATTTCTGTAAATAAAATTCCCGAAAACGCTTCCTAAAAAAATAAAGAGTTTCAAAAAAGAGATTTTTGGATTCCAGAGCGAGTCTGGATTTTCTCAACACGTGATTGCCGAATTTTCGTCAAACTTGGTTGGTTAGTTGGTAGTTATGATGACCACCTGTTGGGTTCCATCAAGTCATTTTATGGATACGAGGAAGCTACTGTCCACCGATGAAAAGAATGAACGCGAGGCCCGACAGGGAGTTGGGGTCTCCTCAACGTAGAACTACACCCTTTTTCACAAATATACGTTCACAGGTAGTAACTGACCTTATCCAACACCCCTGAACCTGCCGTGAGTCATACTTTCTTCCTTTCCCCTCGTAACCCCCTTCTCACATTGTCGTTTAGGTCATTTCTCGAATATCTACAGTCACTTCTGTCCAATGATACCTGGGCAAGAAAAATACATTACGAATTCGCGATCGGGAAAGAATATTGACCCGTCGTAATTACGTAATAAAATAACTTATCTTGACAGCGAATTTGTCAGGAGGGACTACACCGTTTGTTGGTTTATGTAATTTTCTTCCAAATGATCATAGGAACTTCATTCTTTTGGGTACTAAGTAATCGAATCTCAATTATTAATCATACGGAAGATTAATGTCGAATTGGCACAATGGGGAATTTGCCTCAATTTTAGATTCTGGAATTTCAAGGCAAATCCTATTATAGGGCCCTAGAATAACGTTTAACACTAGGAATAACCAACGGAAAAAAATTACCGTAGGAGAAAATGACTAAACAAGTGAACCTCTGTTACAAAACACCGCGAAAATCGAGGAGTATTGTTGACGTCATGCGAAAAAAAAAAAAAAAAAACGACGCGAAAGCAACGACAACAGACAGAGTTCTAGCACTGCCACACAAAACGATCCAGTGAAATGGCTACTCGAATAATGTGATTCAAATCTTGAAACTAAATAAGAGAAGATGAAGAATAATAATGCTTGATAAACTAGTAGATAGATTCGTATTGTAAAAAAGTGAGTAATACTGTTTCTTTTGGTCAATTTTGTGTCAGGGTTCTTCCTGCCAGATCGTGGCGCACTCTTGTGCGCACTACTCGGAAAGTAAAAGTTCGTGTATGTGCCGCTTCTGTGGTAAGCGCCACAGAACCTCCTTTGAAGTCAGATTGGTAGAATATCCGTCACGTTTCAAACATGGCTGCCTCTTACACATTGCCACCACATTTAAAATTTCCATCTTCCTTAAATTCTCTAAATTTTTTGGATGCGTTTTCGAGCAGCTCACTATGGTTTTATTCCATAAAAATAAACCCTCATTCGAAAAAAAAAATAAAAAAATGTGAGGCAAATTCCCCATTACATAAAATTTCGATATATTTCATGAACGACGTTTTTAATCATTTCCTATCGAAGTTTTATAGGTACGTTTTATTTATTTTTCATATTTATTTTGATTTATTTATTGATTATTTTTATTATTTTTTGGTTGAAGTGCTTAGTTTTCGAAATATCTCACTTATATCCTAATTTTCGGGTAGTAACTTCAAGATTACAATATGCAAAAACATTTCTCCCATTTTCAAAAGTTGTTTTTTAATAACGTTTTAAAAAATTCGCTTATGCGGTCGTGCTGCACGACTTTGAATTTTCATTACAATATTTTTTCTTATCGATTCATTTTTGTTAACAAAAACGAGTAAAGTTTACATGTAGGTTTGGCAGACAAAGTTTTTCAAACTAATATTTCGATTTTTGGTGATTTTTTAGACTTCCTGCCACATTTATTGATTTTGTCGTCCTCGTGCCGTGCGTGGCACTCCACCAATAATCATTCTCAATCTTCTTGATGTGGCCCACTTAGGATTTCCAGTCATATTTCGCAGCTTCTTTGTAAATTCCTGAAGGCGTTCAAGTGATAAATCACCACCCGTATTCTTTCCCTTTATGAATTCTCACCCAAGCCTACCAAGCAAAAAGTCAGGTAAAGGATTTGAGTGGAAGTGACCGAAAATGGGATTTCCCTGGACGAGTGACTAGCTCGGAGGAGGTTGAACGGATGTTTTCAGTTTAGGATTCGGTAGGGTCCTCGCGTTCATTCTTTTCATCGGTGGACAGTATGTGACCCACTAGGAAGACTTAGGACAGTAAATGAGTGAGAAACTTGTGATTTAAATGAATGTTGCAAAGATGAACTTTTGATCAGAAATGCCTCATAATAATGTTTTGTTTGAACTATTCTTGTGCGTTTATTCAGGAAACGCGCAAGAATAGTTCGAACAAAACATTCATACCGAATGAAAATGAAAACACGAGAAATGCATTATTGACAATAACGTTCTGTAAGTCAATGTGATGGAAGAGGAGGGGGGAGCACTGAAAATCACTGATTTCCGAATCATTCAAGACTAAATCGAAACCAAAAACTGTAAGTTCCTGTTTATTGAAGTTGTGGTTTTATTGATTTTTCTGATTTGTCGTTTTTCGTTTGTGCTTCTTAGCTGGTTTGGTAATCCATAATTCCAAAAGCTCAATCCGCTGCAGTTTGATGTTCACTTTGTGACGACACCATCACTCAAGGATGGATGACATGCGCAGAGTGGGGGAAAGGGTGGGTCAAAGGTCGCGCTGTAACTCAGTGACAGATCACCTGATATTCACTGACACCCACCTCTCTCAACCCTGAAGTCCCGACCTGTTTCAAGATATTTGGTAAGTTATTTTCGAATAAACATCCGATATTGCCCTCTGAATTTGTCTCTGATTTTTCCCCTTCTCCTTTTGAAGGTTTGAATCAAGAACATCACATGGTCGTTACATCCCTCAGACCTCAGGTTTGAGGGCCCAGCACGCTTCCACTGTTCGTAACCCTGGTAGCATCAACTGAACATCACATGTTAGCAGAGCATGGTTACGATCAGTAGAAGCATGCTGGGCCTATAACCCAGAGGTCCTTGGATCGTAACCCCACTCAGCTAGACTCAAGATGCCAAGGAAAAGGGGGAGAAATCAGAGGGGAATTGGGCGGTTTATTCGAAAACGGGTCACCAAATATCGTGAAACAGGTCGGGATTTCAGGGTTGAGAGAGGTGGGTGTCACTCAGAATGCATTATTATAGTTGAGAATACCGTCTGCATAACATTTTACGAACGTATTGCTAGGAAAATTCTGCCAAGAACGGTTGTAATTTTCTGATTCGCTGCTCAGATCTTGGGCAAGTTTTTACTGTGTAGGTATAGTACAAAGAACAACCTAGAAACAGCCGAATAATAATAGGATTTTTTCATTATCGCGAAAATTCTATATTCAGGATTAGGTATGTCCATAAAAAAAGTTTGGATTAACATCAGAGAGAAAGGAACTTTAATGCTCTTTTCAACGTATCCTCAAATTTCAACTTACTTAATGAATGAGGAATTTCACCGATTTCTTTTTGCATTTTTCCTGAATAGTTAATGGTGTGGGATAGATGAAAATCGGGCTGATTTCGGAAAATAAGTCTCCTGTTATTTTTGGAAGACAGTCAAAATTTTTAATTTCAAAACTAACCGGGAAAACGGACGTGCAGCGAGAACGCTCGCTGATTGGGCTGTTCGGATCGCCGTCTCCTCCCAGTGTTGCCCATTGGGACGACGAAATTGTGTTTTCTAAGAGAAAAGTTATCAAACAAAAACAGAGGAAACCTAATTTTCCCCATCTTGCTGTTTCTATTTTTTTCTTCAGTTTTTCGATTTCGAACTTTAAGGTTTCATGAAATTTTGCATCTGGGGACTATGGATTTCTCGATCTCAGCGCTTCGAGCGGCCATAAATGAACTATTCCAGGATGACGTCATTTTCCCGGTTTTTTTAAACATTCGTATTTTCTACACTGTTTTGTTTATTCGTAAATTAGGAAGTTTGGGCTGAAAGTTTGCTTTAGGGGGTTTTTCGAGGTGCTGAATCCAATTTTGGGGTCAAAAATAGGAAATTCCGACATGGTGAAATTCCTCATTATGGTAGTCACTTCAGTCGTTTCATAAATTATGAATATGAAGAAGTCGGATTTTAAGTTGAGTGGAAAATATGTTATCGTTGTTAACTACAGTGCACTGTTATTGCTAGTTGCACCTAATTACATTACCCGATACACCCTGTATAGTTAAATAAAACCAATTTTCAATTACTTATTGTAAGAAATAGCTATACAATTTATGCCAGCTGGAAGTTATCACAGAATTAATGTTGATACTGGAATCAAAATGATAAAACACTGGTCAAATTTCCAGGATTTTATTTTATGATTTGACAAGGTTCAAGGAAATCCGTCTCATTTCACTATCCGAGGGAGCTGACATTGCTTCGTTTATTTTTCTCTTTTTTGATTGCTTCCCGAAGAATCTCTTCTGTAGTGTCAACTTTTTTTCGAAGTAGAGGCTGTCGAGGGTTAGGGAGGAATCTTTTTGGGGGTTGAGAGCTTGGTGGCCAGGGACTGCAGAAGCACTTACGTATTTAGCTTGATCGTAAAGCGCATCATTTTCTGCAGTACTTGCACTTACATCTTCTACATACAAACAGCAACGCAAATACAGCGTGAAAAAAGTGGGATACTTTTCAAAGAGCTGACCTTTCTGCCCTTGAACGTTCATCATTCATTTTTGTGATCCACACGTAGATAAGTTGGTAGGTGCCTCAAAACGTACCTAAACTACTTACCAAATTTTGAGGGGGTATTCAATTTTTTCTTGCTGGATTCCAAAGGTCCATCCATTGTACATAACTTGTAATGGAATCGTGGAAGTTTGAAATTTTTGCTAATCGAATAGAGCGAAATTTTGCTAGCAATACGTTCGTTAAAAGTTCTGCAGGCAGTATTCTTTACCATAGTCCATTCTGCATGATTCATCACTCCAAAATACAAAAATTTGTTTATTGTTATTTTTAATCTAAGGTAGACCTCATTCTGAGAATTTGGTACCAATCGCGAGTTTCGACCGTTTATGACGTCACAGTGGGCTGGGGACGCCCAGGCGAGAGGGGCGCGTGACGTCATGAACGGCCGAAACTTTGAAAAATCATAGAGATAGATCTAATCACGCTAGAAGGTCGCGGTTGGTGCCAAAATTCTCAGGATGTAGTCTACTTTCAATTAAAAATCTAAAAAAAATCAAGGCGCACCCCTCATTTAATATATGACAGGGAAGTAGAACTGTCAAATTTTGAAAAAAAGCGTTGAAAACGAGGTAGGTATCGCCTGTTTTTCACAAATGCCGCTAGACTGCAGCAACTGCTGCTCGTTCTTCGGCTGCGAGACGCAAGTGCCCCTTGTGTGTCTGTGTGTATGTCTCTGTCCAACGTGCGTTCTGTGCGAATTGGGCCTTACTAGGCGACCTCGACCTTTCCCTTCCACCACTCTGGGGACAAGACCATCCTTGAGAGATGGTGTCGTCACAACTTCGCACTTTGGGTTTATTTTCATCGACAATTTTCTGTGTGTTGTTTGTTGAATGAGTGTTGAGTGTTTTTGTTGCACAAAACTGTTGAATGTTTGCTATCGAGTTAGTTAAGGACGTAGTGCGAAATGATTACATTTTCAACATTAAACGAATGAGTAGTGCTTTCAACATCATCGTAAATCAAAACAGTCTTCAATTTGAAATTAACTAAATTGCATATGTTTTTGTGATGTACGAGCTTTCTTTGTTGGGCTGCGCTTTTTAATGCTCCATTATGAATTTTTGCTTAGTTTCAGGTTAACCTTGCATGTTCTGACATTTTATTGTCACATCTCACCATAATTACGCATCATCATAAGTATTTTATTGCCACGAACCAAAACTTTCCAGCTTGCCTTTCCTTTTCATTGAAAAGGAGTTGGGAAGCGCCTAATGCAGGTCTGGAACACCATCGCTTTCTAACTGTTATCGTGGTATCATCTGTGGTCGTTACGAAACATATTGTTTTCTTCGTGAAAAAATGTTCATGTTTCAAGACTTTTTATGTTCTGTACCTGGATGCTATGCTCGCATCTTCGGATCTTCCAAGAAGAAAAAATACCCCAGTCAATCAATCAGTAAACGTAGCAACCAGGAAGGCGCTAGTGTTCCTCACCTTGGTGGACACAAAGACCCAGAGAGAGGCAAAGCTTGGAAAGTGTCTAAACTGTGTAGGTCGGTAGGTTTATCCGAAATATCTTGAATTATTTCAGCAATACTGAACTAACCTGAATCTTGTTTCAGAGTTACGTACTGAAGCTACAACAGTGAAAAAAGAACCTGGTAAGATTCTACTTTGTTAAATTCTGAAATGTATTGTTTGATCCAGAGTTATATTCGTGTGTGTCAGTGGTCATGGTTAACATAGTGTTTATTATTTGCAGCTACGAGCCCTAATCCATACGCTTGGAACCAGTCACCTTTCCACGACTCGAGAGCGACGTCACCGCAGTATCCTGGTAGCGTGATGTCACAGGCGACGATGTCTCCCATCCATCAGCAGGCTGCACTCTCGCCGATTCAGCAGCCGGCGCTGTCACCGATTCATCAGCAACATGCGCTGTCTCCTATACAACAGCCAATACAAACTACACGGGGCTACTCCGGTGGCACGTTGGTCTACCAAGCTGACTTAGGTGCAGCGCCGGTAAATAATATTAGAAGTTCAGTCTAACCTTAACGACATATTCCTGCCTATTTTGATTTTGATTTATTATTATGTGATATTAATCATTTGGTTTTATGGTTTGCGTTTCAATGTATCGTAGACATTTTTAGAATTGAATGAGACCACTGAGGTCTGTTGGACATACCATTCGCTCCCTATGTGAACTTGGGTTGGACTTACAAAAGATCAGAAACACGACTGTGAATCTCAAAACGCTGCCAAGGCTTATTATTTTTCTTTATAGATTACTCGCCTGCAACGACTGTCACTGCCTACCAAGCATAGGTATTACTGTAGGAATATTGTCACAAAAATGTTGGCAGCATTTGCCCTTCCTATCTATCAGCTGTCTTACCTTCCATTATACCGTTTTGTAGCTCGACTCCTGTCGTAAATCTTCTCTTAATTTTCCTCAATCTCAACGATTACCTACCTACTTCACAATCAAGTTTGTTTTGAAAAAATAAACGCTTCACAGTCAATTCGAAGAAAAAGAGATTGTACCTAGGAGGTATTCATTAGAAAATTTGATTACTGGTTCCTACGGACGCAAAACTGAGTACAATTGGAAGAAACGAACGATCGCACTTTGGTCAGCTAACATTTGAATGGAGGTAAGACCTCCTTTCGGCGATTCACACTCGTTTTTCTGATTTACCTTAAGTCCAACCGAGGTGCTCATGGGGAGCGAACGGTTAGTCCTACAGAGCTCTGGATGGTCTCATTCAATTCAATTCTATTTTAAATTGATGAAAGAACAATACCTTTATATCAAAGTTTATATATATCAAAGGTTTATATACCTAAAGCTTCGGGGCACAACTGAACCCAAAATGGAGCCTATATACCAAATTTCATCGATAAACATATTGTTTAGTAATGCATGCATTCCAGGGGACGTCCCATTGGATAAGCATTAGATCAGTTTAACCAGTTGGTTAGCGATGAAACTGTTTCACTCGATGTAATTTACTTATTACTTTAGGCAAGAAATAGTGACCCCCCCCCCCCCTCGTCATTATCCACCTTAACATTTCTAGCGGCACGGGAGCCTAGAATCTGAAGAGCATTTTAAAATCCATGATCTACGATACTCCAATGGTGCCTGTCTGGCACCAGAGCGGAAATACGTCGTAACATTGAACTTTCATCTATTATTAAATGAATGGGGTTAGTTCCGCTAGTTATAAGAATACAATTATTATCTACGTACCGTATTGGAGAATCCGTCGTAACCTGCAAGTCGAGTACAGGAGGCGAGCGCTTTCGATGTAAAGACATCATCTTCAGGCTGTCGAGAAAGTACTAAAGTTTGTCAGTCCGTCGTTCTGTTTATATAGTCTGGGTGAAAGGGAGGTAGGTAAAAGGATTAGAAAGGAAAGGGGACCACATAGTAACGAGACCACGTGGTGAAAGGTTGTTTGTCTGTCATGTCAAGTGAAAGGGAGAGATAAAACTAATCCTATTAGCTAATTGTACCTTCACCACCTGGTAACCACATGTTAACCACGTGGTGACCACGTGGTCTTCTATTCTAAATTATGAATATATTATAAACTAGCTTACATAACTAAATTATTGATAAAATGATTAACTTATATCTATATCTATTTCTAACTTTTTTTTTTTTAATTTTTATTTTTGGTTAGTTGATTATTTTATTTATTGTTAGAAATATAATCAAATATATTTGTTAGAAAATAATCAACTAACCAAAAATAAAAATTAAAAAAAAAAAAAGTTAGAAATAGATATAGATATAAGTTAATCATTTTATCAATAATTTAGTTATGTAAGCTAGTTTATAATATATTCATAATTTAGAATAGAAGACCACGTGGTCACCACGTGGTTAACATGTGGTTACCAGGTGGTGAAGGTACAATTAGCTAATAGGATTAGTTTTATCTCTCCCTTTCACTTGACATGACAGACAAACAACCTTTCACCACGTGGTCTCGTTACTATGTGGTCCCCTTTCCTTTCTAATCCTTTTACCTACCTCCCTTTCACCCAGACCATATAAACAGAACGACGGACTGACAAACTTTAGTACTTTCTCGACGGCCTGAAGATGATGTCTTTACATCAAAAGCGCTCGCCTCCTGTACTCGACTTGCTGGTTACGACGGATTCTCCAATACGGTACGTAGATAATAATTGTATTCATCTATTAGTTTTAGTAGGCGGTCCGTCGAGGTTCACATCCGTATTCAAGGTGAAAAAAAAAAAACAAAAAAAAAAAAAAAAACGAAATATGCGGTTTATGGTGTCCTGGCACCACGGTGGTGAGACAGAGAATAATTCATGAAAATCCGGAGGTATAATGAGAATTTATCCTCAATTTCAAAGGTTGGGTAAAATTAGTAAGCAGTAACGGAACCAAAATATTGAAAAATCGGATATTTTGTGAAAATTATCCCCCCACTCCAGTGGCGCCTCCTCCAGGCAAACATAGCAAACACTGTTTGCCTTACTAAAAATAAGCAAAATGAATAAATAAATTTTTGTTGAGATTCTCCTATATTCCCATTTTTTGCAAGTAATATAATAGCCAATATTGGAAAATTTTAATATAATTTAGGTACTTTTTCATTGTTACCAAGTAAATTAGATGAAAAAGGAGAATGGAATAAGAAAGTACGTATTTTGCCTTGGATACTAGCCCGCAACACACCATAGACTTGGAGAGGTCGGTAATGTAGATGATTGCAGATGATAAGCGAACTTGCACGGGGCAAAGCGATGCAAGGCAAGCAGTTCAAAAAAATGAATTTTTCGGGACTGTTTAGAGTGAGAGGCGACGCTCGGCGGGTGGAGGGGGGTCAGCGCGGGGTCTAGTATTGCCATACCCCCACTACCACGCTATCAGCTGTTGCAAACAGTCTCGGAACTGTTTCATGACCTTGAAAGCAGATTACTTGGAAGATGAGCCATGGATACTAATTAGCCTATGCATGGCAAGACATAACATATCCATCCAACCACATTATCTCAAGGAAGGAAAACTTTGTTTTTTCGCCACTGCAAATAGCGGCTGCCTGGCGCTGACTGGTGTCCCGTTCCCGATTTTACTTCACATTTCACTGTTCCTAATCGTTTTTCTTGTTGATAGGTACCTACTTGGAAATAATTGCATAATATTATTGTTGGTTTACTTTTGAGGTTGTAGCTACTACGTATATTTTGAAAATCGAATATAAAAAAATCCGTCCGTCTGCGGAACTTTCCTTAATTATCATGGACCGATTTTGATGAAATTTGGTATAAGAGCTCCATTTGGGGTCCACTTGTGCCCCGAAGGTTTTGTCAGTCACTTCTGAGCGGTGAAACATTAGGGCTGTAACTTCTTAAGGCCCCCTCTCTCGAAAACTCTCGTTATGAAGGTATTGTTTTTTCACCAATTTGAGATTGGTACCATTGAATTTTTAGAATCGAATCAACCCACCGAGAGGATTAACTATTAGCTCTCCATGAGAACTTGAAGGTTGAACTTACGATAAATGAGAAACACGAGTGTGAATCGCAAAAGAGGCCTTATCACCTTAAAAATTTTAGCTGACCAAAATGCGATCGATGTTCGTTTCTTTGGGTTGTACATGTTTTGCTTCCTTAATCAACCTGTAATCAAATTTCTAAACCAAGGAATTCTTTATTTCTTCAAATGGAGTGTGAAGGGTTTATTTCATCTAAATAAACAACATTTTGAAGCAAAAACATGATTGGTAGGTAGTGACGAGGGTAAAGCTGACGCTTTATCTTCAGAAAAATAATAAACCTTTGTGTAATAATTTGCAGCGTTTTTCATTATTGTTTATTCTTCTGTGACTGGCCAAGCTGTTTGCCTCACGAATATTCTCACGAGACGCCCCTGCCCCACTCATCCCCTCCCCTTGCAAATTTTGGTACTCTGGTGAAATCAAGTACAACTCGGAAGTTATTTGAGTCAAACAAAAAAAGAAACACACAAATCGGTTGGAAATTGAGGCCTGGGCAGAGTTTACAAGATTATGTCCGCAAACGCACGTTTTTTAAGCATTAACCCCCCCTTTCCCCCCCTTTAAAAGCAAAATTCGAAATTCCGGCGATGTAGTGCACAACTAGATAGTTTTCCGCATCGAAGAAAAAAAGAACCACAAAAATCGGTTGGGAACTGAGGCCTGGGCAGACGACATAAGATTATGCCCAAAAAACCCTGTGTTGTTGCCTGTAAAGTCGGTATACGGGCGAAAGTTTTACGTGACAACGACTTTGAGTGGTAAAATAATTTTAATGTTAATATTCATTCCTATAGTAGGAAGAAGGATAAAATAAAATTCTTTGTCAAGTTGCACAGAGTAGGTATTTCCCGTAGGTAGTAGGTATTTCCCATGGGTGGGGGGGGAGTGAGTGCCAGGGAAGGGGGGCGGGGCGCTCCCGCTTTTGTGAGCGCCAGGGAAGGGGAGGGGCCGCCCGCCTTTAGGGAGCGCCGAGCTGCACCCCCTCCGTGAGCGGAGCGTAACGCAGTTTCTTGAAGTGTCTCCCGGTAAACCAATTTATAAGACGTTATCACGTCAAAACGCACGTTTTTTGAGCATTAACCCCCCCTTTCCTCCCCTTAAAAGGCAAAATTCGAAATTCCGGCGACGTAGTGCACAACTAGATAGTTTCAACGAAAATCGTTTGAGAACTAAGGGCTGTGCAGACGACACAAGATTTTGTCACACACACACAGACATACACCTATGGTTTTTTTTCGCGGATTTGGATTCAGAATGGTCTAAAACGGATTACTGTGTGGTTATTTTTTTTTCTGTTGAGTGTTGTCCTCCTTCACCCCAGATCGATCGCATGAGGACGCCCAAGTCTTACTGTGGGACGTCCTAAAAACGGAGTTGAGTAGAACGTTGTTGTATTGTTGAGTAGAACAAACAATAACCACATCAATAACAAACAATAAAAGTTAAATAAATGAGTTATTGTTTGTTACTGATGATGACCTAACCGTCGGAATCGATTTAACTTGTAACTCATTATTTTCGTGGAAATAGTCAACGTTCTACTCAACTCCGTTTTTATTAAAATGGTTTTCCGCAATCTCATCGCGAGTGATTTTATTCGTAAATCTCATCAAAATCGGTCCATGGGAACTAAGGAAAGTGCGCACGGCGGACGGACGGCCAAATTTTTATTCGATTTTTGGATTCTACGTACCTTTAAACGTAAACGAACAGATTTTGAAGAGGGGTTGAAATGTTGTTTTTCTTGGTCGATTCCAAAGGTTCATTATTGAAAATTAATACGCGTAATAAACCAAAAGAGGACTAACCTCTGTGGAAATTTTAGCTGACCAAAATGCGCTCGTCGTACGTATCCATGAGCTGTACTGAGTTGTGCATCCTTAGCAATTAGTAATCAAAATACGTAATGAAGCCCCCCCCAAGACTCTCTAATAGCGAAGTTATTGCTAGTAAGTAGTAGGTAGAATTGAGTTAAAGCCGCGTTCTATACAGATCACCAGCCTGATTTCATGAAACTTGGTGCTTAGATCAGGTTTAACGAGCTGAAGAGCCGTTTCGGGGTTTTGATCAGCCGAGCGATGAAACTTATGTGGTGATCAACCTAGAGCACTGAACTTCATAAAGTCTCCAGAAAATCTCTGGAAAGGATTAGAAATCAGATCAGCTGTGTGAGTGATAGGTAATGCTTAATGACAAGGCATTTTGGAAACAACTAAAAGTGACTGTGTTGGGTTTTAACAAAACATCCTGATTTCACAAGTTTTCTCCCGTCAGGAGAGAGCATTCACAAATCAGTGACATAGCAAGCACCAGCTAAGAATTTCACATTATTCTTGACAAAATTCAAGCACTCGCTGAAACTCGAAATTCTGACTCACTATTAAATTTATCAAGTTTTCATCCTCCTGTGCTGGATACTTTACACACCTTGTACTGAATCTCCTCCTCTAGTATCTGGCGTATAGGTGGTTCAAGGAACTGGTCCTGGATATTCTCGAAGGAATAAATTAACGCCATATCAATAGCTATTTCGGATATGTTCTAATCTAAGCGGAGGGTTCAGATCCACTTGGACCAGGTTCTGGATTTGCTTCCACCACTCGCTCAACGTTCACTGGGTGGTGTGGAAAGGAGGAGAAGTTTCCCACACACTTCCTGGAGTACAGTGTCTTCTAGCGTAGATCGCCTTTTCTGCCAGTGTTATCAGCCCTTTTTCACATGTTCCTTTTGGTTGTTTCAGTACCCCAGTAGTCTCGCTCATGCGCCCCAAGGTGCAGTTGGAGGAGCGAACCTTCTCAACCTTGACAACTCCAACATGGAGATCCAGCAGTTCCCCTGGACGGCCATCCCCAGAGACCTCAACTCCAGAGACCTCGAAGGTCTCCTCGAGGGCAACCTCTCCGCCAACCTCTCCAGCTCTCTCTCCATCTCCGACAGCCACAGGAGAACAGACGTCAACATGTCAGATAGCCTGACACACATTGCAACCTCCGCCTTCAACGCAATTGTCGGTGACGCTGATGGAAGCTACTCTCACCAACATTAGCTCCAATCCACCACCTCTGATCCGAAGCGCTGACGGACCAGAGCCAATAAGTAACTTCCTCAGATCAATTAACAGTAATCTTGATGTATAAATTCCATAAATCACTATCCTACTAACAAAAGTAGGTAAACTTGATTGAAAAATCTATTCAATTTGGCTTGATCTCAAAGATTATACTCTCCTTGTAGTGAGGTGCCTGCATTTCAGTAGTAATAACCACATCTGAAGCTCAATTGTTAGGTACTTTAACTAGGTAGGTACTCTAAGCAAAACTCTGAAAATGAGTATTAATTTGATAACAAAGACTGCCTTAAGAAGAAACTCGTGCAGCGGAAAGTAGAGACACGTTTCGATCAATTTTCATCTCAAATTCGTTATAAATTCGTCGACTTGTACTTCGAGATTCAAATGAACGATGAAAGTGCATAAATAGAAATATGTGGATCACAAACTCTTGTTCTATCCATGTTTCTTCAAAGAATTCTGATGCTTTGGTTTAATTATCCTAAGGTGGGTTGTTTGTAGTTTTTAATCTAGGACCTAAATCGTTTAGGAGGCTGACAATTGATTTACCATTATTAATAGAAAGAAACTACTACCTACCTATAGGTCTGCCACAAAAACTTTGCATCCCTTTGGCGCATTCTTCTGGAGAACATAGAACTATACTCCTGCTCAAAATTAGTTCACCACCATCTATTTCTTCGTTTGCCCCCTTATTTTTTTCCTTTATCAAGTTTTTATCTATTTGCACACATTGTTTGCAAACTCAGAAAAAAATGTAACCAAAAAAGGCACAAATTCGAGAAAAAATATGTTTTTAATGAATTATAGAAAAATGTATTTCTTGTGGTAAAATTATAAAAATTGAAAAAAAGGTTTGAATTATGCCAATTTAGCTTTTCAATACTTGGTATTACCTCCTCTAGCTAGGATGAGGACTTGCAGCTATCGACCGATGCCTCTAATCAAGTTTTGGATACCTTCCTGGGGATATTGTCCCATTCCTCTTTCGCTGCTGTTTCCAGCTGCTGAAGATTGTCTGATGGTGGATCTCAGGCTCGAATTCTTCTTTTCAGCATGTCCCAAACATGCTCTATCGGATTCATGTTTAGGCTCCTTGGTGGCCAGTCCAGGATACAAAATTTATAAGGGAAGAAGGAAAGAGATAAACGAAAAAATGGATGGTGGTGCGCTAATTTTGAGCAGGAGTGTACTTATCTCTCATCATCAAGCAGAGTCCCATGCGTACGATAATTTTTCGGGAATTTCGCACCTCAAAGCTTGAAATTCGTGCATTTCCGAATCTGTTTTGAAGCCTAATTGCACAAATTTCTTGCATTATGACATGAATATTGCAAATAATGTTGCAGGCAGGTAGGTAGGTACTTAACCAAATGAATAACAGGTACGTACCTATGAAAATAGAGTTTTAACCCAATATGTTTATGTCTTGTATTTCCGCACGATTTTCTTGATTTATTAGTTGGTAGGTACCTAAACGAATAATTCGCCTTGTGATTGTCTATAATAAAATTAGTAATTACTCAAGCTAATTGTCCCTTAAAAATACTGAAAGCACTCATTCGATTCGGAAAATGGAAAACTGTTAAAAATTGGAAAATAATGATAATAAAAGTAACTCTTCTCTCGTATTATCTCAATGTGTGGATGAAGTTAATTTCTGCACGATTTTCTTGATGCATTAGGTGTGGTTCATATTAGATGGTTGTTCATAACGAACAGCTGAAATAAATTAGATAGAGAAATAACTCGGGAGGAAAAACTTGAGAGCACAAGCTTAGCATAAAACCACTAACTCTTTCGATTCAAAACAACACAAGACCTAATTAGTACAGTAAAAATAGCACTTTTGATCGGAACTAATTCGTCTAACGTTGAAACTTGGTGGAGATGTTCCTTTTGGCATCATATTGTACTAAAAAAAAGTCTCTAGCGATTGGAGGGGTGGAAGGGGGTGGAATTTCGGAAAAACCACGAAATTTTGACCCTTTTTTCACTTTTTGGCTTACAGCTCCATAACGGTGCATGTGACAGAAAAATTTATCAATACACTAATTGAAGATCATTAAATTATGCTTCCAATGAGCTACTTAAACATTAAAATTGGTTCAGCGGTTTAGCCGTAATCGCTCGTCAAAGATCGGCGATTTTTAGGAACTTGGCTGAAAAGTGGCGTGTGCTCACGTTCAAACGCTTCTAACTCAAAAACTGCTGCTCCAAATTAAAATTGTCACTGAATCAAAGTGGTACTACATCAAATTCTGCGATAGATGGGCTCCTATTATTTTTGTATCCCCGTTCCCGAGAAGAGATACAAGCGAAAACCCCAAAGTAGTCATAGCGTCAAGTTCGACACCAGCTGATGAGCCCGAATAACAAGTGCATAGGCGCGGCCTGAATATGCTTCACAATATTGTCAGCCTGTGTTGTCACACTGTTGTCAGGGAAGAATCCTGACTAATGGCAGTCCAAGGGTCAATTTTAATCTCGAAGAACCGTTTATACGAAGTTCAAACCTTGTACGAATTTATTTAGTCAAATCAGGAGTGTTAATTTTTACTGCATTGATCTTGCTTCCAAGCGTAACTTCACCTCTTATGATATAATTACTACCTGAATGAAATTGTTAAGAATTTTACACTCATAATGGAAATATTCGAATTGAATATTGTAATAATTTTGTTTTCTGACTGCAATATGCTAAAATCTTCCAAAAAATCTAGCTGAATATAAATTATTAGAAGTTTGAAATTCTTATACCTCCAAAATCAGCCATCGGCAGAACTTGACGCTATGACTACTTTGGGGTTTTCGCTTGTATCTCTTCTCGGGAACGGGGATACAAAAATAATAGGAGCCCATCTATCGCAGAATTTGATGTAGTACCACTTTGATTCAGTGACAATTTTAATTTGGAGCAGCAGTTTTTGAGTTAGAAGCGTTTGAACGTGAGCACACACCACTTTTCAGCCAAGTTCCTAAAAATCGCCGATCTTTGACGAGCGATTACGGCTAAACCGCTGAACCAATTTTAATGTTTAAGTAGCTCATTGGAAGCATAATTTAATGATCTTTAATTAGTGTCTTGATAAATTTTTCTGTCACATGCACCGTTATGGAGCTGTAAGCCAAAAAGTGAAAAAAGGGTCAAAATTTCGTGGTTTTTCCGAAATTCCACCCCCTTCCACCCCTCCAATCGCTAGAGACTTTTTTTTAGTACAATATGATGCCAAAAGGAACATCTCCACCAAGTTTCAACGTTAGACGAATTAGTTCCGATCTTAACCCCTTATTGAGCCTATTTTTACTGTACTAAATTTCGTTCACAGCGCAGCCTCTACACGACATCAAATTTCTCACCTCTTCAATTTCCCTGTGAAGGTTTCACCATGGAAGGTAGACTCGACCGTTAGTTCGCGGATCCGCCACCTAGGGGTCGCGACACGGACGCAAAGTTTCTGTAACAGACCTATAATTCTCTGTCAATTGATATATTTCAAATAAAAAATTGGCTTCCCAAAAAGCCCTTTATTATTGTCATCTTTCACTATTTTGTAGTAACGATTTCGACCACCAGTCACAAACAAAAGCCACTGGAGTTTCGATGAAACAGTCTGCAGAAACTGGAAGGTGATGCAAGGCTGACTCGACAATTTGTGTTTTGCATGTATACGAAAACACACCGAGAAAATGTGTTCAACGAGTAGAAAGTTGATACGAGGGTGGATCAAATATAAACGGGACTTTATTTTTTTTTTTTAATTTTATTTGTTAGAAAATAAAAAGCGGGTATATGTCACTTTTCTACATAGTCTCCTGCTTTTGTGACACATTTTTCCCAGCGAATAGGAAGTTTTTTAATCCCAGCATCAAAAAACGATGAAGGTTGCGTCTGAAGCCAATTGCGCACGAACCCCTCGACCCCCTCATCATCCTCGAATCGCTGTCCGCCTAGGGCTTCTTTAAGTGGCCCAAACAAGCGAAAATCACAGGGCGATAGGTCAGGGCTGTAGGGAGGATGATCAAGTGGAGTCCAATGCATTTCTTCCTATTTTTGAACAGTTAGAGCTGCAGTATGGGGCCTTGCATTGTCGTGGAGGAGGATGACGTCACGAATTGGTTGATTCCGTCTTTTGCTGCGATATGCAGCCCTCACCTGAGTCAGCAGCTCACAATAGTAGGCAGCATTGATTGTTCTTCGCTCATGCAAAAAATCAATGAGCAAAACGCCTCGATAGTCGAAAAAACAGTTGCAAGGACCTTGCCAGCAGACAGTCGAGTTTTTGCTTTCACTGGGGCTGTCTCCCCCTTCCTCCTCCACTCCATACTGGCTTGCTTCGATTCGGGTGTGTAATGATGGACCCATGTTTCGTCGTAGGTGACGATGCTAGAAAAAATTTATTCCCCTTCTTCCTCAAACCTTGCAAAAAGCCTCTGACAGACCTCCAAACGTCTCAACTTCTGATCTGCAGTCAAAAGGCGAGGGACCCATCTGGCACACACTTTACGGAATCCTAGGTGCTCTGTAATGATCGTTTGGCAGCTCCCATAACTTACCCCTACCTGCTCAGCGATTTCGGAGACAGTCACACGTCGATCATCTTAAAGAATGTCACAAACCGCTTGAATGTTCTCATCCGTAATGCTGCTCCGGGGACGACGATCGTGTCCCTCATTCTCTACTCGTTTTCTTCCCTCCTGAAACTCTTTGTGCCAGGCAAACACACGGGTCCTAGAGAGGGTTTGGTCCCCGAACTGGGCAGTCAACCTTTGAAAAATTTCCGAAGGTTTGACTCTTTCACGGGTAAGAAATTTTATGATAATTCGTTGCTCAATGGAAACGGGCACCTTTTGTTCAGACATCGCGATAACTACTCATGAAAGGTCTGTCAACCGTCGGCGCTCAGAGGTCAGAGTACCGTTTATATTTGATCCACCCTCGTAATTATGACAGTGCATTCAAAAGGTGGAGAGATGAAATTAGTGTCAGTTCAGCTCACCGTTTCTTCTTAGCTTCAATGACGAAACAAACTTCAGTGGTTTTGTTTGTGATTGTTGAAGTCTGGAGGTCGAAAATGTTGACATGTAGACAAGATGACAACAATAGATACTTCGTAGAAAACCAGCCCCTGTTATCGGGAACCATTGGAAGCTCATGGTTTATTTTTAAAAAGTACCAATTTTGGCTCCTTATGTAGATGATTCACAGATATGAGAAGAATAAGCTTTGGCTTTTGTGATCATTTCAATTTAGAAGTTTTCCCCAGTGGTTTTGTAACTTTTGTAACATTCACATCACAAATACAGTGGTTGCAGCTTAAGCCGAACTCTTTGAACCACAAGGGTTTCATCAGGGTTAAGCGAACCTCATCCATGTAGTTACATCTTGATCTGAGATTCTTATCGTTGAGTTCTCCTTGCACTCACTTTTGACACTCAACTTGTACAGTTATTTCGTATTCGTTAAGTGCAATCTCATGTACAAAAAAAAGAGTAAAATCAAAAGAACAAATAATTTATTTGTTTAGTGCCAACAATGCGACATTAGTGCAATTCCAATGTGATAGTAGATGAATAGGTCTCAGCAACGTGTTGCTTTTACCAAGATGCCTGAAAATTATATATATATATTTTTGTAAATATTTTGTTGGTAAACCATTGTGTATACTCTTTGTTGATTTTTTAGTTCTTAAAATCAATTTTATAATATAAAATTGTAACATACATATTATGTATTAGTACATTAATATGTACTAATACATATTATGTATTAGTTACTTTTATTCAGAAAGATGAGTGTCTTTTACTAGATTAACCTTGGTTGTTATTCAAACGTGAGGTAACCTGGTATTTTTGGACTGGAATAACAACCCTCGTTTTGTGAATCATATTGGTGTATTCACTGAATAAATTAATTTTATTGATTTTGTTTATAGTGTCCGATTGATCTTCCTGCTTTATTATAGAGTTGATAATATTAGCATTATATATAAGGCTGGAGGCCGGTGTGGCTACGGTCGTTGGGGCGTCGTCATTTGGAGGTGGACTTTGGACCGACCTCTACGGGGGTCGTGGGTTCAAGGCTCATCGCCGGCAGCGTGCGTTTTTCGGCGGCCAGGGCTCTCATCCCCCCCCCCCTTGTCACTACCTACGGCGGTGAGGCAATGGAAAGCCATGAGCGATATCATCAGAATTAATTCTGATCTTACCTTTTATTTGGAAGACAGCTGACGACGACCGCGACGCCAGAAATGGCAGTCGGACGAAGATCCACACTGGAATGGTTGTTTCCTTTATACTACTCAATTACTTTACTATAAGGCTGGGGAGCAGAGTTGACAGGAAACAATTCGTATAATTCTCGCACAGCCAACCTGAAAACTCGTAATAAAGATCGTACGCCCAAGGGTAACACGGCATTTGATTTATGTTCTGAATTTTTAGAATCATTAGTCGCCTAGGTTGGTATTTACCAATAACTTACCTATAAAAAATTTGATTTTTACGGAAAAATAATTAATGAGTGCATAAACAAATTTTGCTTCCGAGTCTACCAAGGTATTTCACTTTTCAAGGACGAAAAAAAAAAGTTCTCCAAAATCAAAATTTCCACTCGCGTTTTGCGTTTTAGACCTTTCTGAACAATTTTGGTTCCGTGTCTGTCTGTCTGTGTGTCTGTCCGTCTGTCATCAATTCCTTGTAACGCGCATAACTATACGAAGTTGTCCGATTTCGATGAAATTTTCAGGGATTGTGCGGGTTGGTGTGTAGACGGTCCCCTATGAAAATCATCATCCTCGGACTGATACAAGCGACTGCGCATGCGCAAACGTGAATTCCTTGTAACGGCCATAACTTCTAGATTTTCCATCCGATTTCAATGAAATTTTCAGGGATTTTACAGATTAGTATTTAGATAGTCCCCTATGAAAATCATCATCCCCGGACTGATAGAAGCGACTGCGCATGCGCAAACGTGAATTTCCTTGTAACGGCCATAACTTCCACTTTTTCAACTCGATTTCAATGAAATTTTTCGGGATTATGTGGATTAGGTTGTAGATGGTCCCCTATGAAAATCACCACCTTCGGACTGATAGTAGCCACTGCGCATGCGCAAACGTGAATTTCCTTGTAACGACCATAACTTCCACATTTTCCATCCGATTTCTATGAAATTTTCAGGGATGTTACAGAGTAGTGTTTAGATGGTCCCCTATGAAAATCATAGAGAATTGTTCTTCATAGAGGGATTTATTCATAGAGGGATTGTCTTCTCTGAGAATCTCAAATCTTATTCATGACAAGTTTAATAGCTCAGAGGAATGAGTCTTGATTTGAGCTCCAGGGGTCGCGGGTTCGAATTCCAGCCAAGGCTAAGAATTTTTTTGATCCAATCACTTATTTTATTTTGCTACCGAGTATACCAAGGTAGTGGAAGCATTGTTTTCACTATTCAAAGTTGAAAAACAAAAAATGTTCTCCAAAATCAAAATTTCCACTCGCATTTTACGCTTTGGACCTTCAGGAACAATTTTGGTTTTGTCAAGAAATCCTTTTTATGGGATTATGCGGATTAGGGTTTAGATGGTCCCCATAACTTCTACAATTTTCTCCCGAAATTGGTGCATTTTTTAGGAATTGTTCGGATTGGCGTATAGATGATCCCCTATGAAAATCATCGCTTGGAACTGATAGTACTGTTTGCAGATGGAAAGAATGCGGATGGTTTGGTGAGGTGTCCTCAAGTATTACAGTCCCAAAAACATCCTCCTTCTTCTACCTGCCACTCAAGCCAGGGAAAATCAGACCGAGGGTTGTTGACTACCGACCAATGATGAAGTAGAAGGATTGATTTTCACAGACCGTTCGCGTACTTTAAGGCAGTGGTTCCCAATTCTATACAGGGTGTCGTCCAAACTTCAAGGATCGATCGTACATCTAATTTGAGTAAGAAAATCGTAGCATCTTTGTTTTAACCCCTTGTTTTTCCAAGTTTTTTTCAATTTCAAATTTTTTTTCGTGTTCTTGAACATGCCACTAAAATTACCAGAACTACCTTAATTTACCGTAAACATTCAAAAACAAGGGCACTGTTAGAGAGGGCGCCAAATTTCCCATTCTCCTACAAAAAATTATTTCCAGTAAAGGATGGTGCTTCTTTCAAATTTTAAAGGTGAATGAGGAGTAAACCTGAAGGGCAAGTGAACTCACAATCGAGATGGACTTCTTTCCTAACAATTGGCAGAGTGGAGGGGCTCTCTAATTCATTATGACTCGAGTTGCTCAATGCCCAAATTACGAAGGTCTGAGATATGGAGGCTTGTCCCTTTCTCCAGCCTGACCCACCAGGCTACCTAAGATTTTGGAACAGGTAGTCGTCTATGTTAGCAGGTATACCCTTTGAAAAATTGGCCAGCCGCATTCTTTCTATCTGCGAACAGTAGTCAGTGCGCATGCGCAAAATAATGCGTAAAATCCTTAACAGCCATAACTTCTACATTTTTCATCTGAATTTGATGAAAAATGCTGAAATTTCAGATTGGCGTGTAGGTACATGGTCTTTCATGAAAATCATAGACCCCAAATCCATAGTAGTTGCGCAAACGTAAAATCCTCGTAACAGCCATAAGTGCATCGGATCTTCCGTACAACCGAGTTATGGCAACGAGGAAGCTATGTGCCACATCCACTTGGTAGACTTTTTTTGTTTGTTTTTGAACACTTTTACAGGGGTAATTCATTTTCAGGATTTTATTCTGAATAAGTTCAACATTTCTTTTGAAAACGCCGCAAATCATTACACAACGGTTTATTACGTTTATGTGTAGATCAACCGGCTGCAAATAACGCTGCTTTTCAGTACCTACCATTTCATCACACCGCATTTTGACTGAAAGTAGGTACCTATCTACCTACCAACTTAGTTAGCAATCTTATCCGAGAGCTGTGCGTACCTTCATTAAAACCTCTTGGTTGCTTGGGTCGCGCGTAACTGAGAGACACAAAATTTTAAGAAACAAAAAACGCTGCAAATTATTACACAAAGGTTTATTATTAACATGTTTAATGTTTTAGGGCTGGGGGTCGTTCTGTGAATTCCGACACGCAAATCTGCAACGTTTCTTTTTCTTAGTTACCACGGACCGATTTCTTAGTTACCACGTTATATCGGCTCCATTTGGGGTCTAGTTGTACCAAGATGGTCACTGATCAGCTGAGTGAGCTCCAAGGCCATTTTCTCTCCTGTTGAACGCAGGAAGCTGAAATTTGAGAAGCAGGGTCAATGGAGAATGCTGAAGGCGCCTGAGTGGTCACTGATCAGCTGAGTGATCGGCAATCTAATTTCTCCCTTGCGAGGGAAAAACATTAAACATGATTTAATGTTTTTCCCTCGCAAGGGAGAAATTGAACAGAGAGTTTTTTTTTTGTAGATCACTCGCCTTTAACATTATCACTACCTACCAACCATATTTTCGCTTCACAATCAAGTTTATTTTGAAGAAATAAACCCTTCCCACTCAATTCCAGAAAATTTGATTACTGGTTGCTAAAGAGGCAACACTGAGTACAACTCGAAGAAACGAACAATCGCATTTTGGCCAGCTAAAATTTGATAGGAGATTTTGCGATTCACACTCGTGTATCTGATTTATCGTAGGACCAACCCTTAAGTTTTCATAGGGTTTGTCCTACAGAGCTCCGGGTGGTCTCATCGATTCTAAAAATTCAATAGGTACCATTTTTAATGACTGAAAAAACAATACCTTTAAACTGATACTTTTTGAGCTAAGAAAGTTTGAGCTGAACATTTCACCCTTTTTTTCCAACCCTTGGAAGTGACATACATCTACCAAAAGCTTCGGAGGACAACTAGACCCCAAATGGAGCCCATATACCAAATTTCATCAAAATCGATCCGTGGTAGGGTCGGCACGATACCCCAAAGTATCGATACTCCTTTCGATACGATATTTCTCAGGAAGTATCGATACCCGATATCTTTTCGATTCCGATATTATAAAATATCGATACTTCGATAATATCGGCTCAAAGTATCGATACCACCGATCTTTAAACCCACCAATGATTTTTCAATCCAAATAAAAATCCTATTAATTGAGAAAAGGCAATATTTTTTTTAACAATAATTTTAAATGTAATAAAAGTCAGTGACAACTAAAAATAAAATAATAGCCAATGATTTAAAATTTAATAAAAATGAATAATCTTTCCATTTTATTTCAATTCCAATTCTTATTTGCAAGAAATCTCTGTTCAATGAAATGATGTTTTCCTTCCACTAGAAATCGAAAGGATCAAGTAATAAATCAGTTACAGTACAAATAATACTATTTATTAATCGAAAAAAGCCGTTCGCACGTGACGTCGCCATGACGATTAATATTTTGCATGCCTCCCTCTTCTTGTAAGTTCGGGAAAACGGGTTTAAATTCCTTCCAAACTCATATTGGATATTGATACTATTTTGAGGCTATCGTGGCGATATATCTTTTCAATTGATACTGTTCTGAGCCTATTTTGAGTGTTATTCTGTGGCAGACAATATATGGTATTATTTTCTAGTTACTTATTTGGTACTTTTTCACCAATTTACTTTGGTAAAATTTTCGATAATATCGTCAAGAAAGTATCGATACCTCCGATAATTTAGGCAAAAGTATCGATACCAATATATTGGTTTGAGTTTTGCATCAAAAGTATCGATACAAATATCGGTATCGATACCAAAAAAGTATCGATACTCCGATATATCGGTGGTATCGTGCCGTCCCTAATCCGTGGTAATTAAGGAAAATGCCGCGTACGGCGGTCGGACGGCCAAATTTTTATTCGATTCTCGGACTCTTCTTACCTTGAAAAGTAAACCAACAAATTTTGAGGAGAGGTTAAAACCGTTTTTTCTTGGTCGATTCCAAAGGTTCATTATTGAAAATAATAAACCAAAAATAAAAGAAACCTTTTTGGTGGGGAAGAGTTCTCAATCCGTCGACAATGGGACCTCTTGATATCTTCGCTTGCAACTACTGATTGCCCATGCTGATTAGAATCACCAATTGAGTGGCTAACGACGAGATTATCTGAAAAAGATTAATAGATAGGTGACAGGTAACCTCAGAAAAAGCATTCAAGATAGGCTATCCACAGTGTAGGTACAGTAGGCATTTATATAAGCGCGTCAGTAGTCGATGTTGCACCAATCTTCAAACTTATTGATAAGTAATGCATGCATTCCAGGGGACGTTTAAACCAGTTGGTGAGCGATAAAACACATTTCTATTTACCTTCCTCCTGCAACAAACTGTTTCACTCAATGTACGGAATTTGGTTAGTATTTTGAGTTAGAAATAGTGGACTCCCCCCACGCCATAAGCCACCATTACATTTCTAGGGGCATGCAAGTCTCTAATTTCAACAGCATTTCAAAAACCATGATCTACGACACCCAACATGCCAATTCGAGTTCGAAATATTGACAAATCGGATATTTTGTGAATATCATCCCCCACCCCTACTCGCCCCCTCCCCATTCTAATTTTGATACTCTGGTGAAATAGTGTGCAACTCGGAAGATTTCTAAATCGAACAAAAAAATAAACATGCAAAAAGGTTGGAAATTGAGGCCTGGGCAGAGTAGGTATACAAGATTATGCCCAAAAACTTATGTTCTTTAAGCATTAACCCCCCCCCCCCCTAACCACCCTTCAAAGGTTTCAATTCGAAATTCCGGCAATGTAGTGCACAACTAGATAGATTTCCGCTTCGAATAAAAAGTCCACCCACGAAATATGCGGTTTATGGTGTCCTGGCACCATGGTGGCACCACTATTAGTTCCATGGAGGAACAGAGAATAATTCATGAAATTCCGAAGGTATAATAAGAATTTTTTCCTTAATTTCAAAGCTTGGGTACAATTAGTAACCTGAAAAAGAGCCGAAATATTTAAAAATCGGATATTTTGTGAATATTATTCCCCCACTCACCCCTCCCCATGCTAATTTTGAAACTGGTGAAATAGTGTGCAATTTGGACGATTTTTGAGTCGAACAAAAAAGGAACACGCAAATCGTAGCACACAACTAGTTAGTTTTCCGCATCGAATAAAAAAAGAACCACGAAAATCGGTTGACGACATGATTTTGTCACACACACACACGGACATTCACCTATGGTTTTTTCGCGGATTTGGATTCAGAATGGTCTAAAACGGATTAGTGTGTGGTTAAATTTTTTCTGTTGAGTGTTGTCCTCCTTCATCCCAGATCGGTCGCAGAAGGACGCCCAAGTCTTACTGTGGGACGTCCTAAAAGTGCACGTTTTTCCGAGTTCAAACACAAATTTCTGTAAAAGGCCACACTTCGAAAATAAAAAGGACTGCACAGTTGGAAAGCTGAAATTTTGTCGCAGTATTTACTATTCATGCATGTTGAAATAATATTCGTTCTTGTAGTTCAATTTGCGATTGAAAAAATTCAAGGTTTCCCAAATTACGTAAAATTTTATTTTTAGAGGGCTTTTTCACGCCTTAAACCTTGACTCAAAAATAGATGAGGATGGAAAATCCTCATCCGTTTGGAAATTTAATGCTTTATCGATGCTCTTAAATTAAAGGAGTTTGAACCAATTTAATGACTTAAGTTCAAAATCACGAAAAAAATGTAAAACTAAAATAACTCGGAAACGAAGCCTGTAAAAATATTGCTAGCGGAAGCATAATATGCTTTCCCAAGTTTCCGCTAGCAATATTTTTATTCCATATTATGGAAAAATTTGTACGACAAAACAGGTTGCAAACTAGTTGTAGAATCGACCCCTAGATTTCTACCCAGCTCTGGCGAGACACTCTGAATCAATGTGAGAAAATGACCTGCTCGTCCGCGAAAAATATGAAAGATGTGATCAATATTATCTGATGTATCATTTTAATCATTTCGCACTGCGATTTTAATAGTCCAGAGCATGGGTTAAGGAATTATGATATTTCTCAAAGAATATTCATTCTGAAACCTTGTTGAACCGGTCGACTACTGACACGAATGCTACTGTCGACTACTGACGAAAATTTCCACTGGTGACGACAAGTATAAATAGTACATTGACATTTTTTTTAAGCATTTTCATGTCTTTACTTTGGCACATAAACGAAAAAACGTCATGAGAATTGCTCACGAAAATTTTCAATGATATCCACTTACAACCAGGTCGTTGTTACGGAACTTTATCTTCGTCATTCGTGTTCGTAGAAAAATCGTTCACCATTTGTTGGAAAGCCCTAAATGTATGCATAAATTGTATACTGCCAAAACCGCTGTAATTATGGAAGAAACTGAGTTATACCTATGAGTTAAAAGAACAGTAAATAACATTTGCAGTAAGAGTTTGTTACACGTCAACATACAATTATTGAGAAAGCATGAATATTATTATTATAGGTAGGTAGCGAAGGTATAGGTAAAAAAAAAGACGGGTTAAGGGGGGCGGGAAAAAGTAGACATAAAATGTCCCAATGTTTGCAGACTCGTATGCAAGCGTTTCTACGTACCTTGAAACGTAAGCCAACAAATTTTGAGGGGGTTTTATAAACTTAATTTTCCCTTTTCCAAAAAAATGTTTAATCAATTTTCTCACTGGCCTTTTGAAGAAAAATAATGATTTGAAAGTTCCAATTTCCCTTGGAGTCGACTACTGACGCACTTACCTTATTATGTTGAAACACTCACGTTACAAAATGTCTTCATATTCAATCGGAAGATCCCGTGGGCGGTCAAATTATTAGGAAGTTGACTAACGTGGGATGCAAACGATATGAGCTGAAATTGAAGATTTCAAGTGTTCAAGGAAATTTATCTCAGGTTCAGACACACATACCGATGTGATGTGTACACCTACACATCATAAATACAGTGGTGTTACAATTTGACAGTTTTTTTATTTTCAAATTGTAGGTACATTGTTACAACTCTACTTCTGACTGTGTTCACAATTTAGAATATAAGGGTGATTCTCAGAAAAAGCTCAATAGTAGTGTTATGGTAGGGTTTCTCCAAATGTGCGTCCTAGTTTTTTTTCTAATTTTTTCATTGGGTTTATTCCCGCCTCTGCCTACTAGAACCTCTTGAAAAATTTACTTTTATCCGAAATTAATACCTTTTCTTTTGTCTTGAAAGGCTAAATTCTCATTACCACCACCTGTAATGATTTAATTTTTGCCTACAAAAGTCTTCTCCTAGGCCTTGGAAAATATTGATTGCGTGAAAAAACGAATGAAACTGAAAGTCTACATGTAGATCTCATCAAAAACAGAGTGGTGTGATTTTTAAATCTATTTGGTGATGCCAATAACTTATTTCAAAAAGTGTAATGGTGAAAAGTCTCATTGCCGCACAAGAATCAAGATTTTCCCTCCCACAGCGACCAACAGGACATTTTGGCGAACTTTTGACGAGAATCGTAGTGGCAATACTGCAGAGCGCCAGGGAACTCGCCTCCGCCATTTCCCTCGTAAGTTGGTAAGCAGGGGTGGTTGTTAAAGGTCACGTGTCAGGTGCGTACATTTATTGTTATCATTACCACAGTTCAATGATTCTCTTTCAATGTTGGTGACTAATTTTTTTAGATCGCATTTTTCTGTAGCCCACTAATTGCCTTCTCAAACGGCGTAGAATGAGGAATATAGTATGGAATGAACGAAAATGGCAAGCTCTCAAATTTTGAATTCTCATTACCACACATCAAACCATCTCATTACCACTAACTTAATAAAGTTCAGTGGTAATGATAATAGGCGTGTGGTAACGAGAAAATATTGTTAGTTGAGTATTTTAAAGATGAAGATGAAGTATATATTATGTTATTTTCTACGTCAGGTATCTATTGACAGTTTTTAAAAATAAAACGATTTTAGGTTTTCGAATTCTGATATTATTATCTCCATATTGCCCTAAGCCCTTAGAATAAAAAAATTCTTATCGTTCCCTTAGGTAACCCTCAGAGATGACTCGCCCTACACTTTACACAGCGGAACAATTGTGTGAACAAAAAAGAGAGGCTGATCGAAGGCGCAGTATGGTCAAGAGTTTCTTAAAAAATATTTGCCTATTTACTACCCAGTTAATGAAACAAATCTGTGATGTAATTAAGTGAATTATGTGACGAATATTAACAAAATTGTCAAGTTGATTAATATAAAAAGTTGAAGATTGATATATATTATGTTGTAGACTGATGAGAGTTTTTTGAATGTCATTTGACTGAGTGTTTTAGTTTTTTTTACAGTTCTTTACCTACTTGGAATACATTGATACTATTCTGATTTTCATTGATTTTAGTTTATTTATTCCCTCCCTATCAATCTATAGAAAAGAGAAAAATGGAGATTTTTCAATATAATCATCTTATCCAACCAACTGGACAAGCTCATTGCTTGAAAGGTAGAAACAGAATTGTGAAACTAATACCATATTCTTAATACCAACTGCGCTCCTCATTACCATCACTTAAAAAAAAATAGTTCTCATTGCCGCCGCACTAAAAATTTTCAAAATTGAAATTTGAGACTAAAAACTGTGAATTTAGATCTATCTTGCGTTACACATTCTTCTTTAAGTTCCCAGGAAACTTGATGAATTTTTTTCTCACAGAATTGTGAAACTAATACGTTATTCTCAATACCAACGACTTTAAAAAAAATCAAGTTCTCATTACCGCCGCACTACAAATTTTCAAAATTGAAATTTGAGACTAAAAACTGTGAATTGAGCTCTGTCTTTCATTACAAATTCTTCTTAACGTTCCCAGGAAACTTCATGAATTTTTTGGAGACGGTTTACTTTCTCAAAGTTTGAGCCTTGAAAATTGAGCTTTTTCTGAGAATTACCCATAAAGATGTTGACTGATTTTGAAGTTTGTAAACCGACTTTTCTTTAGAAACTACTCAAGTGAGAATAATGAATGGAAGGATTTATAGAAGAGTTTATCGGCTGGCACGTAGAACTGTTAATAGATGTGGGTGTGGTGGTGGGAGAGATTACCCGCACGTAGAACCAATAACAATCGAAAGGTGAAGGAGTGTTTGATTGAGAAAGCGAAGGGTGAGTGAAATGATCAAGTCAGCCTTTGTGGGAAGAATGGCACGAGGAGGTCCCTCGAGCTCGGTATTTATAGAACTAACTCAATGTGGAACAGAATGCTGAACTAACTTCATATCAGTCCGGTCGTACACTAGGCACACATGTGATCAGCTCGAACTACCTCCTACCTTGTACTGAATTTGGCAGAAAAGAAAACGAAACAAAAACAATCGTCGTTATCATTCATACATTTTATTTCCAATGTTTTTAGTTTTAGCAATATGATAAGTTGACACTTATCACTGTCAGTTGACTGTCATTTGATAATTTGTTTTTAGTTTTTGATTTCCCAAAAACTGGGTTTGTTTCGAACGTTTGGTTTTTTTGGGTTTGTAAACAATTCGTTCAGCTCTGCTTTTTGAAATGCAGGCTGATTCTCCCCCCCTCCCTTGGATCCGCGCCTGCCAACCACATTTTCACTTCACAATCAAGTTAAATTTGAAGAAATAAAAAGTTGTGGTTGCCAACAGTAGGAAATTTGATTACTGGTTGCTAAAGACGCAAAACTGAGTGCAACTCGAAGAAACAAACGATCTCATTTTGGTCAGCTAAAATTTGAACGGAGATTAGGCCTCTTTTGTGATTCACGTGTTTCGGATTTATCATCACTCCAACCTCCGAGTTCTCATAGGGGACGAACGGTTGGTCCTCCAGAGCTCTCTGAGTGGTCTCATTCGATTCTAAAAATTCAATACTAATTTAAATTGATGAAAAAACAACAGTAGGTACCTTTGTATCAAAATTTTTAGAGCTAGGGCATTTTGAAAATTTCAACCCTTGGGCGTCACTGACATCAACCAAAAGCTTCGGCAAAAGTAGATACTATAAATGGAGCTCATATGCCAAATTTCATCAAAATTGGTCCATGGGAACTAAGGAAAGTGCCGCGTACGGCGGACGATTCGATTTTGGTTTATTATTTTCAATAATAAGCCTTTGGAATCGAGCAAGAAAAAAAAATTTTTAACCCCCCCTCAAAATTTGATGTTCTACGTTTCAAGGTACGTAGAATACGAAAATCGAAAAAAAAAATTTCCGTCCGTCCGCCGTACGCCGTCCGCCGTACGCGGCACTTTTCTTAGCAACACTGGACCGATTTGGTTCAAATTTGGTATATGGGCTCCATTTGTGGTCTAGTTGTGCCGCGAAGCTTTTGGTTGATGTAGGTTACTTCTAAGGGGTGAAAATTAAGGGTTGAAATTTTCAAGAGTGCCCTAGCTCGAAAACTCTCGAAATAAAGGTATCGTTTTTTCACCAATTTTAAATAGTATTGAATTTTTAAAAATTTTTGAGACCACCCGGAGCTCTGTAGGACAAACCGTTCGGTCCCTACGAGTACTTGAAGGTTTTCCTTCGATAAAACAGAATCATGAGTGTGAATCGAAAAAGAGGTCTAATCTCCATTCAAATTTTATCGGACTAAAATGCGATCGCTGTTCATTTCTTCGATTTGTATACAGTTTTGCCTTCTGCGTAACCAGTAATCAAATTTCCATATGAAGCTTTCTATTTTTCCAATCGAGTGTGAAGCGTTTTGTTCTTTCTAATAAACTTGATTGTGAAGGTGTGAAGCCAGTATGGTGTGGTAGGTAGTACCTAGCTGGTAGGTAAAAAAAATGTTGGTGGGTAAAAAACGCTGCAAATCATTGCTCAAAGGCTTCTTCACTCTTCAGATCACTGATCAGCTGAGTGAGCTCCAAAGCCATTTTCAATCCTTTTGAATGGAAGTGCTCTTCCAGGCGTCTCCAGCATTCGAGGAGATCTTCTTCACTCCTCAGATCACTGATCAGCTGAGTGAGCTCCAAAGCTATTTTCAATCCTATTGAACGCAGGAAGCTGAAATTTGAGAGGGAAGGTCAAGGGAGAATACAGATGGTGGTAGGTGCTATTGATGGAGAACCAGTGATCTATACAGAAGGGTGATCTATACAGAAAATAATAAACCTTTGAGCAATGATTTGCAGCGTTTTTGGATTCTACGTACCTACCTTGAAACGTAAATCAACGAATTTTTGAGGGGGGGGGGGGGGGTTAAAATTGTTTTTTTTCCTGGACGATTCCAAAGGTAAGTTGTAGGTAAGGTAGGTATTGGATTATTGGAAAATAATAAACCCAAAGTAGGTTACTAATTTGATATTGAATAGTGTCAGTAAATTAAAGCTATTACTCACTTTAAATTTTGAGTTTTCGTTTTGGATATCAGGAACTGAGTTCCACACCAGCTCCAGCGTAGCAGTTGTCTAAAAAGACAAATAATTATGTTGAGATATGAGAAATACAGATATTTTGGTCGATATGACTATCCTCAAAGTTCGTCAACTACACCTATATGCACCTACCAATGTACCTTTGAATTCAACTTTTCCAAATTCATACAATACGTATAATTATACATACTTCCTTGGTCAAAAGGTTTCCATTTCCCATAACGATCATCGACATGACGATGTCTTGACTCGCAAGAACTAAATCCACAGCCAATTTAGTCCAGTCAGGGTCGTCAGCGCTGAACAGAGCCGACGATATCGATGCGTAGTAGAGGTATTTCAAGATGCCGACGTAGAAGTAAGACACTACTACTGCCAATTCCAATCCGAAAGTGTCGTTTAACACATCTATGAAACCGTAAGCTTTCCAGTGTAGATTCAGGAGAACATCTAGTTCATCTGGAATGGAATAGATTCCTAATAAAATAATAAAACACACCTATCGAATTGTTTTCTACAGATGTGGAGAAGGAGAGAGTATAGGTAAATGTTACCACTTCTCACATCATAACCTACAAGTAACAGTGCTAAAATGAATACTGTTATGACTGCGTGTCGGAGCGTGAAGGCGATCGGCTTCCTTCTGATTGTCGATTTGATTGGTTCCTACTCAACGAAGACAAAGGACGGGACAACACTCGATGCCCGGCGCGGGTAACCGCAGACCGTGTGCAAGAGTGTTAAGATCGCCAGCTCGGATACATTCCTAGGCGCGATTGCTCGCCGACCCGGGGGATGCACCACATTTACCTATACCTAGTTGGAGGCAGACGACGACTAGGGTAAATGGGAGCAGAAGCCGGCGCGATGAGCTTTATCGCATACCGAGACCCTCCGATGAACTGTGGGCTTCAGAGAAGAGGCGAGGTAGATCGAGAAATAAACAAGTCGAGTTTTCGAAGACGAATGCATAAAGGGGAAGCCCTGAGTCCTCCTTTTATATGGACTTGACAAGGCAAGAGGAGGGTGGAAAAAGGTGACGTCAACTGATGTCACTGTTCCCCGTACCTCACCTTACCTACCGTGCATGGTGAGTCACTCAGGGTTTCCCTCGACCTTTATTGGAGAACTACACAGTTGAAAGTATGAGTCATTACATAGGTCCCCCAGTTCGTACAATAAAGGGAAAAAATAGAAATTGTTTGAGAAGTATAGATAAGGAACAATATGGTTGATAACATTTAACAGATTGGTTAAAGAACAATGAAAAAATAAATTTGGATAACATCGAGGGTATACGAGAAGTGCTGAACTGATGCGAAGACGCGGAGGCTCGTGATTTCGTTGTATCGTATAGAGAAAACCAGCGCGCCGAAGGTCGGGGAGCCACGCCGTCTGTGGGCGTAGCGTGAAGCCCAGTGGGGCCTCGTCGGTAGGCTCCGACGCATTCTCCGTTTGGAGAATGTAAGTTCAAGCAGTGAAAATTGCCCGGACCGAAGTTTGAGGAGTCTCGCGCGGGCTTGTCGCCCTTTACGACGGCGAGGCTTCGGCCCGGGTCTTTGAACAGAGGAAATAGGATTGGGATGAGAAGGTAGGAGAGCAGTAACGGTGGCTTCAATCATTTTGGTCATTTTGTCAGAATCGATAGTTTCTCCTATTTCCTGTTTAGTTTTATCGACAAATTCCGGTATATATTCCTCGGAATTTTCGTTCTGTTTAGAGTTGTAATATTCGATGATGGTCATTGCCCGCTTTCTGAAGACTGGAAGGTCGATGTTTGCAACTTCCCATGTTGCATTGTTGCTAGGCGGTGAATGATGACGGAAATTTTTGTATGCGGCGGAGGTAGAGACTGAGAACGATGAGTGTTTGCGGCGAATTATCGGTGCCTGGTTAACACGATCGTTTGACGACGTCTGCATATGAACGGTCGTTGTGAGTCCACATGGTTTTGACGTGGGAGGTCTTGATGGCCGCGTTGGTTTCCTGATTGTTGGCAGGAGTGGTTTTCGATGAACATCCGGGCGTGTCGTTGTATTTACGTTCCTTGTATACAATGACGGATTGGTCGGGACCCGGCGAATGACGTCGGCCGGTGGGTGGAAGATTGTTCGTAATTCTTCTTGGGTAAAGAGAAGATTCATTTCGGTGGCTGTCGTCGGCACTGAGCCGATGTACTCGTGTTGAAGGGCAGTCGTCGAATGATTCGAGTAGGCTTGTGTCCTGAGGTACCTCAGGTAAATCCGTCCCTGTTGTGGTGGGGGAAATACCGAAAGCCGGCCGACACCTACTGAGAGAAACGGTTACCTGGGAGCCGTCAATAAGCAGCGTAGCCGTTCCCTCTCCTTTGTTAATCACTTCGTAGGGGCCGGAGTAGAGGGGGTTCAAGCCTTTCCGAAGCCCTTCTTCTCGCAAAAACATTCTTTTTGCGTTTTGGAATGAATCGGGGAAAACCCGTGGGCGTTTGTCCGTTGAGGGTGTTGCGGGCGGTCGGTGATATTCCGTCGGTTGAGGCGGAAATAGGTCAGCAGGGAGGCGGAGGGGCGCACGAAAAGTACGTTCGGCGGCGCTGTAACCGTCCGAATACCGAATGGTAGTGCGGAGCCCTAATAAAATGGTCGGAAGATCCTTAGACCATGATGGCGAAGAAGTAGCAGTACGTAGGGCGTTTTTTAAATCCCTATGCCATCGCTCGATTTTTCCGTTCGATTCGGGATGGTAGGCCGTCGTGCGATTGCGTTTGATGCCGAATTTTTTTAGGAATTCGGAGAATTCTGCACTCTCAAATTGCCTGCCTTGATCGGTAATAATCGTTAATGGACAACCGAATCGCGCAATCCAATTGTTAAGGATGCCGTCAGTAACCGCCTTTGTAGTTATCGTTCGTAATGGGATACATTCCGGCCAGCTGGTATGCCTGTCGATTAGGGTTAACAGATACCTATAACCTTGCGAATCCGGAAGAGGCCCCACGAGATCGACGTTTAATTCTTCGAAGGGAAGCGAATCGTCAAATTCTGCTGGGCGAATTTGAGGGTGGCGGAATTCTTTGAATTTCGAACATTTGGCGCATGCCTGTACATATTCCCGTATTTCCGTGTTCATTCGAGGCCAAAAGAGTTTCGCGCGAATTAGGTCTCGTGTCGCGCGTATTCCTGGATGACTAAATGAATGATAGTGTTCAATTAATTTGCGGCGAAGTCGTTTAGGAACAAACGGGCGAGGCATGTCCGATGTTGTATCACACCACAGTGAGAGGTCGAGCGCAGGTACCTGGGTTTCTTCGAGACGCCCGGTCGAAATAAGGTTGCGGAACTCGGGTGATTCGTCGGTCTGTTGATTTAGGAAAATATCTTTTCCGGACGGAAAAGTCGTGAGCTCGTGAAGTTCGAGTGAAGGCCGAGATAATGTGTCAGCGACTACGTTGGAGGTGCCCGGTGTATATCGGATATCAGTCGTGAATTGGCTGATAAACTCCATTTGCCTAATACGACGAGGCGAGGCCGTTTTTCGGTCTTGATGGAGCGACGTGGTGAGCGGTTTGTGGTCAGTCATAATATGAAAAGTACGTCCCTCTACGAAGTCTCTGAAATGCTTTACACTTTCGTAAATAGCCAGAAGCTCCTTATCGAAAGTGGAGTACTTCTGTTGAGCTGTTGATAAAGTTTTAGAGAAAAATCCGAGGGGTGCCGTCTCGTTGTTGACCTCCTGTTGTAACACCTCGCCAATTCCGACGTCCGAGGCATCCGTAGTAATGGAGAGTCGACCTTTCGGAGAAGGATGAGCCAGCGTAGTTGCATTTTGCAAATCGTTTTTGCATTTATTGAATGCGGATTTCATTTCTTCCGTCCATTCAATCGTGCGACGGTCCTTCTTTTTGGAAGGCTGTGGAATCGCATTTATTAACGGCTGTTGGTGTATAGCCGCGTTCGGAATGTGCCGTCTGTAAAAATTTAACATCCCCAGAAACCTGCGTAGGTCGGTGACAGTAGTCGGAAGAGGGAATGTCGTGAGATTGTCCACCTTCTTAGGTACCGGACGTATCCCAGTCTCGTTGACTATGTGACCAAGACAAGTCACTTCTTTTTTGGCAAGGACGCATTTTTCCTTGTTTACCGTGAGACCCTCCGCAGCGAAAACGTTGAGGACCGCTTTAACATGGCGTTCATGTTCCTTAATGTTTCGAGACGCGATTAAGACGTCGTCTAGGAAACAAAAGACAAAGTCGAAGTCTCGAAGGATTTGGTCCATATATCGCTGCCACGACTGTGCAGCGTTTTTTAATCCGAAATTCATTTTTCTGTATTCGTACAGTCCAAATGGCGTTATAATCGCTGTTTTCGGAATGTCCTGAGGGTTCACGTCGATATGGTGAAACGCACGCGAAATATCGAGCGTGGAGAAAATCGTGCATCCGTGTAAATGAGACGAAAAATCTCGAAGATGCGGGACGGCGTATTGATCTCCGACCGTGCGTTCGTTGAGCCGACGATAATCACCGCAAAAGCGCCAAGTACCATTTGGTTTAGGTACCGCGTGCAGAGGACTGGCCCAAGGTGATTTCGAGGGTTGGATAATTCCGTCGTTGATGAGCTGTTTGAAGTGCTCTTTTGTCTGACGGAGTTGTTCGGGGTGAAGACGTCTACTTTTCGCTGTGACCGGTGGACCTTTGGTTTCAATGAAGTGCTTTATCGTGGAGAGATGCGACGAGGATCGAGGCTCCGGTCGGTATTTAGCGAGCATGTTGACGAAGGTCGGCGGAGTAGGTTCGGTAGTGACGCCGGAATTGACCGTGTTGACGTACCCTCGTATAGGATTTTGCGAATTAGGGTTGAATAATGATCGATTTTTCAGGTCAACGTGTAAGCCAAAATATCCGAGAAAGTCAGCTCCGATAATGGGTCGTTTTACGTCCGCAACTACAAAAGTCCATTCGTATATGTCGTTTTGTAGATAAACCTTCGTTGTAAAATTACCATAGGTCGTTATGGCGGTGCCGTTCGCGGCGAAAAGTAGGTAGTCGGACGTTTTGTTCTTCCGGTGAACTAAAGAGTTCGGAAGAATTGAAATACTGGCCCCCGTATCGATCAAAAAAGGTATATTATTCTTATGGCATTTGACGAAAAGACGGTTTGAAATGTCTTGGAAAGGGGCGCCCGCCTTGTAAACAGGCGGGCCCGCTAGTTTTCCTGCCATCGTACCTTTTTGAATGAACAAGGCTGTCGACATTTAGTCGCCTTGTCGCGGTATTTAAAATGGTACCAGCACATACCTTTTTGTTGAGTTGGAGATTGCGGACGAGGTCGCTGGTACTGTCGTGCGGGGCTATTTCGTCTCGGAGGTCGCTTCGTAGCTACCGCCTCAGTATTACAGTCCGGTTCGATTTGATGAACCGCTGCGGCGCTACGTATTTCGTGCGTAGCATCTGCGATCGGCGCGAGGAATTCTGGTGTTTTATCCATCCACGGAGCAAAGGACATTTGGACCGCGATGGGTAGCGCCTTGATCCAAAATGCTTTTAAGATGTCGTTAGGCGTGAGGTCCCCCAGATGATGGCGCATTTGGCGTAAAAGCTGTGAAGGCTTGAGGTCCCCCAGTGGCCGATGCTCGGTGAGTGCCGTGATCCTCGCATGCCGAGACGGCTCGAAAATTTCGATGAGCCGTTGTTTGAGGTCGTCGTATGGTGTCACAAGCTGGGCTTGTGTTAAGTCCGCCGCTTGCACTGCCACATCGTAGGGCAGTAGAGGGATGGTCCGGGTGAAGCGAGCGCGCTGCGTGTTTACATGCGCGCCGGTGAAAGCCGCGTCGAGCTGTATAAACCACAGCCGGGGATCCTCTCGGTAGAACGGCGGAAGCGTGAGCGGGATTGAGACCTTCGTGGCCTCGGCGAAGTCCGGTGCGGGCGGCGGTAGCGGTGGGTCCATAATCCTCGAGTTAGCTTCGTGTTGAATAGCAAACCAAAAACGTGCGGGGTCACCAATGTTATGACTGCGTGTCGGAGCGTGAAGGCGATCGGCTTCCTTCTGATTGTCGATTTGATTGGTTCCTACTCAACGAAGACAAAGGACGGGACAACACTCGATGCCCGGCGCGGGTAACCGCAGACCGTGTGCAAGAGTGTTAAGATCGCCAGCTCGGATACATTCCTAGGCGCGATTGCTCGCCGACCCGGGGGATGCACCACATTTACCTATACCTAGTTGGAGGCAGACGACGACTAGGGTAAATGGGAGCAGAAGCCGGCGCGATGAGCTTTATCGCATACCGAGACCCTCCGATGAACTGTGGGCTTCAGAGAAGAGGCGAGGTAGATCGAGAAATAAACAAGTCGAGTTTTCGAAGACAAATGCATAAAGGGGAAGCCCTGAGTCCTCCTTTTATATGGACTTGACAAGGCAAGAGGAGGGTGGAAAAAGGTGACGTCAACTGATGTCACTGTTCCCCGTACCTCACCTTACCTACCGTGCATGGTGAGTCACTCAGGGTTTCCCTCGACCTTTATTGGAGAACTACACAGTTGAAAGTATGAGTCATTACAAATACATATCGAAATGTCCAACTTGTCAAGTCTGAAAAAAACTGATGCATGACCTGAAAAACCCCGATTTGTTACGATTAAACTAATGAAATTTTGAAGTCATAATTTCTATGTCACTAATTTGGGCCTTTAACAATTCGAGTCGGTGCTTTTGGTGTAGATTCAATAAATATGCGTTCCGCAGTGAGTCGGGATTTCGGGAAAATGACGATTTAGTTCGCACACAAATTACTTACCATGTGACTGACAGCGATGATTTTATAATTGTGGAATTATTCGTGGTGCTGGCAAACTAAATAACCAATGCAAACAATTAGTTTGAGCACTTGTAATAGAGAACCAAAAAACGCTGCAAATCATTGCTCAAAGGTTTATTATTTTCTGTATAGATCGCCCTTCTGTATAGATCACTGGTTCTCCATCAATAGCACCTACCACCATCTGTATTCTCCCTTGACCTTCCCTCTCAAATTTCAGCTTCCTGCGTTCAACAGGATTGAAAATTGCTTCGGAGCTCACTCAGCTGATCAGTGATCTGAAGAGTGAAGAAGATCTCCTCGAATGCTGAAGACGCCTGGAAGAGCACTTCCATTCAATAGGATTGAAAATGGCTTCGGAGCTCACTCAGCTGATCAGTGATCTGAGGAGTGAAGAAGATCTCCTCGAATGCTGGAGACGCCTGGAAGAGCAGTTCCATTCAATAGGATTGAAAATGGCTTCGGAGCTCACTCAGCTGATCAGTGATCTGAAGAGTGAAGAAGATCTCCTCGAATGCTGGAGACGCCTGGAAGAGCACTTCCATTCAATAGGATTGAAAATGGCTTCGGAGCTCACTCAGCTGATCAGTGATCTGAAGAGTGAAGAAGCCTTTGAGCAATGATTTGCAGCGTTTTTTACCTACCAACTTTTTTTTACCTACCAGCTAGGTACTACCTACCACACCATACTGGCTTCACACCTTCACAATCAAGTTTATTAGAAAGAACTAAACGCTTCACACTCGATTGGAAAAATAGAAAGCTTCATATGGAAATTTGATTACTGGTTACGCAGAAGGCAAAACTGTATACAAATCGAAGAAATGAACATCGATCGCATTTTAGTCCGATAAAATTTGAATGGAGATTAGACCTCTTTTGCGATTCACACTCATGATTCTGTTTTATCGAAGGAAAACCTTCAAGTACTCGTAGGGACCGAACGATTTGTCCTACAGAGCTCCGGGTGGTCTCAAAAATTTTTAAAAATTCAATACTATTTAAAATTGGTGAAAAAACGATACCTTTATTTCGAGAGTTTTCGAGCTAGGGCACTCTTGAAAATTTCAACCCTTAATTTTCACCCCTTAGAAGTGACCTACATCAACCAAAAGCTTCGCGGCACAACTAGACCACAAATGGAGCCCATATACCAAATTTGAACCAAATCGGTCCAGTGTTGCTAAGAAAAGTGCCGCGTACGGCGGACGGACGGAAATTTTTTTATTCGATTTTCGTATTCTACGTACCTTGAAACGTAAAACATCAAATTTTGAGGGGGGGTTGAAATTGTTTTTTTCTTGCTCGATTCCAAAGGCTTATTATTGAAAATAATAAACCAAAACGACAACAATGGTAACAATAGCAGAATCCCGTTTCCTTGAAGTTGACGGTGAGAGGATTAACGTTAATGAACAAAAACTCTTGTCAAACGTCAAAAATGTTCTTCAAAAATATAGTGAAAGCCAAATCTAATGACTCAATGAAAACCCTATCAGTTGGTGAAGTAAAAACCCCCGTGTGCATGTATACCTAACGAGGTTTTACATGTCCCATATTTAAGTGAAAATTAACCAGCGCTTAAAAAATGATAACACGTGGAATTCTTGATAGGAAAGCTTCTTATTCGTCCAGTTGAACAAGAAAATTTGGGTCCCCCAAAATCAAAATTTTCACTCGCAATTGGCATTGTGTGAGTCTATGAACGACTTTAATTCCGTTTTTTTTTCGGTTCAACCGTCTATTTATTGTACCGGGCATAACTCCGCGAAATCATTGTCCGATTTTGATCACTTTTTTTTGTCCCCTCTGGATTGCATTCGCATCGGAGAAACAACAGCGCGAGCGCACGTTCCATTTAGCTCAAATTTGGAGGGTAGTTTGAAATAGGGCACAAGCAGACTGCACGATGATTTCATCATGATTCGATCAGTAGGAACTACGGTACGTACACGTGAAAAAGTTGTTCATTAACATGATAAATTGCAAACAACTTAACAATCGAGGTGCTGATTATCAGTGGAAAACCAGCAACATGATCGTGAACATCATGTTTCGTATTGGGGAATTTATCTGCACACAAACAATCCTTACAATTCATCTACGCATCGTTCAATAATACGATGCGCCATTTTTACACCACCCAATTCTACAAGCACATGTCGCAAGCCTCGAGGAATACTGTAACATCTTCAAACAAACCCCAAGTTGTAGAAAATCGCGACGGAAATGAAAGCCGTTCCTAATTACTTCTACTTCCCCATTATTTGTCCTAGAAATATCGCCATTCTAGGAATATTGTCTTTCCTTACAACCTCTCTGCCAATAAACCCACACAAAACCTTTGAGATTTGGTCATTATCGGTTCTCAATATCCGAAAAACTGCTGAATTCTGACGAGTTGCAGTCCTCTCCGGACAATTTTGACTATTTTCTGTACTTGTCTCTAGGATGAATTTCTCATTCAATTGAAATTATCCAAGAAACACAGCAGCAATTACAGGAAATAGTCAACATGGACCAGACAAAACAGTAACTCGTTAGGAATTTTTAGGGTTTTTGGATATTGCGGACCAGTATTAAAAACGCCTGCAAGGAATACAGCTTTGCCATTGTCACTACCTACCAACCACATTAAATGTAGTTGGTAGGTAGTGACAATGGCATAATAACCTTGATTGTGAAGCATAAATTTTATGCTTCACAATCAAGGTTATTATGAATCCGCTTCACACTCAATTCGGAGAAATAAAGAGTAACTCTTGTGTCTCCACAACTGTTGTGGAGTATGGAAATTTTCTTACTGGTTGCTAAGGTCCTTAGCCTAAGGATGCAAAACTGAGTACAACTCGAATATACGAACGATCGCATTTTTGTAAGCTAAATTTTGAACGGAAATTAGGCCTCTTTCATGATTCACACTCGTGTTTCTGAATTATCGTAAGTCCAACCCTTAAGTTCTCCCAGGGAGCGAACGGTGTGTCCTACAGAGCTCCGGGTGGTCTCTATAAATTCTAAAAATTCAAGACTAAAACGGATGAAAAAACAATACCTTCATAGAAAGTTTTTGAGCTTGGCCAAATTTCATCAAAATTGGTCCATGGTAACAAAGGAAATGCCGCGTACGGCGGACGGACGGCAACATTTTTATTCGATTTTTGGATTCTTCTTTGTAACGTTAACCAATAAATATTGAGGGGGGTTTAACAATCTTTTTTCTTGGTCGATTCCAAAGGTTCATTATTGGAAATAATAAACCAACATCAGCCAAGGCATACTGAATCAAAAACAAGCAAGGGGGTTCCTGTCCCCGTTGGAAGTTATGATTTTTTACTCATAAATTATGAGTTATGAGTCATAATGGATTATTGATACATCTGCTCTACGGTGGCCAGTGCAGGCATGATACCTTCTTCAGGGCCTCAAATCATTACCCAACTCAAAATGACCAAAAACTACAGTACTACACGACGAGTGCAATTTTCCTCTAAATGACGAAGCTATACTGCCCATCTAATTTGGCAGAACACCTGAAAGAAATGTGCATAAAAATATTTTCAGAGGTATCCTACCATTAGAGTCCTACCTTTTGGTGCTCCGAAGAACTTCTTCTGCCTTTTGAAGATATTTCTTCTTAAAAAGCGGTTCGCTACTTGAAAATTGAATCTAACCAGTCGAATAAGGAAAACCAATTTTGCTGCGAACATCATTAAATAAATATTTGACAACGTCAAAGAAATGGATTCCAGCAGGCCCCATAAATTATAGAAACTACCCAAATTGAAGAAAACATACAGAATTCTGAGGCCAGACATGATTGTTAAGAAAACGCTGAAGAACCACCTGAATCGATTTTCTCCACGAAAACGATCGGTTTCGAAAACCGTGTCGCTGTTGAGGATTGGCGTCAATTTTGAGGACAATTTGTGTAAAATCATGTTTCGAATGACTATGAAGAAGAAAGCCGTGGCGCACCATATTTTTGCCAAGCCAGTCATGACCAAGTACGCCACTTTTTTGCCTTTGGAGTTTTCTATGGTTTTTTCGTAAGTTGACACTTCGCCGTAGACTAGGGTGCCGCCTATGGCCACCAGGATGAGGAGGTTGTGGGCCAAATGAGCGGCCGACGATGGTGTTTGGTGACCCAAAGCACTTAGCTCAGACGGGGTGATTTGGCCTAAAAGCCGCATGAGGCTCTTCAGGAAAGGTCCGTACATCACTCAGCAGGGTAGTAGAGCACGACTGGACAGCCACTTGAATTGCAGCAGATGATGAGCTTCATCACGGAATTGTACGGGAATTACCATCAATCACAACTCATCTCTGTCACTATGTCGTAGACAGGAACTTCAATAATCAATACTAGAACTAGTTAGTAAGTGTAAACAAGTGGGCAAGAGCTGGTGCCTCCCAAACTATCTCTCAAAGGTTCAAAATGTTTATAAATATGAAAAAAAAACTCTCGAATTAAAAGATGAAGAAAGAACAAAAATTCTCCAATATGAAGAAAAAAGAACGAGGAATATACTTTTTTTTTAAATCAAGAATGGTAGCGCTTGTTGAAGAAATCTTTCTCTACACAGAAAAGGAGGAATATCGATGAGTTATAAAAAAAAGTACATAGATAGGTTACTTGTTGGGGATGAACAGGTGAGATATCACAAATTTCTTAAAAAATAATGGTTTTACAATTTTTTGGCGAAATAAAGGTTTTAGTGAATCAGACTCGCATTGCTGGTCGTGTAACGATATACTTACTAGAGCGAAGTCATCTATTTGAAGGCCGAAACGAGCCTCAGTTTACCTTGAAATGTACGAATTTGAATAGCTAGTAGGTACTCAGAAACCTTACCCAATGCCAAATTGCATGAATTTAATGACACGGCTCCTTTATCTCCCAGCAATCCTACCATGTGCAAATTAAACATTCGCTCGATAATTTAATATTGAATCATACTACATTGTACTGGTTACCCTTACGGAAAAACCCGTACTAACTCAGGAAGTCAAGATTTTGGTTAGTATTTTAAATTAGTTTATTTTGTGATCATTAGAGCATCTTGGTTTTAGTGAGAAGGAGAGAACTATTATTCAAAGAAGTTTATTACTTTCATCCTGGAACACGTTACGTAGTACCTACGGTACCTACTAAGATCGGCTCAGCTAGGATAGACGGGCAGATGCGAGTTTTCTCTCCTTTGCAGGCTGAAGCTTCACCTTTTAATAAGCTGAGTTTTTTTCCCCTCTATGGGGGATTATTCTCCAGGATTACCCTCACCTCGTTTTGGTTGGAAGCTTTAGTTCTACTAGTAGTTATAGAGTGTACATAGGTACCTACCTAACATTTTCGGACTAATTTCACTCGTATACCTTCGTTGTGGCAAGGTGATTTTCCTACCTCGAGACCGACTGTTCTTGTTCTACTGGCCTCATCTACATGTCATCAGACTCTGAAGGTATTTAGTTCTATGAGGTTTTGTTAGGAAGCTTTAGTTCTAGAGGTTATAGAAGGCAGGTGTAGTTACCTAAAATTTGCATAGTAGTAGCACATAACGATGGCATCACATGATAACCTCGTATCTCACCCACCTGTAAGGGGCGGTTTATCAATGCTCAGGTAAAGCCTGGGTAGCTGTCTGCCTCGGATAACCTCTCGGGCAAACCAAACAGGTCGTTTATCAACGCACTTTTAACCCCCAGGTTGCGCTTTCTGCTGGATAACTTTGCCTGGAGATCCGAGGTTCCGGTAAAGGCATTATTCCTTGGGTAACTTCCATTTTGTCGTGATTTGGAATCCATATTGGCATTGATTCGTGTTCATAATTATTTGTGATTCTTTCGCACTTCATGTTCCACAACATACTTAGTTTATTGATAGTTTCGGATTTTTCAGATGAGGAAATAGTTTAATTTCTCGAGTATGGTCATATTAATACGTTTCTACCTCGTCCTGACTTTCAACATGCTGGATGTCAAATTTCATACCGACTCTCCTAGGAAACCGTCTTCTATAGTGTTGTAGTCGATAGATGAGAAAATTGAAATTCACAGTTACAGAAATCACTCCATATCGATACTTCTCTTCATACTCAAATTCTATGGCCTTGGTGAGTAGATTCCAATAATACCAATGGAACGACAATACGGAGTGTGGAACAGAAGGATCCCATAATTAATCGGAATTATTATTGGAATACGACTGAAACTTTCGACGACGACCATGTTTATTTTGGTGACAGCAGTACTCCGCTTTGCACAGGGACAACCTACCTCATACGGATCCAGAAATAAGTATACTTTTCGAAGAAAATACTAACTAATGATGTTTTCATACCTGATGAACACCTTGAAGACTACACCAGTGCAGATAGGGATCGTCTCGTTCATGAGTATTTTGCAACAATGGTGTGAGAGAATTTAGGAAAATGTACTGAGAGGTTTGACGGGTAGAAATATAAAAATATGCTGAGCATATATTTCAAGTTTATTACAATATTCATAGCATGTAATAACAATAATTTTAATTGGTATGTTTTATAATACTTTCAGTAATTACAAGAAAAAAGTAATAAATTCATTCTTTTTTCTTATTTTTCATTCTTCAGTCTCCCTCACCTGCACAGAAAAAGAACATCATGTTAGTTAACACGTATCTGAAAAATATTGATACAAATAACTCGTATTGTTCTATTATCAAATAAATCATTTATTAATAAATAAATACAAGCGAAAGAAGGTGCTATGTCCCAAAAATAAATTACGAGAAAATTGATTTCAAGTTTAGACATTTAGACCAGTCAATTTATGCCAAACATCGGGGGTACGAGTATGGACATCGTATCTACGATTTTTCTGTACGTTGTTAGGACCCCATAATGCACTAAAAACTGTGAAATTTTTTCTTCAGTTTTTTAACTTCAACTTCTAATCTATGATAATATTAATCATTTATGCGCAGTAACTTTCCAAAGTACATTAACCCATTAGTGCCCATTGGTGATCAACCTGAGCTCCATAGGTTGGATAATAACGGAGATTCAGCAATTTAAAAATGGGTAGGTAATTTTATCCAAACAGTGAAATTTTTGTTTAAAGGCAGTGTATTCAGCCTCTCATTCGCAAAACTACTGATTTTAGATAGAAGTAAAGAGAGAAATTTGAATAGATTGTAATCAGCTTCATTTAACACCTGAATCATACCTGTAGCTATCATACATTTATTATTAAAAAACTAGCTGAAAAGCCTACTAAAAGCAGGCAAAGACTATTCCTCTGACTCTCCTCCCGCCCCCAACCCCTCCGACTCCTCTCGCCTCCGACTCCTCCCGCCCCCAACCCCTCCGACTCCTCTCGCCTCCGACTCCTCCCGCCCCCAACCCCTCCGACTCCACCCGCCCCCAACCCCTCCGACTCCTCTCGCCTCCGACTCCTCCCGCCCCCAACCCCTCCAGCCTTCAACTCTACCTCTCCCACGACCCCTCCTTGCATACGTACGTACGTACGTACGGTTGGCGTTTTATATTATTAGATGATAAAATCAGTAGAAAAATAGTATTTCAAAAATAGAAGGTACTTACCATCAGAAGTATCAGACGTTTTCCGTGAACAAAAATGAGAAAACTCGGATTTTAAACAAAATAGACTTCGCAGGGATTGTCTAACCTCTACTATTTTACTGAAAAACCTACAAAAAAGGATGAAAAAAACCAGTGTTGAAATGCTGAAATGTGGGGAATCAGCGTTGTTGTGATGGTACCACTTTTTCCCTCAGACCAAGTTATCTGGGGAATACCTACCCGAGGAAGAGCTACCTGAGGGATAAATGTTGATTGATAAACGACCCCACAAAGTTGACCGCTTCGCATAGGTAAAGTCGAGGTAACTATCTGAGGCTTACCTAGGGTATACCTTTCCAATTGATAAACGGGCCCTAATTCAATTTTTAGCGATAAGAAACCATGGTTATCAGTGACGCTCAGCCCTCTTGATCAAAACCGAGGTTATCATTTAGGGCGCTAGAGAGCAGAAAATGCAATTCCCGCTAAAAATTGAATTACAGGTGGGTGAGATACGAGGTTTTCATTCAGAGAATCCAAAAAAACCATTTTGGCCAAAAATTGAGATACGATGTTATCATATGATGCCATCGATAAGTAGCATATAAGTAGCATACCTTCGTTGTGGCAAGGTGACTTTCCTACCAGGAGAGCGACTGTACTTGTTCCACAAGCCTCAACCCTCAACTACATGTATTGTCATCGGTCTCTGAAGGTAGAACTTAGAAGTTCTTGGAGTATTCATATTTGTAAGTTAGGTTTGGTTCTAAAAGTTGTAGAACCTACCTAGAGGTACCTACCTAACTTTTTCAAACTAGTTTTAATCGTATACCTTCGCTGTGGCAAGGTGACTTTCCTACCTCGAGAGCGACTGTACTTTTCTACTGGCCTCAACTACATGTCATCAAGCTCTGAAGGTAGGTCCTCTCTACTTGTCTCTATAACATGACTAAATTGGTCCATAGAAGCGTTTGCCATCTCATATATTGTTGCTCTCCTGAACCTAACTACGTGTATCTTGTAATCTTGTCTAATTTTTGAGTCGTGGGTATCGTTCATCACAACCAGAACCAGTCCGTTATTGATACCTGTCGTTTTTACTTCAAACCTAAATTATTACATACTTTAAAAAACAAATGCTTTACATCTGAGATAGTATCTAATACAAAATGGTAGTTATTATACAATTGTACTCGACTTGCTGGTTACGACGGATTCTCCAATACGGTACGTAGATAATAATTTTATTATACAAAATGTATTAGGTAGGTACATATTGACATTTTCATGTCTTTGCTTTGGCACATAAACTGAAAAATCGTCACGAAAACTAAGCAAGTCTTGCTCACTCGACCAATAAATAAAACAGACTCACTGTGTTGCGTAGAGAACAATCAACTGTTTTCTTATTTTGATGCTTGGGTACATGAACTAACAACCTTACTTCACTACCTTGTTGTGTAGTGGTTGACATGAAAATGTCCCAATGTGTTGCAGACTCGTATGCAAGCATGAACTTTATGTTTTGTTATTAAAGATGAAGAATTTGGAAAAACATAATACTTTATTCAAGAGGAATTGAAAACTTTAATAAGTACTAGAGTAACACTATTAGTCCGGGCAACAAAGGGTTTGAGGTAGAAAAAAATAGAACCCAAACCAAAATTGGCACAGATGTAGGGGTGGGTATCCTTATTAACATACTAAAAGTCCTGGAGGGTGGGGCACGAGCTCGAGGGGAGGGGTCACTAAAGGTCCCATTTTGGGGTTTTTTGTGAATATCTCGAAAACGGTGCATTTCTCGATAAAGCATGTCCTATAGTAAATTAAAGCTTATACAATTCTCCACAACTTTGATTTTATACGTTTTATTGAAATTCCCAACCGTTACCGAGTTTTATGCATCCAAAAATGGAGGAATTTTGAAAATTCGGTTTTTAGGTCACGTTTTCTGGATAACTTTGTTGAATTTCGTCCAAACGATTGATCTGAGAAAAAATGTCTCTTAGAAAAAGTTGTAGAGCATTAAATTTCCTTGAAGAATATGTGGTTTATTGCCAATTTATCATTTACCAATCAAAAATTACGCCAATTTCAAAATTAAAATAAGTATTATAATTATAAGTAGGTATATAAATTATTATACTTATTATATAATAATAAGTATTAGAGTATATGAATACTCGCATAAGTGAACAATGCCGAAAACTGGACCCACGAATGGTGAATGAGACCGGCGAGTGGTAAATCTCACGCCTCAAGGCCAAACAGGCGGATGTCGAGTTCGATGTTTTCGAGGGGAGGTAGCTATTCACCCCCCTCGCGAATGTCAGGTTCGCCAATGTTGGAACTGCGAATGTCGAGGGATAACTGTAAAGAAAAGTTTTCTTCTGTAGGTAGTACCTACGTTTGAATTACCAAATCGAGGGATCGAAATATTCCTTAATAATTATTATTAATTTATAAATTATTTAAAATTAATCCGCTTGATTTCAGCAGCATTACATTCCTTCTTTGTGAGAGTTACTTGGACAGTAGGGACAGACAGAAAAATATCATCAACATCAGTGGCCGTTATCCAAGGACAGTCAATTCCCATAGATAAGGAATGGTGTAAAAAAAAGGGAACATGTTTGGTTGGGCCAGTATATCTTATCCGTGGAGATGATTTGAGGAATTACTTAGTTATGTGAAAATATTGCAACAATCAGTGTTCTGCTATACCGAATCTGCGATTTCTCGAACAAGTAAGTGCATCGTTCAGTCTTTAACAATGTTAGTCAATTAAAACTACGTAGGGCACGATATTAACAAGTAGAAACCTACCTACACTATTAAAAATGCAATCGGCAGCAGTGTGAGCTTGAAGAATGAATAGGTGTAAGTATCGAGAACTGTGCGCAGATTGAAAGAATAGTATGGCTGGATGGAACGGTTCGATAGTGGATTAGTTTTTCTTGATCTATAAACGGAGGGAAGAATCGGTTGATGTATGTAGAGAGAAGTTGTCAATCTGTTGAAGGATAATCCTCAGATGATATCTCGTATGACGAGATGCGTACAAAGGAGAGACCTTCCATTCACAGACACAAAATACGTTATTTTACAAAAACATTATGTTACCTATGTCTCAGGATCTGATAGCTCGATGTTAACAAATTTTGATCTGGTCCTAGGAGAATACACATTCATCCCATCATTCTGGAAGAGGAATCACAAGAGCATTATTCATTTCATTTTAAAAGTGTGATTTCCATCACAGTCAGTTGTAGCCACTCCCAATGCGCAAACGTCAAATCCTCATAACATTCATAACTTTTTCATCATTTCATAACATTTCATTTCTTTTAACACAGAATGTGTTTTTGCGATGACCTACCGAAGAAAAATCGTCACGAAAAAGCGACAGAAAAAACCGTTACGCGAATTTTATAATGATATTCACGTGCAACCAAGCCATGGAATGCTGGGTCAATGTGGTCACGTGCAACCAAGTCAATGGAGAATGCTGAAGGCGCCTGAGTGGTCACTGATCAGCTGAGTGAGCTCCAAGGCCATTTTCTCTCCTGTTGAACGCAGGAAGCTGAAATTTTAAAGGGCGGGTCAATGGAGAATGCTGATGGCGCCTGAGTGGTCACTGATCAGCTGAGTGTGCTCCAAGGCCATTTCCTCTCCTGTTGAACGCAGGAACCTGAAATTTGAGAGGGCGGGTCAATGGAGAATGCTGAAGGCGCCTGAGTGGTCACTGATCAGCTGAGTGAGCTCCAAGGCCATTTTCTCTCCTGTTGAACGCAGGAAGCTGAAATTTTAGAGGGCGGGTCAATGGAGAATGCTGATGGCGCCTGAGTGGTCACTGATCAGCTGAGTGTGCTCCAAGGCCATTTCCTCTCCTGTTGAACGCAGGAACCTGAAATTTGAGAGGGCGGGTCAATGGAGAATGCTGAAGGCGCCTGAGTGGTCACTGATCAGCTGAGTGAGCTCCAAGGCCAACGAATCGTTAATCAAACGTTGAAAGTCGTTCAGAAAACAATTAATTTACGTGTTCATTATTTAAATGTTTCAAGATTTTCTGATGTCGTGGAAGGTTAGACTTATCAACCAATGAGTTACAAACGCTACATAACGTTTTTGGCCTACAATTAATATCTACTCCCCCACTTACATTTTCTTAATTTTCTTTTGAAGGAATGGTGGTTTGTTTTGTATGAGCTTTACTCCTAATGTGCGTGGGATATCCTGCTTTGTGGATGCGCACATTTATAGGGTTTTAGACCAAATTAAATGTCTAACAATTATTTATTTTATTATTGCCAAAGACTCCACATTTATTATTGTTGTTTTTTATTTAACGGATGACTAGCATCGCAAAAACACATTCTGTGTTCCTATGATTTCATACAGAGTATGGAAAAAGAAATAAACCGGGGGGTGCAGGGGGGCGGAGCCCCCCGCCGAGGCGCAAAGCGCCGAGTTTCATTTCATAACAGTTTTCATCCGATTTTGGTGAAATTTTCAGATAGGTATACTGTGGGGAGAGTGTAGATGGGTCCCTATGAATTTCATCGTAATTTTATTGTTAAATTAGATTTTATTGTTAATTTAGATTAAATTAGATATATATGTAGATATTTTATTTGACGAAGAAAAATAGTTTGAACCGTTCAAACAGAGAAAAATTTAAGATGCCAGAAGTTGCGACTTGCTCATACAGTGGCAAGTCCCGCAAAGCTTCGGGTGGTCAAAAAAATTTTAAAAATTCAATGCTATTTAAAATTGGTGAAAAAACGATACCTTTATTTCGAGAGTTTTCGAGCTAGCGCACTCTTGAAAATTTCAACCCTCAATTTTCACCCCTTAGAAGTGACTAACATCAACCAAAAGTTTCGCGGCACAACTAGACCCCAAATGAAGCCCATATACCAAATTTCAACAAAATCGGTCCAGTGTTGCTAAGAAAAGTGCTGCGTAAGACGTAGGGCGGACGGTCGGAAATTTTTTATTCGATTTTCGGATTTTACGTATTCTATTCTACGGATCCTACCTTGAATCGTTAAACATCAAATTTTGAGAGGGGGTTATACTTTTTTTCTTGCTCGATTCCAATAGTTCATTATTGAAAATAATAAACCAAAATAACACTATGAAATACAAAACATTAGAATATTATTACATACTTTGTTTGTTATCTCATACGATTCTTAACTCACTAGTTAAGATAATAGTTGAAATCAATCAATAACTAGGTTCGACTTACGATAAATCAGAAACACGAGTGTGAATCGCAAAAGAGGCCTAATCTCCGTTCAAATTTTAGCTGACCGAAATACGATCGATGTTTTTCTTCAAGTTGGATGGTTGGTGGCTTTGCAGACGAGTGATCTATATAAAAATAATAAACCATTGTGTAATAATTTGCAGCGTTTTTTTCCATATTGCCATCAATTTCTCTATGTACCTTGTGGCATGTTCTGTATGAAGTTCTGGCTGAGAATCGTTAATGTCAGTCTAAGTTTTGGAGCAATTACATTTCCTGTGGCATTTTGGAGAATTTCAAAAGTTAGTTTTTGATTTATTATTTGTAATAATGAACCATTGGAATCGACCAAGAAATTTGTTTTTACAATTTAAAAAAATTGTACAATAATTTTTTTGAAATTTTCAGTTGAATGTACCTGACTTGCATGATACCAAAACAAAACAGCAAGATGTTCCTTGATAATCTGACAATTCCGAAACCATCCAGGTTAGTAGTTGAAAATGTCACTAACAGAGTAGGTGGCTAAAAAACCAGCGAAAATATGAAATGGCCAAAGTTACCATACCTGGCCGAAGTAAGAGGATTGCACCTATTTCACTCTACGTTTATTTTTGCAATATTATATTTATTTTTCTTGAAGTTTGCCGCGGATCCTCTTGCTAGGGATCCTCAAACCACAGTTTGAGAAACCCTGGAAACTATGTGCCACACACGATCAAACATGTTTGAAGATTTGAAGGTTTTATTGTCAGAAAATTTGGTGGTAAACATGAGGTTGTGTGGTTGCGCACATCGTGTGGGTGGGCTTCAAACATCAAACCACAAAGAAAAACTATAGTATGGGCGGGGGGGGGGGATCTCAGAGATTGTTTATGTGATTCACAGTCTGTGCCCGTCGTCGTTCACGTTTCCACCGTCAGTCGTATTTTGCTTTTGCATATTCCGTAGCAATGAACACAAATACAAATAGCTATCCTCGTTCATCCTCATGCAATTATACCAATCTTGAGGGGCACACCTCAGCTCTGAAAGTTCCATTTCCAACAGCCACTCTTTCACCCACAAAGATCTCCTCTTTTTCCTGCGCGCTATTTTTGCAGCTTCACTCCGCATGAGGCAATATAAATAACTTAGATGGTTAATATACTCATCCAAATTGAACAATGTTTCTTCACGAAAGAAAGCAACACGAATACTGAACATTGATGAAGCTTGATGGTGTGTTTGATTGGTTTGAACGTGTGGATACGACGTCGAACTTCAAACATGTTTGACAAAACTATTTTTTACTCAGAAAACTATTTTCTAAAAATTAAATTTTCTACTAGCACATGATATTTGACCAAGAGAACTTACCTAAGAACCAAAAATAACAAATCATGCCATAATGAAGTGAAAATTCAAGTTTTTCTGTCTTCTAACTGACAAAAACTTTAAAATTCGGGTCGTTGCTCCCTCATACTCTAGGTGGACTCCAAGTTTAATTTAGGTAACTCGTAAAATACCTTGAAATTCGAGAGGTCAATTTGAATCGAATCAGTTCCCTCCCTGTGAGTTTAAAAAGGTGCACGGTAGCAGGTGTTGGCAAGAAAGGTAGCCAGGGTGCGCGCGTCCGTCCAACCACCGAAGATGCCATGGCCTCCAGTAAAAATACCGGTTTCGTATGATTTAGCCCGGAGGGAGCTTCTATCTCTGTCTCTCCCTCGGCATTATACCGTGATTAAATGGAGCACACAACGCTCACACACTCACAAGTATAGGACACAGACGCTCACAAGGGCGCGCTACCGCCGAAGCGCCCACAGCAGTGATTAGGCAGCGTACGTGTGGACACGCTAGGGAGTGCCGGGTCATTAGAACCGAAAACCAGTACCTCGCACGCTAGACAATTGCCGATATTCCTCCCAACGACGGCTTCCCCGTCTAAATTTGAAAATCTTCAACGGTGAACTCGATTCCGGTAATTCTGGTTCGAGATCCAAACAAAACGATTCTGCCAAGCGGGGAGCGCTGGAGCTTTTCATTGAAGTTGATACCGTCAGCGATAATGTGGAAAAGTCTGGAAATTCCATTGAGAAGATTTCAGCAATAGAAAAGTCAACCCTTTCATTGGTATGAGGGGCGAGTAATAAGACTTTTGGATTATCATTTTTAATCATGAAACTAATATTGGAATCGAGCAAGAAAGAAATTGTAATCCCCTTCACAATTTGATGGTAGGTACGTACATTCCCCTATGTACATTCCCCTACATTCAAGGAAGGTACGTAGAATCAAAAAACGTCTGCCAAGTGGGTGTGGCACATAGCTTCCTCGTATCCATAACCCGATTGTATAGATGATCCGATGCATAGTAGTTAATCTGAAAACACCAATCTCTAAGTACCTTTCACTATCCTCATAGGCGACTATCTACACGCTAATCTGGACAATCCTAGAAAATTTCATCAAATTCGGACGAAAAATGTAAGTGCGGTAGTGATTGGATCAAAAAATTTTTAGCTTGACTAGGATTAGGACTAGGAACCTGGGACTCCTGATTGGGAATCCAGAGCATTGCTGACTGACCTATCAAGGAGATGATTGAATGGGGTTTGAGATCCTCACCTCACACGCCACTGTTACGACTGTTACAAGGATTTTACGTTTGCGCATGCGCAGAGGCTACTGTAAATTTTAAGGCCTTGATTTTCATTCTGGACCATCTACAACCTAATCCGCGTAATCCCTGAAAATATCATCGAAATCGGGTAGAAATTGTGGAAGTTATGTCTGTTACAAGCAATTCACGTTCGCGCATGCGCATCGGCTACTATCAATCCGAGGATAATGATTTTCATAGGGGACCGTCTACACACCAACCCGCACAATCCCTGAGAATTTCATCAAAATCGGATGAAAACTGTAGAAGTTATGGCCGTTACAAGGAATTCACGTTTGCGCATGCGCAGTCGCTTCTATCAATCCGAGGATGATGATTTTCATAGGGGACCGTCTACACACCAACCCGCACAATCCCTGAGAATTTCATCGAAATCGGATGAAAAATGTAGAAGTTATGGCCGTTACAAGGAATTCACGTTTGCGCATGCGCAGTCGCTTTTATCAGTCCGAGGATGATGATGTTCATAGGGGACCATCTACACACCAACCCGCACAATCCCTGAAAATTTCATCGAAATCGGACAATAACTTCGTATAGTTATGCGCGTTACAAGGAATTCATGACAGACACACAGACAGACAGACACGGAACCAAAATTGTTCAGAAAGGTCTAAAACGCAAAACGCGAGTGAAAATTTTGATTTTGGAGAAATTTTTTTTTCATCCTTGAAAAGTGAAAACAAAGCTTCCGCTAAGTACCTTGGTAGACTCGGAAGCAAAATCGAAAAAGAAATTTTCTGTCCGTCCGCCGAACGCGGCAGTTCGCACAGTTCCTCTGGATCAATTTTGATGAAATTTGAGTTATCGGCTCCATTAGGAGTTTAGCTGTGCCACCCTACGGTTTTGGTTGTATTCAGTAACTTTTAGGGTGTGAAAAGTGGGGGAAAACTATTTCAAAACTTCCAAGCTACAAAATTTCGAGTTATAGGTATTGTTTTGGTTTATTATTTTCAATAATAAACCTTTGGAATCGACCAAGAAAAAAAGTTACACTCCTCCTCTTTAAATTTATTGGTTTACGTTTCTAGGTAAGTACATAGGATCCAAAAATCGAATAAAAATTTTGCCGTCACCCGTACCTAGTTACTATGAACTCTCGAAATAAAGGTAGTGTTTTTTCACCAATTTAAAATAGTACTGAATTTTTAAAAATTATTCAGACCACGCGGAGCTCTGTAGGGCAAACCGTTCGCTCCCTACGAGAATTTAAGGGTTGGACGTACGATAAATCAGAAACACGAGTGTGAATCGCAAAAGAGGCCTAATCTCCGTTCAAATTGTAGCTGGCCGAAATGCGATCGTTGTTTTTCTTCATGTTGGATGGTTGGTGGCTTTGCAGACGAGTGATCAATATGGAAAAATAATAAACCATTGCGTAATAATTTGCATAGCTTTTCTACATAATTCTCATTCCTCTTAACCCTGTACTTTGCAACGTCTAGTATGCTATACGCGTTTTCTGTTCAAATTTTAACATTATAGAAACTATTTTAGTTTTATCATGTTTTTGGAGGGCCAAGAGTACACTTTAGAGGAAAGTTTTTAACAAATCCCCATAGGAAAACTAGGTACCAAAATTTGAGATAATTAGCTCGTTACCTACGTCTTTGATTAAGATTGCGTAGTTGTATTGGTGTACGTTCACGTTTACTACTTCATCTAATTAGTGCAGCAAGTTAGAAGGTATAGAAATTGTATTAATTATTACTTGCGATTCTTACATTATTTTATTTTATGAATTATTTTTTCTGATTGAAATAGAACGAAATACATTTTATTTGATAACAATTCTCATTTATTGGTGACTTGGCAGTGTACGATGTGTAGGCACTTACTATTCGACACGTGTTGAAAATCTGTTCAAATTTCAACATTTAAAAAGCTTTTTCAATTTAACATGTTTTTGGAGGGCCTAAAGTACAATTTAGAGGGGGGAAATTTGAAAAAATCCCCATGGAGATACTTTTGCCAAGTACAGGGTTAATGCGGTTTTGTACCCGTGGCAACAGTTTCCTCAATCCGAACTCTTATATCAGCTCATTCAGCCTTCAACTCTTCGTCGTTCGAAATTCCGTCAACTCAAGTGAACTTTGAAATTCAGAGCCAGGAAGTAGATAGGAAGAGGTCAGGTGAGAATGGGTAACACACCGCAATTCGACAATGGCGTGACTAGACAACAGCACTTCCATGTTTATCTGGTCTAATCGACCAGCTGAATGTTTCAACAACAAAATTCTTTCCCCAGGCTAGCCAGTAAACTTTATCAAAGATCAAGAAGATTTACAAGATAAAGAAAGTCCAATCGTTTGTTCTAAGGACTCTCACTATAAAAAACGTTTATGGAGTGAATGTGGCACATAACTTCTTCGTATTATACAGAAGCACAGTGGATAATCAAAACGTCCATTCACAAGAACGTGGGTTAGACCAAAAGCACAGAGTACTGGAGACAAGTGACCAAAAGTAAGGCTATAAAAATATCTTCGTCGAAGAGTGGACGGAAACATTGCAGCAGTTGAGCACTCATTCTCAACGAGAATTTTAGGCATAAAGACGACGAAACCTGTGCTTCTTCACCTCGGACATTGACATTGACATTAGCTGCTCAACTGTCATGAGGATCACCAAAAAACATCTTAAGCTTTCAAAAGTTTCTGCGCGATGGGTTTGTGGAGCAGAGGAAAGGGAACGCTCTGGTACCAGTGATATAAAAAATTTAACTCTCGCCACCAAAAATGTTCAGAATGGGCTAGTAAAAGTATCGAAAAGTTATGTTAATTTATGAAATTAAATAAATCCAATTGTCTTTAGATTAGAGGACGATTTTTTTTTTTTTTTTGTATGTTTGGACACCTTGCGTTTCTTTATTCTGGAACCAATCTGTCTGATTCTTTCCTGCATGAGCTATATCAAACGTGATATAGTACAGTTAGATGTAGAGGGTATTCTACCAATTGGGTGTAGCACATAGCTTCCTCTTATAACTAATACTAATAACTCTAATACTAATAACATGATTGGGTAGGTAATAGCATAGGAGATCATCAGAACTGCATAGTGCCCTACTAAATATGAGAGTTATAGTACAGTTGGGTGACGAGTGGGTATTCTACCATGTGGGTGTAGCAAATAGCTTCCTCATCATTCATAAATAGTTTGGTAGGTAGTAGTGTAGTAGACCGTCAGAACTGCTTAGTGCCGTACCAAATATGAGGGATATAGTAGAGTTAGGTGATGAGAGGGTTTTCTACCAAGTGGATGTGGCACATAGCTACCTCGTCAATCATGTCATTGTTGAGTTGTTGAATTGTGTTGTCAAAACTACCAAATACCGGCCAAATATGAGGGAAGTCGAACAGTTAGGGGATAAGAGAGTTGATTGCTAAGTAGGAAAGTGACCCAAATACCTCCTGAAACTGATCCAAAGAACGGGAACTCATCTACTCGTATACAAATGGAAACTGATTGGAACCCGGTTTACCTAACTGAAACTGATTCACAGTATGGAAATAGATCTACGACGAAAACTGATCGAAAAACTGCGGGTATATCAATTTCAGGTTTAAATTGAGGACCACTAAAAAGTGAAAAATAAAAAATATTACAAAATGGAAAAATAATAAAATAAACACCTTATTAACAAAAAAGGGAAAATAATAAGGGAATTCGGATGGGAAGGTGGGTAGGTAGACAAACATACGCAAGTAGATTCCACTTCCATCTGGTTAGTATTACAACATGCGTCGATAGTGCAATATAAAACAGGAATGAGAGTCACATCTGTCGTATGAAGGAGGATGAGAGAGTAACAATATGATTGCAAAAGTTTTTGTTGCTTCCATAATTTGTTTTGTTGCTACCCACCTTCCCATCAGAATTCCGTGAATTCGGTGTTTACGGACATCATTTTTGAGGTCGGTCCACTTTTTTGTAAAAAAGGTTTTTTCCCATTAACACAACAACTTTGGCGTGCCACCGCGCCAATTTGGCTGGATGGTACTGGAGCGCTAGTAAATGGCCAGCTTTAGAGTTATGCTTGTTGAAAGGATTACACATTTGCGCATTATAGCGATGTTTTTTTTTCAGGAAAGCCGAAAACAAAATGGTAATGTAAATTTTGATTTTGGAGGACCATATTGCTTCCGAGTCTACCAAGGTGGAGGGAGATTTGTTCTCACTTTTCTAGGTTGAAAAAAAAGTTCTCCAAAATCAAAATGTCCACTCGCGTTTTACGTTTCAGACCTTCCTGAACAATTTTCGTTCCGTATCTGTCTGTCAGTCTGTGTGTCTGTCATGAAATCCTTGCCACAGCCATAACTTCTACAATTCTCATCCGATTACGATGAAATTTTCGGGGATTGTGCGGGTTGGCGTGTAGCTAGTATCCCATCAAAATAATTACCCCCAGACTGATAGTAGTCGTTGCGCATGCGGAAACGTGAAATACTTGCCACAGCTATAACTCCTAATTAGGCCACCGATATTCCTCCTAAAGCCAGCTTCTAGTCTGGTCTGATTCTGCTATGGAAAAAATAACTCAAAGTAATGTCCAACCCCCTTAGGCTCATTTGACTGATAGATGTTATTGTTCAGGTATGTTGTCCTTGACGGACCAACTCGTCAGGGAAAAATCAAAAACACCTGCTATCAATCTCAGAAGCCATGATTCTGCCCCCAAGCCCGTTTAATCTTCGAACATTTCATCAGAATCAGACTGAAACTTGACATTGTTTTGGCGGTTAAGAGGTTTTGTGTGCAAAAAACACGGTTAAAAATTAATTGGCATCAATTTTATTATCAACATAACGTTCAACATTCAGTTTGACAGAAAGTACTTACCCTTTAAGTACTTACTACCTTTTCAGAGAGTTTTGGGTGCCTTCATAACGGACTTTGGTTCTTGGTTGCTAAGGAAGCACAACTGACATGAAACTCTGTAACAAAAACGCTGCAAATTATTTTTCACAACGGTTTATTATTTTTCGGTAAAGACAGATTTTGATGAAAGACGGTATAAGGGCTCTACTTGGGATCTAAATGTGCCGCGGAGCTTTTGGTCTGTAACTTCTAAGGATTGATTAATAGGTGCTGGAATCTTCAAAACGTCCTTGCTCGAAAAATGTTGATATAAAAGTAATGTTTTTTTGTCAATTTAAAACAGTATTGAATTTTAGAATCGAATGAGACCACCAAGAGCTCTATTGGACCAACTTCCCGTTCACTCCCTATGAGGATTTGAAGTTGGGACAAATGATAAAGCAGCAAAGATTGTGAATTTTTTTATTCGATTTTTGGATTTTACGTATACCTTGAACATGAACCATCTAATTTTGAGAGTTTAAACAATTGTCTCTCGTTCGATTCCAAAGGTTCATTATTAAAAATTTTGGTATCTTCCGATTCCCATATCTCATTTCTCTCGCCGAAATTCGCCCACCTTATGGTTAGAAGCTGCGGAAGAAGGAAGCATGGTCGACAAATATATACCAGGAACTTGGGTCTCATTCATCGGGATCAACCATTTTGACCACGTATCAATTATATGTCGAAACGACAAAAAGTGACGAGGTCCATGACGTGTTGAAACTGTTTATTTCGAGAGGTTTTTACTGAGGATGATGGGTTTCCAGGGAATTAAACTGCCCACTTGCGGGAGCGCTCGGAGCGACGACTCAAAAGACAGGGCAGCGACTGAGCTGCAAAGGCAGGCTAGTGCTGGGGCCTCAGAGGTCTGGGCGGATAATCACCGACCTATCACTATCACGAAAGGTAGAATGGATCCACCTGAAAATCATATTTAATGAACGGGGGACATCTGCTCTGCCTCTCCGGGCTACCGGAGTTACTTGCCTAATCAGTTTTTTCTACCATTTCCGAGTTAATGTCTCGAAATTACCATCGATCGATCCTACGTAGCAGCAGATCGACGGAACTAACAGATTATGTATGTAAATCATGTTTATTAAGATTCCCGTGTGTTTCTTGACAAAGTTGAGTACAATGTACGACCAGGTAGGTCTAAATTTTCAATAATGAACATTTGGAATTGAGCAAGAAAAATATTCATCCCCCTCTCCCCCCTAAAAATGTTATGGTTCACGTTTCAAAGTACGAGGAATTTGAAAATCGAAAAAATCAGTCCTACCGTCCGCGGCACTTTCCATAGTTACCAGGGATTGATTTTGATGAAATGTGGTATATGGGCACCAGTTGGTTATTGTCAGCCACTTCTGAGGGGTGAATAATAGGGGTTTTAATATTCAATACGCCCTACCTAGCTCGAAAACTCACGTAATAAGGTATTGTTTTTCCATCAATTTGAATTAATTAGAATTGAATTTTTAGAACCGAATGAGAACACCAAGAGCTCTAGAGGACAAACCGTTCGCTCCCTATGAGGTCTTTAAGGGTCGCACTTTCAATTAATCAAAAACACGAGGGTGGATTGAAAATGCTTCGAAATTAGTTTTTATTGTACTCAGTTGAGCTTCCTTATCAACCAAGAACCAAATTTCGTAATGAGGGCACCATCAATTCTCAGAAGCGATGCGATTGCTTGTAGGTGGTATTAATGGAAAAATCGTGTTCTACCCAGACGGGTGATCTATACTGTAAAATAATAATCCACTGTATAATAATTTGCAAAGATTTTTAAATCCAATACGAAACTTGATTTCCATGATCATCATTTCCTTGACTTCTAAAATGAACTCGTGGATTTGTCTTCAATTATGCTGTTGATTTTGCATTTATTTGTGTTTCCTCATCGAATCATGATGAAATCAATTTGCTTTTTGGGCCCCCGAACTACTTTCACAGTTGACGCTGAATCGAGTTATTTAAGGTAGTGAGAAATTAATGTAAGATCTCTCAGGATTGGTGAAACTTTTCCACACGACTGCTCATCTGGGGTAGCTGCTACAGAGTTCTCTGGTGAGATAATAGTATATACTATAATAGCACATAACATACCCAATAAAAGAAAAGAAATAACAAAAAGCTATCCGATGAAAGGAAAGTGATTAAATAAAGTTATCTAAGTTTTCACCATTTTAATTAAAATAGTGATATATAAATCCATTTACAAAACTCTATTTACAAAAAATCTATTAACAAAAATTAGAAAAGTGAAAAAATAGTGATTTTGCAGAAATGTGATCATTTTGTTTTTTAGCTCAATCATTTTTCAATTGAATTTGACGTGAAAAAATGTGTCAACATTTAATAATGTTAAAGCCCAGTTCATGGAGGCAACTTTTGTGGCAATTTTATGAGGAGAATTAAATTCTCCAGGGATCTCACCTTGTACTTACCTCACCTTGTCAGTAATATTTTGAAGAATTCAATGAGTAATATTTTTTCTGTATTCTTTTCAGAAGCCTAAATTTGTAGGTAAAAACAGATTTATTGTTCGTATTTATTTCACAGACAAAATTCAAATTGAGACCAACGTACTTCAACTCCAATCAAACCTCTTCAGTTTAACAGTGAGTTTGGGCTGAGAGGATAAACATACGCCGTCAGTAACTTCGGGCTATTGCACGGTGAAAATGAGAATATTTGTGAAGACAATTTGGAAGAAGTGAGAAACTTTTGGAAGCTCATCAGAATGCTTTGTTACTTCAGGTAAAATAAACAGCTAACCGAAGTAACATAAATATTGATAAGATTAAGCATCGAAGATTACGAAATGATGAAAATTGGTCGTCGGATCGCTATTAATTTATCAATAAATATTATCAATGCAAAATTTCAGGACTTCTATCTCGGACGCTATGTGACAAACGCGCGACATTCTAGTAAGAAAACATTAGTGTCTTTTGCTGAGGAGCATCAGCTTTTCCTCAAGTCATTAGGAGAACACCAATGATATTCCTTCCATTATTAATTCCTAAAAACAAAACAACTTCAGAGTGGTGGTATAATAAGAGCAGGAAAAGTGGTAGGTGCAAGGTAACTGATCCAGACGAATCTACCTGGTATAGCGTGGCGGCTTCTTCTCAGCCGAGTGCGCCTCTCGACCGCACATCAATTGATCCTTAGTCTGTCCCTTCATAATATTTTTCATGTCTTTCAAAAAAGGCGGTCCTCCCGAAAATGAGGGCCACTTTGTTACACCCTGGGGACCCCCTCTTCGAAAACCCATCTTGACCGTCACGCTATCAGGAGGAAAAATAAGTTCATAAAAAGCAAACTCGCTACCGTTTTCCTATTCCCGCTTTTGACATGCAATCGCCATTTTTATGTTTGTGACGTATTCAAGAGGCTGAGGACTGACTACCTGAACTAATTGATTTTCTGGGGCATGTGTTCACGTAAACATTGTACTACCTACATATTATATGAAAATATAGGATAGTTGAAATCTTCGTTTTAAGTTAATTCTCTTAAGAGCAATGGCGGCTAGTGGTCCAAATTAGAACTGAGACACAAAATCCTGAATGAAATTATATTTATCAATGAGGAATTTCACCGAATTCTGTTTGCATTTTTCCTGAATAGTTAATGGTGTGGGATAGATGAACATTGGGTTGATTTCGGAAAATAAGTCTCCTGTTATTTTTGGGAGACAATCAAAATTTATGATTTCATAAATAACCGGGAAAACGGACGTGAAGCGGGAACGCTCGCTGATTGGGCTGTTTGGATCGCCGTCTCCTCCCAGTGTTGCCCATTGGGACGACGAAATCGTGTTTTCTAAGAGGAAAGTTATCAAACAAAAACAGGGGAAAAAATAATTTTCCCCATCTTGCTTTTTCAATTTTTTTCTTCAGTTTTTCGATTTCGAACTTTACTGTTTCGTGAAATTTTGCATCTGGGGACTATAGATTTCTCGATCTCAGCGCTTCAAGCGGCCATAAATGAACTATTCCAGGATGACGTCATTTTCCCGGTTTTTTTAAACGTTCGTATTTTCTACACTGTTTTGTTTGTTCGTAAATTAGGAAGTTCGGGCTGAAAGTTTGCCGTAGGAGGTTTTTCGAGGTGCTGAATCCGATTTTGGGGTCAAAAATAGGAAATTCCGACATGGTGAAATTCCTCATTGGGGGGGGGGGGATAAGGACCAGGATTATGTTCCTAATCCATGAGTTCAAACACAAAAATAATAAACCAAAAAGTTCAAAACTCGTCAGAGTCCGTTTTAAGAGTGATTTCTGCAGAATCTGATGCTGCAAAAGCACTGAGTGTGCATAAGGAAGACGAACAGGAGGGTTTGCAAGTCACAGGAGGAGCACCAGAGCCAAGTCCATCTGTGTATGTTGATTAATGTTCATATCCCTGGGCCTGTGATCAGAAAGAGACCAGGGAGTGCCAGCTCACAATACGTTAATTTGTAATATTGATTGCAGACTGCAGCGTATTGAATTAATGATAAACATATTACCGTATTATTAAACATACATATTTGAAATGGGCTGAGTGGACTGAGTTGGGAGTAGGTTCGAATTTAGAGCATATAATTTCATTCAATATGGTGCATATTTATTGTGGGTCTTCAATTCTTCATGCATTAAAACCAACACGGTGTTTGTGAGTGTTTCGCGCCTCTGTAAGATGAACGGACAGTAAATAACGATGATTTGCATTTGCTTACCACTGAGAGCAGGACAGAGCGGCCTTCGTCGGTAGTCGTGACTTACGAAGACCAGCGCGCAAAATGAGCGATGAACGGAAAAACTCGGCAATATCTGCCGAGAAGGGAGCTCGTGAAAACATTTTATTCATTAAAAGAAACGGTAGGGAGTGATGAATGCCCCTCACTTCATAAGACAACACCACAGTTTCGATCTTGTGTTTTTCTAAACATCCGGCCCGAATACATCAAGACGAGAACCGTATTTAAAAACTCGAAAAAGCGAAGGAGGGGAGGTGGAGGAGGCACCCGAAAAAAAGAAAAGGAATAAAAGGGACAAACCAGAGGCGGCGGAGGATCCATAAATCTCGGGGATTGGCCATATATGACCACATATCATAGGGTATCGTCATCTCTCTCGTTGGTGTGTTTCTTTTTGTCGTGCCCTCTCTCTCGCACCTATAGTTCAAAAGTCTTTAGGACGCTGCTCCCACGGTGTTCAATTAAATCGGTGCTTCGCTCGAGGGGTCCCCCCTTTCAGACAGCGGTGACCAGTAGCTAAATCAGAACCGGCAATAAATATCTTAGCGTTGAAAAAACTAATCTCCAAACTCCCCCCTCCGCGCCTCTCCTCGCCAGGTACTATCCCAGGTATATTATCACTCTGGAAGAAATGGACTTCCAGAGCCCGCGGGATCAGAAGGAACAGTGTTTTAATTGAAGCCGTTGATAGGGCGCTCCCTCGCGGACATACTCTCACGCAGATGTGAATGGATGGAGGTTTTTTCTCCTTCATTCTCAAGAGCGTAGTGTGAACGGCGTAGGGCTGGTTCGGTGATCGGGTGTTTTTATTAGATCCGCTATCTCCGTAATCCCGACGGGCTGCCTTCGGTCGCGTGAGTAGGAAATTGGTGGTAATGGCAGCAGCTGCGTGGATTTGGACGGTGCAGCTGAATAGAGCTTCAGGTAATTCATCTTGTTGCACGTAAATGACCTCAAACAAAAACTAGGTGAAAATTGGAAATTGAGGTACGATTGCGACATGAAAAACGCCGAGTAAAGGCAGAAGCGCCATTGATTAGAAGAGAACAATAATTGTAGCTCAAATTTGCTTATTATAGGTTAAATTAGGAATTTTTCAAACCGATTTCAAACTTTTCCAAACCATATTCATAGTTTTCCATACCAATTTCAAAACTTTCGAAATGCAATGTAGAATCGTCCATTTGAATTTCAGAATGTGATCAATATTCTTGTGTGATGATTGATGGAGTTCTGAACCAAAAACGGGATTAGATAATAGCAGGAACTTGAAAAAAAGTGGGCTGAAGAGACGGAAATAAGTGGATAAGGATCTTCTACTCGTTCGCTATTGTCACTAAGATGTATTGGATGAGCAGCAATACTTTTCCGTATTGACTGCTACATCATCCTCGGTTAAACTGCTGAACATGCATGACTCGAAGTTAGCATGTAATTGCTATTCTGATGTATCTGAAGAAATTTAGCCAAGTGGCGAAAACAAGAAAACTTGTAATATCATGGGTATTTTGAATCTCAAGTAAGAAGTATACGAAATATTTGTCACTATTACATAGATCAACAATATATCTAGGTCCGGTATCTCTGATATGACTCTAATATGTTGGTTTTCAAAATTTCGTTAATGGCTGTAATACAACGCTTCCTCTGCTTTGGCTTCTGTACTGAGGTCCTCTGCAACAACATTGAGGCCTCTAGTATCGGATTACTTCGTCTGAGTAATTAATATACAGTTTATACCTAAAACCAGAATCTTAATGGGAAGAGCTATTCATGTTTGGATAACTAGATGATGCTGCATGGGCTCAAATTGCCAAGATGTACTGTAAAGTGCGCAATAAAGAAAACAAGGATTTTGTGGGGTCGATACTCAAAACCAACGGAAGTATAACCAGTATGAAACTAGAGCACTCAGGGCTGGTGTGATAGTAGTAGAACCCCAGGATCGTGTGAGGAGAACATCTCGAAGAATATTATACTTGCGGTGTAATTTTCCTGACAATATAAGTAGACCCATTAGACTGCGGTAGCCAGAAGAGATTCATCCATTGATTAGTCTCAGACGATGAGGCTAGTAGTCTATTAACTACCGGCCCGATACTACCAGCTTGATGGTGGTTCAACTTCTTGAAAGAGTAGCCTTCGCTATGACCGGGCGGAAGATGGAAATAAGAAGATCGAAAAAAGGGAAAGAAGACGCGACCGAAAAGCGTACCCATATGTAGAAGAGGATGGACGTATAATAAGGGACTCAGGACGTGCTTCCTGAGCTCCGGACTACTATGCGTAATCTCATTTCTCAATATTGTTATTAAGAGAGATGGTCTTCATCTGAGGTCATCCGACTCTAGATGGTATACCCACCAAGTAATCAATACCGGAGTCGGCCTCTATATTTACAAACATCGAAACTTCCGGTAATGGACCTAGTAATCGACGCGTGATGAATAATAAATTGTTAGGTGCTCTAGGTCCAGATTAAACCGCTCTTATTAGAAAATTACTTAGAAAATTACTTCGATGACCAGTTATATGGAGGTCTGAAACAAAAGGCCAAAAAAACAACCTCGTCTACTATTGACAAGATTTGCGGTGTTAGGGGAAATTCTTATGTTGAGTGGATTCGATAGGATGTACAACCAACTCTTTCATTCCCACTCGGGACATTGAGGATTCTTATCATTTCACATTACTATGCAACCTACCTACCTTTCAAACATTCCTTCTCCTTTTCCTCCTCTCCTCCTGAGAAGAGGATGAATGAGCCTAACATGAACAACTACCAATTGTTGCATTCGAGCCGGTATTTTGGATGCCAACTGAAAATCTTGGTCGATTCCAAAGGTTCATTATTGAAAATAGTAAACCAGAACAGTCAATTTATACATCTAACATAGCAATTGCATGGTTGTTATCTACGATTGTTTTCTAGTGTTGTTAGGACCCCTAAGATTAGCTTATCCCCAAATTTGCTACCCTGAAAAATATGTGCCCAGAAATTTCTAAACTACGATAATTTTGATCATTTCCGCCCAGTAACGTGTTCAATTTGCTACAGCTAGAGACTAACTAAAGGTCTGAATGTTGAATAATTACAGAGACCCAGTAGGTAATTCAACAATAGGTAATTTTTTTCTCGAAAAAGTGAAAATTTCGTACTAGGGCTGTAGCTCAATAGCTTTTCACTTGCACTGCCTTTCACTGGCAAAACTAGGCTCTCATTTTTAAACAAAAAGTGAAGAGAGAAGAATTTGAAGGAAATGTTATCAGCATCAAACACAGAATCTGACAGTAAACGATCAAATACTTATCAAATTGTGCATTGAAATTGTTCCATATTATGTTTCCCAAAACACACCAATGTTTATAGAAAAACTATGTTTTATTTGTTTTTGAGAAAAACATGACGGCTACAAGTATGATTTAGTTTGCGAACTGAAGCTGATTAAATTTCTCCCTACTTTTTTTCTTAAATGAGTAGCTTTGCCAGTGAAAGACTCAAAACACATGTTTTTGAATTGCTATCTGCGTACTCATTCAACCTATAAAGCTCAAGTTAGTATCAACTGTAACAAAATTTCAGCTACCTACTTAAAAAAGTTTCTGAGGAAAAAATTTATCATAGTAGTATTAAATACTACTGTGATAAATTTTTTCCTCAGAAACTTTTTTATTTGATAAATTTTATCATCTTACGAAATTAGCATAGTTTGGAAGTTATAGCTAACTCTAGCTTTTTGAAGAAAGTTCAGAAATTTTTGGCGCACTACTTAAGTAGCGCATGGTTTACAGGGTTAAAAGGTTAGGGATAAACTAACCCAAAATAAGTAACATAAAAAAATCGTAAACAGAATTTATGATGTTTCAGCAGCAGCTGCAGTGAGATACTTGAAGAGCTTCTCCTACTTAGACCAAGTAAAGAAAATGATTGTGCCTGATAATGGAACGTAACTCATCTCTCAAAAAATGAAAAAAATGATTAAGTGAATCAAAATGACACACTACCATCCACCTCAAGAAAAACGACACGGAAAGTACGTTTAAGCCAAAAATGCAGTTTCTTATTATTGCAAGAGCGATGTTGACTCTTAAATATGGTAATGAAAAGGACTCATTAGCAAACCTCGAAACTCAGTAATAGTAACCCTGAATTAGTGTATTCAAACAAAAAACGCTGCAAATTATTACACAATGGTTTATTATTTTTCTATATAGATCACTCGTCTACAAAATCACCAACCATCCAATATGAAAGAAAAAAAAAATCAAAAAAAAAAAAAAAAAAAAAAAAAAAATCAAAATCACCAACTATCGATTACATTTCGATCAGCTCTAATTTGAACGGAGATTAGGCCTCTTTTGCGATTCACACTCGTGTTTTGATTTATATATATATATATATATTTCAAAATAAACACTTAAATCTTCGTAGGGAGCGAACGGTTTGTCCTACAGAGCTCCGCGTGGTCTCAAAAAATTCTAAAAATTCTATAGAATCTTAAATTGAAGGAAAAACAATACCTTTATATCAAAAATTTTTGAGTTAGGGCGTTTTCAAAATTTCAAAATTGATTTTGGAACCCTTAGAAGTGACCTACCTCAACCAAAAGCTTCGGGGCACAACTAGACCCCAAATGGAGCCTACATACCAAATTTCATCAAAATCGGTCAATGCTAAGTGGCAAAAGTGCCGCGTACGGCGGACGGCCAAATTTTTATTCGATTTTTGGATTCTACGTACCTTGAAACGTAAACCATCAAATTTTGAGGGGGTGTTAAATTTTTTTTTCTTGGTCGATTCCAAAGGTTCATTATTGAAAATAATAAACCAAAATTGATTTTTAACAAACTCGTCAAATTCAAAATTACAGAGATAGAGGTTTTGACTTCAGTGTAATCTAAAAGGAGAAGTTATTTTTCAAAGATATATTTAATAATAGTAGTAGTAGTATTTATTTTATCCTTGCTGTTTAAGAGCAGTTACAACATACGAGTATACATTTGTGTACTAGATACATAGTACACAGCCTTTGCCCAACCCATCCATGTACCTGCCTGTGTGGTGAGTCTGCGGATACGGCTGGAAGAATTCGATTATATTATCCAAGCCATTTCCGTCATAACTATCCTTCGCGCGGCGTGCCATTAATAATTTATAGGGAATCCTTTATAAAAGCTTGTCTTATAAAGTCCGCATTTATAAGTCACTCTCGCTCGCGCACCTGCGCACTTCCCTTTCGTGCTCACTCGTTCGAAATCGTAATGCACCTTCGAACCGCGGGTGACCAATTAATTGGATCCGAGGCAAACAGGAAATATTGTGCAATTTGGAAGATTGACTTTTTGTAAGTCAATGAAGTCAACATCGAGATTGACTCGACATCGTTTCGCAGCTAATTGACATATCATTATTGTATCATTTAGGTATCTAGTTGTGCACCTTTTTTTTCACTTATTGAACAATTATTATGCCACGTTGAAGTTCTGATTTGACCCGTATTCACGAACGCTCCTAATACACTCTTAGAACAGGAGCCGAAGCCAAACAATGACTTTCAAGTTGAAAGCTACATTACAAAAAATTAAAGGTCTTCTACAATAAGTAGGAAAATACATCTTGGCCACTCAAAACTCCCGTATTTCAAAATGGAGGCAGTTTAAAAAAACTCCGTCAATCCATAACCCGATTATACAGGGTGTCACCCTAACTCGAGGACCAAACTTTAAGGATCGATTCTACAACTAATTTGCAAACTTTTTTGTCTCCTGACATTTTTTTTTTAACGCTTTAAAATACTTTTTTCACTTTTAAGATTTTTTTGGTCAAAGTCTGAAATATAAAACTTTTTCGAAAATCACCATTTTTCAGGCTGACTCTTCTTATGTAATAAACAGCCGTATCGCCGGGCACTCAACGGAAAAAACTTGCCCAGAATCTCAGCTTTCCAACGGTGGATCATTTTTACCTTTAACTTTGAATACACTCCATAAAATTACGTTTTAAAGTGAAAAATAGGGATTTCTCGTTAAGGGTTTCATGTAGGCTTGGCGGGCTGGCGAGCTATCTTCCATTCTTCCCTCACTCAATCAAATCTCGCTTTGCCTCCAACTCCCAAATACAAATTTGTATCTCAGTCAAATATGAACATAACCAATCAGCAGATACTAGAGACAAATCATATCGGCCTCATAGAAGCCGAAATACTGGGTGTTGATCTTTAACCGGATTGTAATAAATTTTTCCCCTTTCGGAACCAAAATCTTTTGAATGGCTTTGAATTCTAATCTGTGAATCAAAAAGTTACGTGTGATCACCCTATGAGTTTGGCGAAAGAAGGAGAGTATTTTTGAGATTGTAGAAGTTTACCTTTCGATAATCTTCCCTCTGGCCAAAGGTAAGTAGGAACCTAAATCTTTTGATTTCCAACTCGAGTGCTCAATGACTGAACAAGTGCGATAAGAATGAGTTCATGACCTACCTGCTACTAAATCTCGGTCGTCAGACAGGACCAAAGGTAAGAAACTCAATGTTTTGGTTTCTAACTCTTAAGTTCACAATAACAGAATGTTGTTGTTGATGAAATGCGTACAGGACGAATCTTACACGATCATCATGAGTTCAAGACCTACTACTATTTTTCGGTCGTCAGATAGACTCAGTCAGTCTCTTTCCATTAATAAACATGGAGTCATTTTCAGTTATCGAACTCGCAGATATGGTGTTCGTGTATGGTTTCTTTGACGGGAGGTTTCCCCACATGTGGAGGAAATTCTCGCTCTAGTTCGTCAGGACCCAAGGACAAGTACTCGCAGAATTTCGCAACAGGTTGGTATTACTTTTTTAAGCATAGGAAAATTTAGTGTTTTTTTTAGTGTTTTTTATTTAGAGTTTTGTACTGAAAATGACTCCATGTTTATTAATGGAAAGAGACTGACTGAGCCTATCTGACGAACGAAAAATAGTGGTAGGTCTTGAACTCATGATGATCGTGTAAGATTTGTCCTGTACGCGTTTCATCAACAACAACATTCTGTTATTGTGAACTTAAGAGTTAGAAACCAAAACATTGAGTTTCTTACCTTTGGTCCTGTCTGACGACCGAGATTTAGTAGCAGGTAGGTAATGAACTCATTCTTATCGCACTTGTTCAGTCATTGAGCACTCGAGTTGGAAATCAAAAGATTTAGGTTCCTACTTACCTTTGCCCAGAGGGAAGATTATCGAAAGGTAAACTTCTACAATCTCAAAAATACTCTCCTTCTTTCGCCAAACTCATAGGGTGATCACACGTAACTTTTTGATTCACAGATTAGCATTCAAAGCCATTCAAAAGATTTTGGTTCCGAAAGGGGAAAATTTATTACAATCCGGTTAAAGATCAACACCCAGTATTTCGGCTTCTATGAGGCCGATATGATTTGTCTCTAGTATCTGCTGATTGGTTATGTTCATATTTGACTGAGATACAAATTTGTATTTGGGAGTTGGAGGCAAAGCGAGTTTTGATTGAGTGAGGGAAGAATGGAAGATAGCTCGCCAGCCCGCCAAGCCTACAAGAAACCCCTAACGAGAAATCCCTATTTTTCACTTTAAAACGTAATTTTATGGAGTGTATTCAAAGTTAAAGGTAAAAATGATACACCGTTGGAAAGCTGAGATTCTGGGCAAGTTTTTTCCGTTGAGTGCCCGGCGATACGGCTGTTTATTACATAAGAAGAGTCAACCTGAAAAATGGTGATTTTCGAAAAAGTTTTATATTTCTGACTTTGACCAATTTATTCACCTATACGAAAGGCTTAAAAAGGTTTTGTGTCCTAATGAACTGATAGGAAATTTAACGCTCTTTTCAACGGTATACTCATATTTGAGTTTATCTAGTAAATTGAGGGGGTTATGGCCGTTTTAATGGCTCAAGGTCGAAAACACGAAAAAAATCTTAAAAGTGAAAAAAGTATAATTTCAAAGAGTTTAAAAAAAATGTCATGAGACAAAAAAGTTTGCAAATTAGTTGTAGAATCGATCCTTGAAGTTTGGTCCTCGAGTTAGGGTGACACCCTGTATAGATAATCCTAACCAAAGTGGTTAATCTACAAACATCAATCTTTGAGTACCTTGCACTACCTGCATAGGGGACCATCTACACGCACAATTTCTGAAAATGTCATCGAATTTGGATGGAAAATGTAAGAATTGTGGGTGATACGAGGGTTTTAAGGGTGGCTGCTATCTCGGTGGAGGCAATGATTTTCAAAGGGGACAACACATACGGCACTAACACAATCCTTGAAATTAATTGCCTATAGTTGCAAGGATTAGCGGACACACCATCTTCAAGACAAACAGGCAGACAGACACGAAACCAAAATTGTTCACAAGGCCTGAAACGTAAAACGCGTGTGGGAATTTTGATTTTGGAGAACTTCTTTTAAACTTCGCTACCTTGATTGAACCTGCCAAATGTGATGAGCAGTTTAGCTTTCTCATACAGAATAACTTCTTTTTGTTGTAAAATACAGAATAACGTGGACACGTAAAATTAGTTAGTATGAAAAGTGCTCGATTGTTTTTGTGGGGTAGGTACTACTGACAGATACGCCAATGTATTCTTTCGGTTTTAAGATAGAACTTGATTGCTTGTTAAGGTTGAAGTTCCTTGTATTCTGAATAAACAAACAGCACGATTGTGAGTTCTTTCGATATTATGTTGATCATTTTGATTCAGAGTCTACCAAGTAGCGGAAGCATTGTTTCCATTTTCAAGGTTAAAATCATTGTTCTCCAAAATCAAAATTTACATTCGCTTTTTACTCGCCTGTGTCTGTCTGTCGTGAACTCCTTGTAACGAGCAAAACTATAAGTATTCATTGACCGATTACGATGAAATTCTCAGGGATTGTGCGGATTGGTGTGTAGTTGGTTCCCTGTGAGGGTAGTGCGAGATACTGAGATATTGGTGTTTTGAGATTGGCTACTATGCATCGTACTATCGGGTTATGGATACGAGGAAGCTATGTGTCCCGTTCAATTCGCTTTCTTCCAGGTCAACTACCCTTCAAATTCGATAACAATTTAGAGAAATGAACATTTAGCTGAAATCTCTATGGGTGAGCAAACGCTGCTGTTTTCTATAACCGTCTCAGGGCTAATTTGCATCAAAATCGGACGATGATTTCTAATACTTATGCCAGGGACAACGATTAACCACAACGAATAAAATCACAGAGAGATTATGGAAAACCCTTTTAATAAACATATTGTTTAGTAATGCATGCATTCCAGGGGACGTCCCATTGGATAAGCATTAGATCAGTTTAACCAGTTGTTAAGTGATAAAACTGTTTCACTCGATGTAATTTATTTATTACTTTAGGCAAGAAATAGTGACCCCCCCCCACCATTATCCACCTTAACATTTCTAGCGGCATGGGAGCCTCGAATCTGAAGAGCATTTTAAAATCCATGATCTACGATACCCAACATGCGAATTCGAGTTCACCCCCCCCACCTACACCAATGGTGCCAGTCTGGCACCAAAGCGGAAATACGTCGTAACATTGAACTTTCATCTGTTAGTTTTAGTAGGCGGTCCGTCGAGGTTCACATCCGTATTCAAGGTGAAACACACAAAAAAAAACACGAAATATGCGGTTTATGGTGTCCTGGCACCATGGTGGCACCACTATTAGTTCCATGGTGGTACAGAGAATAATTCATGAAAATCCGGAGGTATAATGAGAATTTTTACTCAATTTCAGAGCTTGGGGACAGTTAGTAAGCAGTAAAGGAACCGAAATATTGAAAAAATCGGATATTTTGTGCATATTATCCCCCCCACTCGCCCTCTCCCCTTGCGAATTTTGGTACTTGGGTGAAATTATGTACAACTCGGAAGTTATTTGAGTCAAACAAAAAAAGAAACACGCAAATCGGTTGGAAATTGAGGCCAGGGCAGAGTTTACAAGATTACGCCCGCAAACGCACGTTTTTTAAGCATTAACCCCCCCCCTTTCCCCCCCTAAAAAGCAAAATTCAAAATTCCGGCGCCGTAGTGCACAACTAGATAGTTTTTCCCGTCGATGAAAAAAAGAACCACAAAAATCGGTTGAGAACTAAGGGCTGTGCAGAGTACACAAGATTATGCCCAAAAACGCACGTTTTTTGAGCATTAACCCCCCCTTTCCCCCCCTTAAAAGGCAAAATTCGAAATTCCGGCGACGTAGTGCACAACTAGATAGTTTTCCGCGTCGAACAAAAAAAGAACCAGGAAAATCGGTTGAGAACTAAGGTCTGTGCAGAGTACACAAGATTTTGTTACACACACACACACACACACACACACACATACACACACACACACACACACAGACATACACCTATGGTTTTTTTCGCGGATTTGGATTCAGAATGGTCTAAAACGGATTACTGTGTGGTTATTTTTTTTTTCTGTTGAGTGTTGTCCAACTTCACCCCAGATCGATCGCATAAGGACGCCCAAGTCTTACTGTGGGACGTCCTAAAAACGGAGTTGAGTAGAACGTTGTCTATTTCAGTAACAAACAATAACTGAAGCTACACCACAGAGAGCATAGCTTATATAGTCACAAGTGAAAGGAAGCTTGTATCCCATTGGTCGAGAAAGTGAAAGTCGTACCCAATCAGATTGAAGCAGATATAAGTGAAAAGAGAGTTCTATTGGTTCAGAGAATGAATGGACCTGGGAGGATCATCAAATGCCAAACATTGGTGAGGGTAACAATGTGAAGGGAGGGACCAAGCTATTGCAGGAATGAACCCATCAACGGGGAAACATGTTGAGGGACCACCTCATTCAGACATTTACCAGACCTATCACTCATCTCAATCTTTTCAAGCACATCCAACATACCTCCCTTCGGGCAAAGATGAGGAAATTCTATGTGCTGTCCGTTTGTTAGATCAAAACTAAAGTTATGATTGGATTCTCTTAGGTGATTCGCAAAGGCAGATTCACCTTTGTTATCTCTGAAATCCTTCTCATGCTCTTTTATTCTTTCCTAGTTCCTAAAGACCACAATACTCAAGCCCACAAGAACATTTAAGCTTATAAACCCCACTTTTATCTTGAACACTAATTTTATCTTTAACGAAACCGAATGAAGCTTTAAAATTATTTTTATTTTTAAACCCTTCTTTAAAACCTCTAGATGATAACATTTTATCAATTTTGTCAGAGATCTTTCCATAATAAGGTATACATATCCAATTTTTGACCGACTTCAACTCGCCGAAGGCGCGCGAAAGAGAGGATGTACTCAATTCGGGTTGTCGTGGGACGACGATTTTTTAGATTCATTTTATTTTAATTGTACGACCGAACACCTAGCATTTCTTTATTCTGGTACCAATCTGTCTGATTCTTTTTGGAATGTGTTCTACTAGTATTCGAGGTGGTCCTGTTTCAAACAGATTTCATTTTGCTTTGTCAAAAGTATCGAAAATTTGTGAAAGAAGTTGAAAAACGTTTATCAAACTTTAGTTCATAAACATGTCGCTTTCCACGGTATGATCAATACAGCTTTGTCAATACCAATGAATGATCAAAATTTATCAAAAGAAAAAACTATTATCAAAAGTATAGCCGCAAGCAATGGATATGGGGGATGTCTCATTGATTCCGTTTGGAATAAGGTTCTTAGGAAAAAGTGTAGAGACGGGGTTTCTAATTTGAGAAGTTTGATTCGTTAATGACCATTTTTATCGAAATTGAGTTAACACTTTTCCAGGGTTTTAGGGGGTAGTTCACAAAAATGCGATCGTTTTGGAACAAAAGATAAAATCATTCGCTTGAAAAACGAGAGTGAATATTCCGTTTAATTTCAAAAGGTACTATATCCAGCACAATGGCGGTCTCTTATCCGTTTTGTTCCAAAAAGTACTTTATCCACTTCGTTTGTTTTCAATAAGTACTATATTATCCACTTCGTTTGATCCCAAAAAGTACTATATCTGATATTTAAAATTTTGTTCAAAATTATTTTAAACTTTGAACTAATTTACCTTTTTTTTGAACATTTTAATTATAATTTAGAAATACATTAAAAATAACATTATTGGTTTATAGCACGTTTTTCAGGTCACTATGGTTTTCCGCGTTTTTCTCACGTTTGACCAAAATGGATATAGTAGGTACCTTTTGGAATCGAACTCCTCAATTGGCAAAATGTTATCTAGGGGTTATAAAGTAGAGTTTAAAAATAAAAATAATCATAAAGCTTCGTTGGGTTCTGTTAAAGATAAAATTAGCGTTCAAGATAAAAGTGCCCATTCTGATTTTGATGGTCTGCTGATGTTGTCTAACATGAATTGAAATTCCTGCTTAGCCTGCTTCAAGCGTTCTGGATCCAACCGACGAGCTTTTCCAAATACTGGTGGTCCACTTGTAGTTGTTGTGTATACTTTTCGTCGTGATGTCAGTTGGGACTAAAGTAGGTTTGGTCAGATCAGGAAAATGTTTGAGAATATCGTCAAATTTGTGGTTAGATTGAATTGTAATGATGTCTTCATTGTTGGTGATTTCGGTGATTAATGTTGAAATGCTCAATTTTGTTTTGTTATCTATCATTCGTTAGTTCTTAAGATCAATTAGAAGATCGAAATGTTGAAGGAAGTCCGCACGTAAAATGCCTTTAGTGGATTTTGCAATAATAAAAGGCCATTCAAATTTTCGTATCAACCCTAAATCCAAGTCCATGATTTTGATTTGATGAGCAGAATTGTTACTCTTGGCCGGTAGGACGGAAACGTCCGCACCGATATCAACCAAGAACCTACTGTTGTTAGCTACTGTTGCTGCCTGTCTCCGTTTTCCTTACTGTTCCATTGGCAAGTGGAAACGTTGCATTTCTCTGGTTTACAGTTTGCTCCAAACCTGAAATGGTAGTAACGAAACTCTCCCTTTGGATTAAAACGAGGTCTACTTGTACTCCTAGTGCGACTTCGAGCAGAATTGTGACTCGAGCTGTATGATCTGGATCTAGAATTAGATTGAAATTAGCGTTGATTTTTCAGTTCACATATTTCTCGTTGAATTTCTTGGGTTGCGTGAGTTAAGGCTTCTAGGTTGTTGATTGCTTGGGTTCTACCATTGTTAGATTGTTTTGTTGAATATTGGTGAGTGGAGCTTGTACCTACTTCATAATATGAAGTACGATATATTATATCGTACCTACTCGATCAGCTAGTTCAGCTAGCTTGTCAAGGCTGCCTTCCGCAATTACCAGGATGCTTCTGACATCTTCAGGTAGTTTTTCAAGCCAGACAGTTTGAAAAATTCTGTCGGAAAAATCAGCAGTACCAGCCAAGGCACGCATCTTCCGAAGGAGTTGACTAGGTCTCAAGCTACCTAGTTCCAAACCACTCGTGATTTTTTCAATTTTTGATTCTTAACTTTCCTTGAAAATTCCTATTAGCCTGACCTTTGCCTGCGTATATTTGTCGTGACATGTTGAAGTAAATATACCAAATCCTAAATCGTAAACCCTAAATCGTAAATCCTAACCTAACCAAATCGTAAATATTTTCAACGTAATTTTGTTCCACTTGTGCCAACATGTAGTCTAATTTTGTGCTTTCCGATAAAATTTTTCTTAATATGAATATTGCCTCTACATGGAAAAACCATATATCCGGTTTTTGCTGCCAGATTGGTGGTAATTTAATATTTACGTGACACCGGTTTCTGAACTTTCCTCCTCGGCCGGAAACGGATCCGGTGGAACAGAAGTTGCCATCTAGGTGTATCGTACCTACCTATTACAAATTCGGGGTCATCAGATGATAGGACGATCTGATTCTGAATCCTAACTGAATTCTGTACGATACCTAATGACTAATAGAATCATTTGGTAGAAATAAGTTTACGCGAGCGCATCCGAGGGAAGAATGAAAATTATATTTTTGGTATCTAACGTATTTACCTAGTTCCTTAACAACTCGCAACTCATAACATAAACAAAATCATAACTTATAGTCAGTCCCTACAATGACTCTTGACGGTAGGCTATTGATAGTACATCTGAAAACACTTGTTTTGTTGCTTGATTGGAGGACAGAAGTGGATACAGTTCTTTCATCACCTTGTTCAATCTTTGAACTCCGAAAAAGTAAGTTGTGGTAAGTCTTGTTTTCTCATTCACATTTCGAGAAGTTGGTTGGTGGTTGATATGGGAAGGGATCATCCTCCGTTTCAGCATTCTTTCTGGATTTCCTCCTGTATGCAATTTTTCTGACATATTTTTCAGGAATTGCCTTCCTGTCACCTCTTATTGACAAGGCGCGTGATATGAACTGCATGGTGTGACGTGGAGACAACTTTCGTAACGTAAGTATAGTTGCTTGTTTGTAGGCTTGATGTAAACTGAGGTGGTGAGGCTGTTGTAGGCTAATTTAATGCCTACATCGAGGAAGATGGTTGTTGATGTTGAGTAAATCCATGTAAATTTAACAGAAAATTCAAAATTTAAAACTTTTAGAAATTCCAAAAGTTTTTCTTCTCATATGTGTCACTCCACACGATAACCTGAGCAATTGTCTAGTAATAATTTTTTAGTTTTCGCCAAAATGTTTTTAACAACAAACAAAAGGACGAGTTTGTGAGCCAGAAATTTTGGGGCAGCCCTAAGTGGTCTAAATTTCAAAAATAGTCCAAAAAAACGGAGGTTTCCCGGTTTTGTGGTTATTACCTTCACAATCATAGTGATATATGGTATATTCGGATTCAGCACAAAACCTCTGATACCATTGCACTTTCCAAAAATGAAAATTGTCCTAAAATGTTAAAAAGTACATATATATTTATGTATACAGGGTGTCCCACGAAACGAAGACCCCCCCTCTAGAACCGTTATTTCAGTGGTAAAATTAATTTTTTTTTTGAGGCATGTTGATCACGTGAAGGTGCCAACACAGAAAGAATACGACTGAATGAATCCAGTGGATAAGTGGGCAAGATGTTCTCTTTCCTGTTTTCATGATTGGGCAAAGTTGAAAGGGCTGTTGTTAGATATAAGAAGTGATTTGATAAACACTAGCCGTTATCAACTCTAAAGCTTTGTATTGTCAACTTACTAATCACAACAATGAACTATCGTTCAAAAGGCATTTTTTAGAAGGCGATTTTATTTCTTTTAACTCCACCAAATCCAGTTCCCAGAGAGTGGAGGGGGAGGAAATACAGCATAAACGGGAATTTCAACCTAATTTTCTTCAAGAATTGCACTAGAACCTTAACCGATCGAAAAACAGACTTCACCACTTGAATCAGCGTTGAAAAATAGTGCTAAGTCATGTGCCACACTTGGCCTAACCAAAAATATTCCAAATTGCGCAAATTCACGATTGCGCAACTTTGGACGCCTCCTTTGCCGGCTGGGTCTGAAACAAAAAATAGTTTCAGGAGTGAAAAATTCATGAAATTTTGCGTAAAATACAAATCTGCAATAAAAAATGGGGGGTCTCATCTGAAAAAACGAAGTTGGTGTGCATTGCGCACGATTTGCGCAATGCGCAATGCGCAACGTGGTCATATTTGAGGTCCTTGGAAAAAACATGCGGATTCAAAAAAAAAATTTAATTTTACCACTGAAATAACGGTTTTAGAGGGGGGGTCTTCGTTTCGTGGGACACCCTGTAAAACGAAAACGTGCGTATATTTGTTGTACCGAGAAATGCAGTAGCCGTATGGGTACCTAGGTACTATATGTGTTCGAAGATACCTCTAAAACATGAATATGTACTCCTAATATCTTCATAGCATACCCGGTGCATACAGTATGTTGGTATGGTAAACTGAAAATAGAAAAAAACCAACAATAGCCGTGTGGGTACCCTATGAGTTCGTGGAGACGAGTAGAACGTGAATATGGACTCCTAAAATCTTCAAAGCTCACCCTGTGATTACAATATCTTCATATGGTATACTAAAAATCGAAAGAAACCAAGAGTCGTGTAAAAAAAAAAAAACTTGCATGAATGGAAATTTTACTCTAATTTTGAGGCTAGTTAGAATTTGTTTCTCAGAACAGTCGTTGATGAATTTAATTGAAATTCAACCAACAGGGAGATTTTAAGAAAATCAACATAAATTTGGAATTATTCTAAATCGCGTTGTATTTTCTAAATGTAGGACGCATGGGACAAAGGATGACCACAAAGTTCTTGTTTCATACCAGAGAATTCACCAGTGGATGAACGCAATCGTTTTCAAACCAACAGATTCTATGAGTTCTTGTTATTCTTTGTGCGGAATCTTTATTGGCTACAAGACTTGGCAGACATATATTGATAGGAATGGCTATTCACAGGAAATCAATACAGAAATGTCTCGCTGTTTATCGTATTCCCTGTGGGTAAACCTTATTCAAAGAAATAGAATGTCAATAACTGATTGATGATATTTTGTAGGAAAAAAATGCATGAGAAATCCAAATCTTAAATCCTTTTTTTTTAATAGCTTCTTTTTCATAGGAGAAAAAAGTTGTTGAGTGGGATTTTGAACAAATGAAACATCCCAGGTCCTTTTATTAGCGACTATAAAGTTTTAGCTGGTAAATCATTTTCAATATCCTGTCCTGCTCGGAGTCAGAAGCGACGAACTTGCTGGTAATCTCCGGTGATGTGTGTAATTAGGGACTTCGTTATTGACTTGAAGAGGAGGGTTGAGATTGGCGTGCGTGCTTTTGTGTAGGTAGGAAAACTCGTGTTCTAGCCGATGCTAATATGGTCCTCAGGAGGGTTGATGGCCTGTCGCTGGTCTACTACCTACTGTTCGACCAAGTATCCCCCTCGATCTTGTTCATTTCATTCCGACCAGCAAACGAAAATAAATACAGTGCACAAACAAAAGTAAATTAGAACAAAAATAAATTTAATACGTTCGATAGGCCCTCTATTTAATTAATTTATTATTAAACGATAAGGTGTAGTACCCAAAAAGAGAGAAGAAAAGAGAATGTGGGATCATATGTTCAACAGTCAACCGTAAGTATGGAAAGTATGCTACAGACCTTAGTCCCCAGGTAGGTAAAATGCAACAGCAAGTATGTAGATCCCTCCCAAGAAAGCACACGTCATCAACTGATTTGGAATGGGGTCCACTGAAATGATCAACTCCTTCTTTGCCGAGCTTTCCGTAAATTAATTACCTTTTCGAGGGCCTATAGAAACAAAAACATTGTTCACCCTTAATTACGAAACAAAACAACAACAAAAACCAATTAACATGTATTATAAAAATTTTACTCACTCGAAGGGCGTTCTATTCAGTGAGCATACCAAGCATCAATTTGAAATGTGCTGGTGAAGATGCCACTGAAAATAAACAAGTAGGTTGTTTAGATTTAGAATTGTTTTAGATATATTTATAAATTAAATTAGATTAAGTATAATAACGGCCAATTGAAACTGTAATTATTAAATAAGTAAGCTTAGACTAGATTGCAGCATGAAAATATTAATGAGGAGGTAGTTGTGCCAGATAGAAATAGTTTACCCATAACAATTATTGAAGATTAAAATTTAATCTTTAATTTAACATTTAATGTTAAACTAAATTAGAATACAAAACAATCAGACAAATGTAAAGATATATCACAGTTTAGAGAAAATAATAACTTGGATAACAATGATAAAAGATAACAATAATAGGTAACTTCCTCTTTACCTTTTTCCAATTCGTACCTACTGCGGGTATAAAGCTTCTCTTCAACGTGAGTCTTTATGTAATTTTATTAAGGTTATCAACTGCGAGGCTTTGCAATCACATCTGCCTCGTGCATAAAGCACTATCACTGTGTGTTTCTTCTTGTGCTACCTAAAAAGTCTAAGTTGTCTAGCACACACTTCAATTTCTGAGACCCACTTCACAAAAGAATCATATTTCGAATTGAAAGGATACACAAGCTATCACTTCCTACATCCAACCAGTAAAGCACGAGGTGGTAGTGTTCTATCAATTTGGGATAATCTGAAAAATCATGAAACTGGCCATGCTCGCAGTTGTTGTTGTATAAATCACTAGTCTTTGTTCGTAATTATTTATTATCTTTATGTTTTACTGTATGTGTCAATGTTATGAAATCGGTTCTTGTTACTTTTTTATCATTATTATTATTGTTGTTCACCATTCATTTATTGATTCTCTGTTGACGATTGTATTGCATTTACATAGAGAAACGCTGCAAATCATTGCTCAAAAGTTTATTATTTTCTGTATAGATCACCCTTCTGTATAGATCACTGGTTCTCCATCAATAGCACCTACCACCATCTGTATTCTCCCTTGACCTTCCCTCTCAAATTTCAGCTTCCTGCGTTCAATAGGATTGAAAATGACTTCGGAGCTCACTCAGCTGATCAGTGATCTGAAGAGTGAAGAAGATCTCCTCGAATGCTGAAGACGCCTGGAAGAGTACTTCCATTCAATAGGATTGAAAATGGCTTCGGAGCTCACTCAGCTGATCAGTGATCTGAGGAGTGAAGAAGATCTCCTCGAATGCTGGAGACGCCTGGAAGAGCACTTCCATTCAATAGGATTGAAAATGGCTTCGGAGCTCACTCAGCTGATCAGTGATCTGAAGAATGAAGAAGCTTTTGAGCAATGATTTGCAGCGTTTTTTACCCACCAACATTTTTTTTACCTACCAACTTTTTTTTACCTACCAGCTAGGTACTACCTACCACACCATACTGGCTTCACACCTTCACAATCAAGTTTATTAGAAAGAACTAAACGCTTCACACTCGATTGGAAAAATAGAAAGCTTCATATTGAAATTTGATTACTGGTTACGCAGAAGGCAAAACTGTATACAAATCGAAGAAATGAAAAGCGATCGCATTTTAGTCCGATAAAATTTGAATGGAGATTAGACCTCTTTTGCGATTCACACTCATGGTTCTGTTTTATCGAAGGAAAACCTTCAAGTACTCGTATGGACCGAACGGTTTGTCCTACAGAGCTCCGGGTGGTCTCAAAAATTTTTAAAAATTCAATACTATTCAAAATTGGTGAAAAAACGATACCTTTATTTCGAGAGTTTTCGAACTAGGACACTCTTGAAAATTTCAACCCTTAATTTTCACCCCTTAGAAGTGACCTACATCAACCAAAAGCCTCGCGGCACAACTAGACCCCAAATGGAGCCCATATACCAAATTTGAACCAAATCGGTCCAGTGTTGCTAAGAAAAGTGCCGCGGACGGCGGACGGCGGACGGGGGACGGCGGACGGACATTGCAAATTTGGATTCTACGCACCTTGAAACGTAAAGTGACAAAGTTTGAGGGGGGGTTATAAAATTTTTTTGCGATACGATCACATAGGCTTATTATTAGAAATAATAAACCAAAAAGAGTCTTTGCTGATGTATTTGATCACCTGGGGACGCATTCATCAAACTTGGAGACTTCAATGCAAAAAAAAAAATATATCCTACATATTGGGGCTCTCGCATCACATTTGGGCGAGACCGAGGGCTGTACCTGTTTAACTAATCACAAGTGAGAACCAAATTCAAGTGGAAAGCCTACAAACTGGCTCACAGACACTGCCAAAAAACCTGGCAATCGATTGTCACGTTATCAAACGTATTTCTTGAAACTATGTGGTTGTAGAGGATTGCCATGATCTCAGCTCAGACCATTCACCGATTATCCTTACAATGAGCGATAAAATCATTCGAAAAACAAATAATCCGATACTTAACAACCAAAAGTTGGACTTGGATAAATTCAAGATTGAAATTGATCGTCTTTTCAACCAAAATGATGTGTTAGACTCACATGCAGCTATAGATGGTGAACTTGAAAAAACTGGTACACATCATTTAGATGGTTACTTCCTGAAATCCGAAAGAAGTTCAGGGGTATCAGCTACCCATGCGAAATAGTTGCTCTCATAAAAGAGAAGTGCAAAGCCAGAAAGAATTGATAAGCTAGACGAGTGCCAGCTCTCAAGAGGGCTGGAACAAGACTACCTACTGATAAACTTCGTGAGCTTATGCACGAAATCCAAGACGCTTATCACGAGAAAGCGAACGTAGCACAGACTAGACATTGTTTAAGGCGACTGATATCTGAAAAGACCTACAGCCCAAGCTCTGCCCATTAAAGATGGAATAATTACAAAATGGATCAAAGACAGCTAGGAAAAAGCTGACGCATTAAATGCGGTGTAAATGCGGGTGTAAATATATTAGCCAAATGACATGCAAATTTTGCATGTCATTTGGCTAATATATTTACACCTGATCCTATTAACCCGAATGATGAACCACTTGAAGTGCCTCAGGAGTGTGATCATGGGATGAGCATGAGCATCCTATTGGTCACTGACAAAGTATAAAGTTCAATCAACACTGGAAGTTTTTAGAGGAAATCATCTTAATCAAGTTATTATGATAATCGGTATCATTATATAATTTTCAATGAAGATACAACTCCAGAAATTTACACTTTATTAAAAATGACAGAAAATTGCTTTTGGGGGCTTCTCATGCCCGAAACGGTAATGAATCAATAGGTACCCGATTATTTCTTGTGGGTACTCTATACTGCCGTGCTAAGCCAGAAACTCGTAACGTGAAAATTATACCAAATTGAGTCATTGGGGCCCGGGGTTTTTAAGGGTCGATTTCTATCGATTTTCGGAGTTTTAGAGTCGTATCTCTACTAGAAATGCCTCAAACAAGCCTCCCGATTTTCGCGTTAAGACGCGTTAACTTGATTCTGCTAAGAAACTAGTCGTATCAGAGCGATTCAGAAGAAAAAAAAAATTGTTTAGTTATCCATGCATTCCAGGGGACGTTTCATTGGATGAGCATTAGGTCAATTAATTCCAGTTGGTAAGCGAAAAAACTGTTTCACTCGATGTGATTTATTTGGTATTTTAGGCAAGGAATAGTGGTCTCCATCCCCCCGACCCCACCCTTATCCACCATAACATTTCTAGCGGTATGGGAGCCTCGAATTTGAAGAGCATTTCAAAATCCATGATCTACGACACCCAACATGCGAATTCGAGTTCAACCCCACCCCACCAATGGTGCCAGTCTGGCACCAAAGTAGTAATACTTCGTAACGTTGAACTTTCATCTATCTGTTTTGGTAGGCAGTCCGTCGAAGTTCATTTCCATATTCAAGGTGAAACACATACACACAAAAAAAAAAAAATAAAAAAAAAAAAAATAAAAATAAAACGAAATATGCGGTTTATGGTGTCCTGGCACCATGGTGGCACCTCGCCTTGTATGAGAAAGAAACATAACTGCAGACAAAAAGATCTTCACAGCTTTTACACTGACGGATATCACTACATTGTTGAGGTCCTTGGAAATAAGCTACTACATTCCACATTACAATGACCTTGAAAAAATTCAACTTTTTATCTATACTTATCAACTACTTTAATCGATCAGACTATTTTCTTTAAAAGGCGAATTGAACCTTTAAATTGCTTATTCATGGAAACTCGTTAATCATTTCCTAGATGTAACCACATTTACGGTCATTTCAGGTGACGGGTGATAAGTCACGTCACGACGCGACCATGCAGTTTTCCTCTCGCTAGTGCCGCTAATTGGAAGGTAACATTTTTGCAACACCTCGCAGCTATGAGATTTCTCTATTCCTCCGCCTTGGAAATTGAAGACAACCGTTGATTTGCAAGTATCGGAAGTATGAGCTGGTAGCTTCTTGAACGCTGAAACGGTGAATTCTTCTATCGTCATGAAGAAATATTGATTATAGCTTCTGGGTCAACCAAAGGTTGAGTAAAGACGGGCAAAATGATAACGTGTGAGTTTTTCGTAACCGTTCACGTTTCAAGGCACGTAGAATCCAGAAATCAAATTAAAAAAGCACCTTCTGTCTTCGTTCAAAGTTCAAATGAAACCTCACACTCGATTCGAAATCATAAACTCAATTTTAAATGCTTGCATACGAGTCTGCAACACATTGGGACATTTTCATGTCAACCACTACACAACAAGGTAGTGAAGTAAGGTTGTTAGTTCATGTACCCAAGCATCAAAGTTTTCGTGACGATTTTTCAGTTCATGTGCCAAAGCAAAATGTAAGGTTGTTGATTGTTCTCTATGCTACACAGTGAGTCTATTTTATTTATTGGTCGCGTGAGCAAGATTTGCTTAGTTTTCGTGACGATTTTTCAGTTCATGTGCCAAAGCAAAGACATGAAAATGTCAAAAATCGATTTTGTCCAAATTTTGAACTTGAAAAGTGCAATTTGGAAGTAAAGATCCTTTCGTCCTCTAACCCAAGGACGAAAGGAGAGATTTTCTAAGTGGGAATCATGACGAACTAGAAGATTAAATCCTCCATTTCAATTTAAAAATAATAGGACATTTTATGCAAAAAGTATGTTCTTTGGAGGATAATTTCACCCAATAATTGCTACAACCAGCAAGATCAATTTCAGCGAATTTTCGAAGAAATCAAGTTGAAAATAAAGTATGAACAGACTCCTGCATAGAAAATCGTTTCTGTCCAAAAACAAATGCCGTATGAAACAACATCAGAAAGTTAGAACGATGGTGTACCTACAAAACACAAAACATGCTCCGTATCGGCAGACTTTCAATGTAGTCACTACGTATGCAGAAGAATGAAGGATTTGGGTTTGACTCACGTGATTTGTAAATGTTCAAAGAAATGCCAACAGCCTCATCATTTTTAACGCGGCAAGACTCCAGAATTTTTTTAATGGTAACAAAATGGCTGAAAATTGATATTTTGAGGACCAGCGACGAGTGTACTCGACATACCAACCCAAAACAGTTAAAAACCAATAACGAGTGAAGTTATTAACGCTATTGGTCCACGGAGATGAGATGGGTATGAATATTGAGAAATAACATTTTAAAAACATACTCTGTGCATGGATGCATACAACATAGTAGTATTCTTTACTAAAAATTTAAAAAAGCAACAATTTACGTATATGAAGACGAGTGAAGTATTTTTGAGGCCTTTTTGTTCTAGCTACGATATGATTTTTAAAACTATTTTTCTGACTGTTCGCAAAAGTGGAATTTATTAAATTTACTAAAATTGAAAAATAAAATGACTTTTATTACTTATTGTTTTTTATTTACTCAGGCAGAGGAAATTGTATGAAGGTTTAGATGGAATTTGTCGGCCGGACCAAACCGATTACACGTAGGGAAGAGAGGGTGATATAACTGGCACGAAACCGTTAATAGATGTGGGTGTGGTGGTTAGGAAGGTAACCCGGCTCGAAGCCGCTTATTGATCGTGTGAGGGAGAAAGCGGGGAAGATGAGAGAATCAAGACAAGATTTTGAGCCAGTGGATTCTGATGGTACCTCGAGCTGCCCTGATGTTGGGGAGAGGCGAACTGGAGGTATGACGTCTTCCTATCTGTCTCAGTCCTTGCAAGCTCTCTGTGAACATCTCTCTAAGCATATCAAGGTACCCCCAAACCTGTATTTTATTTGTGGAATTGCACAAGAGAGGGAGGTCGCAACATTGGTATATTTCCAATTATCATGGAGTTTCCTCCAAGAATATCTACCAAAAAAGAGGCTGAAAATCTGTTGAAATACTTCCCCAAACATTTCCTCATATTGCACGAAAGGGACTTTCATCTACAATAATTATTTATAGAATAAAAAACAAAATTTTAACGGGAAAAACCACTGATCATGAATGAAACCACTGATCAGGAGTAGGGCTCCCGAAGGATCAAGAGCTATTACTGAGGTATAATAGACGTAGATTTGTACCAAAGGCAAAGAATCTCTGTGATGCGTGGTGGCGTGTCAGGCAAGAATGGGATGGGATATGAAACGCGAAGGGACGCCCTCGAAAATTAAAATAATAACTTCGGGGAGAAGATGCCATAATCGAACCGAGATAGGAGGACCGGTAGCTACAGAAATAATGAGATGTGGGGCGGGCGACAGAGAGACTGGAACGGCCTCCTGAATAACAACGCGTCGGGTAATTATATGGGATTAGGGATGGGACTTGTAGAGTCCACTCTGCAAGGCCAGAGCCCTCCCTCGGCCAGAAGCCATCCACCGGTGAGTCTGCGTCCTGACCGAATCAGGTGCTTATGAAAATCAAGAAAGACCTACCGAAGAGAAACGTAATTTGAATAGCCAATTTTTCAATGCCATATCAGTGAGCGAACTGGATCAAATAATTCTTGGTTCATCAATGAAGAAATCCCACAGCGATTCCATAAACGGGCACCTGTACTTTGATTTCTCCACCTCGTCAAACACCCAAGTATTTATCTAGTTTACCGTTTTCTTCTAGGCAATGTTCGCAATGTCGTCGTAATTTGAAAGTACATTCCCAATAAATCCTCATTTTCTCCACGAGCCACTTTCAATGAAAAGCAAGCATAGAGAGGTAGCTTACTGATAGAAAGGAAGTTAGAATAATTATACATACTAGTTGCCTCATGAGGCAGAGTAACTGCAGTTACTCTGTGTTGGGCAAGTGATGAGTCAGAAAACACGAGTGTAAACCGTACATGAACTTTCAGCTGATCAAACGCGATATTTTGCTTCCTCACTACCGAATGTAGGGAAGCTTTGTATTCGTGAAAGAAGTGAAAAAAAAAAAAAAAATGTCCTTCAAAATCAAAATTTCCACTTGCTTTTTGCGTTTTAGAGCTTCCCGAACAATTTTGGTTCCGTGTCTGTCTGTCTGTCGGTCTGTCTATGGTCAATCCTTGTCCCGGGCAAAACTATACTAACCTGTGGTCCGATTTTGATGAAATTTTCAGGGATTGTGCGGGTTAGGTCCTAGACGGTCCCCTATCAATTACAGCACCTTCGGACCAATAGGAGAGAGTGCGCATGCGCAAACGTGAATTTCCTGGAACCTCGGTTTCTTATAATGAACCGATTTTGCTCAAATTTGGAGGTTAATTAGGGACTAACTTCTAAGAGACACCCTATAAGTTTCAATCAAATTGGTCAAGCAATAGCCGCTGCGCATGCGCGAACTTTAAATTTATGTTACAACCAAAACTCCGCAACTATTCAACCAATTTCGATGAAATTTTCAGGGATTGTGTGGGTTAGGTCCTAGACGGTGGACCGCTAAATAAAGAATCATAATTTTTTCGCCAACTGATTCTATACGTCCATGTTACAATGAGTGAGAAAGCTATACTGCCCACCCAACTTGGCAGACGTTTTTTCATTTCTACGAATAGAATTTCATGTCACTCAGTTGTGCTTTCTTAACAACCATGAATCAAATGAATCAAATTTTGTCTTGCCGGCACCCACAACTTTAGGATAACGGTGTTTTGCAAGTAGGAAATTCTACCAAAATAAAGGTTGGATGGTAATATTAAAAAATTAAATTTTCAAATTAAGATTCCAAAATAAGATTTCAGATTAAATTTCAAACCCAACCAACAACCAAATGGAAATGAAAGGTTGAAATTTTCAAAAATGCCCTAGTACGTAGTAGGCACCTATAATTGGTAGGGAGGGATCTATACAGAATGGTGATCTATACAGAAAATAATAAGCTTTTGGCGTCAAGAAACTTTTCGCGTGTGGGAGTAGACGTGTGAAACGAAACGGCAAGTACAAAAATACTCGAATAAACCTTTAAAACGGGACGGGACACCGGCGGTGTCCTGCCTATGGCGTTTCCTGTCCTGTGCCTGCCTAGTGTCCCAAAAGTCCGTCCTGTGCCTTAAAGGTCCCAAAAAAGAGAAATGTTGTCGATCTTCACTCCTGTTCATCCTAACGAGCTGAAAATTCCACTATCTTGTATTTTTGTTCATTATTTTCAATAATGAACATTTGGAATTGACCAAGAAAAAAATTAGTTTAACCCCTCTCAAAATTTGTTGGTTTACGTTTCAAGGTACGTAGAATCCAAAAATCGAATAAAATTTGGCCGCCCGTCCAACGCACTTTTTCCACTTAGCAATGACCGATTTTCATGAATTTTGGTATGTAGGCTTCATTTGGGGTCTAGTTGTGCTTCGAAGATTTTGGTTTGAAATTTTGAAAACGACGCTCTATCAAACTCAAAAAATTTTGATGTAAAGGTATTGTTTTTCCACCAATTTAAGTTAGTATAGAATTTTAGAATATTTTGAGACCACGCGAAGCCCTGTAGGACAAACCGTTCGTTCCCTACGAGAATTTAAGGGTTGGACTTACGATAAATCAGAAACACGAGTGTGAATCGCAAGAGAGGCCTAATCTCCGTTCAAATTTTAGCTGACCGAAATGCGATCGATGTTTTCCTTCTTGTTGGTCGGTTGGTGGCTTTGCAGACTAGTGATCTATATAGAAAAATAAAAAAACCATTGTGTGATGATTTGCAGCGTTTTTTATTTATTGATCAGCTTGTTGGTAAAAGTTGATGAAAGGTAGTCGGAGGAGAAATAAATAATTAATCATATGCGTTTTACTCACTTTCGCACTTTGGAGGTCACTTGAGCACCTACAGGTCCGTATAAAACTGCTGCTACGTATCTCAGGCGCACTCCACAGTTGTTTGAACTAATAAACTGGATGGACGCTGAAGAAAAAGAGTTCAAAATACTTTGCCAATCCGTAGTTTGACCCAAAAAATACCAGAACATGGAGCAAAACGTTCATGATCGTGGCCGTCAGAAAGATTACACTTTATGTTCGTCTTCAGGTTGGTGCTAATTTCTATTGGAAAATGTAAACAATACTTGTATTACACGGATCGATTGTTGGGTTGAAATCCTTGGACCCCATATGAAGGAGCCGCATCGAGCACTATTTGTGGACTAGCAGTCAACCAAATCTTACCTCACAAATTCTCGATCATAATCTCTGTGTACCTAACCTCAATGAATCCTGGCATTTAAAGTTCGTGTTGGGGGTTAATTATTGATGGTCGATTACTAAAAACATGATTGCAACTCTATCGCGATCTACTACTTTGCCGATCCTCTACGTAACCAGGCTGCTACCTCTGAGATCTTGCTTACTATTCTTAAGTGGTAAATCGAATGATAAATTCAAATACCAACCTCCATTTATTTATAATAGACCCTTACGTAATGGTTTCGTTTCCAGTGTCGTTAGTAGGTTCCACATACTAGTTGGTTTCACTTCAATTCATTCATAACTGAGGTACAAAATGCTCTAATGATTACTTATCTACTACTTCAACAGGATGATGATTCCTTCTCATAAACACGCCAGAATAATTTTTCGGGAAGACCTCCAAAATGAAGCATCTCCCCGCCAGAGCGCTGCAGGCGGTTGTTACGCCTCTGTCCTTGGGGCCCCTCCTTTGCGTGTCGCAGGGATGAGATGCCATTAAGGCATTTACCCCTGTAATTGGTCCAGCTTCTCCTCGTACTTGTGACTAACAGGTAACAGATACTCACCAACTATATACCAGATCTTACCTATTCCGAGTTTCCGAAAGAAAAAACGCTTGATGAATCATAAGTTAATGCGGTTCGGACTGAATGGGAATAAACGCTGTTAACATACCTCAGCTCTTAGAGATCGCCTGAGGGTACGACACCTTTGTTCGCTCTACGCCGTTTTTATTAAGTCACGAGCTGAATTTTTTCTATGACATTCTTTCATTCAACTCAGTTGATCGACTGTAAGAAACGTCGTTCTCCATTCATTTACAACAACCATCAATGTCATCGTTAACACCTGTTTTAGAATCTATTAGTCTAATTATCTCTCAAGATACGAAAAACAAAATATTAAAAGTTGTAGTATCAGAGGATGATAAAAAAGGAATGTCATTGCTCAAAATTCTTTTCCAACAAAATCAAATTTCCTCTCGCATCTTGAATTTCGGAACTATCTGAGAAATTTGGTTACGTATATTTCTGTCTGAAGTCGACTGCTGTGCAAGTCCAAGTTTTAAGACCATTTTAAAATCCATGATCTACGACGCCTAACATAAGAATTCGAGTTCAGGTTCAGGCACCAAAGTCTGGCACCAAAGCGGTTATACGTCGTAACGTTGAACCTTCATCTGTTTAGGTAGTCCGTATTAGTTCACATCCATATTCAAGGTGAAACAAACAAAAACCCACAAAATATGCGGTTTTTAGAGTCCTGGCAACATGGTGGCACCTCTACTAGTTCTATGGTGGCACAGAGAACAATTCATGAAAATCCGGAGCTAAAATTGAGAATTTTCCCTAAATTTCAGGTTCCTGCGTTCAACAGGAGAGAAAATGGTCTCGGAGATCACTCAGCTGATCAGTGACCACTCGGGCGCCTTCAGCATTCTCCGTTGACCCTGCCTCTCAAATTTCAGCTTCCTGCGTTCAACAGCCTCAGAAAAAAAACGTTGCATTGTTTTGTGTGTCGAAAATTTTGGAATGGCCCCCAGAACTAAGACATATCCATGTCAATAAACCAAAATCACACTTTTCATGATAATATCAATTCCTATAGTTGGTTTCTGATCGGGTTTCATTGCGTCTATCAAATACCTAATATGCGAAACGTGCCCACCATGAACAATGTGCATTACCATTTGTGAATCACCACGGAGTCAACTTTCAACTAATGCGATGAATATAGAAAATAATTCAGGCAGTGTTGATTTTCAAGTAATGACTAAAGACAGCCAGTAAGCAAGGACTCGAAACTTTGGAAGACGATACTGTTTCTGATGTTGAGTAGGTACTCTATCGAGTGATATTTGAGTTCAAGAAATCATGATTATTATTGAAGCAATATAAAATGTTGGCATTAAAAATTGTTGACATACCGTGGGACGTACAGGTGCGCGCGAGAGGTGTTTGTGGGAATGGTGTTCGATTCTCAGTGAGATTTGGTACTCTTGCTAGTGAATATATATATATTTTTACGAGTTATTGTAGACTAGCCTACGATTGTGACGCCATAAATGTTGAAAACTGTCTGCCAAGTTAGGTAAGCATAGTAGCTTCTCACGTAGTAGAATTTTTTGGGAAACATGAAATCGTTCTAAATGTTATAAATTCCATCGTTCCCTGAAGTGTGCAAGTGCAATATGTAGAGTACATGCTGTCCCATGTTCTCATTGTACAGGGTGTCTCATAATGGATGGATGTCCTCCAAAAAATCGTTATTTTCCATGGTATTGCTTCCGAGTCTACCAAGGTAGCGGAAGCTTTGTTTTCACTTTTCAAGGACGAAAACAAAAATTTCTCCAAAATCAAAATTTCCACTCGCGTTTTGCGTTTTAGACCTTTCTGAACAATTTTGGTTCCGTGTCTGTGTGTCTGTCTGTCTGTGTGTCTGTCTGTCTGTCTGTCTGTGTGTCTGTCCGTCTGTCATGATTTCCTTGTAACGCGCATAACTATACGAAGTTATTGTCCGATTTCTATGAAATTTTCAGGGATTGTGCGGGTTGGTGTGTAGACGGTCCCCTATGAAAATCATCATCCCCGGACTGATAGAAGCGACTGCGCATGCGCAAACGTGAATTCCTTGTAACGGCCATAACTTCTACATTTTCCATCCGATTTCAATGAAATTTTCAGGGATTACGTGGATTAGGTTGTAGATGGTCCCCTATGAAAATCATCGTCCCCGGACTGATAGAAGGCACTGAGCATGCGCAAACGTGAATTTCCTTGTAACGGCCATAACTTCCACATTTTCCACTCGATTTCGATGAAATTTTCAGGGATTATGTGGATTAGGGTGTAGGTGGTCCCCTATGAAAATCATTGCCCCCGGGACTGATAGAAGCGACTGCGCATGCGCAAACGTGAATTTCCTTGTAACGGCCATAATTTCTACATTTTCCATCCGATTTCAATGAAATTTTCAGGGATGTTACAGAGTAGTGTTTAGATGGTCCCCTATGAAAATCACAGAGAATTGTTTTTCATAGAGGGATTCTTTCATAGAGGAATGGTGTCCTGTGAGAATCTCAAATCCCATTAATTGCAGGTCATCGATAGCTCAGAGGATAGAGTCTTGATTAGAGCTCCTAAGGTCGCGGGTTCGAAACCCAGCCGAGGCTATGTATTTTTTGATCCAATCACATACACCTACTCACTTTCTAGGATCACCTACTCACTCAATTTTCTAGGATTGTCTAGATTAGCGTGTAGATGGTCCCCTATGAGGGTAGTGAAAGGTACTTGGAGATTGGTGTTTTGAGATTAACTACTATGCATCGGATCATCTATACAATCGGGTTATGGATACGAGGAAGCTATGTGCTACACCCACTTGTTTTTTTAATCGACTTGTTTTTGTTTTTTTGTGTGCGTGTGAAGCGTTTATTTCTTCATAATAAGCTTGATTGTGATGTAGGTTGGTAGAACCAAACTTAATTTTTGATTTGTTTATTTATTTTTAACATGTTTAATGTTTTAGGGCTGGGGGTCATTCTGTGAATTCCGACACGCAAATCTGCAACGCTTTTTTTTCTTAGTTACCACGGACCGATTTCTTAGTTACCACGTTATATCGGCTCCATTTGGGGTCTAGTTGTACCAAGATGGTCACTGATCAGCTGAGTGAGCTCCAAGGCCATTTTCTCTCCTGTTGAACGCAGGAAGCTGAAATTTGAGAAGCAGGGTCAATGGAGAATGCTGATTTTATAGCGTGCCTCCTCCTTCTTTGAGGGGAGTTTGTTTAAGAAAAAAAGGGCAATGGCAAAGCTGAGTTCTTTGCAGGCGAGTGATCTATAAAGGAAAATAATAAACCTTTGTGTAATAATTTGCAGCGTTTTATGTTGCGAAGATAGGAATTCAGGAGAGGTTCATCTTAGTTGAGACACCCTGTAGATAGAAGTCTCACCAATCAAGGATTAATACAAGGCGTTTAGGATCAAAACCGGAACTCCAAAATGTCAGAAATGAACGTTTTCACATTTTTACATGTTTAGTGTCGTAACTGGATACTTAGTATACACTTGAGGTTCAAAAAATGACTGAAACTATCAGAACTGAGGCGGTAAAGTGGCCTCAAAAAGTACCTCCAGTTATCCGATTTAGAGAGGCCGCCAGGATCGCAACAGTCGCTCTAGAAAGGCCATCAAAATAAGAAAAGTTATGCACCTTTTAGACCGCCAAAAAAGATCGTCGCCATAAAATTCCGGTTTATTGACTGGATATGATGAAAATTCCATAAAAAATTCCGATAAAATGCCATAAAAATTCCGGTTTAACTTTTTACAATGGGTTTGCTCCATTTCTCAGGTTTGTTATGATTTAGTTAGAATTATGCGGAAAACCCTGTCGACAATAAACTGCGTTTTCATACAAGTGTTCCAATAGCGCTAGTTATGAATCATTAGTTTGGGTATTATGTTGCAACGTAAATTTTGGGTACGTTGGTTGTTTTTCAACTCACATTGTATACTTTCGTAATTACTTTTTTTTTCGGCAGGCAGGTGAGAAAATCTTTAAGATTCATAGGTGGAGTTGGATCTCGTAAGATATTTGGAAGGGTCCGCGTCCTCCGGTTATGTGGGATCCAAACCCACTAAAAAACACCTGCTTTTCTCCCACGTTGAAACTCAGCCCGGAACCGTTTAACAGATTAATTCGGGCTGAGTCCTGGGGCGTTTAATCAGTTCTGGGTGAGGGGGCGGACCTCACACGGACCAACACATCATAACTGCAGGTCTGCCATCAGCTGGTTTCTTTCAGGCGCCATTTGGTGCATTTGAAGAAGGTGTGGAGCACATCATCGTCATCTTTGTTCTGGCAGTGTAGACATGTTGGGACAGATACCTTCCCAATTTTATGCAAATAGGCATAAAAAAGTCCATGTCCTGTAAAGAACTGCGTAAGGAAGAAGTTCACTTCTCCATGTTTCCTTTCCATCTACGTCTGAATGTTCGAAGATCATACTTCGTAATTACTTTTCGGGCGATTCTATAGATTCACATAACTGCTTCAATGACCATAATAAAACTCGGCAAATTGTTACACGACTGTTTACATAACAGCTATAATCAAGGACCGCAGTCCTAATATTGTACTGTATTACCCCAATATGTTGAATTCGGTTGACACTGCCTGTTCGTCAACCCTGTAGCACAACAAAGAGCGAATGGTTCAGCTCGAAGCTTCTATTGGTGCTCCCTACATTCGTTAGTCGCTTATAATAAACTAGTTTATATTAAATATAAACTAGAAGAAATTTTCTTCTAAAGGAAACGAACGGTTGGTCCTAAGGAGCGCTGAATGGTCTCATTCAATTCCAAAAATGTAATAGTAACTCGAAGTTATGAACAATACCTTTACATTCAAAGTTTTTTGGCATTTTGTAAGTGTCACCCTGTATTTTGCACCCGTAAGAACTATTTTTGTTAGGAACCAATAGTTTCGGTTTTTAATAATAAATTAATCAAATTTTGAACAATCGTGTTTTATTCTTCACTTCTCCCCTACTCCCATCTTTACTTTAATTTCCAATTACCTACTTTTTCAATTGAATGGGCTACAAAAGTGTAGTAAAAGTTGAAGGGCATAAAATACAGGATTGAGTAAGGTAATTTCTAAGGGTAATTTCTGAATAAGAGTTTATATTTGCAGCAGACTTAGTTTCAAAAACGGATGAAAGCCATTTTTAATTCCAAAACCGGGTAGGAAAATTTGTTTTTTAGCTACATCTGAGTGAAAACAAGTTGAAATGAGATAGGTACTTGCGGAAGATCAAAATTGCCATATGCAATTTGATGGATCCAAACGTACTTTGTCTTCTCCTGTAAAATTTAGTTCCGTGGACTTGTCCGCTTCTGATCCCATGGATATTTAAATATCCATAAATGGATATTTAAATATCCATAAATGGATATTTAATATCCATTTATATTTTATATACCATTATACTACTTGTTTCTATTTGTTATCTCTGCTCCTCGGGTTGATTTCCATCAAGCATCAGGTATAGTTTTGAGGGTAGAATAGATCGCCTATCAGATTTTTCTAGTTAATTAGCTCAACAGAACAGATCCCCCCCCCCCCTCTTGATCAGATGACTACCCCCCTACTCTACACTAGATGGTCCTCAATGAAGTCCATCGTGCTCGGATAGCATCGGTTGCCTAATGCCCATGCGCTTACGGAAAATTCATGACATGAATGACCACATTGTGGTCATGTGGACACCAGATTAATTTACTAGATTTTTCACAACTATTGATTGATTTCCACAATCGTAAACGTTCTTTCGTTCTTTTCCAAATACACCATGGCTCCTACCGATCATGATCAAATCAATGATATTAGACCCATCCCAAATTACTGTCAATGTCTGAGTACAATTTAGCTAAGATCTTGGGAAGTTGATATAAAGTAAAACCATGTTACGCGTTTGTCTGATGTTTTGGGAACTAATAGGGAACCTTCTGGAAGCTAACTCGCACTAACCATGGAAATTTCAAAAGCAAACTACTATTTCGTGTAGTTGGAGCGAAACAAGGAATTGATCACATACAGACAAACACGGTACTAAGTTTTTCAAAACTGCAAAATCCAAGGATCCAAATTTTGGTATATTATTTTCAATAATAAACCTTTGGTATCAAGCAAGAAACAAATTTTAAACCCCCTTCAAAATTTGATGTTTTACGTTTCAAGGTATCTCTACTTCCAAAAGTTCTATTAACATTTTCACCGTCCGTCGGAACACCGTAGGCACCGTGCGTCGTACGCGGCACTTTCCTTAGTTCCGACGTAGGTACCGATTTTGATGAAATTTGGAACGTCTTCTTTATTTGGGATCTAGTAGTGCCCGAAGCTTTTGGTTATTGACAGAATTATTTTTGAGGGCTGAAAAATAGGGATTGAAATGTTCAAAACGCCCTAGCTCAATAAATTTTGATATGAAGGTATTGTTGTTTCATCGATTCAAAATAATATGGAATTTTCAGAATCGAATGATACCACCCGGAGCTCTGTAGGTCCAACAGTTAACTCCTCTGGACTTGAGATGAATGATAAAGAAGAATGAATGTTCCATAGCGCGAATACAAAGCTTTTCTATCTTCAATACAAAGTGAGCAACATTTCAAAGTGGTGCCAATCATTTTAAAAATTGTAAGTTCACTGGATAAGCACTCCAGATGGTCTTCTGAATTCAATTTAGATGTCATCTATTATTTCTTTCTCTATTACGAGTAGGTACAAAAGTTTTATTTACACGTGGGAATTGAAAAACCATAAATGACAAAATTTAATAGCACCTCAACAGTTTCTTGGTTGGATATGATCATATTGCAAAACCAGTATTCTACTCGTATTACAACGTAGGTAATACGATAAACCACCCTTCAGCTGCTATTTTTTGAAACTTGATGTATTTTTTAATCTTTCTACTACCAGAAGTAATAAAAAACAGGATCGTATTCGAAATAAGTTCACATAGGATCCATATCACCTTATCAATTTACTTCGTGCCATTTACCTATGAAACATATTTCCAACGAAACTTGACTACTTTTTATGTAGGCTGAAATGAAATAGACATTTTTACCCTCATCTGTTAGATGTGGGTTTTCAGATCATGTATAAATGACGAAATGACGTTCTTAAACTTTATTACAGAGAACGTTCTCGGAAGGAACGAGTTGAAATTCTAGCACATTAAGTGGTTCATCATTTTATCCAATCAAAGTCACAAGGATTTCGTTTCCGACTCAAGGTAATAATACAAAGATATTCACCTTTTCGTTTTTTGTTAATAAGTTTTAAATATAAGAAAATATGTTTCGTGTTCGACGCAATAAGAATATTTTATTGTTCTTAAGAAAACTCGATGCTCTATTCATCTTATAACAGGAAAGTCGTGTCCTTCAGATTTTGGCCTACAATGAACCAACTTTGAAATTGATTCTTGAAATCTAGTTCCCAAGATCTAAGTAAAATTAGACGAAAATAAATATTTCCGTTGAGTAAACATTCCTGAAGTTGTGGCATTTCCAGCGTGGGTGTTTTCGTTGACGGATGGGTCTGTTTGGGCCACAATCATGTTCTCAACTGTTCTCCCGCTCGGTTCGCTCGTTGATTCAATCGACTGGTACGAGTATATCACTGCAAAAGATTCAGCCTTTGGAAAGTTGAGCACAATTATTTCTCACAGTTTCACACCGAGTATAATGTTCTAAAATAGTGTATTCCGTCCACTCTAGTGTACCGTATGAAATTAGGATATTACATTCCAAAGTAGTGGATGAGAAAATCGGTTCCCTCCAATTGCAATGCTACTCTCCTTCTCAGCCCTCCGGTGGGTCGATGAAAGTAGTAGGTACCTACAAACCCATGAAAAAACTCTGGTAGATGGATTGACAGTATTTTTTTCGCACTCCGGACATAAATATGAAACACATTAAATTTATCACTTTTTCGGCCTTTTTTTGAAAATTCGAGAAGTTTTATGGGTGAAGTAAAAAAGTAATGATATATACCGATTTGGCGTTGAATTTTCCATAAAAACAGCCCATTTCGGGAGCGTTTGAGGTGAAGTAGGTAAATTGAACCTAGAACGATTTTAGTGCAAGGAGTGAACAGTCAATAAACGGCTGCCAGTTTGGGTGGGTAGTATAATTTCCTCGCATAGAAATCCACGGACATTCATTATTTGTTGGAGTGAGGAATCATTGAATGTATTATGAAATTTGGTTCGCACTATCATGCTTATAGTTTTCCTAGTCGACAAAATTAGAAGTCGCTCCCGATTATCTTGACGATTTTTCACTTTCCATTAAAAAAAAGTCTTCAAAAAGGACCATGATTCCGAGTAATTATGCCCGAGACAAGGAATTGTTGGGCTTTGGAACAGAAAAAAGTTTTGATTTTTGAGGGCCCAAATCTTGTTGACCTGCTACCCTACCTACGATGGTGATCAGAAACTTGTACCTGCATCGTGAATTTTGAGGCTAGTCAAACTGTCATAGCGTGTCTGTTATACCTATGTTATTAGATGAATAGATTCACTAACGAGTGCAATGTTGGTGTAACAATATTCTGAATAGGTGATCATGAGGTGATAGTGTCCACCCGCCTTGGTGGAGATTTCTAGTTTTCTTTGTGCTGCATAGTAAATTATTATGTTTTGAACTCTTGAACATTTGTTTTGGTAGGTGGGATGGAGAGGTGTTTCTAGAGACATCATAAAATTCGTGACATATCGGTTCACTTTAGTCCGCAATCACTTCAGGGGACTGAGGATAGGGTCCTGTGATTATAAGGGAGTTGGGGTTACACCCTCCCTTTGTAGTGAAGAGATGTAGGAAGAACTCCTGAGTCACTTGGGTAGGAATACACTATTTTACCTTTTAGTTTAACCTCTTTTTCAATGATTTAAACCTTTTTCAATTGCATTTAAACTTTTTTTGCATTGATTCCCTTTGACCTTCGATTCCCAAGCAGGAAAATAAATTTTTGAACAGAATCAACACATGAAAACATTATTTCACACACAAAGAACAACAGAACACAAGAAAAACATAGCCAATGTGTAACACAGGAAAAACGCAGTCAATATGGAAAACCTACTGTACCTGCTTTACACTTCTGACTTACCAGAAACTGAAGGTAATACCCTTGCTACATTTGCGGATGATGCTGAAATAATAGCGACTGGGGAAACAAACAGTGAATCAATTACCAAGCTAAATTTCTGCATCTCCCGGATTTATGATTGGACAGTGAGATGGAGCGTTAGAATAAATGAGACTAAGTCAGTGCATGTTGATTTCACTAATAAAAGGATTAACTATGTGCCAGCCTTTCTCGATAACAAAGTGATACCGTATGCCAGTGAAGCGAAATATCTTGGAATGACTCTGGATGCCAAACTAAAGTGGAAGCTCCACGTCAAGAAGGAAAAAGCTGAGCTTTTCACTAAATTCAGAAAAATTTACTGGCAATGAGCGTATACTGTACAAGCAAATCCTAAAGCCTGTCTGGACTTACGGTGCACAATTGTGGAGGTGCACAGCCCAGAGCAACCGAGACATAATTCAGCGCTTCCAGAATAATGTACTGCGATGCTGCGTTGATGCATACAGATACTTTAGAAATGACAGACTTCACTACGAGCTGAAGATTGAATCTGCCAATGAGGTCATTCGCAGCCAAGCCGTGAATCACCTTTTGAGGCTCCAAGATCATGTAAATGAGGATGTCATCCAGCTTCTCAACACAGATGATCTGCTTAGAAGACTTAAGAGAACCAAGCCACACGATCTAATTCACTTAGTGTGACCATCATGAAGTGCAAATTTCAGGACAATAATAACTAGGTAGAGTATCTTAGTTTTCTTAACGTACACCAACTATGTATCAGAAAAATGTTGCTTATAAATTGTAACAAATCAAAAAAAAAGTGGATAACAGGAACACAGGAAAAACGCAGTCAATGTGGTCTTGCAAAAATGTGATGGTCTCAATGTAGTGGTTGGCCATTGACTGCAAGACCACGTGACTGAGTTTTTCTGTTGTTCCTTGTGTGTGAAATAAAGTTGTCATGTGTTGACTCTGTTCAAAAATTTATTTTCCTACTTGGGAACCGAAGTAGATTTAATTCAATGTAAAAAATGTTTAATTTAAAGTGAAAAGGTTTAAATAAAAGTAACTAAAGTTTAAATGAAAGTGAAAAAGGTTTAACTAAAAGGTAAATTATGTCCTATCCTGGAGGGGAGGAGACTGCGCTCCCTGGAGGAACAAAAGTCCATTCATTCAGTATGAGTTGATGAACGAATTTTCAAATAAATCTTCAACGCTATGATTAAGAAAATTGAAATATTAGGTATAAGATAGAGTAATCAGACTGGCGGGTGTGGCACATAGCGAGAAAATTATTCAATCAACCTCCGTCCCTCTATGCCCCGATTTCAATCTCGCCCGCTGGAAGAACAAAATTGACAAATCTCCCTTCCATGGGAAGACGGATTATTTAGTCCGGTGAGGTAGGGGCGAGTTGTCACTAGAGAAACACCTTTCCAGAGGCACCTCCAAAAGGTACCTAGTGGATTGTTCTAACTCGGCGAGAAAGGGACCCTTGCGGTTTACTGACATTGTTTAAATATGCCATAAGTTAGCTTTTCGATTATTTTCTACTTTAATACAAAATACTTTATGCTTTGCACCTCCGATTAAATAACAAAAAACTTGTTGAATAATATAAAATTAAATTGTCTTCGCACAAAATTTTTAGTTTTTTTGATTTTACGAATTGATATTAGTATTTTCAGTAACTCATGATCTAAAATTAAACGACAATGATATTCGAACTTATAGATGGGGTTATTATTATATCAAGAATAATATAAAGACAATGGACTGGTTAGGCAACAAATTAGACGGTATGGTATGAGAATATTTTTATACCAGGCAAAGGCGTATAAGAAAGGCAGTATAGAATTTCCTATTTCGTCTCATATTCGGAATCCTTTCGTTTTGATAGGAAACCCGATTCTTCCCCTTTTCAAGCTGTTAGCCGAGTTACCGGAGCAAAACCAGTAAATTACGGACATTTATTATTCACGTGTTGAATGACTGGTGTTCAATTTTATGGTTATTGTAGTGCAATTGTCGAGTTGGCATTCAAATTGAACGTGGTTTCAATTTTCTTTAAATAGTTGAGAGATCAATGAAGCGATTATTATATGGAGGATAATTATTGATAAACGGATTAGTCAAGAAATAGGTTAATCGAGAATTTAAGGAGTTATGGTGTGAATTCGAATTACTCAGGTTTGGTTACTCGTAGGATGAAAAATCGTAAATAGAAGATTGTTATGACTGATGTAAATTTTTAATTCCAGTAGCGGCCGGCAGCGGACGGGAAATAACGATTGAAAAGGTCGACAAACCGGTATTCAAGCCGGTAACATTGGCAAGATGTCTTGTAAACCCAAGACAAGAAGCTCATGAGATTCTTGAAGGAGAAGGGATGCTGCAGAGACGCGATGGTGCGGGAAGAGAACCCAATTGGACCTCACTCCTGAAGGCTCGACGCTGATTGGCTAAGAACTCCCTGGAGGAGTGACCGGCTCAGAGAGGTACCCCACTACACCTGCGAAGGCGTCTGTAGGACCTTGGTTGGGATCCTGCCTCTTGAGGAACAGTAGTACGGTCTGAAGCCTTGAGACCGGTTGTCATGTAGTGGAACGTCTTACGACCAACCCCTCCGCTTTAGTTGTTTAATTGTCAAATGGACTGTATTTTTGAAAAATCTTTTGCGACCCCGCCGTTCTATCGAGTTCAAGTCAGTTAATTTTTCATTTTCGCCCGAAAAATTATTAATTTATTTTTTTGGGGGAAAATTTGTTAAGGACAATGGAGACGTGCGTGCTTATTCCCCAAGAGTTTTCTCTGGTTTTGACGGCCGAGTCAGACCCCGCATCTCGGCTTTTGAAGAAGAAACTGCCAGAAATGATGGTGAACGTGTGGACGAACGCCCGCATCCCACAAGGCACCCTCATCTACCCCTTCCAAGGCACCATCAGACTTGACAAGCTGGAAGTCTACGGATACCTTGAAGACAATGACGTGAGTAGATACATCTGAGATTTTACTGTAGAGCCGGTATTTCACCTCGTACGTCCTTCTACTGACAATTATTGTGATGATCATAGGTACAGTAGGCAGTTCAATAACACAACAAAGTATAGGTTCACTGCAAAGTATGATGCGCATCTTGTTATCAAAAGTGTAACATCTTTATTCAACCTTACTGCTATGTAAGGAATTAGCACTCTAGCCGAAAGGCTGTGGAACTGTATTGTGTCTCTGTGTAGGCTACCCTAATCTAACTACTCAATCTAGACGCCCGCAACCTGTCATACACAATTCTTTCAGAAAACCAAGGTATCAGGGAGGGGGAAAGTTCTCTCGATCTCAATATTTCTTATTCCTCATTTGCAAGTAACGTGAACACTCATTTTTGTTTGTAACGCCGGAATTAAAAACAAAAACTCGGCGCTCCGTACCTCGCCAGGGGGCAAGCCCCCTGGACCCCCGGTTACCCCTATTTACATACTTCGGACGAAATTACTGAAACACAGAATGTGTTTTAGCTCACGCGTTTCACATAATTTCGCTACTTTCCTCCCACTAAATCAGAATCAGAATCACCAGGTTACACGATCCTTAGTTCCGTATCATCGGTATCCATGTTGTCGTCCCAGATTTTGTTAGCATTAATTTCGTTAGTCCATGGCTAAAACACATTCTGTGTTAAAATACTTCGCTACCTAGGTACCTAAAATAATATGCTTTCTCTAATCAATATATTGTTTGTAGACGTGTAACTCTTACCGCGAAAGTTGTTTACAGTTCTTTCAACTCAGATCTTAGTTTCTTCCATAACTACAGTGGTTTTGGCAGCATATAATTTTTGCATAAATGTGGGGCTTTCCAACGAATGGTGAACGATTTTTCTACTAACAAGAATGACGAAGATAAAGATCTGTAGCAACGACTTGGTTGTAAGTGGAAATCATTGCAAAATAGGCGGATTCGCTTCCTATTTCGTCCCAGATTTCGTTGGCTTTTTTAGCTAGTTAGTCCATGGCTAAAACACATTCTGTGTTAAAACTCAGCGATGGACAACAATTATTTCTAGTGCTTATCACCTTGTAGATTGGAGTCGTCAATATCCATTATTTCTAGACTTCTTACTCCTCCATAGCCGCCTACTCTACTTGATCCACCACATAATTCTCCAATTATATCAAATGATCTCACTCTACATCCCATACCATCCCATGTGACAAGACCACTTATCTGTGCTTCGTGCTACATGAAACTGAATTCTTATTGCTGAAATGAATAAATCGTCAACTCTATATATACCTACAAAATAAGGAATTATCATTTCAATAACTAAACGCTAGAAATCTTTATTAAATACAATACTTACAGACAAACTAACTCGACAATCTTTATCATTATGACGAGTGATGATTGGCAATAAAAAGTTTCTATTGAAATACATACCAGGAGTATGCTTCGAGATTTCAGTGTTTCATGGTTTGTTGATTTTGTTATTGTCTGAGTTGTCAAATTCACTGGATGCACATTTGCAGGAGTATGTTTTCAAGTAACAAGAACCACCCTTTTACTTAGTTTGATTCCAATGTATAAGCAAAGATATACGAGTATGTATAGTTAAACAGCCCCGAGGTTGGCTCAAGGGCACAACCCGTTGAATATAGGCGCCTAGTGGTTGGCAGGGTGAAAAAAAAAAAATAAATAAATAAATAAATAAAAAAATAAAAATAAAAAACAATCAAAACAATGCCGGGTAAAATCACCTCTTAGACGACCTCATCAAGATCAAGTGAATGAGTGATTTCAACATAATTAGCAAAACTTCATAACAGATCTAGAAATCAGCCCAGTTTTAATCAAAAGAGTCCCGCGATTTCTAAAATGTTAGCTCTACGAATAATGGGAACTGATGAGGATGTTGCAGTTCTGCGATTTATCTGATTTTGTTTAAATTTATTTCGAATACCTATTTGATAATAATTGTACATCCCGCGATGGGAACGATTTACTTTTATTTTTTAAAATTTGATGTAATGAGAGATTCGCAACTTATGTGTCGCGGCTACAATATCAACTTTTTACTATACGTAGGTTTTCAGTACCTGCCATACATTTTTACCAAATTAACTGTCCCAATTTTATTGACAGTCAATGGTAAACCTACAGAAATCGTTTTGACAGATCACGAATCAGTCAGAAAGGTTATTTTTACGAAATTTCGTTTTGAAAACTGCGATTTGACGATTTTTTCACACTTGTTTACCTACTGGTTTACCCGATGAAGAAAGGTGGCTAAATTGGCCAAAGATATCACGTAAAGTGGATGTTTAAAGTAATTCAATATTGGAACATCTAATCCACTTCCAAATATTTTTTTATGAATAAATAACGCAATGTATAGGCCCGTAATCAAATCGAAAATTCAACAAATAATCTTGTAATTCAATTATATTGGTCAAGTTATTTTTAATATAAACAGTACTGCAATTGAGTTTATGAGTACCTTATTGGCTTTAGAATCGCTTGGTTCAAGTCGTTCCATAAGTAATAAGAAGAATCTAAAATTGTATACCTACTTAAAAAATGTCTGCTATTAGGGAAATACTATCCCAATTACAGAAATCCGAAATCATAAAATAAAGAGACATAGTGATCAATTAATTTTAAAATTAGGTTGTGGCTTTGAATAGACTTTGGACCTTCAGCTGAAAGCGCTATTGTATTTCGAACGTTATGGATTTTGTAAAGTGATTCAAATTTTCGATCGTCTCTCGCAGTAAGAAGACATTATTTTACTTAGTAAGGATAATTTTACCAGGGAAAACTTTTCCCTTGAAAATGAGTTACCCGATCAAATAAACATTCAGTAGAACTAAAAGCGGTCTAATGCATTTTAATAATATTAAAAATTAGACTAATTAAAATTAATTAAAAATTTTTAATTTAATTAATTAAAATTGTAAGACTATTAAAAATTATTAATATTAAAAATTTAATAATTAGCATTAAACATTATATTATAATGTTATGAATTAATTTAATGTTCTAGTTTATTCATTAAATTCTGGATTTAATATAAATTTCTCTTTTTGATGTTTGCGAGATATTGTTGGTAATGGACAAAAGAAGTATGATTGAAAATACTAAATATACAATATTAATATAAATATCACTTGGTACTTAGTAAGTACAATGAAATTAGTCTCTTCCTGGTCAGAACTTTGCAACAGCATATTGCATGAAAATCAGAGCAGCTGATCCAGTGATAAACCATAAACAAATTTTAGCGTGGTATTACAAATTAGAGAAACCATCTACGCACACAAATTAGAGGGTTCACACGCACAAATCCTTAAAAGGTCACGAAATCGGACAATGATTTTGTCAGGGACCAGAAATTGGTTATACATTGACGGAGCAGGAACCCAAATTTGTGAAAATAGCTTGGAAACGTAAAATGAGGAAGAAAATTTGATTTAGGAAGCCATGTCGTTTTTATTACTGCATGAATACGGTCAAGCTTGCCAAAATTTCTTTACCAACGTTTCCGCTGTTTTACCTCGGTAAATAAATTACAACGACATAATTATTACTGGTATAATAATTATGGCCTTAATAATATGTGGATAGTATAAAGGTCGTAATTACTATGCCATATCAATTTGAGTGACGTACTTCCTTCACTTCGATGGGGTATTTTATTGCTTGGACAGTGTAAGGGTATAGGACCCCCTCATCATCATGACTTCAACTGATTGAGTCGAATGCTTTCCACCGAACCGATAAAAAAAATAGGATCCCTCACCGGGCTCGAACCCTCACCGTTAGAAGGATGAGCCCTCGGTAGCAGGTGGCGTCGGTAATTATATCAGAATTAGGAAGTCGAAGCATATGCTACGAGGAGGACAAGTGCACCGCTACACCTGTTGCGGGGGTTAGCGTTTTATACGTTACAAGTCGGTAACCGACTCGGGCAGACCCTCTTGGAAGACGTTGCGACTCGCCATGTGGAACCCCCAACGGATCCTTTCTGGTCCCAACAAACTAACCATAATAGGATTGTTTTTACCCGGAATTTTCAAGTACCAGTCGGAGAGTGGAGGAAATCGTGAATCGGGTAAGAACTCCTCAGTACAATACAAAGATGCGCAGGTTAAGTGGTCTCAGTCGGTCGCCGTTCGTTCATCGTTCCAGGTTAGTATTTCCATAAATTGCAGAGGCTCAAAATTAAAAAATTGTACATACATTTTAAATTTTCAAGGATTTTCAAAATTCATTAGTGCAGCAGTCTTGGGAATTGAAAAACTAAAAGATTGCCGTTGGAATCATCAAAATCTAACAATAATTCTCCCGAGGATGCTTTCTGTCCAGAGGAAACTGAGCCTCTATGAGGCAGCTGATAAGGAGAATGACGAGGAAGGGAGTTCCTGAGTTTGATCGATTTGTTTCTTATACTACCTTTGACACGGTACTGAAATTTCTGCTGAGCCTCTTTGAGACTGCTGATTGCGGCGAATAAGGAGGAAAGGAACATCCTCAATCAGCTGAAGTGAGCCCTGAGACTGACGAATTTCCTCTTCAATCCAAGTTTGAGAATGAGCCTTTCTGGGACTGATAGGGAATAATCACGCGATTGGATGCATAGCCAATATCTTTTCCTGTTTAACTAGCAATGTGACACTTCTGAGTTGGAATGAGGAGTCCTCTTAAACCGGTGTACTGCTCATCAATTGAGTGTTTTATCCCTTCCTAATTCAAGCCAAAGCCCAGACTTGCTTATCCTTGGTACTATATATTTTTGAGGTGTTGCAGGTATAATGACATAGCAACTAGATTATGGTTTCTCAATATAGAATTCTTCTAGAATTCTCAATATGGTTTCTTATTGCTATTAATTTGCATTTCAGGATAATTTCAACGATTTTCGTTGGTCTTTCTTTTTTTTGCCCTTTCCTTGTTCTGTGCAAATGTGAACAATTCTGTACCGATGAATTCAAAAATAAATCACCTGTGAGTGAAGGATGGTCGTTATTTGCTGGTACATTCAACTCTGGGATGGTTCGTGCTTTCTTTCTAGTTCATCTTCTTACTCACGTTACATGAACTATAATAGTGCATGTAATAGTTCAAACCTACAGCTTGACAAAACGAGGTTTTCATATGGGTCAGTATTATGAATTTTCAAACTCATATTTGAATTTAGAACCCTTGAAAACCTCATTACCAAAATTCCGATCCACTTAAAGCTTACAGCTCTGCAGCTTTACTGGTCAATAGTGACCGACGATGACCCCGAGTTGGAAACTTGTAGATCAGCCTGAGTAAACGATTAGGAGCTCAACTGGTGAAATGAATGGTGAGTTACACGGTCAGTGAAATATGAAAATGATCGTTGTCAGCTTCACGCACGTTGGGCATCAGAGTCGGCTACCATGTAAACGGCGTTGATTCAGGCGCTGTTCCGAAACGGTGGGCCTTACATTACCATGAGCTGCACAATTGGGTAATTGAGCGGAGAAAAGTGGAGGTGTACGATATGTCATAACATCACACTCGCAAAGTTCCTCAACTGTGAACTCTACCGCCTCCTCAGCCGGCTCACATACTCTGCCTGGCCCATAAGGTAAAAGGAAAAAATACATGACTATAGGCCCAAGAAGGGTTGTACAACTATTGTACTGTATTTTTTCAAACACTTCAGGAATCTTTATAGAATGTTCCAAAACAGATTTCAGTGGACAAAATTTCAAACAAGTCCTTTCAAACAATAGTGCATACGAGTTTGCAACACATTGGGATATTTTATGTTTGTTGAAGGGGGTTGAGTCGGTTGATATAGACTTGTTGGTGGTCGAAACGACTCTGGTTCCTTTTTGTGAATAAAAAGGGAAACGTTGGTTTTCTGTTGTATATTCTTTAGCTACAGCTTCGCTGGGACAACTTGCCAGCATCTTCAGGCTAAAGCAATTGAGAACAGCAGATCTTATCAGTTAATGAAGAAAGTACACTTTTGCTCGTTTCTTTATCCAATCTTTCAATATTATTCAGAAACGCTCGTTTTATTGAATCCAAACTTGTTTGTTGGTATAATTGTTAGTGAATCGGTCCTTTAGAATTGATTAGGAAGGAATGTAAGACGAGCATTACTTTTAAAGAATAAACTGCGGAAAAATCTTTTTCTCCCATAGTAACAAATGAAACCATTCATTGGTTTTTACTTTGCAATTTAAATTGACATTTTATGTCTTTACTTTGCCACATGAACGAAAACGTCACGAAAAAGCGTCACAAAATTGGTCACAAAATCGATCACAAAAAAGCTTTAAACTTTGTTTTTTTAATGATTTCCACTCACAACTAAGTCGTTGCTACGGAACTTTATCTTCGTAATTTCGTGACCGATTTTGTGACCAATTTTGTGACGCTTTTCGTTTATGTGCCAAAGTAAAGACATGAAATGTCTAAATTTCGGGTTAATTGGAATAGCTTCCTTTTCCTTGAAAATTCACTAAAATTATGATTGGCCCAAGAGAGTATGGTAGACAGATGGGTGAAGTTTAGTGATTCGCCGTCTCAACTTCAGTGCTATACATGACCGACTCGTGCTTAGTCCCTCGATAATTTTTTCTTCATCTTCTCCCCTCTTCAGAAATATCATATTGAACAATTATGCGGCGTCTGACCTGAGAAGTGAATGCGAAACTCGGCTGTGTCGGTCTCTGCGAACTTTTCTTTGGAATGCCGGTCGGCTCCGGTTTTCAAAACAGTCGCACAAGATTAATTTGTAACGTAATGCTCGCCCCATCTGATTAGATCCCCCTTCCCCTCCACATAATTTTATTTCTTCGGACATTGTGATATTTCACGCGGTATTTACCCGTGATGGAATTCCAACTGATATTCCACTCTCATCCATAAATGGTCTGTTAAAACCTTGCCGCTGGCACAATTAGAAGAAAAAACGCTGGATATTTCATTTTTTCTTCCTCCTCGTGTTTATAATTAATGTATCAGACAGTAGCACGGTTCAGGAACTCAATTAGTACTGAACAGCTATTTTCAAGGTTACTTACAAAAATACATTTCGAACAAAGTATAGGTAGGGGAAAGTCGGTAAGGTGACAAGGCCGGCAATACGACGAATTCGATTTTAAAATGATGGATGATCCTACATAAAACCTGAATTCTTATATCACTAAAGAGACAAACTCAAATCCTCCATTATACAGGGTGTTTCACGAAAAGGTTACACCCCCCTTCATTTCCGTAAAATACAACGTAAAAAATTCCGACCAACTCAATTCTTCATGATTTTTTGTGAGGATCTCAGGAAAAATACTTTTGCGCAAAAAACTTGCGCGCAATTGTGCGCAATTGACACTAACTTCCTTTTTTCAAATGGAACCCCCCTTTTTTATTACAGATTCGGATTCTACGTCAAATTTCATGAAAAATTCATACCCACATCGATTTGTTTTATTGCGCGCAACCTGGCTTTTTGAACGCTCTAAGTTGCACAACTCCACAATTGCGCAAAAATTAGGTTTTGGAGAACCCTTAGTGTGGCACATGTTTTTTCATCATTTTTTAACGCTGAATCACAAGGTGTCATCCGTTTTGAGAAAAACCCAGATTTAAGAGGAAAAATTAACATTTCTTTCACAAAAACATCAGTTTTGAGGTCGAAATCATGTTTATTTCTTATTTTCTCACCTCCTTTTGAACCACGGGCTTGGGGCCGTCTACGGTGGAGTTAAAAACAAAAACTGACAGCATGATCATGCTTGAACTGAATAAAATTACCTAAAAACTCATAACGATTTAAAAAGAGCGATTTTTTCACTGATAACAACCGAATTTTTGCCCGCTATTTTGAAAAATTCCAGTCAAATTGAAAAACGGATGAGACCCTGTGATTCAGCGTTAAAAAATGATGAAAAAACGTGTGCCACACTTCGGGTTCTCCAAAATCTAATTTTTGTGCAATTGTGGAGTTGCGCAACTCAGAGCGTTCAAAAGCCAGGTTGCGCGCAATAAAACAAATCGATGTGGGTATGAATTTCTCATGAAATTTGACGTAGAATCCGAATCTGCAACAAAAAAAGGGGGGTTCCATTTGAAAAAATGAAGTTAGTGTCAATTGCGCACGATTGCGCGCAACTTTTTTGCGCAAAAGTATTTTTCCTGAGATCCTCACAAAAAATCATGAAGAATTGCGTTTGTCAGAAATTTTTACGCTGTATTTTGCGAAAATGAAGGGGGGTGTAACCTTTTCGTGAAACACCCTGTATACCACCATTGTAAATCAGCAAAACCATGTATGTCCCATTTTCGCAACATTTACAAAAATGTGAACCCTAGTTACCTAATTACTTTAATTTCAATTTTCCTAGATTTTCTATTAGGATTTATTAGAGTTACGGGAGCAATCTGCGTAACGGAGGATCATTATTAATTTAACTTCGGAAAAATGAGGGTTTAACGACATTTTAGATCAGTTTGGTATTTTTGGGCATAAGTATACGGTTTTGCAGGTTTACTATCAAGATGTAGTCTGCCAAGGTAGAAAATTTAAATTGGTTCACCTCGTAGTAACTTCTCGAGGTTGTTTCGTGAGATATTTGTTAGTTGAATACGTTTTATCAACTTAAACAAGGAACATTCTTGAATAACCGCCCGAAATTCTTTTATTAGTATGTAATATGTTTTGGTAGATAGAAATTTTATAATTTTAGAATGAAAAAAGGCAATCTAGGCTGAAATTCGATGGAGGAAATCCATAGCTTACAAAATCTTACCCGACTTAACCCCAAATTACAATTCTAGTAAAGAATCAAGCTAACCAGGTTTTTGATCAAAAATACAATACATCTATAGGTGCTTTAGATTGGACACGCTTCAGTGATCAATCCCTATTTCAAAAACAAGGGTAATTTGAATACTTGTTCTTTCCTCTCTCGTGTTATTGTCCTATTTGTCTTTTGACATAGATATGTATTACCGCTGAGGGTCATGAAAAATTTTGTTACACGGGGAAAAAAGTAACGCGATACCAATAAACAGCAACGGGCAATTATATGCCGGCAAACAACTGTGGTTACTATTATCAACTCTTCGGTTGCGCTATAATGGCTTAAATCAAATTTACACGAAATAAAATATGACCCCCAGCCATATCCATGTCACGAGGTATCTAGTTGTAGAGTAGACGGTTTCGATTTGGGTTTTTTCTTTTCTGCAAGAAGATTTTGCAAAAATGTTCTCGTCTTTCTGGTAACTAACCAAGGATTTGATACTGGAGGGAAGCCCAGAACGGTCCTCAAAAAAGCCTAGACACGATGGCACGGTATACCCACCTAGAAAACCACTCGATAAACGCAGGGGGAAAACAATTTCATTTCGGTGAGTCTGTACGTGACGGGTCCACAAATCGATATATCGCGGTGTAAAAACCGTCACGATCGATTGTGACGGAAGCACGTGGTGTCGGTGAGCGGCACGTGATCGACCCGTCTATTGAAAGGTACAGGCGAAGCTGGGTTCTTCAGTGAGATGGAATTTTTGTCCACCGACCAGTAGAAAATCGTTGGAAAAGAGACCCTCAGGGCCTGAGGGCTGACTCGGCAAGTCTGGGTTCTCTGTACTCTTGAGTCCGATTTCCCATCGCTACATACTTGTTGAATACAGTTAGAGTGGAATCCCACGTCTGGGCGGACGTGCGGTCGAAAAGAGGACTTTTGGGGGACAGTCTCGCGAAAGAACGTTTCACCTTTTTCGACGTCCCATGTGTCAATGCAAACTCGATCGCTCCTGTTCAGATGATGGGGCGACTCTACCAGGAACGGGTTACAGATTGACACTTCTTCAACAGCTAAAAGGTTTTCACAAACTCATCCTTGCACGTCCTTCTTCAAGTCCAACAACGTATGTTACGACCCGATCTGGGAGAAGAACCCTATCAACTTTCTTCAGCTCTTAATATAGCATTTCCGAATTGAGTTAAACTTTTTCCATTTAGATTTAGTCCTTTTCCATTTAGGTTTAAACCTTTTCCATTTAGATTTAAACCTTTTCCATTTAGATTTAAACCTTTTCCATTTGGATTTAAACCTTTTCCATTTAGATTTAAACCTTTTCCATTTAGATATAAACCTTTTCCATTTAGATTTAAACCTTTTCCATTTAGATTTGAACCTTTTCCATTTAGATTTAAACTCCATCAAAACGTCAGTAGTTAGCTCCATCATAGTAAGTAAGTAAGTAATATTATTCTCATTTGCATAGCGCCATAAACATTCTGTTCCACTTCAGATGTGATGAAAGAAAAATACTGTACTTAATTTATAACTTCCGTTCATGAGAAATTCTTGTGTTCTTGAGTTCAAAAAACATATGTTCATTATTATATATATTACATTTCTGTGCATAAAAAAACACTTGCATGATTTAATTTTCAAGTTGTGGCATAAAAACGTCGGGTTAGAGGTAAAAGTACCGAAGAGGTAAATTCATATTGAGCGAAAATCAAATTAAACGGTATAACTTTTATAAACACACATAGATACTACCTACCTACCTCATACTACTTCACAATCAAGTTTATTAGGAAATGCTTGCATACGAGTCTGCAACACATTGGGACATTTTCATGTCAACCAATACACAACAAGGTAGTGAAGTAAGGTTGTTAGTTCATGTACCCAAGCATCAAAGTTTTTGTGACGATTTTTCAGTTTATGTGCCAAAGCAAAGACATGAAAATGTCAGAATTTCAAAAGTTAGTTTGGTAAATATGAAACTAAAATTTAGTAATAATTTAATTATTTTCTTAGGTTGGATACATAGTTGGATGATATTGATCACCAATAATAACAACAGTTAAATAATCATAATATTCTGCATTTGATTTTCCCTCGTGTTGAATTTGTGACTTGGGTACTTTTACCTCTAACTCCACGATAATTTCCTGAGTTTGAATCCAAATGGCCTCTTTACCTCTAACCCGATGTTATTATGCCACAACTTGAAAATTAAATCATGCAAGTGTTTTTTTATGCACAGAAATGTAATATATATAATAATGAACATAAGTTTTTTGAACACAAGAAGACAAGAATTTCTCATGAACGGAAGTTATAAATTAAGTACAGTATTTTTCTTTCATCACATCTGAAGTGGTACAGAATGTTTATGGCGCTATGCAAATGAGAATAATAATACTTACTTACTTACTTACTTACTATGATGGAGCTAACTACTGACGTTTTGATGGAGTTTAAATCCAAATGGAAAAGGTTTAAATCCAAATGGAAAAGGTTTAAATCTAAATGGAAAAGGTTTAAATCTAAATGGAAAAGGTTTAAATCTAAATGGAAAAGGTTTAAATCTAAATGGAAAAGGTTTATATCTAAATGGAAAAGGTTTAAATCTAAATGGAAAAGGTTTAAATCTAAATGGAAAAGGTTTATATCTAAATGGAAAAGGTTTAAATCCAAATGGAAAAGGTTTAAATCCAAATGGAAAAGGTTTAAATCTAAATGGAAAAGGTTTAAATCTAAATGGAAAAGGTTTAAATCTAAATGGAAAAGGTTTAAATCTAGATGGAAAATGTTTATATCTAAATGGAAAAGGTTTAAATCTAAATGGAAAAGGTTTAAATCCAAATGGAAAAGGTTTAAATCTAAATGGAAAAGGTTTAAATCTAAATGGAAAAGGTCTAAATCCAAATGAAAAAGGTTTAAATCTAAATGGAAAAGGACTAAACCTAAATGGAAAAAGTTTAACTCAATTCGGAAATGCTATATATCTGGGAAGCCAAAACCACAGCTCAAAAGTTTCCGCAAACTAACCTTACACCTACAAGGCCCAAGATTTCCCCTAAAAACCAATATTGTTGCTGTGAGGGTAGCAGTAACAGCTACCTTCGACACACTTATATTTCTGCTCGTCACAGCAACAACCTTCGACACGTAGGTCCTTCAATAATTAAAAAAAATGCTTTTGGATTTTGGAATTTTTCTTTTTTTTCTTTTTTAATTTTTGGTTCGTTTGTACATAACACAATAGTCCAATCCAGCACCATTGTTCAATAAATCAATGAATGAAAATTTGATGATTTTTGGAAACTTTTTCCCTAATTGCTTCGACTGCTTCGATTAGATAGGGATTTGAACATTTACGACGGGTAACCGTTATCTTTCTATCGTTGTCTTTCAGTAGGCCGAGTGGATTTCACATAAAATTCAGATGGACGCTGATGACAAAACGACGCAGCTTTCTAGTATAAGTTTTTCGGGGTTTCCACGGGAAAGGCATTTTGATAGCTTGAGACTCCTCAAGAACAAATCGAGGTTTTATCTAAGAACCGCATTTCTTCCTTGGAGTCCCCACAACCACGACGAACGTGGAAGTAAAAACGCTGCGGTAATTTATGTGGGGCCTACCGTCCGACTCGGACTGACGACATTAAAGCGGGGAAAGATGCCCCATCGAGAATAAAACCATAAATTACATCCCCAACTCCGCACCCCGTTTCAAAGGACCGGGGTTTTATGGAAGAAATCCTAATATTTTCGTTGTTTCACAAAAAGAAGGTTATGGGGCCCGGCGCTTGTACGGAATTTCGAGATGGAAAAAAAATTAGAAGTTCCAAGAAAGATAAAAATGATGCCGGTTGATGGTTGATGAAGGTGCAAGGCGTATGCCGGTGTTCGCGAACAGGTCTTGAGCGAAGTGGGCCAAACTTGGCTCATTCAAAAAACAACCGGAACGGCTACGGTTTTCAGACTTGCTCATGATTGTGGATCAGTCGGTCTGACTACGTCAAGCCTCTCGTCATCGCTTCCCGTTCAAGTTCCCACACCTCGTAAATCATATCAAATTTTTAATCGATCTTGCAGCAGCTTGAGCCACGCCATACTTGTATTCAGGCTTTTCATGTTCGTCTAAACCGGAATAACTGCTTCTTTCTTGGAATCGTTGAAACTAAGTGAACTGGCAGTTGAGGTGGTATTTTGGGCAAAAGAAAGTTTCATGTAAGCAACCAAGTAGTGACTCTAACGTAGAATTTGGAGAAACCAATAAATATTTCGAAAAACACTGTATAACTTCTTGCTGTATAAGGCTTGTTCAGACTGACATCAACAAGGATGCTTCAAGCGCTGAAGAACACCCTCGATCGATTTGTTTTGGAATAAGTCATACGTATGAATTTGACGGAGTTTCGAATTTTTCGCATGTTGCACCCCAAGATAGTAATAACCACCTGACCCACTGCAATTGACATTCTGCAAAGGCGAGGTGTCATAAAAGCCTACCTTGAATCTTTACTCGTGGTAGAAAATAGTAAGTAGAGTATAGTGTATCTATACTCGTGCAATCTAATAGTGACGAGCACGTTACGCTGAACAGATGATCTGGGTATTCTCTTCAAACAATTTAGGTCATGAGTGACAATGAAGGACCCCTTTGCCTTACAGACCTTGATTTTGGCCTAGTCGTCAGAATGCCGATGATCTTTCTGCTTCAGATAAGACCTCAAACGGTAACTCCTTCTAGATGTTCGTAACTATACGGTTAGCGATTCTTTCCCTGTTCATCCGGATTTACCCAATCTAGTTAGGACGTCACACAGTAAGACTTGGGCGCTCTTGATTGCACAGTAATCCGTTTTAGACCATTCTGAATCCGAATCCGCGAAAAAAACCATCTGTGTGTGTGACAAAATCGTGTGTCGTCTGCCCAGCCCTTAGTTCTCAACCGATTTTTGTGGTTCTTTTTTTCGCTCAACGCAGAAAACTATCTAGTTGTGCACTACGTAGCTGGAATTTCGAATTTTGCTTTTCGAGGGGGGGAAGGGGGTTAATGCTCAAAAAAGTGCGTTTTTGGGCATAATCATGTGTACTCTGTCCAGACCTCAATTTCCCACCGATTTTCGTGGTTTTTTTTTTTATTCGCCGCGGAAACCTATCTAGTTGTGCACAACGTCGCCGGAATTTCGAATTTTGAATTTTAAGGGGGCGAAAGGGGAGGCTTAGTGCTCAAAAAACGTGCGTTTGCGGGCATTATCTTGTAAAATGTGCCCAGGCCTCAATTTCCAACCGTTTTGAGTGTTTCTTTTTTTGTTCGACTCAGAAATCACCCAAATTGCACACTATTTCACCTGAGTACCAAAGTTAGCGAGGGGAGGGGGCGAGATAATATTCACAAAATATCCGTTTTTTCAATATTTCGGTTCCTTTATAGCTTACTAATTGCATCCAAGCTTTGAAATTGAGGAAAAATTCTCATTATACCTCCGGATTTTATGAATTATTCCCTGTCTCACCATGGAACTAATAGTGGTGCCACCATGGTGCCAGAACACCAAAAACCACATATTTCATGGTTTATATATATATATATACATATATATATTTGTTTTTCACCTTGAATACGGAAATGAACTTCGACGGACTGCCTAATAAAACAAATAGATGAATGTTCAACGTTACGAAGTATTAACACTTTGGTGCAAGACTGGCACCATTGGAGGGGGGGGGGGGGGACTCGAATTCGCATGTTGGCTGTCGTAGATCATGGTTTTTAAAATGCTCTTCAAATTCGAAGCTCCCACGCCGCTAGAAATGTTGTGGTGGATAAGGGTGAAGAGGAGGGGGGTCACTATTTCTTGCCTAAAATACAATAATACATCCTATCCATTTCTTGCCTAATACATCGAGTGAACCGTTTTTTCGCTTTCCAACTGTTATTAATTAACCTACTGCTTATCCAATGGGACGTGCCCTGGAATGCATGCATTACTCACCAATATGTTTTTTTTTGCAACTAGTTACTAGTTACCAACCACTTAGTTGTTTACAAGGTAATTTCTTGTCGAACAACTCGCTAAAGAGTTGCCCCTAAGGATCCATCAAGTGGCAGGCGGAAGTACATTTCAACTATAAACTTTCTAAGCAGTCCAAGGAAGGGAGACTATTGAAGCTCTTTCAATCTCCTCTTTGATTGCCCACTTCAAGAATCTAGAACTATGATAATGTTGGCTAAAGGGAACGCCTCAAAATAATGACACGTTTCTACCATCCGGGGCTACTGTAGGCATCTCGCTCGAAGCCCGCTATCTACTCTTCTGCCCTGTAAGACCACGGACGGCTATCTGATCAGACAGACCTCGCCTCGCCTTTTATACAATCTCCCTTTTATATCTTTAATATTATAACAGACGTTCCTCCCAAGTTCACTTTGAAAAGGCCCAAGGCTGCCGAGCCCGGTATCCAACAATTCATTTTAGGATCCTGCTACCGATTTCACATTTCAACTTTTGAAATTACATATGTAGGTCCGTCATTACTTTAGTTCGGAGCGCTGGACGGTAGCAAACAGCGAAACGCTCGAGCATCATCTCACTTTTGAAGGGCATAACCAACCGAAAGAGCTGTAATCTTCACACGGCGGGAAAAGGCGACGAAATCGATAAGTGCAACTCAACTAACTCCTTCAAAACGTGCTATTGAGGCAAGTTCCGCAGATGGTACAGTACCAATGATACCACCCATTCAAAAGATGAGCATTTTTGATGTTACTGTTGAGCTTTCTTCATTGAAACTTCAAACATGAGCTTAGCGATAAAATAATGGAGGGCATACTTCAAACAGATAATTTTAAGTGCAGATATGGTTGGTATTTGAGTGACCAGCTTGATTTCATCCCGTTATTTACCGCTAGGTTTTGAAAGAAGAAAGTCGGACAAACCTTCCTCAAATTCAGGTGTACACGGCTAAAATCCTGACGTCATTTCCTGAACTAGAACCAAAATGTTTTTGACGTATTGAAAACTTCAGACACCGCTCTGTGCCAATAACATTTTTGCAGAATTCTTCAAAAACTTCTTCTTCTATCCTTGAGGGATTTGAATATTTCTCGAAGCAGGAACTACAGGGCTATTTGCGACTCAGAATTCATAGCTTCTTAATACCTAATACCTATGCTATATGAATTAATAAAAAATTAAAGAATAGTTTGCGTTAAGAATTGAAATCGATTTCAAGAATCCTATTGATCTAACTATCAGATGAACAAAGAAACTACCAACTGTGGCCGTGAAAATATCATGGCAGCCCTAATCAGCCGGGACGTCCCACATCCAAGATGGCGAGGGAAAGCCATCCACTGATGTGATTTTCAGAACCGAGCCACTGGCCTCCCTTCCTTGTTAAAATAATGTCTCTGAGAATTAACGCTTGATGAACTGCGCTAATTTGACGAGATGAGTTCCTATCGGAAATATAATTAGTTAGAACGACATTAGGAATACCTAACGATGTTGTTATATAAAATTTATTTATGTCGGGTGTATGAGATGATGATAAATAGGCCGTTGAACATCTAATGATTAGCTTCGAAATTAATGTTGCTATGCACCCAATTCATAAATCGAGGTATTCCAATGACCAAGGCGTTTGAAGAGAAATATCACTGTTCCCAACTACGAATTCACACTTCGTAAAAATGGCAACGATTTAGAAGAAATTCAGCACAACTTGAAATGGTACTTGTTTCCCCAAAGTTGTTATCAAAACTTATGATTTTCTATCAAAATGAACCGTCCGCCTTTGTTTTGAGGAGAAACAATTCCGTATAGTCTTGCTTGGGACTTGTATGGAGCCAAAATTGTCCATAAAGCTCTCAAATGTTGAACTTGGAGTTTGACTTCTTGGACATAATACTGGAATATCAACCTTAGTTATACGGAAAAAGCGAAAATGAAAGAATTTTGACATCACTTTGAATATTTCATCTTACCATAGTGGATGCAAATGCAGACAAGAAAAAGTGAAGTAGATACTTTTGCAATATAGTTGGAATTCTTGACCGTTTTTTTGAAATAATATCGATGTGGAGGTTCTTGAGAATCGGTCGGGGAATGATAGAGTTATTTACGCCAACGTTTCGTTCAATTTATTGAACATCTTCAGGGCTACCTAATACAACAAACAATCTCCGAATAAGTTAGGTAACGAATTAAGTTAGGTAACTGAAGGTAGGTACATTACCATGGCAAATAACAAGTAGTAGGTATGTGTAAAAGCTTACCAGAAAGTTGGAGTAATGGAGTCACATCATGGAATGATCAGGGTCTTATTGACTGAGTGAATGCACACTTGTGTGACATTTGGACACTGTGACATTTTTTAACTTGTTGAAGATAAGATGGTAAAAGATTTTCATCAGCTATGTAATGACAAATGAAACAAGAAAACTTGGGCTGTCAACAAGGTTGACACATGGATTGAAACTTGTGAGATTGCACATGCTGGCATGGATGCTTGATGTGACAACATCCATTCTTGTAAGCCCACATGGAAGTAAGGCCTCCATGGTGCACATGGGTCCCAAGATTTCAAAATATGTCCAATGTCCACACACCACACAGGTTAGAAAAACATAGATTATGCATACCTACCTACTATAAAAACTTAAACTGCTAGGAACTTGATATTGAACTAAATAGATGGTAACTATCTATGTACCTATGAGTATAATTATTATAAGCCCATAGGTAGTAAAATAAAATGACAAAAAAGCAAAATAAATTTAACAGCTTTGGTAGGTAGGTACAGAATTGTGGTAGGTAGGTACAGAATAATAAATTTAACAGCTTTGGTAGGTAGGTACAGAATTGTGGTAGGTAGGTACTTAGGTAGGTAGGTGTACGTGTGGTAGGTAGGTAGATTAAGTTAATTTATGATTCTGAACATGGTAAACTATTTTGAACTGATGACGAACTAAAACTAAATTGATAGGTACCTACCTATTAGATTGTACCTATCAGGTACCTACCTGAAGATGTTCAATAAATTGAACGAAACGTTGGCGTAAATAACTCTATCATTCCCCGACCGATTCTCAAGAACCTCCACATCGATAGTAGATACTTTTGATCTGCACTTATTCATCAGATGATGAGAAATTGATGAGATAACTTTGAATACGCTATGGACTTGACCGATGGCCATTGTGTTCCGGATCTGATCTGAAGAAGAAGAAGGAACTGGAAGAGACAAGAGGATGAGAAGGAGGCCTGATAGCGTGACGGCACGGGCCCCCGTGTCCAACGTCGTTACACCAACCGACCACAAGCTCATCTCGAAAAAGGGGGGTTTTCTTGGTGTACAGTCTTCACCTTTAAAGAGAAAGCCTTCATGAGCTGCTCGGGACGATATTACAAAACCCCGCGACGCGCAACAATATCGATCAAAAACCAACTTGATGGCGCACGCTTCGCTCGAGAAAAGGGCTTCCACCAACCATCCTCTGCGAAGAATAGTCCGGTAGCTCCACCTATTGTCCTCCCTTCTGTTCGTGTACATCATCAGTCATTATAAAACCTTGTGGGTCACAATATAAATAACCCGAGCTCGTCTCGCGTGTGACAAACACCTCCTCATTAGATCACCGTTTTCCTCTCTACCTTACGACGTTCGTTTCAGAAGAACTGCTTTCCTGAGCAGCACAAGGACAACATTATCGACACCAACAAACAACAAAGTTTATACAAAGTTTAGACAAGGTCCCAACTAAGACTTGACCCCTTGATCAGTAGCTCGTAAAGTTGAAATTCATTGAATAACAAACGGAAATCTTTTATGGAAGTCGAAGGAATATGCCGTACCTGTAAACTAGAAATTTATTATGAAATTGGTTTAAAAAAACGCTGCAAATTATTACACGAAGGATTATTATTTTTCTATATAGATCACTCGTCTGCAAAGAACCCGGCTCTGCCATTGCTACCACCCACATGAAGAAAAACATTGATTGCATTTCGGTCAGCTAAAATTTGAACGGAGATTGGGCATCTTTTGCGAAAGAAATTTTTTTCTTCTTTTTTCTTGGTCGATTCCAAAGGTTCATTATTGAAATATAAAACTAGTTGGAAAAATGATAAAATTGGTTGAAAAAAACTATGTATATTACTGGAAAAAGCTATATTATTTAAATTTTAGGAGAACTAACGTTCTTAAAAGAAAGGGGAGCAAGAAAATCTAGGTTAAAAGTGGTCAGGCCGAGCTGAGAGCTTCGTTTTTACTGCCACCTTCTCAGTTGAGCTGTTCTCTATCTTTATGACTGGCTTTCGTATCGTATCAAACGAAGAATTTTGATGTTTCCGCTCTCTGTCGGGCGAAACCTCTTCTACCCTACATTCGCTGTTAAAGCCCACCCTCCTTGGACGTTCTGAAGGCAATTAAACCTCCGATTTCAGATAGGCATATTTCAGAGTGTCAAAGCTCATTTCCTTTCTGGTGGGAGGAGACGGCGTCTGGACCGAAGAGACGCGGGCAGCGTGTGAACCTGTTGGACCTGGGAATTGGGATAAACGGAAGTCTTGGAACCGGCTCGCCGAAAGCCGTTTGGGCAGAGTATGGCCTCAGCTTACAACTTGTAGCCCTAGTGCCAGCCAAGCGGGATGCACACTGCAGAATCCTCTCGCTCTCTCTCTTCTGCACTAGATCTCACACTCTTGATATACCTTTACATCTACCGCCTTGTATAAAACACTCACCAGTGCCTTTTCCTCCTCCAACTTCAAGATAAGATGGCATGCATTCCAGTTCTACTTATCTCTAAATAAAAACCAGTGAACCTTAGCTTACTTACACAAACTATCGTTGGGAAAGGTTGGTGGTTGGTTGGTTCTTTTTTTTTCACCCACAGCAACACCAACAGCAGACATCCCAAGATGGGACGGACTGCTTAGTTTTCTATTTTCACTTACAGGAAAACTATTATTGTCTATCACTTGGTGGACACTTCTATGATGGTGTCTAGGAGTGCGAGGTTGGTTCCAAAGTATCATATTGGTTCCAACTCCAGAACACAAAAGGTGGTGATATCTCGTCTTTGTGATGTTTTCTTCCAATGAATATGATGTGATAGGGATCTTGCATGTTTTTTTTCTTTTTCCAGAAGAGGAAAGCTTTCCAAAAGATGGCGTACGAGGGGTTTCTAACGTGTAGATATTACCCAAAGGGTAATAAGATACCCATATATATATATATGGGTATACATAAGTACCCATCCGCATGGAATGTCAGTATATGAGCATAGACAGCAGAGACCACCAAAATGATGATGAGCGGGTATTGCGAAAAAAAGGAAAAGGCGCGAAATGCTGATGTATTTTTTAATGACGGGAGTCGCTCATTTCCTCTTCTCATTATAAAGTGTGACGTCCTAAAAAATTTTCTGATCCATTAACCAGCAAACCAAACTACAAAGTGTTGATCATCGGTCCTTGCTCATCGTTCGTCATTCGAGCATCAGAACCTTCATACTCCCACGTGCTAGTGAAAGTATCTTTGGTTGTTGTTTCTGTCATTACCGTTGTAAATGCCACCCTAATTTCTTGAACCAACGGGAAAACGCCTTAGGTACGATATTTGCCATTTTCTAAAGAAAGTGCCGCCAAAAATAAATTAATTGGAGGAAGGCGTTGACTTCGAGACCGAAAAATTCTTTCAAGAGCATTCACCTTTTCCTGCGCAGTTTTGTCGGATGGGACTCACTTTAGCTTGGTTCGTGTACAGCTGTTAACTTGAAGGAGCTAATTAGATCGAGCAGAACTATTTTCTCAGGATAATATGAATTATTTCTAACCAGCTTGTGGGCGTAAACAAACGCTATCGGAATCCGCGGTCCCGAGCCTTTGGTTGGTCATTGTTTACCATAAAGATGAAACGCCCTTTTAGGGATTGAACAAAGCAGCACAAATCAAACTAAAAGCAATATTAAATTCAATAACTTCTGAATCTAAACAGCACATGCATCGTTTTACACTATTCTGAATTGTGTTGCTGACCAGTTATGAATGTAATGTGAATTGTGCGATTACGTTTATACCTGCCCACGCCCTAAATATGCGCGCTGTGGCGATAAAATTCATGTTTGACTGTCGAAAAAGTTCAAATTCGGATCAAAATCTAGAAAATTGGTCGAAGTTAGACAATGATTTTTCATACATAACGAAGAACTACAATCAGAGAGTCCGAAGGACCTCTAAGTCGTAGGTCCAAAATAGTTCAGAGACTCTCTATACAGCGAAATAGGAAGAGAATTTTTACTTTGAGATCGTACACTAACATTCCTTACCTCAACAAACTCCCAAGGAAGGTTCGAAGCATGTGCTGGGAAATTCGGAATATTTCAATGTTATCGGTCTAACAATTGTCTAAATGGTGTAATTCCTCAAAATATTTCACCATTAATACGTTCAATCCAGTGATAACTACGTTTTTCCCCTCTTCAAAATGTAACTCTTGAGTCCCCATTCACTGCGTCTGCCTTGAATGGCGTTGGTTGATCCTCCCAGTCCCTTCCACTTATCTGAACCAATAGAATTTAAGTTCCCCTTTCACATTGAACAGCAAGATCCTAGGGTTTAATGCTCTTTTTTATTTAGTAGTATAGTTGCAAGACAGAAAAAAAGTCTGCCAAGTGGGTGTGGCACATAGCTTCCTCGTATCCATAACCCGATTATATAGATGATCCGATGCATAGTAGTTAATCTCTAAACACCAATCTCTAAGTACCTTCCACTACCCTCACAGGGGACCATCCACACGCTAATCTGAACAATCCTAGAAAATTTCATCAAATTCGGATGAAAAATGTAAGTGTTATGGCTGTTACAAGGATTTCACGTACGCGCATGCGCAAAGGCTTCTGTAAATTTTAAGGCCTTGATTTTCATTGGGGACCATCTACAACCTAATCCGCGTAATCCCTGAACATGTCATCGAAATCGGGTAGAAAATGTGGAAGTTATAGCTGTTACAATGAATTCACGTTTGCGCATGCGCAGCGGCTACTATCAATCCGGGGGTGATGATCTTCATTGGGGACCATCTACAACCTAATCCGCATAATCCCTGAAAATTTCATCGAAATCGGGTAGAAAATGTGGAAGTTATGGCCGTTACAAGGAATTCACGTTTGCGCATGCGCAGTCGCTTCTATCAGTTCGAGGATGATGATTTTTATAGGGGACCATCTACACACTAAACTGTAACATCCCTGAAAATTTCATTGAAATCGGACAATAACTTCATATAGTTATGCGCGTTACAAGGAATTCATGACAGACACACAGACAGACAGACACGGAACCAAAATTGTTCAGAAAGGTCTAAAACGCAAAACGCGAGTGAAAATTTTGATTTTGAAGAACTTTTTTTTTTCGTCCTTGAAGAGTGAAAACAAAGCTTCCGCTACCTTGGTAGACTCGGAAGCAAAATTTCTGAGCGATTTTCCTTTATAAACAGCTAACGAAGTGTTAGTGACTACCTCTGCTGAGCTTTCTATGAATTACATTTAGTTTGTGTATTAATGATAATGATCTAACAGGCGATTCAACTTTCTAACTACCTCTTATTTTCATGGAAATAAGGATAACCTTTATTGGTATGAGTTTCCAGGCGCGAATGAATCAGATCCTTTCCTCAAGTGCTGAAGAAGCAAAATATTTTATTTCTTTGCCAAGATGCCTCCTTTCTTATTTTGACAAAACTGGATCCGAAAAAACCGAATAAGTACCGTGGCATTGGTCGAATTCCATCTTCTATAGGAAAGTTATCCCGGTTGGAGGTGGGAATGAGCGATTTATCCCCAACTGACCAATTAGAGGAAATTCCTTCTCCAAAGATGTTTTATTTAGAACAGGAGCGTTCGGGTGGAACGACCTGTCAACTGGTAAAGTTTTACTTGGTAGGAAACCCGTTTCTCGAAGGCGTTTTTCGAGTCAAAGGCAAAACAAGTTGGGTCTCCTCCCCCAGCCGTGTTTTGCCGCTCTCATGTCACCGACTTGAGAAGAATTTGTTGACAGAATCCTCCTTTCCGCGCCCTGTGACACCTTCAAAGTTGCAAACAGTTCAGGGTCTCTGATGCCCGCCAGGCGCGCTCATTACCAGCTTGTTATTATGTTGGACCACAGGTAATTCCGATCTCATTACGTGTATTGGGCGACTCCTTCCCCGCAATTAGCCAATACCTCTATGCCCTCCGGCGTTTTCAACTATTAATTTCGTCCAATTAAAATTCCTGCTTTATTTTTCTTCCTCCCAACGTTGGTTTATTTATAATAAAAATTTCTCGAGTCGAAATCTGCATATCACGGTAATTACTGTTCGAGTATAGACACTACTTGTTTACTGTAAACCAGAGAAGCTGCTGATATCTCGACATCAATCTCGTAAACTACCGATAAATGGGCTTGAATCGACTTTAGAGTACAAAGAACTCATGGCCTGAGTCGGAATTTCGTTATTTCATTATTTTTGTAGACAAGTGGGGTAACCCACCGTGGCACGACTCACAATACTACTCTCATTTTTGGTTTATTATTCTCAATACCTAATGAACCTATTTTATCGCTCGAGAAAAACGGACGATTTCGTGTTTGTTACGTTTATCAGTAAAACTATCGATCATGTCTAGGTATTACTTTCCTCAATAAGGGAGATATTAGATGAAGGTTAATTCTTGAAATGAAGGTGTTTTAATTTGTTAAATACCATTTAACATGTGTTAATTTTTTGGTTTATTATTTTCAATAATGAACCTTTGGAATCGACCAACAAAAAAAAAAATTTTAACACCCCCTCAAAATTTGATGGTTTACGTTTCAAGGTATGTAGAATCCAAAAATCGAATAAAAATTTGGCCGTCCGTCCGCCGTCCGCCGTACGCCGTCCGCCGTACGCGGCACTTTTGCCCCTTAGCATTGACCAATTTTGATGAAATTTGGTATGTAGGCTCCATTTGGGGCCTAGTTGTGCCCCGAAGATTTTGGTTGATGTAGGTCACTTCCAAGGGTTCCAAAATGAATTTTGAAATTTTGAAAACGCCCTAACTCAAAAATTTTGATATAAAGGTATTGTTTTTCCTTCAATTTAAGGTTCTGTAGAATTTTTAGAATTTTTTGAGACCACGCGGAGCTCTGTAGGTCAAACCGTTCGCTCACTACGAGAATTTAAAGTTTGGACGTACGATAAATCAGAAACACGAGTGTGAATCGCAAAAGTGGCCTAATCGCCTTTCAAGTGTTAGCCGACCGAAATGCGATCAATGTTTTTCTTCATGTTTGATGGTTGGTGGCTTTGCAGACGAGTGATCTATATAAAAATAATAAACCATTGTGTAATAATTTGCAGCGTTTTTTTTTAACATAAATCTTATTTGGTTCATACCGAATAGAAAACTGTCGGAATAACAAAAAAAATCTTTGCATAGTGTGAGATCGAACCGGGTCTCCCAGACTTGCGTTACATATCCCAGACATATCCAAGGTAAATCTAATACAATAACGCAAACATGATAATGAACCTGAAATTGGGAAGGTGCTTGAAATAATTGGAAAGGTCAGTCAAAAATTTGCGTTGCAAGGTCTAGTTACCAGCTCAGGTGGTCAGAGATCTGTCATCTTACCGTATCCAGTGGTTATTGTTGTTCGTCCACCATTTCCTTTATACACGGTAGATCGGCAAAACTGACTCAGAAGGCGTACTTTCACCTCATGCGCAGGTGATCTCCAGCTGCCCTTCCAGCCTCACGAGTTAGGCCCTCCACCTGTCGAACAGGTGTCCAAAATGTAATTTGGATCACCGACAACTCCGTTCATTATAAGCAAGCTAAATTCGGATCTTCTCCTCTTCTGAGGGTGACTCGTTGCGGAATGGTCTTATAAAATTTGGATTTTAAAGCAGCTGCCAAACCTGATTTGAATTCAACAAGTCGGGCAAAGATTGGAGGGATCGACGTCCTTTTAAAGTTGTTCAGAATATGGTTGAAGCAAATTAGAAATAAACGTAGAGAAATAAACTTGAGCATTGAGATGTAATTTGAGAGACATCTTCTCGAAAGAATAAAGAAAATGGGAAAAAAGTAACGGTTCAAACAATTTTCAGTTCTTGATCAATACAAGATCGATGAAATTCATTGTGAAAACCTGATGATAGTGAACTACTGTTTGATACTAAAAAAATACCTACTCAAGGAGGCATTTAACTAAAAAACATAGCATAAATAACGTTCCTAAAGAACCGATACCAAACGAAGCCTACTCACTCTTTTCCCTTAAACCTTCACATAAGTTCGAGATCCAAGGGTCTGAAAGAAGCGCAGTTTGGAGTATTGTACGAACCTGTTGTTATTCAATACACCTGAGAAGTTTATGCAACGGTATTAATGAGTAGCTGCTCATTGTTTGGGCGGATCGTGAGAAGCAAGATTCTCAAAGGCCACTGTCAAGGCCGCAATATTTTCTCAGGTGAAAGTATTTTGGATCTGATTACATCTTCTAATTATTATGGATGATTTGTTGGATTCCATTTGAAGCGTTATCGGCTGCAATAAAGCACTTCACGTTCCTTATGATGTTTATGTCAAGTGAATGGACTGAGATAGTGGAGGGAATATACTAGGAAGAAAAACACCAGCACCATTGATCACTTCTCAGCTACTGCTAAACATGACATAAAACTTCTTCTAAACATCTTCACCCGCTAAATCAATGTGGTTTCACCTCTATTGTCATTGAAAGCATGCGAAGTTCATTACAAGTGATTCATTGGAGCCAGGATGAGTCTGAATAACCTGGTGAGCAACCCTCCACTACGTTCTTAGGCCCTCACGATTCTAGCCAGTCCAGAAATCATACATCATAGCTTCACCGTCCCTATTACTTCAACCGCGTCGGCAATCCCAGTATTATTTCATAGCGGAAACCGGAGCGGGCTCTTAATGGTAACAAGAATTTATTAAGAAATGCGGGCGACAAGTGGAAGCTAAAGGCGAGAAGGTCTACCTTTACCTACCTTTAGATGGGGTTCGCGCTTGATTACGCAACGAACCTTAAGCAGGAAAACAAGTGCAGAATTCATTAAAACCAGATCTCCATTTCGCACGGGATTTATGAAATTAGCTCAAGTTGAGATTAACTTTTGCACCGCTGCATACTCGATGCAGCGAGTCGTCAGTGGGCCAATTATAATAGATTGACACTTCAGTTTATTGGACCAGCAGGTATGAAATCTAGGTCCCCGACGTCGGACGATTCAATGGGTACCCCTCGAATGCAGGGGTCTACATAATCCGGCAGATCTGGAGAGAGCATTCTCATCACAGTGCATAGCTAATAACGGCAGATCAAAACGTTATCATGTTCAATATTGTTTCATAGATCCCTAATATTAATTTGCACGAATGACAAAGAAGTAATGTATGCAGCAGCTGGGCTTCAAATACATCAGTTGGAATAAGTTTCAATTTTTTTAAAAGCGCTTAATGAAAAAGAAAACTATAATATAAAATATAACATGAAGGGCATTAAAAAAATTGTAATCTTTTCTGTGTAACCATATACCCCCTCATAAATTAAACGCTACAACCACCGATGAGCTCAGCTCGTTCTAATGATTGGAGTTCTTAACAATACCTACATTTGAGCTATGATATAAAACTAAACAAGGTGCCCATGTTAAGGAACACAAAATTTCGGGAGTAGATTCTTTAAATAATTCCCATCAAAAATGCCAATGCCCGAAAGCATTCACCCAAACGGTTTACACACACACACATATACACAATCACAGGCATTATCAATATCACAGTCGAGATATAAAATCACAGACATTTTAAGATTACAGGTTGATTACAACTAGAATACTAAACATGAAATAGTAACGATTTTAGCAATCGAGAGTACTAGGTTCCTCGAAAAACTAAGAAAAACTCGAAAAAACGCTGCAAATTAATACACAGAGGTTTATTATTTTTCTATGTAGATCACTCGTCTACAAAGAACTCGGCTTTGCCATTGTCACCACCTGCCAACCATAGATACTACCTTCCTACCACGTACCTACAGCGACCTCATTTTGGTCAGCTAAAATTTGATCGGATGTTAGGCCCATTTTGCGATTCACACTCGTATTTCTGATTTATCATACGTCCGAACTTTAAGTTCTCGTAGGGAGCGAACGGTTTGTCGGACAGAGCTTCGCGGGGTCTCTAAAAATTCAATACTATCTCAAATTAATGGAAAAACAATACCTTTAATCAACATTTTTTGAGTTAGGGCACTCATGAAAATTTCAACCCTTAATTTTCACCCCTTAGAAGAGACTGACATCAACCAAAAGCTGCGTGGAACAAAAAAATGGAGCCCACATACCAAATGTCAACCAAATCGGTCCATGGTTGTCAAGAAAAGCGCCGCGGATGTCGGACGGACGGCCAAATTTTTATTAGATTTTTGGATTCTACGTACCTACCTTGAAACGTAAACCAGCAAATTTGAGGGGGGTTAAACATTTATTTCTTGGTCGATTCCAAAGGTTCATTATTGAAAATACTAAATCAAAAGAAAGGAATAATAACAATATTTTGAATAAACAGCAGTTGAAACATTACCTACTGCATAAATATTTTCCATCGTCAATACATACCGTAAAATGAGGTGAGATGCGGCCACCGGGGTGAGATGAGTCCAACTCAGCTTTTTCACATCATAACGCTACTTAGCGGCCAATGTAGTAATTAGAGGATTCCGCCTATTTTTCCCAGATGGGAAGATTGTGCCAGTAGCGCACGGTGCCGAAGAAACCTTCTTGAACGGTTTTGTTTACGTTTTGTGGTGATTTCCGTTTTTCATACTTTTGTTGACCTCTCGGAAAAGTGGCAAAACCTTCGGAGGAAATCCAATTTCGAGTTGTCGTGTATGCTTGGTAAGTTGATGTTTGTGTTCTTATATCATCTGAGTAAGTGCAGGAGAAAGATCGTCTTTGTGGGACGACTCGTTCCCACGTAATTGAAATAAAACAAAAAGTTGGCAATTGCAAATCAAGGGGAAAATAGGGTATGCGCCTGGGTAGGAATAACTGTTTAATGTTATTTTTAATCTAAGGTAGACCTCATTCTGAGAATTTTGGTACCAACCGCGACCTTCTAGCCTTTGTAAATCTTTTCCTATGAATTTTTAAAGTTTCGACCGTTTATGACGTCACAGTTGGCTGGGGGGTCCCGCCCAGGCGAGAGGGGCGCGTGACGTCATGAACGGTCGAAACTTTGAAAAATCATAATAACAGATCTACTCACGCTAGAAGGTCGCGGTTGGTGCCGAAATTCTCAGGATGTAGTCTATTTTCGATTAAAAATCTTTAAAAAATCAAGGCGCACCCCCCATTCCTCCGCCTCGCAAAGTGGGAGACAACAAGTTCGCCGTCTCCTTGAAAAAATGAGTTTTTTCTTCATTATTTTCAATTTTTTGTTGGAGAAGAGTCGAAGTTTAATGAAGTTTTATTGTAAAGTCGATGTTTCTGTCAAAATGATGATTTTAAAGTGAAAATAATAATTTTAATACAGTGTTATTGAAAAGTTGATGTTTTATATTTGTTAACACCTATTAACTAAACGAAAATTTTTTTTTTGCAAATCTAATGTGCTCTAGTTCATAGGAGATGGTGTTAGAAGGATCCACAAGCTGTTATAATGCGTAGATAGGCGAAAAAAGTCGGTGGCCCTTTCTCACCACGATGGCGGTGTGAGATGGTACCACAAAAAAAATTTTTGCTCCCACCCCCCTTGGGTGGATGAAAATTTTTTTTCGACGGAAATGGAAAGGTGAGATGTGTAGCTATGTGATTAAAAAAAATTAGCCCTGTGCGATTGGTTTTGAGGTAGTTATTATGAAAAAACCTCAAAAGTGGCCTCAACTCACCCCGTTTTACGGTAATAAAAGATTTCATAGTAAAACTCGGCACTTCGCCCCCCCTGGACCCCCCCCCCCCCCCCAGATGCTATCTAAAGCCTACGGCGTAAATTATAAAAACATGGAATATGTTATAGCCAAATTTAGTGCAGAACCTTTAGTTGTAGGTAGGTATAATACAAAAGTTATATTATCCCTAGCAACATATCTAAAATGCATTAGGAAAAACCTTCGCGCCTCGAAAACCGGAGTGTCGAAAAGGCGCGAGACCGTCGCGCGTCCCCCTTCCGCGTAACGTTTTTCGGGTAGTTACCCAAAGGCAATAACATGTTCCATGTTGAAAGTCACTTATGTGGTAAAGTTCATGTTTGACAAGCTCACATTACAACGCCTTCTTGAAATGTTTAAAAGGTGACAATGGATTACTGAGCCTTGCTTGAGGGGGCATAGGCATCTTGATCTAGATTAGGATCTAGGAGTCTCAACTAATCTTGGATAAGGAGATCTAGATAACGGTTTCATTCCCATATCCAGGGCATCTGAAATTTCATATCTGAGATTAATGAAACTTGGATCAGCTTACAACCTCAGAAGGGAGTGAGGAACAGCCCGCCTATGTGAAGCAGGTATCCAAGAAATATGACGAACTACGACCCTACAGACTGGTGAAGGGGATAGCGAGCAACTGCAGCGGTCCAACATGAGAGACGTGCGGAAAAACCATAGGACAGTCGAGGAAGGGAAAGAGAAGGGGTCGCGCGCCCTCTGTCAATACCGGAGTGACCAATCGGTTCGAGTCCTTTTGTTGCGGAGCTCCACCACTTCTGGGAGGCGTGCGGAGATGTTGTACGGTCCAGCAGAACAAGGCTTTCAAAAGGGGATCACAGGATTCGCCCTCCTTTGCTCGTTCCGGAGGGTTCGAACAATGTGCGAACGGTGCTGGAGCACCCTCGTAGCAAGATGGAGGACTTCTTGACGTGATGATATGGCGCTCATCTACCGCTTCTTGTACGTCCAAACAGGCAGGCGATCCATATCTCTGGGATGCGAGTAGCAGCCGGCTCTGATATCGATTTCAGGGAGTCTCAGTTGGTCGCCGTTTGTTCCTCGTTCCGGGTTAGCATTTCCAAAAATTGCAGGGGCTCAAAATTTGAAAGTTGTATCGCAATTTGAAATGTTCAAGGATTTTCGAAATTCATTAATTCATCAGTCTAGGGAATTGAAAACTAAAAGATTGCCGCTGGAATCATCAAAATCGAACAATAATTACCAGAGAAATATGGGAAAACCCAAACTGAATAAATGGTTTTTAGGACGTCCCACAGTAAGACTTGGGCGTCCTTATGCGATCGATCTGGGGTGAAGTTGGACAACACTCAACAGAAAAAAAAATAACCACACAGTAATCCGTTTTAGACCATTCTGAATCCAAATCCGCGAGAAAAAACCATAGGTGTATGTCTGTGTGTGTGTGTGTGTGTGTAACAAAATCTTGTGTACTCTGCACAGGCCTTAGTTCTCAACCGATTTTCCTGGTTCTTTTTTTGTTCGTCGCGGAAAACTATCTAGTTGTGTACCACGTCGCCGGAATTTCGAATTTTGCCTTTTAAGGGGGGGAAAGGGGGGGTTAATGCTCGAAAAACGTGCGTTTTTGGGCATAATCCTGTGTACTCTGCCCAGGCCTTAGTTCTCAAACGATTTTCGTGGTTCTTTTTTCGTTTGATGCAAAATACTATCTAGTTGTGCACTACGGCGCCGGAATTTTGGATTTTGCTTTTTAAAAGGGGGAAAGGGGGGGTTAATGCTTAAAAAACGTGCGTTTGCGTGCATAATCTTGTAAACTCTGCCCAGGCCTCAATTTCCAACCGATTTGCGTGTTACTTTTTTTGTTTGACTCAAATAACTTCCGAGTTGTACATGATTTTACAAGAGTACCACAATTCGCAAGGGGAGGGGGTGAGTGGGGGGATAAACTTCACAAAATATCCAATTTTTCAATATTTTGGTTCCTTTACTGCTTACTAATTGTACCCAAGCTTTGAAATTGAGGAAAAATTCTCATTATACCTCCTAATTTTCATGAATTATTCTCTGTACCACCATGGTGCCAGGATATGGTGCCATGATGCCATAAACCGCTTATTTCGTGTTTTTTTTTTTGTGTTTCACCTTGAATACGGATGTGAATGCCTACCAAAACTAACAGATGAAAGTTCAATGTTACGATGTATTTCCGCTTTGGTGCCAGACTGGCACCATTGTTGGCGTTGGGGAGGTGGTGGTAGGGGGGGGGGTGAACTCGAATTCGCATGTTGGGTATCGTAGATCATGGATTTTAAAATGCTCTTCAGATTCGAGGCTCCCATGCTGCTAGAAATGTTAAGGTGGATAATGGTGGGGGGGGGGGGGTCAGTATTTCTTCTCTAGAGTAATAAATAAATTACATCGAGTGAAACAGTTTCATCACTTAACAACTGGTTAAACTGATCTAATGCTTATCCAATGGGACGTCCCCTGGAATGCATGCATTACTAAACAATATGTTTTTTCTCATATTTCTCTAGCAATTATTGTTCTATTTTGATTATTCCAGCTGCAATCTTTTAGTTTTTCAATTCCCTAGACTGATGCACTAATGAATTTCAAAAATCCTCGAACATTTCAAATTTAGGTACAACTGTTACATTTTGAGCCCCCGCAATTTAGGGAAATACTGACCCGAAACGAGGAATGAACGCCGACCGACTGAGATCAATCCAACTGACAGCGACGAACTGCCATTCGGTATCACCTTCAGGTACCCACTCTTGACAAATTGCAGAATATGCCACATTCTAAGCAGAGCAACTAAAGATGATCTGAATGAATATCAGCCTCAGTCTGAGGCTAGCCTGCACAACAGAAAATTTGATTGAATTCCTTTCAATAAACTGGATCTCTTTAAACTAAATGGTGTCTTGTCATAGTTATTGGAAAACGTAGATTCAGACTCTTCCATGATAGGAAGTGGATGCGATTTCTTGAGCAGCGTGGAGGTTGGTGACATCGAGACTTGTGGAAATGACATATTAGGTATGCGTTCATCTTGAAAACAACTCGTGTTAATTGGCATGATTAAGAGGACGGTTTCCGTTTGATTTTATCGGAGAAAAAATTTTCACATTAGCACATCTACGCCCTAATCTAATCGTCACTTATGAACGCGGAACTTGTTCATTAGGTTCAGTTTCGAAGAAACCATCTGTCTCATAATAAGCATCACACCATCACAGGATTATTGGAATCTATATTTGTTAGAAATTAATCCTGTCCAATGCCCATTCAAAACTAAATAATCCATAACGTTTCGACAACTGCTGGAGTCCTTGTCCACCTTACAATGTTCAATAAAGTGTTTTTTCTCTCTCAAAAATTTAGGTTTGTAAATAATATGTACATATACTGCATGTTCAACTAAGAAACAAGAAAAATTACTGATGAATGTGAGTTCCTGCTTCTAAGCGACGCTTGATTTGATGAAAAAGTGTGATCCGCTAGACGACCTACGACTCGAAATAAAGAAAGAGTTCAGTTGGAGTTGTTCAGTTATTTTTACAAGCCTATACTTAGTACTAGTTGGACTCGCCAGGTGACAACCTAATGCCTTTAATAATGTTCATCCATATTAACTCGCCTGATTTGCGAGGCTCAGACTCGACCATTGTATCTCACATGCTTACCAACAGCTGACAACCTTATGTGGAGGACTGGACACCCCAGTCGAATAAGTCTTTCGGATAGGAATTCGCGACAACCGTCAAGGAAAGGTCTCTGAACTCAAAATATCTTATTTGTATAAATCATAATTCAGTTTCAACTACAAGGATTTTGGCATATTTTTCAGTCGAGTATTATGCTAAATGAATTACGAAAGTACGCGAAAAACGCTGCAAATTATTACACAATGGTTTATTATTTTTTGTTTTTCTATATAGATCATTCGTCTGCAAAGCCACCAACCATCCAACATGAAGAAAAACATCGATCGCATTTCGGTCAGCTTTAATTTGTTTTGCGATTCGCACTCGTGTTTCTGATTTATCGTACGTCCAAACTTTAAATTCTCGTAGTGAGCGAACGGTTTGTTCTACAGGGCTCCGGGTGGTCTCAAAAAATTCTAAAAATTCTATAGAATCTTAAATTGAAGGAAAAACAATACCTTTATATCAAAATGTTTTGAGTTAGGGCGTTTTCAAAATTTCAAAATTGATTTTGGAACCCTTAGAAGTGACCTACATCAACCAAAATCTTCGGGGCACAACTAGACCCCAAATGGAGCCTACATACCAAATTTCATCAAAATCGGTCAATGCTAAGTGGCAAAAGTGCCGCGTACGGCGGACGGACGGCCAAATTTTTATTCGATTTTTGGATTCTACGTACCTTGAAACGTAAACCATCAAATTTTGAGGGGGTGGTAAAATTTTTTTTTCCTGGTCGATTCCAAAGGTTCATTATTGAAAATAATAAACCAAAATCAAAAGTGGGAATGCATTTTAGAACATTGAACGAGTTGAATGAAATAATTTTGGTTTATTATTTTTAATAATGAACCTTTCGAATTGGGCAAGGAAAAAAAACTGTAACCCCCTCAAAATGAGATAGGTAGTTAACGTTTCAAGGTGTGTTGAATCCGAAACTCAATCGACAATTTTCTTTGCTGATGAACCATGAACCGATTTTGATGAAATTTGGTATATCGGCCACATTAGGGGTCTAGTTGGGCCCGAAGCTTTTGGTTACTGTCAGTCACTTTTAAGGGGTAAAAAGTATTGGCTGAAATATTCAAAACGTCCAAGAAATCTTTCATTATACAGGTTTTTTTCATAATTCTATTTTTCCACGATTTTGTATGACGTAAATGACAACATCTACAGCTCTGTGGGACCAACCGTTTGCCTGATGAGGATAATTAATTACCTAATTAATTATTAGATGTTTATGAAATTTTTCATCGATTCAAGATAGTGTTCAGTTCCTATAAACGAATTATATCACCCAGATGATCAAAAATAGTTGAATGCACGTTTATTGTGAAATTTATCAGAACCCGTGGGTGCCTACCAGGCCAGGTCTCCATCTGCTAAATGCCCAAACCCCCTCAACCCCTCCCCTGCCCACGTGCCAGTGGTCCTTAGAAGGTAATTAACAGATCTCTTGTTAATGGGACTCTGTTTTGGACGAATGATGAGTCAGAAACACGAGTGTGAATCGCATATAATCGTTCGCTTACGGGAGTGAGCCCAATTATTTCAAATGCGACCTTTTTCGTTTCTTTGAATAGTATATCATGCCAATCACTTTCAAAAAAAAAAACTTCCAGATAACGATGTTTTGCTAGAAGCAATTTTTTAAACAAAATAAACATGATTGTGAACCTTGCGCGATAATACACGCGTTGGTACTGTTAATGGAATTCTTTAATCATTTGCAGGGTTTTTAGTGAAATAACAAGTTGAGTCGTTTTATGATTGGATTTATTGTGTCTGATCAGCGTTTTCTGTAGGAACCGGCTCTCAAAGAGTTCCGGGTGCTGAAGTTTCAGAAGCTCTTTGCATAAGCGACTGAGGGTTATGATGGAACAACGCTCAAGTTCCTAGTTGTGATGATTCGAGCAAGATAATGAATTCTATGATGGAACATTTCAGAACAATGCGCTTCAAGATCTCGTGCATCATGTTGAATATGTTTTCAACGTCACACGTCACTCTGCTTTTCAAAATATTTTGCATAAGCTTGCATTGTACTCGGAGCTGTAAGTCCTTTAGAAATCGAGGCTTCTGCCATGATTCCTGTAATTTTCAACCAAGTCTGATTCACGGTAATGAGTTGATTCATGCAATTTTCTCGTTTCTGCATGTTCCGTAACATCTCTCTCTTGAAGTTTATTGACATTTTTTATGTCTTTACTTTGGCAAAGTAAAGATTGAAAAAAATTGCAAAAGATTAAAAAGATTCCAATGGTCCATTATTGAAAACTGGATGTAGGTCACTTCTAAGGGTTGAAAATTTGGAAACGCCCTAAATCAAAACATATTGATATAAAGGTGTTGTTTTTCCATAAATTTAAGATAGTACCTATTGAATTTCTAGAATTTTTAGAGAGATTTTTAGAGAGACCACGCGGAGCCCTGTAGGACAAACCGTTCGCAACCACAAACGATAAATGACAAAGTTACGATAAATCAGAAACACTAGTGTGAATCGCAAAAGAGGCCTAATCTCCATTCAAATTTTAGCTGACCGAAATGCGATTGCTGTTCGTTTCTTCATGTTGGTTGGTGGTAAAAATGGCAAAGCCGTGTTCTTTGCAGTCGAGTGATCTATATAGAAAAATAATGAAATTTGTGTAATAATTTGCTTCGTTTTTCAATTGTTCTTGAAAGTATTTACTCCAGGTAGGTTCAGTGAAGGATTATTTCAAAATCCTCCGATCTTTCATACACTTTCTTTTGTTGGTACGAAACTAGTACCTAATGTCTCTCCAACGTACTGTTGCCACCAGGTAACTCGTTCGATAGACCCACGTAACCAGCTAATAGCTACACGGACGCTTGCAAACAGTCCATAAATCTGCCCCGTTTGCGCGCTCACGGAAATATTTTGGCTTGGAAACACCTTCAAGTGCCGCAGCGCCTCAGAGATGCTCTCGACCCGCATCCATCAACCGTGCTCGACTCTTTTATCAAAGTCCGATCCCTCAAACTATCTTGTTAAGAATCCACAGATGGATTTTTCTTCTCTTTTTGACTCAACCGCGAACTGGCTGGCTTCTTCTTGGCCGGTGGCTACGAAATATTGAGCTTGTATCCCCCCCGGCTACGCTCCAGTAAAGGGTCATGAGTGAGATCAATCGCCAACGGAATTTTGAAATGTTATACATGGATTTGTCTTCTCTTCGTTACTGTAATAGGTTGGCCCCAATAAACTCCTTTTCTTGTCATAGCTTTGAAGGATTGACAATCGATTCCTAGAATGCAAAATTTCAATAATACCAAAATTTCATATTTCTGAATTTCGGCATCATTGATGTCTACTAGCCAGAGCTATATACTACCGAAACATTTTCGGTGTTACCACCAAGAATCACCAAAAACACTCATCTTCCATAAATAATTCACTCAACACCAAAGTGGTTCAGGTAGCTCTGAAACATCGAGATTTTTGAATTTGAAGAACCCACATCCTTTCCTACGCACATTTATGACTACTTTGACAAATACCTATATTCTTCTAATGCTCTTCAAAATGACATATCATAACCAATTGAAATGATTCTGGAAGGGACCTGCGGTTGTTGGTCCTAGCGGCTTTTCCAGTTACAAAATTACAATACCGTCGGTTTCCGGAAATGTCGTGCGGGTAATAGGCGCATGCGCTCGAGCATTTTTTTCGCAATTACCGCCTCTAGGAAGACCAGAATTTCTCATGGAAACGAAAAGAGACAACGTTGCAAGTTGGCACTGGGGAAAATACCTATTTTCCCCACGACCAACCATCCACTTGAATGCTCAATTGGATCAATAACAATCAATAACAATATCAATTCAAAACTCAGTCATACTCAATCAATAACAATATCAATTCCTGGTTTTGCAGAGGTGGTCATTTCTAGTGGGTTTGAGCAGTGGTGTGGTACGCTCAGGTATGTGTGTGCCTGCAGTCATGTGCACTCGTATTTCTGGTAACAATCATCAATTTTGAACCAAACATCGAGTATCAATTTTATGTGTTATATCTCCGTAAAAAAATTACAGGGGAGCTGAGTTCTAATGTTCAATCACTTTCAAACCACTTTTCCGAAACTAAACAGTGTACCTGTGTGGTTAAAATATCTATATCGAGATCAATTCATTTTGTTTCATCCCAAAATACCATTACATAATTAGCTTGCTATTACGATATTTTCAGGAAAATAATTTTTCTGAAAATGAATTCCACCGTAAAAGGGAGGGCATTCTTTTCATCGAAGAAGTTAAAAAACGCTGCAAATCATTGCTCAAAGGTTTATTATTTTCTGTATAAATCACCCTTCTGTATAGATCACTGGTTCTCCATCAATAGCACCTACCACCATCTGTATTCTCCCTTGACCTTCCATCTCAAATTTCAGCTTCCTGCGTTAAATAGGATTGAAAATGGCTTCGGAGCTCACTCAGCTGATCAGTGATCTGAAGAGTGAAGAAGATCTCCTCGAATGCTGGAGACTCCTGGAAGAGCACTTCCATTCAATAGGATTGAAAATGGCTTTGGAGCTCACTCAGCTGATCAGTTATCTGAGGAGTGAAGAAGATCTCCTCGAATGCTGGAGACGCCTGGAAGAGCACTTCCATTCAATAGGATTAAAAATGGCTTCGGAGCTCACTCAGCTGATCAGTGATCTGAAGAGTGAAGAAGCCTTTGAGCAATGATTTGCAGCGTTTTTTACCCACCAACATTTTTTTTACCTACCAACTTTTTTTTACCTACCAGCTAGGTACTACCTACCACACCATACTGGCTTCACACCTTCACAATCAAGTTTATTACAAAGTACTAAACGCTTCACACTCGATTGGAAAAATAGAAAGCTTCATATGGAAATTTGATTACTGGTTACGCAGAAGGCAAAACTGTATACAAATCGAAGAAATGAACAGCGATCGCATTTTAGTCCGATAAAATTTGAATGGAGATTAGACCTCTTTTGCGATTCACACTCATGATTCTGTTTTATCGAAGGAAAACCTTCAAGTACTCGTAGGGACCGAACGGTTTGTCCTACAGAGCTCCGGGTGGTCTCAAAAATTTTTAAAAATTCAATACTATTTAAAATTGGTGAAAAAACAATACCTGTATTTCGAGTTTTCCAGCTAGGGCACTCTTGAAAATTTCAACCCTTAATTTTCACCCCTTAGAAGTGACCTACATCAACCAAAAGCTTCGCGGCACAACTAGACCCCAAATGGAGCCCATATACCAAATTTGAACCAAATCGATCCAGTGTTGCTAAGAAAAGTGCCGCGTACGGCGGACGGACGGAAATTTTTTTATTCGATTTTCGTATTCTACGTACCTTGAAACGTAAAACATCAAATTTTGAGGGGGGGTTAAAATTTTTTTTTCTTGCTCGATTCCAAAGGCTTATTATTGAAAATAATAAACCAAAAACTTGAACCTGAAAGCTTGGGTGCATCACGGAAATGACCTGTCAGATGGTGTTCTTCCATAAGAAAACCCTTATACTGATGAAAAATTGATATTGCTTTCTCCTCCGAGGCCTAAAATTAGTTAAATGTCCTAAGACAGGAGTCCAGTTTTGAGTAATCTGGCATCAAAGTTATTTCTCGTTTGAAATCTGGTAATTATTCATTCATGGGTTTTGGGAGTAGAAGAGAAGCTTACGTCACAATCAGATTATTTGCTCAAGCGTGCAAAGAGAAACTGATTCAAGTGAGTAGTGAGCAGATAGAAATAAACACAAGACCGTTGTATAAACAATGGGATAGTCAACATCCCTTGTCCAAAACGTGAGTATTGTTTAAAATGACTTGGATGGTCAGTGACATTTCCTGTTCCACCGAGAAAGACATTTCCTTGAGAGCGATCCGCTATATGATTAAATACTCATACGTACTGTTCAGTCGAAAGCTCAATTTGCGTTTTCTAAAATGGCCGACAATACAAGCCACAGCAATCATAACGTTTTCTCTTTGGGAAGCCGGAAAACGGAGGTAGGGGGTGTTGTATCGGAGAACAATGAATAGAAATCCCTCCATCATGCTTCGGAATTACATACAAAAGCTGGTTTTACAGGGCTTGTGGGAATTTTTCCGATAGAAATGGCCCCCTACGAACTTGTCACGTGTTTCCCATGAGACATTCTTGTTTCATATTTTTTCGAAAAGGTCAGCGGACGATTTGAGGCGATTGTCCAGCCAAGTAATGGGTGTAGGTAGGATGGCACAAAGCTTGAAACCCCTAATGGCTTCCCGCCTCTTCTGACCGTATTGTTCTGATGGGAACGCTCTCATGGCGTGCGCATCTCGTAATAACACACGAATATCACACTTGTTATTAAGACTATTTAATTATTTAATGAGCGTGAGAAGACCGAATCGTATCAAGAGGCATAAAACTGATGAAGAACAAAGGAGTTTGAAAAACTGTGAGGTTCAAGGTCCCCTGATGCGTGATTTATCCACGGCAAAATTCATATATTTTTCCTCTGAACATACTGGAAACTTGGAAGTTGCAATTTTCTCTGTAGAACTAATATGGAACAAAGGAGTCAGATTTAACTGCGAGGTTCAAGACCAACTTCCGTGATACAATTTACGAATATTTCCTCTTAATTGTACTAGAGATTTGGAAGTTTTCTTTTAGGTAGGTACTGTGAAAAAGCAATATTTTCAGCTAATTATAATTATTATAATTATAGCTTATTATGATTTATTGTTAGCAAGGCTTTGGAAAAGCTGCAAAGTTCCAGTGTTTGTGTAGTTCAGTTAAACCTAACTTGATTATCATTCGCAGCTTCTTAGGAAGAAAAGAAGACCCCTTTTCAAGAGCTAAGAATATTTATCAAATAACACCAATAATACACCAAATGATAGCGTTAATCAAACATTAACAGAAATTTCCTATCAGAAACATTGGATTCGTTTTAGAAGTGGCTGTTTATCATCTACCTGATCATACTTGAAGTTAACGGACAAGTGTCGGATGAATTCAAAATACGACTGCCAAAGTCGGGTGGGCAGTAAAGCTATATAACGAATGATATGGACTTATCTAGAATCTGTAGCAGTTCAGCTCTTGAACGTGGCCTTTCTGATTGATTATAATATATTCTCTGGACTGACTGACTGAACTAAGTTTTGATCCGAAACCGGTCACCAATAAAGATCATTTTCATTTAGCAGAGAAGTCTCAAATTAATGTTTCTCTTACAGACTTCTACTGAAAAGGGAATAACTAGCACGTTTCCTGAAAAATGTATCATAATCGAATAATGATTTTCCCATTTTGCTTAAAAAACTTTAAAACGCAAATAATTTGATTTTGGAGGACCGAAAAGGTCTTTTATTATGTTTGTTAGGGAGAAAACCGAAGTTACCTTACTGGTTGACACCAACTAGTGCCTTTAGAATTCTAATAAATGATGAGTATGATTAATCATAAATCATACCATTTACTCCGCTGGACAGCTCAGTTTTGTAACACATTCTGAAGATAGAAATATGATTCTGTACCTATAGTGCAAGGTATAACTGAATAGATCTAAAGTAATTTTAGCTGGGTTCTATTTTGAAAAGCTGCAATTTAAAAGAGTAAAAACTACGTTCGTGTCAGCTCTCTATCATCAGACCAGAGACACATCGTCAGGGGAACATGTGCAAATTTCAGAGACCCGAAGCCCTCCCTATTAGTAAGCCACCTTTTCCCACGGGCAGGGATTCCTCAAGTTCCTGCTGGGACCGTCTTTTTCGATCTTCCCTCTTCTTTTTCTACCTTTCAAAAACTTTTCTTTCATTTCGTTTTTTTTTTTCTCAAGTTCCAAGCAGCCACCGGTCTTTGGCAGGAGAGGCTGTCGTCAGGAAGGTCGAAGACTCCGAAACAACCACCTGGAAATCACGGGGAATTTCGGTGATATCTTTTTGTGCAGACCTCCGTCTCTCTGTCGCTTTTCTTTCTGGATAGCAGATACAAAGGTGTGCTCACGACATTCTATCTCACGCGATTCACGGGCTCCCGCTCAATAGCTCAAAATGTTGATCAGTAAATACCTACTTATTTCTATAACTTCCAGTGGCTACATTAGCTTTGAGAAAAAAGTACCCGACCAACTAGAGGAAATAACTAATACTTACGAGTTCGTCGTTACCTTTAGGTAACATTTTTGACCCAAGCATGAGTTTTTAGTTGAGCTCTCCTCAATGACATCCAGCAAACCACTTGAAGTGAATTTGCATTGTGTCTTCAAAATCACATTTTTGCGCAACTTTTTTTGAGCTTATGTTAATGAACATAGTTATGTCCCACATAGTTCAAATATCACATCTCCGTTTTTTCTGAAGCTCATATTGATGAAAAAAAATGCGTGACTCACTATTCGTATTACGAAATCAGCAGATGATGGAGATATTTTCTCACCACCCGTGTAGCTACTTCAGTACTTTCTGCTTATTGCTTGCTGAGCAGGAGGAATCGAATTGGATACCTCAAAGTGGGCGGTAGGAGATCATTTCGTTTCAACTGCTGTAACAGAATTGAACATAGATCGTCATAATGAGGACTCCACATCCTTACAGGGTCAAACAGCTCAGGAAGTACTTGTATTCTTTTGTTCTGAAGATCGCTCCACCTTGCCAACCCATTGTGTCATCAGATGATTTCTCCTTTATAGGATGTATTTATATTCGTATTGTCTAGCCCGGGCCCCAGCTTAGCTCTGAAGCAATCTCGACACCTCATTTGGAACCAGGGTGTTAAAAAAGCGTTTGGGCGTATCTCCACGGTATCTTGGAGACCAACGGAGCGTGAGGATCACTTGACCGCCTTTGGAATTGATATGTGAATTGAATGGAGGAAGATAAGATGGAAACAAAAAGAGGATCCCTCTCGAATGTCGGCACCAGTGGGAAATACAGCCAAAATCGCTTAGAAAACTTGGGATGGCCCATGCGCATTTGGAATAATCGATTGTTCAACTACGCTATATGAATAATTTGATTACCGAATCTTGAATTCATTTGAAAACGCGTTGTAAGAAAAAAATCGTCGCCCCATGACACATCGAAATGAGATCCCTCATCCTTCGCGCCTTCAGGTGTTTAGAATTCCGTCAAAAGGAGAAAAAAACTGTAATCGATCAAATTACTGGGATTAAGTTGATACTGGTATGTACACATTACTTGTGTAACAATACTTGTATTGATTTATATCATTATTTGTTGTTTAAGAAGAATGAATTCTTTACTTTCTCCAATTAATTAGAATAGGTACCAAACAACATTCGAGATACACATTCGACCATAAATTCAAGAGGATCCAAAAATGTTGGCATAGGTAAGGTTTTAAAACTATTTCGAACTAGGTATACAAACTTCAATCAGGCATGAGTTTGAGTCAAAATACAGGGTGTTTACAAAAGGACGCTCTTTTTAAAAATGCCGAAAGAACACTTTAATTTAAACAAAAAACAAAAAAAGGACATCATTGGATTCAGGAGAACCTCCCGTTTAAGTATGAAATATTATACCATTCATGTGACCTCCCCTGGCCTGTTGGCACACTGTGAAACGGTTAAGGAAGTTGGCGATGACTGCCCCACAGTTCTCCCTGGTGAGATCGTGGATGACTCTCCGAATTTCTTCCTTCAAATCCGTGATCGTGTGAGGTTTTCTCTCGTACAATTGAGACTTCACAAACCCCCATAGGAAGAAGTCGCAGGAAGTCAGGTCGCATGACCTTGCCGGCCAATTTTGATCTCCTCGAAATGAAATCAAACGATTTGGAAACCTTTCATGCGACAGTGTTAAGGTCTCTGCAGCACTGTGGTATGGGGCTCCGTCTTGTTGAAACCATAGCTAGTTGATATCGATTATATCAAGAAGAGGCCACAGAAAGTCAGTAATCATGGTACGATAGCGTTCACCATTAACTGTCACTGCCTGCCCTCTCCCATTTTCGAAAAAATAAGGGCCGATAACGCCGCCTGACCAAAATCCGCACCAGACGGTCACACGCTCTGGATGCATTTCTCTAGCTTGAATTTCGTGAGGATTTTGTGTTCCCCAAAGGGAATAATACACCGGAGTGATACTACATAACAGATATCATAACAACAATGTTACCAACTCAACCACAAAAAATGGCGGCCAATTCAAAAAGAGCGTCCTTTTGTAAACACCCTGTAAACCAACTGGAATCCAAACAAGTGGACCTCAAGAGGTGCCCTAAAAATAGGTCATAAATAGTTACTAGGGGAACAGATAGAGGAGCTGAGCTCAACAAACGCCCATTTAATGCCAAATTGTACTGAGATATTTGAATGATTGAACTATCAAAGTGGTAATTAGGTAGGTACTGTTGTAGAAATCACTCCTACTAGAAATGTCATCCCGAAACTCACAATACAGCTAATGTCTTCCTATTCACAGAGAGTAGAAGAAGTCTCGACCAAAAAGTCTCAAATCGCAGCTGCTGCAAATCGACTTCTCACGGGAAAAGAAATTAAATTGCAGCAGCTGAAATCGAAAACTTTTTAAACAGCTTGTGCTGAAATGAGAAGCTCAGTGAGTTACCAAAACCACTTTTTCCGATTAGTTGCTTTCCGAGAAACTTGAAAAGATGAGTGTAGGGAAATACTCTTATCATGATAAGGGCAGTTGACTGAGGAAATACGAGTGATTTCATGGTATAAAGTGGTTCCACAAAACAATATTGCTGTCGCGAAGAAGACTGTACGAGCATTCAGACGAGGTAGCTAGTTGATAATGAAATTCTACCTTCTCGGAGCGGCGTTGCGTTCCTTATGGGACTTGAGCTTATTCCTATAATCCGACCGTCGAGCCGGACCGATGAAGACGTAAGATACTCGACGAAATGCCGCCACCTAAAAGGGGGATCGAAGATATGAACGGTCGGTCGGTCTGAAGAAGCATATTTCACTGGGGAAGCTGGGAAGTCGAGTCGCCCCTTCGCTCAACACCAGGAATGTCGTCCAGTGAGGGTCACTTCTCTACCACTTTTATGTAACCCCCCTCCCCTGTTCACCTACGCTATCAATTATTAATGTATGATAATCTCTTGACGGAGCTGACAACCTCCTTTTGACATCTCCATTTGAATGAGGGAGCCTCGCGAGGCTTAGCACGTCTTTTTTCAAGTTCGTTTTATGACTTTTTGAATTATTGTTCTTTTTTTCGAAAACTCTGGACTTATATCCGACGTGCAGACAGATCTTTATGACAAATGATTTTATCAAAAGGTACCTAAATATCAATGATCAGAAAGTGGTGCATGAAACATAATAAATAATAAGTGGGTCGTTAACACAATATCAGACAAGAAACAACGCACGTTGTACTAAAATATAACTAAACGAAAACACAACGTACGAGTAATTGCAGAGGCTTAAAATTAAGGTGAAAAAAGGGTTTGAAAAGCAATTTGAGTTAGAACGCGGAAACCGTGAATTATTTAAAATGAAATCTTCTTCTTGACGGGAGGATTCGGGAGTCTCCTTCCGCTCTTCATCCAATCCCGAATCCTCCGGTCAAGAAGTAGATTTTCCCGCGTTCAAACTCAAAACGCTCCCCTAAATTTTATTGTAAACAATTTTTTGATTGGAATTCTCTTGGCGCAGTTTTTAGTGTTCAGTAGGGTAGAAAACAACGCGGAAGAAAAACCTCAACAACCTAAAGAAAAAATAGGAAATTTGGTCAATTTGACAAATAATAATATGCGAGTTGATTTTCCACTCATAAGGGCCCGAGAATAGTTTTTTTTCGCCCCTGGAGAGATGAAAAATTAGACGCCCTTTCCAACGGGGCCCTTATTTTGTACATTTTTAAGGTAAATTAAGGTAGTTATGGTAATTTTAATGACATAAGGTCAAAAACACGAAAAAATCTTAAAATTACAAAAACTTGGAAAGACAAGGGGTTAAAACAAAATTGCTATAATACATTAAATGTATTATAAGTAAGGAAATTTTCCTTACTGAGATAAGTTTTAGAATCGACTCCCGAAGTCTTCCGGCCCTAAACATGGGAGACCCTGTATACCTAGGACAGAATCTGTAACAACATTTTTTGTCTTAAATATGAATTCACTAGCTCTCGTAGATGCAGCTTTGCGATGTCCGGGGAAGTTGATTAAAATTGAAGAAAACTCGTGGTACTTTCTGGGAGCCGCTCAGAATACGTCCTTCATAGCTCCCCGTTTTCAGCATGAACCCTCCTCAACATCCTCTCTTCACACCGGTTAAAAACTCTCAAGAGAAATGCAGCTCACGCTCCCGAACCTGACGTCTCTTCAAAACACCTTTCAGACCCGAGATATCCATAAAATCTGCCTCAGATTTATGGGGGTCCAGATGAACTTTTCTAAGCAACCAAGACTCTCCATCAAAAATTGGAAAGAATTTTGTTTGAAGATTCTTCACGGCGCTGGTGGACTCTTGCGAATCTTTCAAGTTTCGAAATGATGTTCCAAGACATGTTTTCAATTAATCTTTTTCGTGAAACAAGTAAGATACGTTAGTCAAGTGGATATGGCACCTAGCCCCTCAATAATCCGTTTGTTACAGAAAATCTTTATTGTCAATTTTGCAGGAAAACTTCCTCCAAGCATGCAGGTGCAGACTCACTTCCAGTAAGAAAATTTTTACACGATTTGGTTTTCAAGTGGCCAGGGAAAAGAGAATGTTGCATTGGTTTTGTGGCCTTATCGGTGGAATGTTTCAAGGCTAATGCTGTTGCCAGCTAAAACTGAAATAGTTAGCTTAGCTACTAGCTGTTTCTGTGGAGAAAAAACACAATTTTTAGCGTTAGCTATTAGTTATAGCTAACAGCTTTAGCTGCTCATGAGCTAAATCACCGCAGCTAAAGCGGTTTGCTTTATGTTTGGACTAAAAGCAAATTTAGCTGGAAATTTCAGCTATTCCTCAACAACTAATATCTAATTTTTAGGACGTCCCACGGTAAGACTTGGGCGTCCTTATGCGATCGATCTGGGGTGAAGGAGGACAGCACTCAACAGAAAAAAACGTCTGCCAAGTGGGTGTGGCACATAGCTTCCTCGTATCCATAACCCGATTATATAGATGATCAGATGCATAGTTGTTAATCTCAAAACACCAATCTCTAAGTACCTTCCACTACCCTCATAGGGGACCATCTACACGCTAATCTGGAGAATCCTAGGAAATTTCATCAAATTCGGATGAAAAATTAAGTGATTAGATGTATGTGATTGGATCAAAAAAAAATGTATAGATGATCCGATGCATAGTAGTTAATCTCAAAACACCAATCACTAAGTACCTTTCACTACCCTCATAGGGGACCATCTACACGCTACTCTGGATAATCCTAGAAAATTTCATCAAATTCGGATGAAAAATGTGAGTCAAAAACTCTCAAAAAATTTCTAGCTTACGGCTGGGAATTGTACCCGCGACCCCTTGAATATAAGTTTGATCCGCTACGAATGTGCTACGGGCGCCAGACAGTGGACGGTGTAGAATTTGAGATCCTGACGTACGTACGGCTGTTACACGGATTTTACGTTCGCGCATGCGCATCGGCTACTATCAGTCCGGGGGTGATGATTTTCATAGGGGACCATTTACAATCTAATCCGCATAATCCCTGAAAATTTCATTGAAATCGGATGGAAAATGTAGAAGTTGGCCGTTACAAGGAAATTCACGTTTGCGCATGCGCAGTCGCTTCTATCAGTCCGGGGATGATGATTTTCATAGGGGACCATCTAAATACTAATCTGTAACATCTCTGAAATTTTCATTGAAATCGGATGGAAAATGTAGAAGTTATGGCCGTTACAAGGAATTCACGTTTGCGCATGTGCAGTCGCTTCTATCAGTCCGGGGATGATGATTTTCATAGGGGACCGTCTACACACCAACCCGCACAATCCCTGAAAATTTCATCGAAATCGGACAATAACTTCGTATAGTTATGCGCGTTACAAGGAATTCATGACAGACACACAGGCACACAGACACACAGACACTGAACCAAAATTGTTCAGAAAGGTCTAAAACGCAAAACGCGAGTGAAAATTTTGATTTTGGAGAACTTTTTTTTTTCATCGTTGAAAAGTGAAAACAAAGCTTCCGCTACCTTGGTAGACTCGGAAGCAAAATAACCACACAGTAATCCGTTTTAGACCATTCTGAATCCAAATCCGCGAAAAAACCTTAGATGTATGGCTCTGTGTGAGTGTGTGCCAAAATCTTGTGTCGTCTGCACAGGACTTAGTTCTCAACCGATTTTCCTGGTTCTTTTTTTGTTCGATGCAGAAAACTATCTAGTTGTGCACTACGTCGCCGAAATTTCGAAATTTGCCTTTTAAGGGGGGAAAGGGGGGTTAAAGCTTTAAAAACGTGCGTTTGCGGGCATAATCTTGTAAACTCTGCCCAGGCCTCAATTTCCAACCGATTTGCGTGTTTCTTTCTTTGTTTGACTCAAATAACTTCCAAGTTGTACATGATTTCACCAGAGTATCAAAATTCGCAAGGGGAGGGGGCGAGTGGGGGGGGGGTAATTTTCACAAAATATCCGATTTTTAAATATTTCGGTTCCTTTACTGCTTACTAATTGTACCCAAGCTTTGAAATTGAGGAAAAATTCTCTTTATACCTCCGGATTTCCATGAATTATTCTCTGTACCACCATGGAACTAATAGTGGTGCCACCATGGTGCCAGGGCTCCATAAACCGCATATTTCGTGGGTTTTTTCGTGTTTCACCTTGAATACGGATGTGAACCTCGACGGACTGCCTACTAAAACTAATAGATGACAGTTCAATGTTACGACGTATTTCCGCTTTGGTGCCAGACTGGCACCATTGGTGGTGGAGGGGAGGGGGGGGTGAACTCGAATTCCCATGTTGGGTATCGTAGATCATGGATTTTAAAATGCTCTTAAGATTCGAGGCTCCCATGCCTCTAGAAATGTTGTGGTGGATAAGGGTGAGGGGGGAGACCACTATTTATTGCCTAAAATACTAAATAAATTACATCGAGTGAAACAGTTTTATCGCTTACCAGCTGTTTAAACTGATCTAATGCTTATCCAATGGGAAGTCCCCTAGAATGCATGCATTACTAAACAATATGTTTACTTTAAGCTATTAAAAAAGCTACAAGCTAATTTATATATTACTTGGAAAATTAACTAGCTAATAAATTAGTTAGCTAGTGCCCACTCACCCCTCGAGCCATGAAGCTTCGGTCCAATCCCAAAGTTCATTGTGGGAGCAGAAGGAATTCGTATGAAAACGGCAGGGTTGGAAACAAGGACGACGGAATTATACTAAAAGCGTCATTTCCCCCCAAAGTAGCTTCGAAAAACCTGCATGTGGGGACCTTTAAATGGCACTTAGGCAGCGGCTTTATTTGTTAAGAGAAGGTTGAATCGTGACTGAAGAAGTGGAAGAGAGAAGAAGAAGGATAGAGATGGAAAAAAAGTAGTGTGATTTTCTTAATGCGACCTACCTAATGTCAGGATGAAGGCACGCGTGGGGATGGGACTGGAGGCGCCTGGGGCCCCCCGATCATCATCTCAGATCGAGGTTCTCCCTCTCTCTTCATCACGAACATCATCTACCTCTACCTGATCCTACAAGAACCCACAATAGGTCTGGTCCAGGCCAGCATCCGTTTTCTTCTGCCACGATCTGGTCTTCCTTATGACCGGAGTCCCCGCTGAGTTGGTGACATACGATGTATGGACGGAGCGAGGAGGAGGGAGGTCATCACACTGAACTAAGATTGATGCGAGGTGGCTCCGCGAGGTGCGCAGATACACATCCAGCCGGCTGGTACACAGACCATCGCACATATGCTAAATGGAACTGCGATGACTTGGGTCCAGAAATACTCATCCAATGGTATTGGGCACGACTACTATGAAGAGACCGAGACCTTTCTTCACCTTTTTGACAACTACTCAAAGTTGAGTTGAATTAATTTCACCAAAATTTTGGTTCACTATTTTCAATAACAACCTTTCCAGTCGAGCTAGAAAAAAAGATACCGTCAAACTTGAATGGTATAAGTTTCAATGTGGTCGTCCACCGTATGCGGCATTTGGCCATTTCCCAAGGATCGATTTTGATAAAATTTGGTTAAATTAAAAATTAAATTAAGCAACCATTTCAGGTTGAATTTTCGTCCGACTGCCATTCTTGGCGTCGCGGACGTCATCAGCTGTCTCCCTAAGGGGAGATCAGAATTTGTTCTGATGATTTCGCTCATGGCTTCCCAAACATCACCGCCCTGGGTTGGAACGAGATAAAATTTGGTTTATCGATTCCATTTTGGTTCTATTCTGCCGTGAGAAGGAAAAACAGCTTATCTATGAAATTCTGGGCGCCCGAAAAATGCCTCAAGGATTTTGAGCTTACCACTCCATTATTCGTCTCCAGTTTATAGTTATAAGTCCACATTTTCGATCGTCTGTTAGGTTACATCCTAACGATCGTGCTGATATCGATTAAATACAAGAAACATCGATTTTACTTCGATTATTCATAGTTAAGCTCTTTCTCCCAGTTAATAACCAAAACTGTGGCAGCGATTTGGAGGAAAAACCACTTGAGCTGTTTTTCCTCCACATCTTATACAAATCAAACGAACATTATATTTGAGAAAACCACTTATAATGTTAGGGAAAACCAGCTCAGCTGTTCAAACAACTTCTCAAATTCAGGGAAAACATCTGATGTTACCAATGGAGTGAAGGGATTAGGAGGAAAAACCACTTGGCTGAAGCGGAAAATGGCTCAGCATGAAAGATCTAGTCGAACGAATTGGAGGAAAAACAGCTTATGTATAGTTGAGTGGTTTTTCCTCCACATTAAATTACGAAAGACCAGGCCAAGGCGTGCTAACCGTCAAAGATAAGCCTTTTTTCCTCCGAACGATTAAAGGCAAGCTGCTTTTCCTCCACATTAAACTACAGAATTTCTAGTTGAGCTTTTCTGACCAAATTTTTCAATTTCGCGATTTTATTATTTAAGCTGTTTTTCCTTCTCACGGCAGAATTGTGCCTCGAAGGTTTTGGTTATTGTCAGTCGTCAGTCACTTGGTGAAAAGTGAGGTGAAAACATTTTTAAAACATCAAACAGAGCTCTGCGAGAGCAACCGTCTGATGAGGAAAATTACTTATTTGATCGTGAATTAATAATTAGTGACGTTTTTCCATAAATTTAGAATAGTGTTCAAATTTAAGAAGCGAATGAGACCACCCAAAGCTCTGAACGATGAATCATGGTTGAATGAGAGTTGATTCTGAAATTAATTAATATTGATAAAATTAATTATCCTTAATAAATATTGTTATTGTTGATAAATTAATTATTGTTACTCCCTCCTGAAGCTTCCTCAACCCCTTCTCTCCCTTTTGACCGATCTAAGGTCCTTTGTTGGACGCCCCCTTCGACACGCCAAGATACCTAGGTATACTGGTCCGAAAATGCGATCTTTTTGTTTCTTCGCATAGAATTTCAAGTCACTCAGTTGTGCTTCCTTAACAGCTAAAAACCAAATGTCGTATGGCAGGCACTAATTTCGGAATTGAGATATTTTTTGGTAGGTACCAGTAATGACAAAGCGAGTTCTTTGCAAACGGTTGATAAACGTGAACAAATAATAAACTACGTCGTGGGATCTTGAGGTTCAGTCAAAAAATGGTCAATCTTCTTCTAGGCCGACGTTTCGGTTTATTTATAAACCATCCTCAGGGCTATTTGGTGAGCCAATCGTGTTGCTGCTGGTCCATACTGATGTCGAAGTCGTCTAAAAAGACGTGTGTCCTCTGGTGCCACAATTTGGTGTTCAGGCATTTCCTCCATGGTGTAAAATAAGGCTGGTTTTTCTCGACTGCTAGGCTCAAAACTACGTCGTGGGATCTTGAGGTTCAGTAAAAAAATGGTCAATCTTCTTCTAGGCCGACGTAGGCAGCCTAGACTTCTAGGCAGCAACACGATTGGCTCACCAAATAGCCCTGAGGATGGTTTATAAATAAACCGAAACGTCGGCCTAGAAGAAGATTGACCATTTTTTGACTGAACCTCAAGATCCCACGACGTAGTTTTGAGCCTAGCAGTCGAGAAAAACCAGCCTTATTTTACACCATGGAGGAAATGCCTGAACACCAAATTGTGGCACCAGAGGACACACGTCTTTTTAGACGACTTCGACATCAGTATGGACCAGCAGCAACACGATTGGCTCACCAAATAGCCCTGAGGATGGTTTATAAATAAACCGAAACGTCGGCCTAGAAGAAGATTGACCATTTTTTGACTGAACCTCAAGATCCCACGACGTAGTTTTGAGCCTAGCAGTCGAGAAAAACCAGCCTTACAAATAATAAACCGTTGTGTAATAATTAACTGCGTTTTGATTTTAGAAGAACAAATTTTTTTGACCTGCTGTGGAGACAGAGATTCACTGGTGAGAAAACAAAACAACTCCCCCCTTCACCCCACCCCCAAAAATATGTTCTCCTATGCCACTAGTAAGTACTTTAACATTGCAATATTACCATCATACGGAAAATCCGAAGTATTCGAAGTCGATGGAGACCTTGGAAACGAGGCGTACTATCACAAGTCAAGGAAAACTCCAAGTCAATCCCATGGTCTACTAAGCCCGATTCCGATCCGTGGGTCTATCAGTTCCTTCACTCAAGTTTCAAGAACACCAAGGGACCCTTCACTGAAGTAACTAAATAGTAAAAGGATAGATGGTATTTTCAAATGATCCGCAAGTACAAGTTATATGTGAGTATTAACACGTGCAGGTGGTATGCGATGCTTTTTCCTGTCAGTCGCGAGTAAAACTTGATTAGCAATTATTATTGTCTTACGAGCTAATAAGGCTGAAGAGCAGTTAAAACTATGATGGCGAACCGCCATGTTCTTGAGAGGAAGGGGAGGATTCTCCCGCCTCTGTAGCCTTGGCACCCCTCCAAACTGTTTTTCTTGTCTACCAGCCTATAGGAAGTTTTGCTCAGTTGTGAAAGATATACAAACAATCAGAGCCACGCGTCATACTTCTAGACTTCTAGAACTACTTGGCAGCACCAAGATCCTCAAGTAAGACACGGTCCGGAAGGCATTGGACAACGTTTTGTTTTGGTCTTGTTCGAGAAATGACCCGACGATAAATTGTTTTTCACAAAGTTTGAACTAGCAAAAAATTTCCTTGATTTTCCTTGTTTTTCTCATCGATCTATACATTATCTTATTAGAGAAAGGGGGGAAATAATCACCAACACGATCTAGAGGACTTTATACTTCTACTTGTCCCCATTTCATGGCAGTTAAACAGAGAAGTAAACGGCCTGAAATATGATCCCAGCGAACCGCGCTAGTTCCAATACCGGGTTAAACTAGAGAAGGGAATCGGAAAACATAGTTAGTGGTCGGACCGCAAACCTCAAACTCCTGTAGGTAACTCTAGAATGGGATAGTGAGGTGCCTCGATCTAAAAGATGTCTTTCACCTCATGACACAGTCGAAACGAAAGAGCTTTTTGCATTGAATTCTTTACAGGTACGAATAAATAGAAGTGCAGTGTTATTACATTTTAGCTTTCTCGCTATTGAGTAGGGAGATATTATGTATTCGTGCATCAGAAAAAATTATTCTCCGAAATTTCCTTAAGGATTCTGGCTTTTTCAGAGCTTTCTGGACAGCGTTCGTCCGTCCATATATTTGTCAATGCATGTCCGGTAAAATCTCGAAATCAAAGTCAAAATTCGGAAAAGTGTTTATTCGTCTGTTCTCCTTCCCTCTTTGACGATCGCATAGGTAGGAAATGAGTATCAAAATTGGTTCCTCACTGGGATTTGGGAGGACAATCAAAGTATTCAGTCTACCTTTGAACAGTTCAAAATTGCTTCTTTCCGAATGATGTTTGATTAAGTTCAAACAGTTATTCTTATTCATATACTTTGAAGAGTTCCGGAAGAAAGAAACTCGTTAGTTGGATTTATGGAGTTTTTGACATTTTAGCAGCAGAGCTCATTTCGTGAACAATAACTTTTGCTTCACTGTGACTCATAGTCATTATTATTCAGCTTTAGGACATCTTACAGGTATGTGTGGTTACGTTTCTCAAGTCGGATTGATTCCAACTTCCAAGACGGTTTTTGAAAGGCTTCACGTTGCCTTTTTCATGGGGTGCATTATGAAGAAGCTGGGAGGTGCGGTGAGATGTGATTCGTGCGTGAGCATCTCTAGATGACCACTGCCTTCAGCATATTTAAGAAGAAAAAAAGAAGAAGGGGATTGAATTTGAAATAGGCGGCCTCCGAGAGAAGGCTACTGAAGAAAGCCGGGAGCTACGAGATAAACGGAATCACTGAACTAGAAATGTACACTGGAAGAATAGGGCGTGTGCACGTGTTCAGAGGTTTGTGGCCTATGGAAGGGGCCACTTTGCGGCCTGAGGGGTCTTTTACTCCAGAATACCCTCCAGGGGATAACAACGTATACGTGACTGTTGAGCACAGGTGAGGAGGGGAGTGGAAGAGAAGCATTTCCATAACGATACGGCTCAGGCCAACAGCCCAGGGTGTTGATATCGGATCTTCCCATCTCCTCATTGTTGCCCAGTCACTACGGATTTTTGAAGTCGAATGATGGAGGCGATGATTTTGGCATCTTGCCACTAAATAAATACAAATTGTGTATCCTTAAACGTGGTGAAACATCCTGTTCATCCTACGAGGAAATAGGGTACGATCTGTCTATGTCTTCCCTCATTTCGGAGGGTTTTAACACTTGGAATTATATGTTGACATGGAATTATTGTTACTTGTAGAAAGTCATGGTGTTAAGTAAAAACGTCTGCCAAGTTGGGTGGGCAGTATAGCTTCCTCACTCATTGTAACATGGACGTATAGAATCAGTTGGCGAAAAAATTATGATTCAAAGAGTTATTTTCAACGTAGAATTTTATTTAGCGGTCCACTGTCTAGGACCTAACCCACACAATCCCTGAAAATTTCATCGAAATTGGTTGAATAGTTGCGGAGTTTTGGTTGTAACAATAAATTTAAAGTTCGCGCATGCGCAGCGGCTATTGCTTGACCAATTTGATTGAAACTTATAGGGTGTCTCTTAGAAGTTAGTCCCTAACTAACCTCCAAATTTGATCAAAATCGGTTCATTAGAAACCGAGAAACCGAGGTTCCAGGAAATTCACGTTTGCGCATGCGCACTCGCTCCTATTGGTCCGAAGGTGCTGAAATTGATAGGGGACCGTCTAGAACCTAACCCGCACAATCCCTGAAAATTTCATCAAAATCGGACCATAGGTTAGTATAGTTTTGCCCGGGACAAGGATTGACCACAGACAGACCGACAGACAGACAGACAGACACGGAACCAAAATTGTTCGGGAAGCTCTAAAACGCAAAAAGCAAGTGGAAATTTTGATTTTGGAGGACATTTTTTCTCCACTTCTTTCACGAATACAAAGCTTCCCTACCTTTGGTAGTGAGGAAGCAAAACCCACCAAAATACCAGGGAGGACATAGACTGAGGAGGGTTTATCTGGCACAACACCGATACCATGTATTTTTCGCTAGGGATCTTTTCAGCACGAACCATTCTGTTCGATGGGGATATTATGCACTTTTAATGTTTCGCGAGTAGTTATCGCTAAAACACAAGTTCATCGCTCACCGAGGTAAAAAAACATGTGCCAAGTGGGTGTGGCACATAGCTTCCTCGTATCGATAACCCGATTATATAGATGATCCGATGCATAGTAGTTAATCTCAAAACACCAATCTCTAAGTACCTTTCACTACCCTCATAGGGGACCATCTACACGCTAATCTGGACAATCCTAGAAAATTTCATCAAATTCGGACGGAAAATGTAAGTGCGGTAGTGATTGGATCAAAAAATTTTTTAGCTAGACTAGGATTCGAACATGGGACTCCTGAGTGGGAATTCATAGCATTGCTGACTGACCTATCAAGGGTATGAATTAGGGTTTGAGATCCTTACCTTACACGCCACTGTTACGGCTGTTACAAGAATTTTACGTTTGCGCATGCGCAGAGGCTACTGTAAATTTTAAGGCCTTGATTTTCATTGGGGACCATCTACAACCTAATCCGCGTAATCCCTGAAAATGTCATCGAAATCGGGTAGAAATTGTGGAAGTTATGTCTGTTACAAGCAATTCACGTTCGCGCATGCGCATCGGCTCCGGGGGTGATGATTTTCATAGGGGACCATCTAAACTCTAATTATAACATCCCTGAAAATTTCATTGAAATCGGATGGAAAATGTGGAAGTTACGGCCGTTACAAGGAAATTCACTTTTGCGCATGCGCAGTCGCTTCTGTCAGTCCGAGGATGATGATTTTCATAGGGGACCGTCTACACACCGACCCGCACAATCCCTGAAAATTTCATCAAAATCGGATGGAAAATGTAGAAGTTACCTATGCCCGTTACAAGGAAATTCACGTTTGGGCATGCGCAGTGGCTACTATCAGTCCGAAGGTGATTATTGCTTCCGAGTCTACCAAGGTAGCGGAAGCTTTGTTTTCACTTTTCAAGGACGAAAAAAAAAAGTTCTCCAAAATCAAAATTTCCACTCGCGTTTTACGTTTTAGACCTTTTTGAACAATTTTGGTTCCGTGTCTGTGTGTCTGTCTGTCTGTGTGTCTGTCTGTCTGTGTGTCTGTCTGTCTGTGTGTCTGTCCGTCTGTCATGATTTCCTTGTAACGCGCATAACTATACGAAGTTATTGTCCGATTTCTATGAAATTTTCAGGGATTGTGCGGGTTGGTGTGTAGACGGTCCCCTATGAAAATCATCATCCCCGGACTGATAGAAGCGACTGCGCATGCGCAAACGTGAATTCCTTGTAACGGCCATAACTTCTACATTTTCCATCCGATTTCAATGAAATTTTCAGGAATGTTACAGATCAGTATTTAGATGGTCCCCTATGAAAATCATCACCTTCCGACTGATAGTAGCCACTGCGCATGCGCAAACGTGAATTTCCTTGTAACGGCCATAACTTCCACATTTTCCACTCGATTTCGATGAAATTTTAAGGGATGTTACAGACTAGTATTTAGATGGTCCCCTATGAAAATCATCACCTTCGGACTGATAGAAGCGACTGCGCATGCGCAAACGTGAATTCCTTGTAACAGCCGTAACTTCAACTCTGTACCTCAGAGGTCGATTATCGTAAGTGACATTTTGGCGATTTTACAGCAGAGCCAAAAGAAGTTGTGGGCACACCTATTTTGATCCCTATGGCTCATTCTGATGACTTTATCATGCTCAAATTGATTCTGTAGAATCTGTTTATGCCTACCAATACAATAGAATACAAAATACAATTGAAAGAATGCACATACAAAACAAAATTCTCGAAAACGAGAATTTTGGACATACGATAGTTGACCTCTGAGGTACAGAACTGTCCCCCAGGGGTCGCGGGTTCGAATCCCAGCCAAGGCTAAGTATTTTTTTTGATCCAATCACATACATCTACTCACTTAATTTTTTATCCGAATTTGATGACATTTTCTAGGATTGTCCAGATTAGCGTGTAGATGGTCCCCTATGAGGGTAGTGGAAGGTTCTTAGAGATTGGTGTTTTGAGATTAACAACTATGCATCTGACCATCTATATAATCGGGTTATGGGTACGAGGAATTATTGTATATATTATATACAATCGGGTTATGGATACGAGGAAGCTATGTGCCACACCCACTTGGCAGACGTTTTTCATAGGGGACCATTTAAATACTAATCTGTAACATCCCTGAAAATTTCATCGAAATCGGATTGAAAATGTCGAAGTTATGGCCGTTACAAGGAATTCACGTTTGCGCATGCGCAGTCGCTTCTATCAGTCCGAAGATGATGATTTTCATAGGAGACCGTCTACACACCAACCCGCACAATCCCTGAAAATTTCATCGAAATCGGACAATAACTTCGTATAGTTATGCGCGTTACAAGGAATTCATGACAGACACACAGACACACGGACACACAGACACACAGACACGGAACCAAAATTGTTCAGAAAGGTCTAAAACGCAAAACGCGAGTGAAAATTTTGATTTTGGAGAACTTTTTTTTTTCGTCCTTGAAAAGTGAAAGCAAAGCTTCCGCTACCTTGGTAGACTCGGAAGCAAAAATCCCATGACATGGAAACTGAGAGATCTACTCCTTTTATTTGGGTGTTTTGAAGTCGGTCCGAAAGCACTCCAGTTGTTCAAACTTAATTTTCGTACCAAGTTCATTGAAAATGGAGCAGTGACTGCATGTTCTTCCATTCTCTCTCATTATTCATCAAGTGCTCTCAGCACTCAGTTGTTGCTATGTTCAAGCTCTATAGCATTAAAAATGATCGAATTCCCCAAAACACCATTACTCCAGCTCGACAAACTTTATCTAAGAACCAAATTTCAAGAAATCAAAAAATCATAAGTGAAGGAGAACAATTAGTCAACGGCTTGCAAAGGTATTTTGGGGCTACTGATCTCAAATTTTTGTTATCAGGGTACAGGAGGCTTGTTCGCGCTGAAGACAAGTTTTTTTGGACCAACAGAAGTAGAGGGATGTAGTTGACGGATTCGTCGTCTCATTACTAATATGATCGTCTCGCTTGATGTGACAGTTTTCGATCGTATCTCTTAGCTCATCTCCATGACTGTGCAATAAAGATCGATTTCGTTCCTTGGCCAGAACAGATGGTATTAAACTCAACCTTCGTCACTTTGACTTTAGAAGCTCGCAAAATCAGGAAATTGGCTCATACCAAGTTAAGGAGTGTGCTGCAAAACTAACAAGCACTTATGGGACGAAAACAGACGTTCGAAGGCTGCGTCCGCGCTTTCCTTCACCAACCGAGGCGATATCTTTTGGAGTCCTAAGATTCCAATCCCGCACCTAGATCAAAATGGTCAGCCTCTCGTGCAGCATACTTTCGAATCACTTAGGAGCGGCGCAATATCCGCTTTTGGCGCTCTTTAACCGCTTAAAAGAAAAGAAAACGTTCGAGAACTCCATGGCACGGCGTGGTTGGCGTTCTTGGATTCAGAATGGGCGAAAATCCATTAGCGGCGACGGCCTGAGTACCCGGTGTTTACACCCAGATGGGGAACATTACTCTCCTCCATTACTTCTTGGTGACAAAGGGGTTAGTCTGAGCGCTTCCGTTGTGGGACTACGGTATGCGCTTGTTGTGTCACCTTCAGAATTGCATCCAATTTACTGCTGGGAAAATTCAAAACAGTCCCACCAATTATAATTTAACTTTTACTAGATTGGTGAGAAAATTGGATTGGAAGTGCCTTGAAAAATCCCTTCCCATTTTGGTTTATTATTTTCAATAATGAACCTTTGGAATCGACCAAGAAAAAAAAATTTTCAACACCCCCTCAAAATTTTATGGTTTACGTTTAAGGTACGTAGAATCCAAAAATCGAATAAAAATTTGGCCGTCCGTCCGCCGTCCGCCGTACGCGGCACTTTTGCCACTTAGCATCGACCGATTTTGATGAAATTTGGTATGTAGGCTTCATTTAGGGTCTAGTTGTGCCCCGAAGATTTTGGTTGATGTAGGTTACGTCTAAGGGTTCAAAAATGAATTTTGAAATTTTGAAAACGCCCTAACTCAAAAAATTTCGATATAAAGGTATTGTTTTTCCTTCAATTTAAGATTCTATAGAATTTTTAAAATTTTTTGAGACCACCTGGAGCTCTGTAGAACAAACCGTTCGCTAACTACGAGAATTTAAAGTTTGGACGTACGATAAATCAGAAACACGAGTGTGAATCGCAAAAGAGGCCTACTCTCCGTTCAAATTAAAGCTGACCGAAATGCGATCGATGTTTTTCTTCATGTTGGATGGTTGGTAGCTTTGTAGACGAGTGATCTATATAGAAAAATAAAAAATAATAAACCATTGTGTAATAATTTGCAGCGTTTTTTGGTTTATTATTGAATAATAAAATTGAATTGGCCAAGAAAAAAGTTTAAACCCCCCCCCCCCCTCTCAGAATTTGCTGCTTTACGTTTCAAGGTACGTGGAATCAGAAAAAATTTGGCTGTCCGTCCGCTGTCTGCCTTACGCGGCACTTTCCCATGGACCGATTTTGATGAAATTTGGTATGTGGGCTCTACTTGGAGTCTAGTTGTGCCCCGAAACTTTTGGTTAATGTAGGTCACTTCTAAGGGTTGAAAAATAAGGGCTGAAATTTTCAAAATGCCCTTGTTCAAAAAATGTTGATGTTAAGGTAGGTATTGTTTATTCTTCAATCCAAAATAGTATTGAATTTCTAGAATCGAATGAGACCACCCGCAGCTCTGTAGGACCAATCGTTCGCCCCCTATGAGAACTTAACTGTTGGTTTCACGATAAATCAGAAACGCGAGTGCGAATCGGAAAAGAAGCCTAATCTCCGTTGAAATTTTAGCTGACCAAAATGCGATCGTTGCTCCTTTCTTTGAGTTGTACTCAGTTTTACGCCCTTAGCAACCAGTAATCAAATTTCCTAATCGAAGCAACAACAACTCTTTATTTCTTAAAAATGAACTTGATTGTCAGGCAACCATTTGGTATTGACAATGGCAAAGCTGTGTACATACACCACAGGTCATGAGGCTTTTTTCTCTTTAGACGTCTGGGTGTCGTCAACGTCGAGCAACTCGACTGCTTCTTCGTTGACGTGAACTTATAACCAATAATGATGGGGTGTGGCTTGTATTCTGTTGACTTCGTTTACGGTATACAAAGTTCTGTAAGTAATCGAACATCTCTGGTATACTGGTATACATCGACAGTACTCCTCAGTGCAATGTTTTGGAACGGCTGTGAATCCCCACAACTGCACCCAAATAAGTCCAAACTGGCTTGAGGACCTGATTGTACAGTGTTAATTTGTTCTGGATCGACCAATACGTTTTTCCGAATTGATGTTTCCTCTTCCTTGACATGCACTTTCTACAGCAATTTAGCATCTAGGGTCTCGCCCAGAAATTTCGCTTCCTTGGCATAATAGCCCAATGAGGTGTGCGCATGGGTCGGAAAAACTTGTTATTGTTATTTTGTAACCTAAACTAGACTTCATTCTAAGAAATTTGACACCAACCGCGACCTTCTAGCGCGAGAAGACTTTTTTCTATGATTTTTCAAAGTTTCGAATGTTTATGATGTCACTGTGGGCTGGGGGGTCCCGCCCAAGCGAAATGGGCGCGTGACGTCATAAACATTCGAAACTTTGAAAAATCTTAGAAAAAGATCTACTCATCCAAAAAGAGAACGGCTGGTGTCAAAATTCTCAGGATGAGTTCTACTATCGATTAAAAATTTAAAAATAAATCAGGCGCTAAATAAATTGGTTGGAGAGGAGGTGCCTTGGAAACTCCCACACATGATCGGTTGTGGATTATGTGATGTTAATGAACGGGAGGATCAGGATTTCCCTATCTGTATCTGAAGTTCGGACTACCCCTCCCCTGTTTTCGCGATTGAACTCAACTTGAATCGGAGTGGTAGGTACGTTGTAACTCTGTGCTGTCCTACCTCAATATTATTAATATACTGTATCATTTACGTCCAAACTTGTAACTTCCTACTCAAAGTGATTTGAATTGATGTCCTCAATCTGACGAGGAGGCCCTGAGGATAAAAATATCAACTAAATAGAGGTGAATAAACTCACTCAAAAGTTATTCTATACCGATATTAATAATTCAATAATAATTATGATTATGGCTTGTTAGGGAGAAGGCGGGAAAAAAACGATTGTAAAGCATAGAACAAGGCCTTCAAGGCGGGAACCGGTCGATCAGGTATTCATTATTCCCCATTGGGAAGTGATGGCATTAAAAAGGCATAGGAAGAGATTCGGTGTTGCTACCGTCGGTGTAAGCCCAGAAGTTTAAATATGTAGTACCTACCTACCGCCAACCGACCCCATCCATCCGACCTGATATTTTATGCAGTCCTGCTCTTCCTCCTGCTCTCCCTATTTTCTCCCTCTTTCACTCGGGAATTAACTCCGACCCCTTCTTTGCCTTGATATCCATAAAACCGTGATATGTAATAAACCATAATCATCTTTCCGGAGAAGAACGACCAATTAGCATATTTTGTTGGACAAAAAGCCCTTAAGGATATTGCAGCTAATAGGCGTAAAACGTTTGTTTCCTGTGGTACGGAGGAGCGGATGCTTCAAATCCGGTGATGTCATGATCGAATGTTGATTACGTTGAAAACTGCAAACTGTCCACCCAATCAGATTTATGAATGTTCTACCGAAAAGGAAGCCAGGGACAATTCCGATCAAGACAAAAAAATGCTGATTCTAGCCGTATAGCTTTTTTGCGCAATGGAAATAAGGTAGATAGATCCCTGTTAACAATAAAGATAAATAATATTATAAATACTTCACAAGGATTGAATATTCGAGCGAGAATCTAGACGCAGCATTCAGGTGCAAGTATTTCTGCAATAGGTGCGGATGTGGTGTGATTTTCTTTGATGAATCTTGAAAATAAAAGTCTGAACTATGCACAGACTCCCTCAGTCTCACTTAAGTCTTATACTGTTTTGATGTGTCGTAGTATACAGGGTGTAACGGTTAAGGTCGTACAATCGGCCAGGGTTCGATTTTACAACTAATTTGTGACTTTTTTTGTCTCCTGACTTTTTTTTCTTAGCCCCCTTAAATCGGACTTTTTCCACTTTTAAGATTTTTTTCGTATTGTCGACCTTACTCCATTAAAACAGTCATAACTCCCTTGTTTTCAATCAAAATTCAAATGTAATTATACCGTTGGAAAGAGCGTTAAATTCTCTATCTCCATAGTGTTAAATAAAACTTTTAAAAGAAGACTAAAATGTTGAAAAAAAGGCACAAATAGTAAAATATCGAAAATTTCGGAAATTTTTCGTTTTTTCAAACGTTTGTAACACTAACTGAAACTGCCGGTTAAGTTCACACTGTAACTCCAAAAGTTGGCCCAAAATCTCAGCTTTCGAACGGTATGGTCATAAAATTGTTCACAGTAGACTGATTGTGTAAAATCCTCGTTCCCGTGCCAAAAACCGTGGATATTCCAGTGTAAATCGACGTTTCGCGAAAATCAGCATTTTTACCCTAAAATGAGTTAGGCAGCCATCTTTACGTACTTTGTCTCACTGAGTCAAATGATGACACAAGACTTATCGAAAATTGTTTTAATTTCTGTTAATTTGTTTGCCAATTTTTTTTATTACTAGATCGGCCAAGTTATACGTTACTACCATTGACAATAAGGTCGAAGGTATGTTTTTAACGTCCATCCTCCTCCCGTCATCGCAAGTAATCAAACCACCCTGTTCATAATAACCTGTATAAAACAAAATAGCAGCAGCAGAAGCAGCAGCAGCAGTTCATAAAACTGGAAGATATCACTAACATACAAAACCAATCTCATTTTCTGTATGAATGGGATAAGCCTTTCAAGTAGATGGAAGACACAAATATTATTGAAGGAAGGATTCAATACTTACAGTTGAAATCCGGTGAGCGAAATGACATAAATCCCCTTTGCACAGAACACAAAACACGAACAGCAGAGTCAGCCGGTTACATACCCTTGAAAACACGTTTTTGGAGGCTACGCGCCTGTGTGGGAACCGCCGCTGGTATTCCCGTACAGCTTCACTGGCGTTTTGGTTTTTGAAACCATAAACCAGCAGCATATCGGCATACTCTTGATTGGAAAAAGTTGCCATGATACAAGTAGATGTGTAGGCAGGTCACGAACTGATCACTGATCAGATAATTAATCTGAAGTTCGGAACCTAGTGTTATTATGAACAGGGTGGTTTGATTACTTGCTTGTTTAAAAACATGTTTAATGTTCAAAAAAATGTTTAAAAACATACCTTCGACCTTATTGTCAACGGTAGCAACGTTTAACTTGCCGATCTAGTAATAAAAAAAATTGGCATACAAATTAACAGAAATTAAGACAATTTTCGAAAAGTGAATTGGACAAGATATCACGACTGCTTTTTTTGTGACTGCTTTTCCGATAAGTCTTGTGTCATCATTTGACTCAGTAAGATAAAGTACGAAAATATGGCAGCCTAACTCATTTTAGGGTAAAAATGCTGATTTTCGCGAAACGTCGATTTACACTGGAAGATCTACGGTTTTTGGCACGGGAACGAGGATTTTACACCATCAGTCTACTGTAAACAATTTTATGACCATACCGTTGGAAAGCTGAGATTTTGGGCCAACTTTTGGAGTTACAGTGTGAACTTAACCGGCAGTTTCAGTTAGTGTTACAAACGTTTGAAAAAACGAAAAATTTCCGAGATTTTTGAGATTTTACTATTTGTGCCCTTTTTTCAACATTTTAGTCTTCTTTTAAAAGTTTTATTTAACACTATGGAGATAGAAAATTTAACGCTCTTTTCAACGGTATAATTACATTTGAATTTTGATTGAAAAACAAGGGATTTATGGCTGTTTTAATGGCGTAAGGTCGACAATACGAAAAAAAACTTAAAAGTGGAAAAAGTCCGATTTTAAGGGGGCTAAGAAAAAAAAGTCAAAAGACAAAAAAAGTCACAAATTAGTTGTAGAATTGAACCCTGGCCGGTGGTACGACCTTAACCGTTACACCTTGTATGTGAGATCGAATACGCTGCTAATGAATTGATGGAGGATGATTTTCTTTCCTGAGGATCGATGTTGAACATATAAATCTATTATTTATGCAGATAGTTGTTCTACACATCTTTGCATCGTGGCTCTTAGAAATGGATCTTCAACAATCCATGACAGGAGATCAAAATCCGCGTGTAGGAAAAGCGTTGGAATCGACCCAGTTGAAGGGAGTTAATGATGGACCGGGGGTGTGAAAAGTAGTCAGTGTAAGAGAAGGTTCTCGGCTACAGATTGTGCGTGCGAGCGGTGCGGAACGAAAGCACAGCAGGCCGCGATCCACGGTCCGTCAATTTCTCTTTCACGGCATTTGCCTGCTCATGGAGGAGGAGCACCGATCAACGCCCAATCCTGCACCGTCCGAGCAAGACTAATTACCAGATGAGGAGGTACCTTCTCGGATACCGCCCGACCACTTTTGGTGCACCCACAGTGATGCTGTAGTTCGTCACCTGTAAAGTGGAAGCAAAGTACCTATTGAGGGAATCCAACGTAGTTTGCTAAAGTTTAAAATTGTTCAAGAAACAAACATCGTCAATCAAAAATGTCTACTAACAATAAACCTGCAGGGTGACCACCCTTAAGACTGTTGACCCTCTAAGGGCTAATCTACGACTAATTTCCAACAAAAAAGTTCTCTACGCAATTTATTTTTAACCCCTTAAGCGGGCCCCACACGATCAAACATGCTTGACAAGCATGGTTTGATAAGCCGCGCTTGTCAAGCATGTTTGACGTTTGACGCCGCACCCACACGTTCAAACCAACTGTTTCAACCGCATCCACCAAGCTTCAGTAGTGTTCAGTGTTCATGTATGTTACAATTTTTTAGAACAGCTTTTCTTAGTAAAAAATAATCAAAATCAGAGATTTTACCCCAATAAGGGGATCTTCAGAGATGAGAACGATAATTTGGTTAATAACGGAGTATAAATATGAGTATAAATATCGGAGTAGTCCATATCGATAAAAAAGCATCGATAATTGGAGGCAGAATATCGATATTATCGATAATCGTTTTGCATCCCTAATGGAGACTGTGATTCACAGACGCCAACTCGGTGATTCACGGAAACTAACTCTGTGATTCACAGTAAAATTACCCCCTACCACCCTTTTTTCTTGATGGTTTGAAGGTTTGATGGTTTGACGCTCACCCACACGATCAAATTCGGTTGTCAAACCTCATGTTTGACAGCAAATTTTCTGACAGTGACTGAAAACCGTCAAGCGTGATGTCAAACCTTCAAACCTTCAAACATGACCCCCCACACGATCAAATCTGCTTGACAAGCGAGGTTGGCAAACCATGCTTGTCAAGTATGTTTGATCGTGTGGGGCCAGCTTAAAGCTATTATTCTTTGGAGTGTTTCGCGTTTTTGACATGGATATGTCTTTTGGCTGGGGGTCAAGGAATGTTTTGCGACACTTTTTTTTGGCCACAAAAAATGCAACGCGATAACCAGTAAACTAAATCGTAGCTACATAAAGCGGGCCCCACACGATCAAACATGCTTGACAAGCATGGTTTGACAAGCCGCGCTTGTCAAGCATGTTTGATGTTTGACGCCGCACCCACACGTTCAAACCAACTGTTTCAACCGCATCCACCAAGCTTCAGTAGTGGAGACTAGGGATGCAACATCGACGACATAATATCAATAATCGATTTAGATTACAATTTTTTAGAACAGCTTTTCTTTGTAAAAAATAATCAAAATCAGAGATTTTACCCCAATAAGGGGATCTTCAGAGATGAGAACGATAATTTGGTTAATAACGGAGTATAAATATGAGTATAAATATCGGAGTAGTCCATATCGATAAAAAAGCATCGATAATCAGAGGCAGAATATCGATATTATCGATAATCGTTTTGCATCCCTAATGGAGACTGTGATTCACAGACGCCAACTCGGTGATTCACGGAAACTAACTCTGTGATTCACAGTAAAATTACCCCCTACCACCCTTTTTTCTTGATGGTTTGAAGGTTTGATGGTTTGACGCTCACCCACACGATCAAACTTGGTTGTCAAACCTCATGTTTGACAGCAAATTTTCTGACAGTGACTGAAAACCGTCAAGCGTGCTGTCAAACCTTCAAACATGACCCCCCACACGATCAAATCTGCTTGACAAGCGAGGTTGGCAAACCATGCTTGTCAAGCATGTTTGACCGTGTGGGGCCCCCTTAACGGTAGCTATGTATGAAGCAAGGTTCTCTACAATACTGCGATATATAACCTGCGATCGGAGTTTCGTTTTAAAGAAGAAGAAAAACTGTTCATTCATTGAAAAATTAATCATGAAATATCATGTGTGTATTTTATTTCATAATTTTAATTTTCAAATTATACAGCTACAACAAAGGACATATCCATGATCTATTGTTTTTACCTCTAAGGGAGAAAATTCTTCCTGTATTTCTTAAAATAGATTTAGATTTAGAGTATAATGACATTATTTTTTCGTGGTTTTACCTTACATCACTAAAATGGCCATAACTCCCTAAATTTACAATCCCAACTAAAAATCGATATACTGTTGTTGAGCGTCAAACCTTGTATAATCTTTCTTCACGTCTCTTCAAGACATATTCTATTTGTAGAGACTCAAACATTGCTGGTGGATCCGATTCATTAGAGAAATTGTTGGAAGCTGACTGAACGATCTTGCGTATTAAATGGCATTGTCAAGATTACCTGACTGCGTCGAAATGTGTAACAAGGACAAATATTATAGATAGATCAATGGCCTCGTCATCATCAGGATCTCGGTCGAGATCTAGTGGGTCCTGATAACAAGTAGCGGACAAAAGGGTGCGAAGGATGAGGGACGAAAGCGTGGAAAGCCTCAAACCCTCTGAAGGAAGGATCGGAAAAAGCTGAGCGAACGGTCGTCAAGTCCAGAACGGATGAAGAAGACGCACCCTTGAAAGAAGAGGTGGCAAGGAGGGTGCCCTCAGCTAAAAGGCGGCACTCATGCAACGGGGCTCCGATGGATTTCTTCTGAGATCCTTCCCTCACTTCGATTAGACCGAAACTTTCTTTTGGAAACTGTCAGAGCGTTAATTGGGGCCTTCCACCGATGAAGCGAGCACGCCCACGACCGCTAAACAAAGGGGCTTTTTTTCTTTACAAGCACCTGTTTAAGGTAAACAAACGATTTAGTTACGGCAAGGTGTGTCTGCAAGAATCAACGAGCCTGAACTAGGTATCACATAGTTTGGTTCAGCTAAGACCGCAAGTGTCAGTGCTTTCCAAATGATTTCCCGACACACTACTGGGATTTGTGTTTGATTTTTAAAACTCGAATAACCTTCTTCTAAATCATCTTCAAATCGAAATTCCTCCACCACACCTGCCCCAAGTTGGGATTGCAGTTTGCCTCACCTCACAGCTTACCTTGGCGTGGCGATTCACTTTGGTGCGGTGGCTGAAATCCACCAAGAGACGATGAAATTTGTAGAAGAGTGTCATCAAAACACTATTAAAGAAATCGAAATCGCAGTGAAGTTCAATGGCTAATATCTTGAGACCTCAACTACCTTAAAATTGTAAAAAATCGGCGATTGAGGGAGTTATTGTTTCCGATGGGACTTTTTACTTCTTGCGCGGGTCCACTTCCAGTGGACAAATCTTAAGAGAACGAAATCCTGGGCAAAATCCGGTTTTTCAGTCACATCCTAAATAGCACTGAATCCATCCAACTCAAATTGATGAACTCTTGCTGAAGTTAACGGCAAAAGATTTGTTACCGAGGCCCTAATAAGCTCATTACGGGAATACCTCCGAAATGTATCGTTGCATTAAATTCAATTAGAAGACACGAAAGAGTCCGAGGAAAAAATGTTTTCTCCTTTTTCTGGTCTCAGTTGAATGATACGGAGTCTGTTGATGTACTGTGTGGTATTAGCGGGGAAAACAGTTCGTAATTGTACCAACAAATGGGATCGCATTAGAGCCACTTATATTTTTCCTTCGGTTAATTGACGGTTGATTGGACTTTGAACGATTGCTAGCTCGCGATACGCCTGGAAGAGTCCTTTTTCTCCCTTTTGCTCGGGACGGGACGGTTCTCCTTGGACGGCCGTTGAAGTCGCTGGTCGAAAGGGGACTTATTGATGGATGGTAGCCGGTTAAGCCTCCTCCTGGTTTGGGGTCAGATTCTTTCTCCCTTCTTCTTGTTCCTCTTGCGATCGCAGCTTCACTACCGACATCCACTTGTAGGGTGTTGACGATCATTACATCTCTCGGCTATAGGGGATCATCTCGACATGCTATAATGAGCAAGAAAGAAGAACCTACTGGGTAGATTTTCACGATTCTGTATATCGTCATAGATTGAGGATCCAAAAATGAGCTATCTAGGTTTTCTGTTACACTGAGTCACAAAATTCATTAGATATGAACCCACGGTTCAAAAAAAAAAAGAAAAAATCAGTATAATGAATAGTTGCAATTATTCACTCATTACTTTCATCTAGCTGGTATTGCTGTTTCAGCGTATACAACTCATTCATGTTAGACTAATTCTTGAGGAATTGGCAAATATTGTATAAAGTACGGTACATGTTAAAGTTGAATCAATCTCATTACTTCGCACTCGAGTTACAAGTTCTTGGAGTTTTCAAGTTGGGATCCCAAACGTCCCATCGTGAAAATTGGGTTTTTGACGGGATTTTAGTAAATGACTGGCGTGTTATTGATATAATAAATTAACTTCACACTTGTGACACACAATTGACTTGTACACAGTTCTACCACTGAACAGTTACTCTAATTGCTAAAAGCATGACATATTACACCGAATTAATACGTATAGTACTTGATTGTACTTCTTCAGTTCCTAAAGGATGGTTTAGAGGAGAGTAGCGACAATTGCCTTCTGGCTGATGAAATGCTACGATCAGCGATCATTACCGTTAGATTCCGGTACTAAATTATGATTAAAAACGTGTACAGTGATTATTAAAGACCTACTTTAGGCTTAGTATGAAAATAGTGTCAGATAACAAACGAATACTCTAATTTATTCCAACTAAGGAGCAACAATGTTGTAGATTCTCGTACAATACGATTCCAGGATGAGTTTTTCCCAGGCAACTTCGGCCAGTTCCGAGACACATCTTCTTTTTTCCCCTCTCATTTATATAGGATGTCTCAAGTCGGATGTAATTAATGGGGGTTGTCAACATCGTGAGAACATCCCTTCTCTGTGTGTAACCGAGGGCAGAGGCACCAGACAATCGGAGAACAAAATTAACGCCCGTGAGCTATCCTTGCTCGTTGTTTGAGGTTTTTGATCCTCTCTTGAAGAAGGCGTTTCACGGAAAGATTCGGGATCTTAACAAAGGAGAATTCTCCGTGCCCCCTACTTGATTTATTCCCAAGTTCTTAACTGATAGTATCACCTCTCCGTCATACGAGATTGGGTACAATTAACTCTCATTAAAAACCTAAAAAGAACATAGCTGAGTTTCCTTTTCTTATACTTAATAATGGCTTAATCACACTGGAAATGGTGCAAAATCTTCCAGGTAGTCTGAGAATTCACATAGAGCAAGAAAAAACGAAAAATTCGCTTCGATTGTCTTCTTCTGATTGCGAATTGTAGCATCAATACGATTTATGGTGCCGTTACTGGTACAGCTCTGCAGAGATTAGTAAATAGTCTTCTTTGGTGACCTCGGAATATATAATGCGTACTTGAATTTTTAACGTACTTAATTTTTCAAGTGTTCTTAAACAATTTTTATTTTTGTTCATTCTTGGTTGATAAAATAGGAGGTATGACGATCCCAGGAATGTCAGCTCAGCGGGATGAGCAACAGAACTGACTTTTCTTCTGCTCACCTAGAGTATTAAATTTCCTTCAAATTCTCCTCGAAAAACACAAAAAAAGTAATATTCCTCTAAAAAACAAAAGGTGCGTATGAGAAAAGGAGCCAAGCAAAAAATAAGCATCCATGTTGCACCAAGAAAATTCCCTTGTGCATAACCGTCTTGATACTATGATGGTTTAATCGTGAACAAATTAGGAACTTTACTTAAAACGCGAAGTGTCCAGGGCTCAATTTTTACAACATGGAACACGTCATAGAGTTTTTTGGGTGCAGATTCTGTGTTATATAGCTTACGACTCTACCGAGGTATCGCAGCCATTGTTTACACTTTTCAAGGTTAAAATAAAAAATAAATGTTTTCACAAATCAAAATTTTTACTCGCTTTTTACGTTTTAGACCTTCTTGAACAATTTTGGTTACGTGTCTGTCATGAAATCCGCGAAACGTGCAAAACAACTATAGGAAGTTATTGTCCAAATTAGATGAGATTCTCAGGGTTGTGCAGGTTGGCTTCTACGTGGTCCTCTATGAGGGTAGTGGTAGGTTACTTAGGGATTAGCTAGAGTGGGTCGGATCATACAATCTAAACAATCGGGTTAAGAATACTATGAAGCTATGTGCCACACCCACTTGGCAGACTTTTTTGCATGTGATCACCCCATTCGTAAAAAAAAAAAATCGGCGCTTCCATCCCCCCCCCCTATTCCTTATTACTTACCTATGAAATTACAAAAATATAGAATATGTTTTTGCGTTCAACTTCATTGTGTAGCATCGTCAACGTCAAGTCTTGGCAAGTTCAGATACTAAATTGTTTATCGGTATCGCATGTCATCGTTTTCTGTGTTGATAACATCGTGATTACCCACCTCCTAGTTCAATAACGTGCAATCTCAGATAAAAATCCATTTCCAGTTCGATAGAAGGGAATTATTATTCATTAAATCAACTAAAATTCATTCCACGTTCACAACGAAGCACGGGTAAAGAAAAAAACTCTTCATTTTTCCTTTCATTTCTTTTTTAAACCCTTCTTCCGACCACCGTTTTAGGCGACCGCCCCCTTTTCAAAATAATTACCCCCGGGCCAATTTTAACACTCGTGACCTGAGCGGCCCAGTAGATAAATTAACAGGTAGCCCAGGAGTCGTCCAGGTAGGCGGGGAGGTTCCCACACACGGTACAGCACCGCAAGGTCTCCTCCTTCCTTCTGCCTATTGCACGAATTACCATTTATATGTTAAACAGAGGGTTCTGGGAGCTGATGAGATAGATACTCCCGAGTGTTCTTTCATTCTTCTTTTTAATTTCTTCCGAAAAAGAAACCTCTTTTTTGTGAGTTATGCCTCATCGGGGAGTTATGCGCTCCAGACCAGTTTTACTCTCTGAGGGCTCTTCCGAAAGATTCGTGTCATCTAATATTCGATAGTAAGCAGCTCGATTCAGTTCTTTTTCTACATCCTAGAACCAATTGAGTCTGACCAGTATTGTGGTTTCTGATAAATTATATTAACCAACGTTTTTTAAATTACCATTTTACGTGGGTGCATTGCATTATTTTGAGGTAACAATATTCTACAAATTGTCGTTGAACCAACAATTAAGAATTGCCTAATTTTCACGAGACCAAAAAAACTTATTCGTATTCAGACTATAGGAGTTTCCCGTATTTTTCCTTTTCTTCCTAGCTCAAATGATTCCGTAGCAATGAAAATCTAAATGTTCGAAACAATTAATGTAATAGTTTAGCACTGACCTAATTTTTCATCTTACTTGTGCTATGCTGCACTATACAACCTGTACTATAAAACTACACAATTTATTGATGATAATCATGAGTTTTCATTGACTAATTAATTCAAACTAATTAGGAGCTTAGTTTTGTCAATTGAGATTCAAGTTGAAATCCCTCCACTTGTTGATTTCCGATGCATGCGTTAACAACACATCATGTAGGTAATACACATTCCGTTTATAATTAACGAACCAAAATGTTCTCAATATAAAATTAATATTATTTATTATTTTTATTAATCTTAATATTAAAATAAACATAAGAATTTTGATAGGTTATGAGCATGAGTACTGCATAAAATCATTGGGATTGGAAGCCTTGTCAATTTGAAGGGGTGTATTGAGATTCAAGTTGAAATTTCTCCACTTGTTGATTACCGATGCATTGTTAACAAAACAAACACACAAAAGGCATGTAAGTAAATACACATTCCTCACATTCCAATTGGATTAACAAACCAAAATGTTTTTAATCTTAATAATAAAATAAAAATAAGAATTTTGATGTTGTCAACTTTAGGAAAATAAGTACCTATTAAAAATAAGTGAAGAATACCATTTTTGGGAAAAATTTAACATCAAATCGTAGAAATTTTGAATTAATGTTAGCGATGTTGAGAATGTGTATTTGGGAGTAATTACAATTATTGGGGTTGGTTTTTACAATTATTTTTTCAGTAGTCTTTAAGGAAACTATTCATAACCTTTCAGACATTATGACCACGTAAATGTGTGAGTCATGGATTGTTACCATGACTCGAGCGCAAAAAATTGAAATGAAACCATTAGAACTTCAATTTTGAAAAATTTTAGACGTGCGACGCTGGTTTTCAAGCGACGTTTCTATGTTGTACGTACAACATACTTACAATCCAGAGTTTCATAACCCACCTTGGGAATCGATCTGCTTTAGCGTTACCTATCAGATTTAATCCAATTAAATATTTTCAAGCTCTTCTTCGGTGTGTCTCGACTGATGGTGGAACGTGATGGTCAGGACCCTCTGCCCTCTTTGTCAGGTAATGGAGACTTCACGTAGCCCTGTTTTTACAAGCTCGTCATTGTTGTAGACCGTACAGGTTAATAACAGGAAATGACAACTCAGGTCGTCTCCACCTTGCGCTTCTCGCCAGCCTCCCACCCGGTGCCTTACCACACCGAAAAACTCACTTTCCGTTTCCTCCGAAAAGTGCTTTGGGTTTGATTGTGGTGAGGCAGACCTGCACCCGCCTTAGTAAACTTTTGAATTTCCGTTAAAATTGGAACTGAACAATTGATTAAGTTCGTGATCCGGTGTTCGACCACAAAAACCATGCCTCCTACTCAAGTCCAGGATGTTTATATTACCAACAATACCTTCACTATGAGGGGCTGTAAACATCACAACGGACATGACTGGTTAAAAGTTAATTGCTTTCCATTTTCGTTTTGCTTATTATTCCGGAATATTCCTATGTCTCTTAGGAGGGATTAGTGTGTCACTGGCTCTTGAAATCTATCAGAGATACCTAGGCTATCTCTTCTAGGAGATTATACTAAGGACTTTTAAACTGATACTTCTCTAACTACATCCTCACAGTTACAACTCTAAGGCACTTGGTTGAAGGCGTATTTTAGGCGCAAGCCTTGAAATGGATCCAAGACAAACGGAGAGATCTCATACTTATTTCAAATTTTCTCTGTGGAAGTTGCAAATTTCGAAATCACACGAGTTCTAGCTGACCCTAGCAGAAATTTTCGTTTACGAAATTATTTCGAATATTTTGTTCTGACTGAGCCAGAACGAAACAGCAAGATTTATTGATACCCATTGATTGTGGTATGCAATATTGACGGGCGACAGGTATTTTGGTGAGACTCATCTCGTCTAGAGTCAAACAAAAGATGTCCATACATACTCGGGAAGATGACCTTTGGAAGGCCTTACGAGGCCGGCTGAGAAGCCGTTTGAATGAGAGGTTCAGATATGAATTACGACTGGTTTTTAGTGAATGGGCCTTCCGTTTGGGATGAATAAGCAAGATGGGGGCCCCACCACGCCCCGGGGGCCCCTCGAAGGAGGCCTCTAATTCTAATCACAATAATTACCTTCCTTGGGAAAGGTAGCTCTGGTTGTCTTGGATTTGCATTTATATTAGAGCGCCGAGTCTCTCCTCCGCCGCCTCCACAGGGAAGGGATCGGTGGTCAGGTAATGTCTTCCCTCTGTTTCATTGGAAGCTCTCGAAACATGGAAATTTGAAAAAGGGGAAAAATTGTATGCCACGATAGTTTTAAATCACAACTATTTCCATGACGACATTAGAACCTGCCCCAGCTTGTACTCATGCAAAGCACTACCATCTTACTGATCAATTCTTCCTTTTTGAAGATTCCTTTTCCATCGACTGGAATACAGTGAAACCAGAGAAGTAAAGAACTTTCAGAATTCATTCAGAAGAGAAGCATCTTTTTGGTAAACATCTCTTCGATACCCACGGAAAGGGTTTGTTTGGAAGTCAGATCAGCTGTGTGATCAAAACACTTGGGAATGACAAGACTTTTGAAGACGTCGGGGAAGAAGGGGAAGACTTTTAAACTATGATGAGTTCGTGATTACTGCTCCATCTAGTAGCCCGAAACAGCACAAAAAACCAAAATCAAAATTGATCCAATGATGCAGCTTAAATTGAAATAATGCTCCTGGACGCCAGGTAGGATCGGTAAACACGGAGACGTGCCTTTTGCCGTCTCCTAATGAGAATAAAAAGGGGAAGGCTCCTCTTGAACAGGTTATGAGTCCTTCTTCCCCTGGGAATATTAATCCAACCATAAACGGCTGGAGGTTCTCAACCAATTAGCGGGTCGGCTAAGTGAAATATCTACTTCCATATTCTTCATATTAGGCTCTAAAGGCACAAGCCAAGCGTCTCTACCCGACCTGGCACTCGTTATTTGTCAGACCTGCTTCGTGTTTCCCTTCAACGACCACTCCATCGGCATCATCAATTATTTCAATTTAGAAGTGAATAGATGTATGGACCATGGCTGCCCTTGACTTCAAGCGGCATTTTTCTGTTTTTTCTCCTCCTATCTTATCTCTCCTGTCCAATTCAGGAGCGTTCTCATATTTGGTACATCCTTCCAAGATTTCCATACAAGCCGAACTAGACAAACACGGGCAGAGTGAACGTCAATGGACTGTCGATCTGACCTTTTAAGGGAAATTTCACTGCATCAGATGGAACAATTTCGGATTAGGAGAAGAGAGATGGGATACAGGATAAATCAACGGGAAAGTCTAACATCCTTCAAAACCAACCTGGCCGCAAAAAAACCATCAAGCCCCACGTAAAATGACGTTTTATACGACATTAAATGTCGTAAAGGCAAATTTTGCCTTTTACATCTGTTAGTTTGTAAGTTATCAAAATCAGCTGCAATATTGGGTATTTTGATTTATAAACTTTTTACTAATTTTCCATGTTGATTGTCACATCTTACTTAAAGTACATGCAACCCACTTCGCATAACAAAAACTTCCTTTCAAGTCCTACTAGTGAATGAACAATTTCGTAATGAATTGGGAGACCTCCTTCCTGTATGAAGAAGATATTAGTATCTACTCTTAATCAGAATCGATATATGTTATTTATGTCAGTAAATATAGTTTACTTTAAATAGAGAACTGTACGTATTGAAGTAGTTTATTGTGTTGATCAATTATATCGTTTTCTGTAATTTTTGGATAGAAATAAATAAAGATTCAATATCCAATATTTTGCATTCACGCATATTTTTTGTGTGTATTGAAATTATAATAGAAAATATATTTGTATTGTTTCAGATCCGGCATAGATTTGGATGTTACGACGAAATAACGGAAGTCGATAGGAGGCGAGTTCGTCATTGTAATTGGGTCAGATTCCTCAGAACGTCGCCTTCGTATTCGGATCAAGTTAATATCATCGGTACCAAAATAAAAGGTAAGAAACCTGTACAAGCTCTTTAGTTTCAATCATTTATAATATTTGTTCGAATTACTAAATTGATTATGAGTTCCGGTTTTATGAAACACTTGGTGCCACTATGAATCCTGGTTAGGGTATGTACAGATAATGAGAATTATCACGATTTCCTTCCAGATAGATGTTTGAATATTAGACTAGACAAATAAAGGAAAAGGAAGGAGATAGAGCTGACCACATACGTGAATGACTGGATTGGAGACACGAAGTTCACCTGTCTCCACTCTGAGGCAGTTTATAAATACCCAGCTCGATGGACCACCTCATCCATTCTTCCATCAAAACCTGACTTAATCACTTTGCTCTTGTCTTCCATCTTTCTCAATCAAACACACCTTCACCTCATGATTGCTAACAGTTCTACGTGCCGGATAATTTTCCCCAACTATATCAACCTCATCCTTGGAATTGCCTATTGGTTCTAGATGCTGGTTAATCTCTCCTATCCACCTATCCACCTCTCCACATGCATTACCGATCTGTGTGCCGGATTAGATTACTCTTTACCTAAATCATAATCGGTTCAGGGTGCTGGCTCTTCTATCAGTCATTCCTTACATTTTTTCTCAACTGAGGTGGTTCTAAAGAAAAGTCAGTTTTGAAATTTTACATTCAGTCAATATTCTAAACTGTAAACTCAGTCAGAAATAGAGTCGTAACAGGAATGTAGATTTCTAGGCTTCAGTTACGAATTCATTTTAACTTTCAGTCCAGTGACCTCTTTGCTTTCCCATAAGCGCCCACAGAAGTGTGTAGGTACACTGTGCGTTGCTACAGAGAAATTTATGATCCCCGGTGTTATGAAGGTTCGACAAACTTGACACTGTTTTTTTTTCGAGAAAAAATGAACTGCTATTCAAGGAACCTCGGCCGCAGCCCCGCGATTTTGACACCGGCTTGGATTAATGACCCGAAAACAGGGCGGCCGATAGAGGCGAGACGTTATGGACGGTATGTAAAACAGTGGCCAGTGGACTTCACTTGAGACTATAATTTTGAAGGGCGATTCTTTTTCGAAGCATCATACGTGGATTCCCCCTCTCTGAGCGATTTAAATCAAGGAGCCAAGCAGGGAGCTGTTGTTTATCCCTTAATTGCCGAGTTAGATGGAAGCATGTGGGCAGCCCGCATTACCAAGTCTAATGGTCGGGCCGAGTAAATCATATGTGCCTCCCCTCTTCTGTCCTCTGGGAATCCGAGCGTTTAGCAATTTTTGCAGTTACCTCCAAGAATATGCATCTTTTTAGAAAAGCCAAGGAACGAAAAAAGGGAATAAATAAATAAAGAAAAAATTGATATCCCGCAGGGTGTGGCGCTTTGGAATTCGAGACGGGAGTCAGGCACCTACGTAATTTGTTGGGATGGACGGGGTGCTGCCAATGCGCGATTATGGGCGAGATTGTTTTGACATCGTGTTACACCTACGATCTCTGTAGCCGTTTTTAAAATCGACAAACAGTCCGCTTCTCAAATAATCAATATTCGTCAACCAGAATGAATATGATGCATCACAAACAAGATTCAGAACGCAACTGCATCGGTGAAAATGGAATTGTTTCTGAACTGCATTTACAACAACCTCAAAATTTGGAACAACAATGATTTTGGACGTAGAATCGAGACGGTGGTCCGGTGGTAATTGATAGGAAAGCCATTTTCAAAGGTTCATCATTGAGAATGGCTGTTGATGGTTTGTTGATCTTGAAAATAATAAACCAAAAACACGAATAAGAACTCGTACATCCAAGGCTCCATCTGAGGTCTCAAAATGCAGTTCTGGTCTTTCACGAGATTCTTTGACCTCCCATCAAGTATCTTTTTGGCGCATAGCTATAGTTCTCCTCCTGTTTAGTGACAATTAATGCAGAGCCTCTCACTGGAAGTAATCGCAAGCAATTCGCTGTGTTAGCTCTCAGGTTGGATACTCATAGGATTCTTTGCCCAGCCACTCTTTTCACATTTTTCATTTTAATGAAACTAGGTCAGGTATGGCGAGCGTGAATGAAAATTTGACTATTGATGATTCATTCATGAAGTATTGATGCCAACAAATAAATAATATTACCAACATACATTTATCTAAATCAGCCACTTTGTTCTATGCGATTTGGAGTGCCTTATCTCAAAAAATTTTGATCTTGTGTTTTCTTCAATTTAAAATAGTATTGAATTGTTAGAATCGAATGATACTACCCAGAGCTCTGTAGGACCAACCGTTCGCTCCCTTTGAGAACTTAAGGGTTGGTCTTACGGTAAACGAGAAACACGAGTGCGAACCGCCTCATTGCAAATGCAAAGGCAATCGTTGTTCGTTTCTTTTAGTAGTACTCAGTATTGCGTCCTTAGCAACCAGTAATCAAATTTCCTAATTAAGGCACCTGCATCTCCCTATTTCTTTGCATTGAAAAGGGAAGCTTTAATTTCTTCAAAATAAACACTGAAGGTAAAACATGGTTGAAAGTGACAATGCCTAAGCTGTTGCGACTTGTCAGGCGAGTGATCTATACAGAAAAATAATAAACCTTTGTGTAGTCATTTGCAGCGTTTTTACTTGTGGTGTTTGCTTGGTATTGCTGGCGAAGTGAATAAAAGCAACTTCAAGGATGAAACATCGAAACTACTCATCAACTCAAGATCGAAGCGCTAAATTACGCTTAATCCGACCGGAGCCGCGCAAGTACCGTAAATTCACTCACCACGAAAGCCCCCTCAAGTTCGCGGCTTAATTTCATAAAGCCCCGCGACATGACGGGAAAGAGACAAGTTGGAAGGGGACCCTGGAGGGCCACACGCACGCTAAAAGAAGAAAAGGCCGATCTGAATATTCAAAGGCCGGTGGTAGCTGCCTCATCAGAGCAGAGGGGACCATCAGGGAAGGCGGTCGTGGACGAATTTCACGGTACATTCTTAGTCGTACTCAGGGAGATCCGACCTCGTCCTTTTCCTCGGTGCCTATGAAGAAAAAAAAACTCTTTTTCTTGTTTACTCATAATGTTTTTACTCGGGCCGAAACCAATCATTTATGGGTGGCGTAGTGGAACATACGGTGCCTTGTATGGCCTTTTACTCGTGGATGTCCAGTGGTCATTACCTTGTAGGGGGCACCTCCTTCAAATTATAACTTAATAGGAAACTGGTCGGGTGCCTCATCATCTTGAAACTTTCTCTGTGCATCGTAGTGCTCCATCTTCTTTTATAATAGAAGTACTTAACTCCTGTTAAAACAGGTGGATCTCCAACTAGGTAGTTCATTTTCACACTAAGGGGTTGAACCCCTGCAAGACTTTTTCAGAATGATGCTGGTTTTGCTACAGCAGGTGCCTAGGAACTAGTTAACGATCTAGATAGATAGGTAGATATTTATTTGACGCAGAAAAAACTGTTTGAACAGTTCAACAGTGGAAAAATGCAAAGTGAGACGATTTGCTCAGGTTTCCCATCTTCCTTCCTACATTAGCCTTGGCCTATGTTCAACAATGTGTTGTAGGTATATAAAATCTTCGCAAAAATGTTCAATTTTGACTGTATTACAAGTAAAAAATTCCGTGGTAAATTGCAATAATGTTTTATTTATTATCGTATATGAATCCAAAGTCACATAAATAACACTACTACACATGCTTTGTTCGTTATCTTGCTTAATTGTATTCCACTACTATACATAGATGCTGTTTAACACCCTACCCCACCTCGAGGTCACCTATGAATATCATACACAATGTACAAAAAAGCAGGGCATGCGCACTTGCGAACGTAATTTCACATTATCGTAAATTTCTCACGATCAGGAAGGTTTCACTCAAATTTGGAGGGTAGTTAGGGGCTGGGTCGCGACGGTTTCCTCAAGATCACGGCCGCAGTAGCCACGGTGCTTGTGAATGTGTTGAAAATCGTCAACCTAATTGCAAACGACTCCACAATTGTGGTTTTTTGACTGTGAAAACCACCAAGATGATTCCGGTCCATCATCATATTCCATTCATGTTCTTTTTTGTCAACTTGAGAAGGTTACACCGTCCACCCAACTTTGAAGTCATTTTCAACGTCGTCCGTTTAACCCATTTCCGGCCAAGGGTAGTAATAAATTTAAAAGTTGAAATTTTTATGTAAAAACGTTATGTTTAAGAATGTATGAACATGAAATGAAGCTCAAAATTTTTCAATAAATTTCAAAACAAAAGTGCTTTCGGCCAAAGGTGCGTTTTCGCATTCGTCGATTTTCGTCGTTGTACAACCAATACCATTATTAATTTATTTTTTGTTTTGAATGTATTTGGCTTCTACACCATTCCAAGCATTCAGGATCAAGAGAGGAGAAGTATTGTTCCTTCTCCAAAGTAACGAAAAATTCCACATGGTCAAAGCTCCTCCAAACCATCAAAAATGCCTATTTTTCAAAAAATTCTCCAAATTCGCAACGAGTTCCTGAACGTTGAAGCAAAAATTTTTTTGAGCAGTTTAGGAACAGTATAAACGAGAAAAAATTAATCTACAACGATTTTCCAATATTTTCAATTCCTAAAAAATTCATAAATATGACGATGCGAAAACGCATCATTGGCCGGCAATGGGTTAAAGGTTGCTGTACATCAATACGTGGTGCATAACTAGTATCTTTACCTGATTTTTGATTTACGTAACTTTCTGAATCTAACGGTTCTGTTAAAGATATTTTTATCTCAGTGTAGTTTCAAGGTTTACATACTAATTTATGAGTCTCGAAGTTAATTTAACCCTGTAATATCCCTGCAGTTCATAGTGTGAAAACCCCTCTTCATTTAACGTTTTCAAAGCAACATTTCGACCAGAAGGAGCGATTAGAAACGGAATAGAAGCCCATCTAACATACTCAAGCGCCTTCGTGACCTAATCAAGTTAAGTGTTGTAGATCATCACTTTCATGGTCTTTCCTTCGGATAGCCGTACGTGCTCGAGCTCGTGGTAGCATCGGAATTATTTCCTCTTCTTCTTAGATATATTTATGATAGCTGCTTTCGTTATTAAAACGTTCAAAGAACATTTTCTTGAATAATACATTAGTAGTAGGTATCTCAATAATTTCCGACGTGAGTTCTACATTGATTTATGTTGTTTAGCACAAAATAACCATCCAAAGTATGGCAATATGATGCTTAATATTTTAAAGCGAATTAGAAAATTGGAATTTGAAATTCATAACGTTGACTTGAAACATGAGCGTTGCCCAACACAAAACCCCTCTGCCAAAATGGGTGGACAGTATCAATTGGACATTTGGAATTAGTTGGTTCTGAAGTATTTTGTTTTTGGTAGATAGTTACCTACCACTTACTTATGAAAATTTACCCAGTAGGTATATAACTGGATTTTCACGGTCTTGTTTTCTTAGTCTACAAACAAATTATGTTGATAATTTATTGTTCAATTTTGTTTCAATATTTTCAATAATAAACCTTTGGAATCGAGCAAGAAAAAATTCACCCCTTTCTCAAAATGTGATGTTTTTAAAGGTCCGGTGAATCTGAAAATAATAACAAATTTGCACGTTGTCCAGTTCCCGTGGATCAATTTTGATGAAATTTGCCCCGATTTGTACTCTTTACGTACAGGGAGGTATTGTTTTTTCATTAGTTTAAAATAGCGACCGTTTTCAATAATTTTAAAATAACATCCAGAACTCTGTAGGATCGACCGTTTGATTCCTATGAAGATAAATAATCATTTAATAAATTAGTGCATAAATAATTTATAATATTTTTTAATTGATTTCGGATAGTGTTCAAGTTGCAGATCCAGAGCTCTGAATAATGAACCATGGTTAAATGAGAGTCGATTGTGAAATTAATAGAAGTTAAACGCGTCCTCCCTCCCCCTACCATGCTCCCTACCGTGTTCTTTGCACACGGCTGATCTTTACGGGGAAATAATGAACCGTTGAGTAATAACTTGTGGAGGTTTTTCTTTCTTCGAATAGAGTTTCAGGTTATTCAGTTTTGTTTCCTTTACAACCAAGAATCAAATTTCGTAATGAAGGCCCAGAACTCTCTGGTGGCGACGTTATTGCTGGCAGGTACTTTCTGTCAAAACAAAGTTGATGATAAACTCGCGCGATAATTATTGGTAGCCTGACGGGTGATTCATACAGTAAAATATTAAACTTTGAGTAATAATTTGCAGCGTTTTTCACATGTCACCCACCAGACTGATCAATTTTTTCAAAATAATTTCACGAAGTTCTGAAACGTAAAACAGGAGTGGGCATTTTGATTTTTGAGGACCCAAATTTGACTTGCAGCATTAAGATTTATATTCAGAAAAAATTCTTCACCACTACAATCGATGGTATGAAGCTTCCCTACCTTTGACTGTGAGGAAGCGAAACGGCTCGAATTTCCAAATAAGGCGGTAATTAGACGAAGTGTGATTTTTTTCGTGAAATGAGCCTAATAGTTTTTGAGTTTGGCGTCTTGGCAATATGACATTATTCTAAGGAGGGGGTCGTAATTCAGTCTTTTTACTTGGAGTTGCCGCAACGAGTACACACAATAGCGAAATTGCTCGCCCCTTGAGTAGGGGAAAAGAATAAAGAAAAACATTGTTCCAACACTGTTTGTTTTAATAGAAAGCGGTGTTAACGCGGTAACTGTTTTCGGTTCGCAGGTGAACCCATCTACGAGGCAGTGAAAAACATTCCGGCCAATTCTGAACTCGTAGTCTACTACCTTCCAGAGCGACCTGAAGAAGTGTTTTTCATGCCAGCCGTACATTACCTCCGCAACTCCCTCTACAGAAGGACAATGGACACCATTCTTGAAGGTAACAAGTTTTTTTCTTCGCCCACTTCTCGTCCATACTTGTTAAAAATTACTACTCGGGAATATTTTCTGTGTAATATCGGCATATGTTGTTGAAAGGCACACGGTTCAGAAAAACGTTTTTCTGAGAGAGTTTTTGTAAGAAATATGAACGTGAGAAGAAGGTGAGAGAATGAACATCTTCAACGTGCCAATTGACAGTCGTGTTTCTGGAAAATCAGTACTTTTAAATGCTAACCGTCTCCAATCATTAAGTGATTATTGCTCATATTGAGATTCAAATGTCGCCTGAAGAGAATGGAAACAGTTTAGCAGAAGAAAAGTCACCAAGTCGATTGAACAGGTCCTTGATATTTGCTCAGCTTACTGACAACCTTCACCACTCTAAGAGTGAAAATTACTGATAATATTGGTTGATTGGATGATTTGGTCTGATCTACTGACAAAAAGTATATGTATAACATTTATGTAAAGTAATTGGTGGGGTGAATTGTGGTACCTTTGTTCTTTATTTTTAGTCTTTTCGAGAGTATTTTAGCGCACTCGGGACTTTGACTCCTGCCTGATCCAGAACTTTTTCATTAAAAGCGTGTGTTGGAACGTACCATTATAGACAGCTCACCGGAAAGCGTACAATTGAGCTGACAGGTGGATAACTCATGACTCATGGGGTGCATGAGTCATGCAACATCAATGTCAAGACAATGGATAATCATTCCGGAAAAACAGGAACAACGTAACACACTAAACATTCAAAATCAATCCCCTCCAATTTAAAGATAGGATGAGACTTTAATGTGGCTCATAAACGTATGAGATAAATGTTGAATACGTCAACAATACTATTTTATCTAAGACAGGTTCAATTATTTGAGAATAATTTTGCAATAACAATAAATTAATCATTTTAGTCGTTTGAATGAAGTGGAACAATCCCTGATCCTAATTAATGACTTGAATAAATAAACATCGCGTTAATCAGGCGAATAAATTATCGATATTTCACATTACGTAAGAAAACCAACGAACATGAATGAATAATTGGCTGTGTGATCACATTTTCGTGTCGAAAGCATAGTTAATGACGTTTATTCTCGTATTTTGTGCGTTTTCTAGGTAACATCTACGAACCCACATCTTTTCCCGAACGACTAGAAAAACCATGATTAATATTTATTCATGTTATAAAACATGATTCTTCAAAACATCGATTTTTCACAATCAGATCAAAATGGAAGATTTTGCTCAAGAATTTCATAGCAGTTCAATCAACAAAGGAAATTACTAGAAGTCGATACGACGTTCACCGCAACTCCAACATCTCATCCCATTCCCACGGAGCTTACTAATATAAATATTGCTCTCATTTACAGATTGGCCGAACGAAGGTGTCTCACACCCTTCATTTCCTCTATAGTCCATTTAAAAACCGGATCAAACCTAGTTTTTTTTGCAACAACTTTTCTTTGCTCCCATATTGTAAGAACTGAGTTTTATTTGTCATTCTAAGAGCCTAGTCATTATTTTATTTTGAAAACGCTCCAATGTTCTTATCGGAAAAACAGAGCAGGAAAAAGACAAATCCGGCAAATACAAAAATTCATCGACCCTAATAGGTTTTTATGTGAAAAAATTACTTCTTACTCATTATGAACCTTGGAGTTTCCAGGCAAAAACTGATGTCACCACATGATTCAGCGCTAAGAAATACATGTAAATGATGTGCCATGCGTTTCAGTTTAACCTATATCCACAAAACCTAGTTTTTTTGCAGTTTACGCAGTTTATTCTATACACGTTTTTACGAATTGAAAACAATATTCAGGGGGTACGTTTGTTGTGAAAATTCACGTAAAATTCGAATCCGCAATACAAAAAAAAAAAGGGAGGGGGTCGTGGAGTATCATTACACAAAAACCAACTCTCCATTTTGGTTTATAGCATTTTTCAGTCAAATGAAACCTTTTTTCTATCAAATGAAACCTCTTTTCAACCAAATGAAACTTTTTTTCAAACAAATGGAACCTTATTTCAATCCAATGAATATTTTTCGAACCATTCATATAAAATAACTTTATTTAAGATTGTTGCAAAACAAGCTAATACAGAGGCACTGCAAATTAATTTAATTAAGCGGGTGTCCAGCAGCTGCTGCAGGCAGTTTCATCATCATGTTTATGACAAAGTTGGAGCAGTCTGAACGCGGTGATTGTTTCAACGCTGCGAACTAGGACCTCCTAGATGTCACAGTGATCAGCAATATGGTTATGAGTTTCATTTGATTGAAATGAGGTTTTACTTGTTTGAAAAAAGTTTCATTTGGTCGAAAAAAAGGTTTCATTTGACTGAAAATCGCTATATCATTTTCAATTATAAACCTTTGGAATCGACCAAGAAAATTTTTTTTTCAACCCCCCCCTCAAAATTTGTTGGTTTATTAAGTTTCAAAGTATGTAGAATCCGAAAATCGAATAAAAATTTCCCCGTCCGTCCGCGGCACTTTCTCTAGTTACCAAGGACCGATTTTGATGAAATTTGGTACATGGGCTCCATTTTGGGTCTAGTTGTGCCCCGAAGCTTTTGGTTGATGTCAATCACTTTTAACGGTTGAAAAATAAGAGCTGCAATTTTGATAACGCCCTAGCTCAAAAACTTTCGATATGAAAGAATTGTTTTTCATCAATCATAAATAGTAGGTATTGAACTTTTATAATTTTTAGAGACCACCCGGAGCTCCATAGGACACACCGTTCGCTCCCTACGAAAACTCAAGGGTTGGACTTACAATTAATCAGAAACACGAGAGTGAATCGCGAAAGAAGCCTAATTATCCGTTCAAATTTTAGCTGATAAAAATGGGATCGTTGTTCGTATCTTCGCTCAGTTTTCCACCCTTAGCAACCAGTAATCAAATTTTCGTACTATTCCACATCTCTTTATTTCTCCGAATTGAGTGTAAAGCGTATTCATAATAACCTTCATTGTGAAGGATGAATAATATGGTTGGTAGGTAGTGAGAATGGCAAAGCTGAGTTCTTTGCAGGCGCGTTATCTATACAGAAAAATAATAAACCTTTGTGTAATAATTTGCAGCGTTTTTACTCTCTCATGAAGTTGGAGTCATCAACGGGAAGGACTCTCAAGAACTTCCTGTGAAAGTGTCTCCTTACACCCAGAGAACCTGAAAAATGGACCATCGTTGGCCCCTATCGGTCTGGCTAGCCCCCAGGGTTAGTGCTCCCAAGTAGCCGAAGCTCGTCACCCTAAAGTCGATCTCTAACAGTACACCTCCCAGGACGTGTCTTCCGAGGCCGTCACGTACTCGCCTGTCCTCACTTCGCCCATAATCATACTAGCCGAGGGAAGACCTGGTAGAAGGTGGACAGTTTTATTTTACTATTTTCACTCTAAACCGCATCGTTAGGCCTCGAGAAGAGGCATTTTACGACGGAGATGGGTTACGTTCTATAGAGTGAATCGCTCCAGAAAAGAATCTGAAAGGATTATCGAGACTGCATTGAGCTACATTCCACGTAGTCTTGAGGTAATACATAAAATCAGTTTCTGCTTCAAAACTTTCTTCGGTACAGGAGAGTTAATGAAGATTTTATCTTTCTCAACATAGAAGATAGAAAAACTTTGTATTCTTGCAAAAATTGGAAAATTCGAGTCCTCCAAAATAAAGTTTTCACTCGAAAATGTTGCAAGCTTTTCCGAGCTTGGGCTTTTTGTTTGTCTGATGAATCCCTTTCATCGTCATTACACCAATAAAATCGCCTACGCAGGCGCAAACGTGATTTTTTGAACACAATTTTCCCATCATACAGTGAGAAAATGTCTGCCACGTGGGTGAGACCTCGTACCCATTGTATGATTGTATATAGAGAGGATCTTAAAACTTCAACCTCCAAGTTCCCAACACTTCTTATCATGATCACATGACATGATGACATTTAGAGGGATCCATCTTAAGACTCATTCATAACAATCCCTGGAAATTTCATCAAATTCGGACGGAAAATGTGGAACATGTAGAAAGTGTACGAGGAAACTATACTGCCCATCCGAAATGGCAGATGTTATACCATCACGATTACATTTGACTCTCATAGGTTAGATTGTTCAATCTAGACTCAACAGCAGTCCACATTTTGAATTGCCATAAAATTAGGATATCATAGGTGTGATCGTCGTATCTTCTGCAAAATAAGATCAGTAACTTCAGTTTGCAACTTCATTTATTTTCTTATGACAGCATACCGGAGTCTATAACTTTCAGTATTCATTTATTCAAGAACTCAGAATTCAATCGTATCGAAATGAAACAAGACGAGTTTGTTTCTTTCAACTTTTGCATCCCTTTTGGTTGGTGCTTATTATAAATTCGCATTGGTCCGTTTATTAATTAACAATAATTAATACTCGACGAGTATCGTTATGGGTTCTTATACTGAATGATAGACATTGTATAGTCGTATGGTGAGAGTCCTCGGAGTATACTCTTATGATCCATATGGATCAGACCTGGACGGCTCGATTCAATTTAGGAAAAGGTGAAGTCAGTCTCTCCCCATAAGGCCTGGTTTGAAGGTGATGCTGCGCGGGTGGTGAGGGGAGGGGGATCGAGATCTTTTATTAATGAACGGCGGTGTTGTACCGCTTTGGGGGTAAGGGAAATCGAAGACGAAGACGGAGGTAGGCTACCGGCGGGCTACCAGAGGAGGGGGTAAGTCTTGATAAATATTAATTGTCGGTCTGGGCCCAAAGTTGCGGTTGAAACCATTGTCCTGTCCTGGGGTCATTTCGTCCTTCCCATTGTGTATTCTCTGACGATAAAAAGTAGAAAAAAAGAAAGGAACAACAATCGTCAATAGGTGAGTGGCTGGCTACCGTCTCCCCTTCCTTTCCCCCATTGTCCGTCTGATCCCTGTGCCGCACACTTTGATTACTCTTTTAGACCATCTGACTACCAGTAGCCACAGTTTGCTCAAGTCAAGCATCTAGTGCAAGGGGAAAACTTACACATCGTCAGGTACACGAAAATGTTCAGGAACATTAGCTGTAAAAACAAAACTTTCAATGTTGGAGATGCCAGGAAGCCTTATATCTCGATTTCAACGGTTCCTTTTTTCACCTATATAGCATCAACATGGTTTGCGAAAACATGAGTTTCTAGAGCACACACTTTGACAAGTCTTTAAGACTACCAGACAACCTGTTGTCAGAATTTTGGCAAGTCAAGAATCAAAACAACAAATGCCAGGAGAGAATCTAGTTCACTTCAAGACATGTTGAGGGAATTAATAGCTTAGCAGACCGTGAACTTCGGAAGCATCACGTAGAAACGTCAAGTGTACAAAAGATCAGCTCAAAATTCAGTTTCTTTGCATCACATAAGTTATTGAAGTTTTTTTTTTTTGGAGTGTCTGCCATCCGCTCATTGAGACCTTTCGAAAAGATTCTCACAGATAATCCAGCAATCAATTCTTCAGTATCATCTTGAATAAAAACCCCACAATTGATGTTGGACTCTACCATGAAGCTTTACATTCGGTTTAAACTGCTCATTTTCCCACCAAATACTGTCGAGGAGTTTACCAGCAAGATTAAGGGCGTAGCGTGAAGGTGGATTCCGAGGTAGACCAGGGTTTCTGGAGCGCTGGAGGCGTCAATTTCAGTTTTCCCCCTTTTTTGTTGGCCTGTGCACAAGTCGTGTACCTTCACTCTCTCGACCCATTAATGGGAAAAAGAAAAACATTGACGGGAGCACGAGATAGATCCAGAGGACGCTGAGAGCCGCCAGTGATGACGGATGATGATATCCGCTCAGCTACTCGCCTCTGTTCTGCCCATAACGACGACCCAGGCCCTTTCTGATACGCGTGCGGCCACCCAGACTTCCTAACTACGTTCGCAAATGGGACCGCTGTCCTACCTTCGGCCCTAATGCACAAAACTTTTTTTTCTCCGCGTTTTCTTACAAGTAGTTTTTTTTTCTGTTCGAAAGAATCTGCCCCGTCTTGAGCAGCTCGTGGCGTTGTTTTGATGACCTGGTGATTATCCCCAGAATACCGACCGTTAACTCGATTTTTCTTCCCTGCCTTGTCGGACCCGTTCATGATCCCCAAGGCATTCGGTTGGTGCAATGCTGCGTCGTTGAAAAAGGGATTCAGGTTTTCCTCGCTAAGCGTATTCCATGGTATGAAGACCAAACACTGCCCCAACATTGCCGGTACTCCTACTCCTATATCATATGGTTTCATTCGATGGATTGCATATTTGCAAGCAAAGTCCCATGCAAGGCTATTGAAAACGTGCATTATAGTATAGTGAAGGTGAACATTATACCATAAATATGACTTCTTCAAGGACTCTTAGGATTCAAGGACTATTAACACAGAATGTGTTATTACGGAGGTTATTTGAAAGGGTCTGTCATAAGTTCTGTTGGTAATGAGAATACTTTTATCCAGTGGAGTGATAGAAAAGTAGGTAAATTCTGATACAATCGAAAACTATTTTTAAAATAATAGTAGGTACTTTACGAATCCCATAGACGTTTAGTACTGTCTATGACTTCTGAGTCTGGATAAAGAACTCAGTATGAAAGGCTCACTGAGCTCTTCCCAGATGAGCTGGGCGAGCTATTTTCGTTCCTAGTGGCTCCACCAAGCTGATTTCACCCCTCTGGGACTACTGAGTATGAGTAGCAAACTAAGACTAACGAAACCGAGGTATCGTTTATGACAAAAACACATTATGTTATTCATTGGTTTGGTCCTCGATAATAACATTAACGATCCGAGGATTTGGGGATGTCCTTCATTCCACTCTACAATAAATGTACCTCCAACGTCAACTTGGTTTCGTAAAGGTTTGATATAATATACACAATTTTATTGTGAGTGATGGACACATTCCCGAATTTACTCAATTAGAGGTGCTCTACTGGACGTTTCTCTAACGATCGTCACAATATCTGTGATAAATAGAAAAGCTTGCTTCTTTCGAACTATATACCAAAAGAGTCAGGAAGATATGTTACAGTCAAAGAAGTTTGGAACAACGTCCATTTATATGGTTGGAATAAGAACAAATCTATTTGGTTTCAAGAAGGTTCAGCTCAACTAATTTCGCTTATATTTTTCATTATTAAGAATACCTACAAGCTAAAGAATTGCCATCAGAGAATCACCTGTTCCTACCTTTAGGGTTGTAGTGAAATAAATTCAACAAGAACGAAACCAACTCGTACGACCTCATTCCAGATTTCTTTTTGATTTTTTCCCCGGTGGTTCGAAAAACATCTCTTCAACGCGTTGATTGATTCACATCTCAATTAAACCTGACGCAAAAGGTAAGAGAATAAAGGGGATGTTTGGGATAACTTGCGGCCATCTTTGATATAAGGGGGCCCAGGCGGTGCGCGGGTGCTTTGTTCTTCGCAAGGGCCTCTGGAATGTGTCTTTTATTGTCAAAGGTTGAAAGGGAGTGGAAAGGGCCCTCGGAGGGGGTAAAGGCTTTGCGGAGATATGTAGATAAGGCCTTAGGGTCTCGACGAGAGGGAATCCGCCCCAGTCAAAGAGCAGTACTGGCTCCCGGGAGCTGCTGCCAATTATGCAAGACCTTCCTCCCTTGTCTTTCTGTCGGCTACTTCTGGACACATGCGTTTGACTTCACCTGCGCACAATGAGAACCGGAGACCACAGTCTATCCCTCTCATCGTATTTTTTTCAACGCAGGTATTGTGAGCCAGAGCGGCTGAGATGAGACTTCTGTTTTCCTTCCGAATCAACCCAAGGCGGAAGTATCGTAATACATTTTGAGACGTTAAAAAAGTACTTCAACATCTCAAATTTCCACAGCTGGAAGGCCTCACTTAGAATACCTAACAAGGACAAATAGGATTATTTAGTATCCCAAGAGCCCATCAATATGGGAGGCGGCTCTCAGATGGCCGCGCCACTGTTGTGACAACTTTCTGGAAATTCAATATAAATTATCTTGTTACTAAATTTTATGATCAACTCATTAACGCCAGTATTGTCATACAGCAACCCTTCCGTTTGGAGGCTGTTGGACATCTTCCTGAGCCATTGGGAAGACTTTTACCAAAGGGATCCTCTTCTCCAGATCTGACCGATCATAGTGATGCATAAATATATAATATCGTTTTTAGCCCTGAGTGATTTGAGAGGTGAGAAACATGCAATGAAATCGACACCATGGGGGACCTTACGGCGTTACTAAACATGTAATAAACCTAATTAGCTATAATAATAAATTACTGTAAAATTGATTGCATGAATAATTTTAGACTGGAGATCTAACAAACTTGTAGACATCGAAAATCGGTTCATTAGTTGTTTATAATACGTAATTGGCATAATTATTTCGATGTTGCCAAATGGAAACTCTGGGCGCTGCAAGAACAATTTTTTCGAGTTTCCTAATTCACTCTTTTTTGTCGAAATCCCACAGTTATTCCCTATTTATTGCGAAGGCATGCACTCCGAATCAAGTGGGAAAATTTTCAGGCGTTCTTTATCTCATGTTGTCATCATCAGGGCCACGGTTTCCATCGAATGCCCCCTTTATCATGTAGTACGTGACAGAGAGTTATGATAAATTAGGTGCTCGTGTAAAAATGAACTCATTCAGCGTCTAATGATATCTTGTGCCGTCAATACTTTGAGTGAAATAACAACAATGGTTCGATGGTTTTAGAGACAATTTGAAGTCAGAACATCTTTTATTTTCAAAATATCGAGAAAAAAGTGTTGGGTGTTGATAGGTTTAAGCGTCTCTCCTGTAAGACCTCGGTACGTAAATAGTCATGGTACGAGTACATTCCACTGTCTTGAGAAAACGTATTAGGCATACAGAATTTGAAAGTACATGAGACTCAGCAAGGCCAACTCCATCATTAGTAAAACTATGATTTTCACTAGATTATTTACATGCTCTTCAATTCACTTGTCATAAGCCGCTAACCGTAGACTATAAACGGCCGAGAAAGTAAAAGTGAACTATTCCCACGAAAATGAGTTTAATAATGCGGCTGTTCCCCATGCGACGGGAAAAACTCGGAGGTAATTATCAACTCATCTGCCCAGGCGTATAACAACCTTCGTCGAGCAAAGGCTTTGTAATGCGCTCGCTTACTTTGCAGATGTTTAATTCCTCGCGGCTAATAGGCAGAGCGGTGGAATTCTTGTAAATGGAAATCATGAGAATATGAACCCCGCGTGAATATGAAGTGCGAGAGCGTGCTTATCCGTACCATCATTTCATTAAGATTTCACTGCGAGCAGACACCCAGTTGTACAGTAGAATCATTCCGACAGGAAAAAGTTGCACTTGTACACAATCATAGACTCCTCTCCCGAATTTGTGAATTAGAACCGTAATTCTATTCTTATTCTTTGCTTCAGATAAATAAGAATAAATCACTTCGGAACTTGAGGATATACAGGGTGACTAGGTAGTGATAAGAAACCAAAACGCTAAGATGTGTTTGTGCACCTAAAATGCAACAAAAAGTTCCTGTTGACCCATGTCCGAAATGTTTTTTGGAAACGTGGTTTTTTGCCTAAAACTATCCATATCACCTCAAATAGTGGTCCTGCAGCAAATTAAAAAAACATTGAAACGCTCTATTAGAAAACATGACTTTTCAAAATCACCCTTTAATTCGAGTAAGCACTAAAACACTTTTAAACTTTGAAAATGTCTGAATTTTTAAAATTTAACATACTTAATTACCTAGGAGCAAATACTTTTGGTTTATTATTTTCAATAATGAACCTTTGGAATCGACCAAGAAAAAAAAAATTTTAACACCCCCTCAAAATTTGATGGTTTACGTTTCAAGGTACGTAGAATCCAAATATCGAATAAAAATTTGGCCGTCCGTCCGCCGTGCGCCGTACGCGGCACTTTTGCCACTTAGCATTGACCGATTTTGATGAAATTTGGTAGGTAGGCTCCATTTGGGGTCTAGTTGTGCCCCGAAGCTTTTGGTTGATGTAGGTCACTTCTAAGGGTTCCAAAATCAATTTTGAAATTTTGAAAACGCCCTAACTCAAAAAATTTTGATATAAAGGTATTGTTTTTCCTTCAATTTAGGATTCTATAGAATTTTTAGAATTTTTTGAGACCACGCGGAGCTCTGTAGGACAAACCGTTCGCTCCCTACGAAAATTTAAGGGTTTAAATTGAAATATATATATATATATAAATCAAAACACGAGTGTGAATCGCAAAAGAGGCCTAATCTCCGTTCAAATTAGAAGCTGACCGAAATGCGATCGATGGTTGGTGATTTAGATTTTTTTTTGATTTTTTTTTCGATTTTTTTTTTGATTTTTTTTTTTTTTTTTTTTTGATTTTTTTTAATTTTTATATTGGATGGATGGTGATTTTGTAGACGAGTGATCTATATAGAAAATAATAAACCATTGTGTAATAATTTGCAGCGTTTTTTTCACTCTAAACTGAGTATGCGGAACATTCCGTTATTTTAACAATTTCTTTAATAAGCTTTCCAGGGTTTCCATGTTTACTGAGGGAGGAGATGATGTTTGAAAGAAGGAAAAACGTTAATTTTTCATCACGAAATCAGCTGTCCGGCAAATATTGAGAAAATATGGTTAGTTTTGAGCAGACGTTTTTAAAAATAAAACTCAAGTTTTGCTAATTTCTTCCTCACACTGACGTGGGTCGATAGGAACTTTTCCGTTGTACTGTATTTGAGACTGTATTTGTATTTGTTGACTGTATTTGAGGTACAAAAACACCTCCTGAGGGTTTTCAGCCCTAGCTTCCGCATCACTGCTCAGTCAGAGGTATTTCATGGGATGATTCGCTTTGTTGCAGACTCGCCTCTGGACCTGTCGATGTCCCTCCTGAGTCGGGCGTTCATCAGCTCTTCAGGCTCCAGCTCCCCGGGCGACACGGACGAGCGGAAATCCGTCTCAGGAGACTCCACCATGTCGACAGAGGTGGACCTGGTGGTGAGGCGGCAAGTGAGTCCGAAAGCCCGCGCGCCTCGCTCGGAAAGGACCCTTCTGCCCTGCGAGGTCTGCGGCAAAGCCTTCGACAGACCTTCCCTCCTCAAACGACACATGAGAACACACACAGGTGAGTTCAAGAATTCATATTTGACCTCGTACTTGGTTGGTTGGTTGGAGCCTATCAACTGCCATACTGCCCTCCTTAGTAAGAACGTCCTATGTCCATTTTTGCACTTTTTGAGATGAGGACACCGTGTTGTAGCTCTCGATCAGGCGCACCTTTTGAGCTAAGCTAGAACCCCCTATGTCAACAGAAAAGGCTTCAATAATCGATTTGTCCTATGTCCATTTATCAAGTTTCACATACCCATCCTAGGCTAAAACGTCCTAATCAAGTCCTACTAGGCTTAAACGTCCTATGGAGAGGAAAATCAGGGACATAAGACGTTCTAGCTTAGTACACGGCATTAGAAAAGTTGATCGTACTAGGCTAAAATGTCCGTTGTGAGAATATCACGGACATAGGACGTTCTAGCCTGTTTAAGACCAAAGAAATGTATACAACAACAACAATACTTATCAGATAAGAATACAAAAGAGCGGCAAGTCATCTTCTCACTAAGGTAAACCTCTGTAGTAAACTAAGTAAACCTCCTCTGTCTTGTGCAAAACGTTATCTAGCGAGTTTTTGTGATTTATTTATCCACGGAATGGATCCTAGTCAGAATGCCAAGTGGGTGTGGCACATAGCTTCCTCGTATCCATAACCCGATTGTATAGATGATCCAATGCATAGTTGTTAATCTCAAAACATCAGTCTCTAAGTACCTTCCACTACCCTTATAGGGGACCATCTACACGCTAATCTGGACAATCCTAGAAAATTTCATCAAATTCGGACGAAAAATGTAAGTGCGTAGTGATTGGATCAAAAAATTGTTTAGCTTGAGTGGGAGTCCAGAGCATTGCTCACTGATCTATAAAGGGGTTGGTTGAATGGGATTTGAGATTCTCACGTCACACGCGAGAGCGACAAATGTACGGCTGTTACAAGGATTTTACGTTTGCGCATTCGCAGAGGCTACTGTAAATTTTAAGGTCTTGATTTTCATTGGGGACCATCTACAACCTAATCCGCGTAATCCCTGGAAATGTCATCGAAATCGGGTAGAAAATGTGGAAGTTATGGCTGTTACAAGCAATTAACGTTCGCGCATGCGCATCGGCTACTATCAGTCCGGGGTAATGATTTTCATAGGGGACCATCTAAACACTAATCTGTAACATCCCTGAAAGTTTCATCGAAATCGAATGGAAAATGTGGAAGTTACGGCCGTTACAAGGAATTCACGTTTGTGCATGCGCAGTCGCTTCTATCAGTCCGGGGATGATGATTTTCGTAGGGGACCATCTACAACCTAATCCACATATTCCCTGAAAATTTCATCGAAATCAGGTGGAAAATGTAGAAGTTATGGCTGTTACAAGGAAATTCACGTTTGCGCATGCGCAGTGACTACTATCAGTACAAAGGTGATGATTTTCATAGGGGACCATTTAATCACTAATCTGTAACATCCCTGAAAATTTCATTGAAATCGGATGGAAAATGTAGAAGTTATGGCCGTTACAAGGAATTCACGTTTGCGCATGCGCAGTCGCTTCTATCAGTCCGGGGATGATGATTTTCATAGGGGACCGTCTACACACCAACCCGCACAATCCCTGAAAATTACATAGAAATCGGACAATAACTCCGTATAGTTATGCGCGTTACAAGGAATTCATGACAGACGGACAGACAGACAGACACGGAACCAAAATTGTTCAGAAAGGTCTGAAACGTAAAAAGCGAGTGGAAATTTCGATTTTGGAGGTCTTTTTTTTTCAACCTTGAAAAGTGAAAACAAAGCTTCCGCTACCTCGGTAGACTCGGAAGCAAAAATGTACTTGATACAAGCGACAAAATTATTTAATCTTCAGGTTAACTTCATCTCATATTCATCTATCCAGTTATAATTATTATAACCTAACCTGCTGCAGCTCTAGATCTATTAATTATTAATAGATCTAGAGCTGCAGCAGGTTACTAGTACCTACGTACATATTTTTAATGAATAACCTCAAAATCCTTCCTACGGTAAGTAACTCGCATATCACCTTCACGTGATATCCTTGATATGGTAGATTCCTCTATCTCTCCTTGGTAGATCCTTCAAAGAAATTGATTGTCGCCAAAAACCTTGAGTTTGAACTAAATTTTTGAAATAATACTCGAAAATCAATGGACATAAGACATTTTAAGCTAGCGTCACACTGTTACAAGCTGTCCTATGTCCATGGGTACTAGGCTAAAACGTCCTATGTCCAAATGTTTTCCATAAATGACCTAATACAGGCCAGGCAACGAGTTTTCAAGATTTGTTCATACACTGGCAAAACAGGGGAATAGATTTGAGAGGTGATGGTCAAAAAACGATATCTCAAGCTTCAATGGTTTGGGTGGCGCAGAAGCCGAAACTAAAACGCGATTTTCTCGAAACTTGAAAAATGGACATAGGACGTTTTAGCAGCATACTGCTAAATGGTATTGATAACTGAACAAAGTGTTGTAGAGGGTGTTAACCATACGTAGCTGACACACAAGAGTTCTACTACAAGAATTCTACTACTCAAGCCGACCAAAAAGTCTCTTAGCATTTTTATTTTCGACAACTTTTCCAAGAAGTATTTCACTTACAATTGAGGGGTTTCCTACAAGAACAAGATAAGTCCGAAATCGAAAATTCTAAACCTGCTGAATTTTGTGAAAGGCCTTTCCCTGAATTTCCCCCCTCCTGTTGCAAAACGTGACTTGTTTGGTTCTTGCTGAATTTTCATTGAAGCCCAAGTACTGCATGTTTATGACGGTAATAAAATTTTCGGTTTTAATAATAATAACGAAGCTATTTCCGAACTGTGTTTAAAAACTGACAACTAGAACATTTAAAATGTTTTTTTAGATGCCTATGTTGCTGGTTCAATTTCCATGTTTTCTTTGTTTCACCATCAGTAACATGAAGGAGAAAATAATAGTTCCTACTATCCTAAGGATTTGAAAAATGAATGAATAGATAAGTAGACAAGCAGTCGTTTCATCAAAAACCTTTATTAGGGAAAAAAGAAAATGTGTTGCCACGCGCGCGCGGACTTATTTCGTTCTTGCGGAAATAGAGAGGACTAGAATTCTCCTGCAAAATGCGCACATTTTGAAGCCTCCCGTAGACTTGGACCTGTTCGGTTCTTGCCGAAATGAACTTGTTACTAGATATCGCACACATTCAGGAACAAAATGGCGCCTTAACTGGGTTTTTTCAAACTTTGGACTTATCTAGTTCTTGTAGGAAACCCCTCAATTGTTTTTGTGTGTCTTCGACCCTAACTCAGTTAAGTTGTAATAACTTCCTCAATTTTGAATGGAAAATCAAATATGACGATACCAATGGAAAGAGCGTTACATTTCTACCTCCTTCATGCCGACGCTGATTTTCTTTTTAGTGGATTCAATAGGGGCAGGATCAATTTGAGAACTGAACTTGATCAAATCTGGGAAAGGTTCTTCTGCATTCAAACACGAATTTCTCCCATAAATTCAATTGTAAATTTTTCTTTTTTCTTCCGAGCTTTTCGGTCATTTTTAGGGTTACATTAGGAAAACGTCTGCCAAGTGGGTGTGGCACATAGCTTCCTCGTATCCATAACCCGATTGTATAGATGATCCGATGCATAGTAGTTAATCTCAAAACACCAATCTCTAAGTACCTTTGACTACCCTCATAGGGGACCATCTACACGCTAATCTGGACAATCCTAGAAAATTTCATCAAATCCGGATGAAAAATTAAGAGAGTAAATGTATGTGATTGGATCAAAAAAATTCTTAGCCTCTGCTGGGATCCGAACCCGCGACCCCTGGAGCTCAAATCAAGACTCTTTCCTCTGAGCTATTAAACTTGTCATGAATAAGATTTGAGATTCTCACAGGAGGCCATCCCTCTATGAATAAATCCCTCTATGAAAAACAATTCTCTATGATTTTCATAGGGGACCATCTAAACACTACTCTGTAATATCCCTGAAAATTTCATTGAAATCGGATGGAAAATGTAGAAGTTATGGCCGTTACGGAAATTCACGTTTGCGCATGCGCAGTGGCTACTATCAGTCCGAAGGTAGTGATTTTCATAGGGGACCATCTAAATACTAATCTGTAACATCGCTGAAAATTTCATTGAAATCGGATTGAGATTGTGGAAGTTATGGCCGTTACAAGGAATTCACGTTTGCGCATGCGCAGTCGCTTCTATCAGTCCGGGGATGATGGTTTTCATAGGGGACCATCTACAACCTAATCCACATAATCCCTGAAAATTTCATTGATATCGAGTTGAAAATGTGGAACTTATGGCCGTTACGAGGAAATTCACGTTTGCGCATGCGCAGTAGCTACTATCAATCCGAAGCTAGTGATTTTCATAGGGGACCATTTAAATACTAATCTGTAACATCCCTGAAAATTTCATTGAAATCGGATGGAAAATGTAGAAGTTATGGCCGTTACAAGGAATTCACGTTTGCGCATGCGCAGTCGCTTGTATCAGTCCGAGGATGATGCTTTTCATAGGGGACCGTCTACACACCAACCCGCACAATCCCAGAAAATTTCATCGAAATCGGACAATAACTTCGTATAGTAATGCGCGTCACAAGGAATTGATGACAGACACACAGACAGACAGACACACAGACACACAGACAGACAGACAGACACGGAACCAAAATTGTTCAAAAAGGTATAAAACGCAAAACGCGAGTGAAAATTTTGATTTTGGAGAACTTTTTTTTTCGTCCTTGAAAAGTGAAAACAAAGCTTCCGCTACCTTGGTAGACTCGGAAGCAAAATCAAGTGGGATTACTCACTTGTCGTTTGGAAAAAACCTAAAATTTCAGATATGTGGTAAAGTTTACTCTTTTAATTTTGATTCTGCAATATTAAGATTGAGATGAAAATTATCAATTTTTATGTTCCGCTGTATTCAAAGGGAGTGAAATAACTCGGAAGCAAAGCGTCTAAATAAATGTCGGCCAAGTTGGTGTGGCACATAGCTTCCTCAAATCCATAACCCGATTGTATAGATGATCCGATGCGCATTAGCTAATCTCAGAACACCAATGTCTAAGTAATCTCATAGGAAACCATCTACACGCCAACCCGCACAATCCCTGAAAATTTTAGCGAAATCGTACAATAACTTCGCGTACAGTTATATTTCTTGTCCTTAGTTATAATTTCATTTTCATTCGACAGTCATAATTTCTTATACTTTGTATACTGTAGTTTGGGACGTTACTAGGATTTCATGATAGACAGTCAGACAAGGAACCAAAATTGTGAAGAAGGTGTGAAACGTAAAACGCGAGTGGAAATTTTGATTTTGGAGAATATTATTTTAAACCTTGAAAAGTGAAAACCTTGCTTGTACCTTGGTAGAGCCAAGAGACACTTTTTGCTTAGCCTGGGTCGTAGAATCTAATATTTATCTGGGTCAGTTACGTGAGGTTAACCCCTGGTTTAGTCAGCAATCTGAGTATCTACGCAGGGTGATGGTTGGCAATTGTTTGTTCCAGGAGAAAAACCTCACGTGTGTGCAGTGTGTAACAAAGGATTCAGCACAAGTAGTTCGTTGAACACGCACAGAAGAATCCACTCAGGAGAGAAGCCCCACCAATGCCAAGTTTGTGGGAAACGTTTCACCGCCAGTTCCAATCTCTACTATCACAGAATGACACATATAAAGGTAAGACATTGATTCTGTAACGGTATACGAGTTTCAATACTCGTGAATTTTTTGGTTCAATCTTGGAGTTTGGGAAATGGGGTTTGCGGAGAAGATTTGGCATAATTGGAACACGAAGTCGTAAATTCACCTGAACTGGACAGCCAGTGGTTGGTGGGTTCGAGGGGCGTTTCAGACTCGGGCCTTGGAGTCTGCTACTGAGCTCTGGCTAATTAACTTTTCTCGTGATAATGGCACATAAAATAACCTCTTGAAAGCTCTCCCTATCTCGAGAACGCGGGGTCCCCTAGACATCCCAAAACCAATAAACCCTCAGCGGCCGGGAAAGAAGGGAGAATAAAAACAGGTAAACAATCAAAAGACCCTATAAAAATTTCAGGCTCGGAATGAAGTGGGAAATATGGCTTACCTCAGATAGGCGTGGCTTTGATGAGTTATGACGGGCAAAGCTAATAATTTGGGCTATAATTTATCCTACCTGTAGCTACTGAATAACTCTGCACAGGAAAATCCCCGAGTATAAGAAATTTACAGCCTATTCTTTTGTTCACTTATATCAAATAAACATTTTACGCCAGTATTATGACAGTAGCTATAAAACTACTGTGTCATATCTCCTGATATAATCCAATAACATTTAAATTAATATTTAATGGAAAATTATTATAATTGATGGGGAACACGTGGATATGCGGATCTCTTCATATTTCAACTAAAAGCTGAGGTACAGGGAGACTTTTAAATGAGGTTATGTTCTGCAGTTCTTGCCTGTAAGTTACCTCAACCTCATTCTTTTCAATATACTTTCAGAACCAATAAACTAATTATAATGATAATCTTTTGGGATTCTCAATTTTTTGATAGGTCTTTGAAAAAGGGGCTTATTTCAGAACATAAAATCCGTAAATGTCAAGAATGGTGAAATGTTGATTTTTTAAAAAATTCAGCTCATAATCGAGGCAATAACATTCATTTTGATGTCAATAAAACATAGTTTATCGCAAATTTTATAATACTCTCACCAATCTCTGTTTCTTGAATAAATTCGATATTTTGAAACTGTTTAAACTTTGCTTTATTGAAAGTGTCGAAAGTGTAAAAATAGTTGGAAAACGTGGCTGCTGATTTGGGAAAGATATGTCTCTATTCACGTCTATTCAAGAGTGGGGTTCAGATAATCGGAAAATGCTGCTGATTGTGGGGGGGGGGGATATATTGCGCTCAACGTGCCTACCTGCCAACCTATCTTAATACGTTGTAATTATTATGCTGTCCATTTCAGGGGTTTACCATCATGTTTTAACGTCGGACGTTGTTGCGCTAAATACAACTCGAAAAAACGAAAATTGCGATCGCATTTTAGTGATAAACACTCGCGATTCTGATTTATCAAAAGTCTGGCCCTTAAGTTTTCGTAGCGAACGGTTTGTCCGGGTAGTCTCTTAAATTTTCAAAAATTCGATACTATTTCTAATTGGTGAAAAAACAATACCTTTATTTCTAGAGTTTTCGAGCTAGGGCACTCTTGAAAATTTCAACACTTATTTTTCACCCCTTAGAAGTGACTGACATCACCCAAAAGCTTCGCGATACAAATAGACCCCAAATAGAGCCCATAAGCCAAATTTCATCAAAATCGGTCCATAGTAACTAAGGAAAGTGCCGGAAAAATTGTTATTCGATTTTCGGTTTTTGCGTACCTTGAAACGTAAAACAAAAAATTTTGAGGGGGGTTCAACTTTTTTTTTCTTGGTCGATTGCAAAGGTTAATTATGAAAAATGATAAACCAAAAGGTTTTTATTTCATTATTTTTTATTAACGGCGTGAGGCGTGCCTGGCATGAATCGGGCGCCAATTTATGTCATTTGAATCCGTGATCTGCCTACAGTCGAAAGCTTAGTGTAACATTAAGATGCTTTTTAGTCGGTTTTTTGTCTATTTGGAATCGATACTCCTCAGAGCTAGCACCGGTTCTTGAAGACCATAATATCCCCGCAAAACAAGATCTCCACCATAAGGCATTCCCCAGTCCGGTAACCCGCAGGAACTCCGGTCACGGGCCTTCCGGATTTTTCGACCGCCTTCTCATTTGATTTCTCGGTCCCTGAGATCGGATTTATTGGCGAAACGCCCGAAACCCGCGGGTTGCCCCATATCGACTTCTTAATTAAGGGCGCAATCATACAGGGCCCTCTCCAGTCCATCTCCAAGGGGCTCCCACCAATTTTATCCGGAGGCTGCCCCCTTCAGAGATAAGACAGGGCGTTCGTAATTGGTCGGCATTCTTGATGGGGCTACCGACTTCCGCCCGAACTGGTTTGGCCCCTTGTTAAACTTTACAGCGAAGAGGGAGCTTATCCTTTCGAATATTACTTATCCCCAGTCCGTCCAGCTCCCAACTCCCCCTGTCTTGCAAATATCGTTGGCAGGTCGATGAACACGATCGAGAACAATGACGAGATCCAACACAGACTGAATCCAATCCTGAAGGAATCCAGCAGAGCTTACACTCAACACGCTCAGTCTATCCAAGTCTTGATGCGATCATCTCTTCCATGCATGCAGTAAACACATTATTTGGTCTTACCTGCCGTTCGTAGAACATTATGTCTAGTCAAGTCTTCTTTGCACTCTGATCAGAGTAACACATGGACTTTAGATTATGAATAGTACATTGTCTGTCGAGTTTGGTGGAGAGCTCTATCACTGCTACCACCATGCAGAGCAGATTCGGTGGATAACTTCTTCTTTGTTCTAACCTGTTGCTCATATAAGGTAAGTGCACACTAGAGGCGGGCCGCATCGCATAGCAATGGGTCGCATTTGTCCGAGGGATAAACCGCCTTGAGAAATGCGCCAAGCCCCGACTGCAGTGTGCGCTCCTCAGTTTAAACCCCATTGAATTTATCCAGGCAGATTTTTGCAACGCGATGCGGCCCGCCCCAGTGTGCGCTTAGCTATACAGTGAGTTCTAGAACAATCCTGCATTAGATTTTCTTCGATTCATAAAAGTCTTTCATCTTGTTGATTTTCCGAAGGGGCTTAGTCACCTTGACCTACCTATTCGAACAACTGAGTGAATTCCGCACACATCGATGACCAGAATCACTTCACTTCTTCACTTTGGATTATTGAGCAGAAGTCTATCAATCATGAGAATCATCTCTGGATCATCTTTTCTTCCAACCATCAGAATTCAAACAATTTGATCTATATGGCTTTCACTTCTCTGTCCAAACATTCGAATGAATTCCTCATTCATTGCGGAACGTACTAAAAATTCACGTTGGACTATCGAGGTCTACCAAATTCGATGAGCAGCTTTCTCACTCAACGTGAGAAGATTGAGAAGGCGATAGTAGTCAACCATCAATGTTATTCATAGTCATGAAATTAAGATTCGTTGTACAAGAAGAATTGAAGTTTACCTTTGTTTCTCTTCATACTACCAGTATGTAATCCCATTATGAAAACGTAACCAGATACAACTACCTGATATTACTTGGTAGACGAAGGTTGTGCAGTTGGAGTGATTAAAACAGATATGTTGTTGAAAGATGAGGTATAGCTTCTCGGTAAATGGAGTCTTGGAGTGAAAAAAGTTCCACTTTTTTTCTATACATAAGCACCCCGGAGTTCTTGCGGGCTCAAGACCGAGTAGTTCGCTCTCTACCATCTCTTGAAAGGTAGATCCTGACACTTCACGAAGCAAAAACAACCGTATGAGATTAATATCGGATCGGAAAAAGAGGAACACGTCAAGTTGAGAGACGCGGTCGGATTGTCACAAATAAAATGAGCCTCTTAAGGATTATAGTGCAACGACTTCGGTTTATCTATACTTCATTAGTCTTATGCATGCAGATGGACGGCAAAAAATGCACCACAAAAAATCAATGAAAAAGGCGAATTTATTTAAACACGAGTGGGAAATGTCGGAGTGCATGAATAAGCCTGTATGACAGGCCTGTTGTTGGTAAGTTATAAGGAAACATTTTTCAAGGAGCAAGCAGGTACTCTATAAAAAGAATTGTCTACCCGTACTCTCCTCTAAGGGTACGTGTCTGTATAGCGACGATTTAGAGTCTTAGCTGATAGGTTTACCTGATTATATCACTTCAATTCAAGCAAGTCTAGGGATTATGGTGAGCAGATTGATCAATATTATCATAGACATGTTAAATGGTCACATTTTCGGTTTATTATTCTCAATAATGAACCTTGGGAATTGAGCAAAAAAAAAAATTATTTCAATCACCCCACAAATTTAATGGTTTACGTTTCAGGGTTTGAACAAATCGAAAATCGAATAAAAATGTTACCGTCCGTCCACCACGAGCCGCAAGGGTGTAAGTAAGGGCTCCAATTAGGATCTCGTTGTGCCCCGAATCTTTTGGTTATTGTCAGTCACTGCTAAGAGGTGAAAAATAGGGGTAATCATTTTCAAAACGAGCTAGTGGAGAAAACAAAAGTATTGTTTTTTCATTGATTATTTGAATTGAATTTTTAGAATCGAATGAGACCAACCAGAGCTTTGTAGGACAAGCCATTTGCTCCCTACGAGGTAAAATGGGTGGACTTACTATAAATCAGAGGCACTAATGTGGATTACAAGCGACTGTTCACTGACGGAAATATCCGTTCAAATTTCAGCTGATCAAATTCTATGAATCGAGTCAGGCAGGAGGTTTGTTTCTTCGAATAGGGTTTCAGTCACTCGGTTGTGCTTCCTTAGCAACCAAGAATCAAATTTCGTGATCAATATGCGGGCACCCACCAGATGTTTCGCTGATAGGAACTTGATGTCAAAATACACTTGATAGCGATCCGTACAGAAAAATAATAAACCGACGTGTAATCATTTCCATCGTTGATTACTATGTCTATCGTCTGTTACAGTTCATTCACCAGGGCTGCGATTCATATTTTGAGTCTTGTCCGAGTAAAAGCTTGTATGAGATCAAAGAAAATATCATGGCTCATGAGTATTGAATACTCATTATTCCTTATTCGACTGCAACTCATGATTGTTCTCATGACTGATGCTTCTTTTAACGAGGAAAATGAGCTTCTTGAATCCAATTATTGTAAAACACCTGTTGGGTTACTTCAAGCCCAATTTGGATCTCGTCTAGTTTACTTTTCATCCGGTAAGGTGGAAAAATTGTTTTGTGAGTGAAAAATGAAGAAGTGGTGCAAGACTACGAAAGCCAAACATTATTCTATTAGAAAAGAGACGGTGATTGAGAGCCGTTTATTAGTTGTACAAGCAGAGAATCCATCAAGTGGGGCTGCCCAAGTGGCGAAGCGCCTGAGCCCAGCTCGTTTGGCCGAAAGAGTGATGGGATGACAAGGCAACTTCCGACTCCAGATGGAAACCTTAGTCTCATCACCCGAAAAAAAGGTGAAGATAAGAAATTGAAAGAAAAGAAACGGGAGGGAAAAAATAGAGGAGGTGTTCTCTTCGGAGAGGTAGTATATGGGGTGTAAATCACATCCCCTGTTAGCAGATCTAGACGTTATGGGACCCTGAGGTATACCTGGTGTAGATTTATACGGCTGAGGCGCCAGGTTGATATCTGATGGATGCTGGAAGGTTAGTGAGGGTTACACGAGTGATGACAGTTTGTGGGTAAGGACCGAAAAGCGGGCGAAGATATAAAATGTGGGAAAGGACGGGTGGACGGATTTTTGGTGTTGCCGACTCCTAAGACACTATTTAGGGGGCACGACGTATCATGATGTCCTTCGAAATGCATCTGCTGGGAGTTTATACGGGCTGTGGACAACTGGCACCGGGTTTTTGGTTTCCCCAGTTTGAAACCCATAACCACATATCACACACCTTGTTAACAACCAGTGGATCCATTGTCTACGCTTCAAAATATATTCAGAAAATCAGCAAATTTATACAGCATGATTTTTCTTGACTCTAATAAGTTTATATTTTTTCTCTCAAAATTTGAATTCAATAGACTTTCGGATTGTAGAGCTTTACAGATAAATAAACATACAAGCATTTTGATTGAACTGCTACTTGTAAAATGCAAGTAGCAGTTATAGTTACGTTCTCCAGCAACATCCAGATGGTTACCTACAAGTGCTGAGTACTACTGCAACCTTCTTGACCAAGTTCGGGCAGTGTATCGCTGAAAAAGGCGCAGAAGCCGGATCAGAGATGTTGCTCATGCCTGACAATGCAAGACCTCACACTGCCGTCTTAACCACCCAAAAATTATCTGAATAGCACCGAATCACTTAGGAACTTCAACCTTACAGCGTTCACACCCACAAGACTTTTCACCATGCGAATACCATATGCGCCCCTTAATGATGCGTTTTGAGGACATTCAGCGGGTTCAGCAATTCGTGCGTAACTGCGATGACCCGTCCGAAATCATTCTTCGAAAATAAAATTTAAACAAGTGCTGATTCATTGAGAAAAGCGTAATCTCTAGGTTTGATACAAAACCTTTAGTTTAATAGCAATATATAGTTCGAGAGCAATCAATTTATGAGTCCACTTACAAAATGTTTGTCTACATTTCTCTCGAAATTACATGAAATCATCATGCTTTTACTAGTCTAGCTCAAAATGAGATGATCTCCTTTCAACTTTTTCTAGCCTAGTGGTACTAGGTACTAATTCTCACCACCAGTGTAATGAGGGGTCATTACTTCCCAATGTCGGTTTTAGAATGGTGAGAAATTAAAGTAGTTACACATCACAGGAACGGTTGAACTGGACCATAAAAGAAAGCAATAAGTTGATTAAATAGATTCAATTTCTATACCCACTATATAAGATGGATTTCCCCTTCGGATGAGCTCTGAAGCCTCGAAAGTACTACAGCGAGCGTCATACGCTCTGGTATGAGGCGGTGCCATTGTTGCAACTCCGGATCTTAATTAACTGTGGATTAACTCCAGGAACGTCCTGGTCTTTGTCTCAAGTCACCGCCATCACCAGGAGCCCGGGAGGACTATTCAATGAAATCAAGTCTCTCTGCAAGGCGTGGGAAGAATCTAGAGGATGACGTGCTCTTATTACCTATCGGGAAACGATCAGACCAAATGTTGTTAGAACTCCGGAGTCCGGTCGACTTTTCGAAACCAGTCATCTCTTGTAGGTATTGTTCAACAAATTTCATTACGTTTTCGTTATTTAACTCATTTTGGTCTGACAGCTGCAGACTCGGACATGTCGCGTTCTGTGAGTATTTCTTTGACATCAGACTCATGTTCGATCATGAATTTCCCTTCTGGAGGTATTTTCCTCAATGAAATTTTTGTGCCAGTTCAACCGCGTTCCTCCTCCCTATCGGATCTCTCGACTATTTGAAACCTGATGCACTCTGTGAATCACCAAAAATATGGACCCTTCGAATTACTAAGTCCCATTTCGCTATCGTAACCATATATTTTTTCGCTGAACGTTTATTAACGTGTTCTGAAGATCCCCCAAGTGATCGTATGGGGGTTTCCCTCTTGAATGATTGTTTTTTCCCTCTACTACAAGCTCTGGAATTCGTGTGCGACATAAATCTCACGCCAGCCTAATGCGCTATCGAATATTGGTCTATTGATGTTTCAGTGGCAACGTTCACCTCATTAGAAACTTGACCAAATCCATAGCCTTAGATGTTCTAGAGGGAATTTTATGATTCACAACTTGGGCTTGAGAAAGATGAGTGAGCCAAAATTGACCCATAAAACTAACATCTCCCAGGTTTCGAACTACAGAGCTTGAAACATTTGTCGGATAGAGGATGGGGATATGGGTAGTAGGGAATTTGATGCTCGTGAATAGCAGATCATAACGTTGAAAGGAGATCAACCGGGTCACTTCTTAGTCGAAGAAAAATTTCGAACATTTCAACCATGTTTCAGAGCTTGTGAATGAAGATTTCCAAGCTGGATTTAAATCTAAAAATCGCCACATATCTCCACAAGGAACCGGTGGAAAATTCGTGGCCCGTTGTCACTTCCCATGGCTTTGCTATATACATCTAGATAACGTTTATGTATATTGTTCATTTTTGACCGACTTAATTCATCTTGTTCCATTCATGTCAGTTTTACAATCATTCTGTCTTGTCAACTTACATCTTGACATTAAAGTTCTAAAATTGTTTAGATACCTACGGAATTTTTCAATCCATAATAATAGGAGTATCTATACAGTAGTATGTTGTTTCTCGTTCGTGTTGATTATTTGAATATCTATTACTCAATAACCGAAAAGAAATTAACCAAGTTTCAAGAAATCAGTTTAGATAACAAACTGATTTTGATCATGAATTTGCTTGGCGTAACATATATGTCACATCCATTATTTATCCCCATCCAGTCATAATTAACAATTTTGCACACATTTTTTTCATGTATCTAGGATAAATTTCAACAATAATCTATGAAAACAAATATAGTGAAAATCCAACTTTTGAGTTTCAGCCTAAAATGGGTTAAATCGTCTGTAAATCTTCCTCAAACTAATAACATGGATAAGCTGAGTCTGTAGCTCTATTTACCTCAGTACTCCAAATAGACGAGTCTTCATAATATTTTTAAATACATCAAAGTGGCGGCCTTTTTAACTGATGCCTTTTTAACAAGTATTGTAGGCATCGATCAGTTAAAGTGGTCGCCACTTCGATGTATTTTAAAATATTATTAACATTAAACAGCCATGTTTTAACATTAAAACCACCCAGGTAACCTCCGTGGTGGTTCTAAAGCACGCAAAGGGATAACTACACAATAAACGACCCTGAATTTCGGCCGAAAAAAAGTATTTTTGTTTCAAAAAGTAAAATATTTATCGATTTAGGAATCTTATTTCGGTGATACAGCTTATCAATGCCCTAACACGAGCTTCCACTCAAGCTCTAGACCGCCTCGGATATTTATCCAGAACGGGATTTGTTCCGAGGTAAATAAAAGGTAATTGTCCTATAAATTCGGGATCAACCTAAACCCGCTCCCAATTAGGCAGATAAAAGGACGCTGTGTGGCGCCCAAGTGGTCATATTTCAGAATCTCGCTCAGAACGATCTACGTTCAACTTTCTACGGAATTAGAACGTAAAATGCTTGTCCCTCAAGGTCAAATTATCGATTTTTACCGATGTTACTTTATTATGATTGCCTAATTTCCAAAAAACATCATTATAACCTGAACTTTAATAAAACACGTACCATGTTTTCATTCAACATTCAAGTCACAAAAAATAAATAAATAAATACAAAATAAATCAGTCAAATAAATTAATGAATTTGAGGCATTTGAATTTGATGATTTAATAATGAAATTCATTAATAAATTAATGAATTTTAATAAATCAATGTAAATAAATTATTTAATAAAGAATTAAATTAAAATATATTATAATATTATAATATATTATTAATTATAATTAAATTAAATTATGTAAATAAATTATTTAATAAATTAATGAATTTGAGGCATTGAATTTGAGGCATTGAATTTGAGCGTAACATGATAATTCTCATAGGTTAACAATTCCGCCTGAATAATAAATTTTTTCATGCTGATCATATCGCAATCGAATTCCAGACACGTTGAGAACAATCTGCCACCAAATTATAAACAAAATCGGAGAAGAATCTTTTATTTGATGCGACAGACAAGATTTAATTCAAAATCATTCATTTCCAAATTAACGGTTCCGAGTCGATTGGTTTGCTACATAATATTTTCCTCATTGGCCGAAATCCGGAACTTTTGAATCCATTGCTTTGTAAGGCTGACTGGAGATGGAATGTTGAGAGGAGAAATGATCTAATTAAACATTGTGGCGTCCTTAGAGGGACTTCAAGAAGGCATAACGTGCGTCAAGTCGACTCAGTGAAGCATGAGTCTCCCCTGAAGAGATCCCGAATCCCGATTACGCTCTGTTCTTCCGATACCATGAAGTCACTTGTTCTTCAGCTGAATCCGCCTAAGGACCGCCGGCAACAGGGCCCACGCTGAGCTTGGGATCCATCTACCCCTCGCAGACCCCCTTGAGAGAGTCTGTAATGTAAACTTGACATTAATGCGATCGGATCGAGTATCAAACGTATCCAGCGGAGCAAAGAAGCTGAGTCTGTACAACATGGCGCGCTGCGACGTTGATGCAACGTTTCATAATGTAATTTAACGGATTATTAATTTGGTTGGAAACAGTCAATCTTTATCAAGATGGTCTGCTACGGTCATCCGATCCATCACGAGATTCACTGCACCGTATGAATATTGTGATCGTTGAATCCATCATGAACGAGTTCCAAGATCGACTTTCATAGATAATTTTCTGCAAGTATGGCAAAAAGCAAACATTGTTAGGAAGTACACCCCGCGGGACTTGAGATTACTTTGTTTACTTTGAAGTGCATATCAAACAATCCGGATGGCACATTTTGTGCACTTCTTGTAGTCATCCTACATGTATTTTGATCGATGGACTGTCATGGTAGGGTGCACGTATGTTTCAAAATAATTTCACAAAAAACCAAAATCCGTAAATGATTGAAGTTTTTTCAAGAAAAAGAGTGTGCCAAGTGGGTATATAGCTTTCTTGAATCTATAACAAGATTGTATAGATGATTCTATAGAGGATTGCACAATAGATAATCTCGAAAAATCTTTATTGCTCAACGCCCCCTTTCTTTTTCTCCACCAACTATTACTTTTTGTTATAGATCCAAGTGAAAAATGCACAAATTAATATTCCTTGAAATAAATTCTGGTCAAGGGCAGCCACTGGGCTGTAGCTAAGTTCAAGTAGCGTGCAAATTAGAAAGATCTACGATATCCATTTTTAACAAAACTGTAATATTCTATGGAATAATAAACCCCTCACGCAGTGCGAATCTTTTATTTCCTTCGACTCGGGATTTTGATTATTTAAAAGTAAAAACAATGTTTCCGCTGACCTACTCGGTAGCAAAATACATTTCTGTAGGCAAAGATTTTGTATTACTATTGTTCTATATGTACTATTTTTCTTTATCTGCTCACTTTCTATTTTTCTACCTATTCAATTTCTCGCCTTTTCTTATTGTGACTTAACTTCTACTTTTTTTCTCTTTTTACTTGGGTTCTCTCTCTCCTTCTTGAGCCTCTCAAATGCAATTTGAGGTTCTATATTATGTCCTGTAAAGTCGCCATAGGTGATTCCTATCTTCTCTTTTACTCCCTTCCTTACTTCTATTCTTTCTATTTTTACTATTTCATAAACGATGTACTACTCTCGTTCAAGGAACGATACGCGCAAACTTTGATTAATAATTTCATGAAAACATGAGAAGAATTATACGGTTAAATCAATCAATCATATTATGCAACAATAAATAATTATGTTACAGGAAAATCTAATAGAAGTAGTCAGAAGTTTTTTGCCTCATACTTTGAAGGAAATATGTTGATCCATTGCATTTTGGCCACCCTGCTGCCCAAACAACTTGGCTGACCTTCGGGTTGATGTTACAGTAGCAACATTGTTCGCTTACGTTATTCTATTTCCCGTCGTTCCGGTGTTGGGAAGATGAAACAAGAGTCATGAATAAGTGCATTGAGCGTCGCAATATACATGGACGGATTCCATTGCACCCAACGTTCACACAAGGGTGGCTCCTATAAGTCGGAGGATGAAGCCATAAATATAGGAAGGCAGGAGAGGTAACTTGGGCACCCTACTGTTCCTCATGCTGCTGCCCGTCCACCGCTGACAATGCCCCATACTTCAACCCGTCTTCATTCCATCAATGTCCTCCAGAGTTCCTTTCTGCACTTTGTTCACAATTTGCCTATTCGCTCCCAGTCGCGGGTTTGGAGTATAATTGGACTAGATCTTCGACTTCGATCCTGGAGTTCCACACTCCATCACTTTTCAATAGCTTCCGTCCACTGGTGACTATTGTCCATAATGGAAACCTATTCGTTTCCTCGCAGGCTTTTCACATACAACCTCAAAAGATAACGAAACTCATTCAATTGAATTTGTTGAGGTATCCACCATTACTTTCAGTACTTGATTCGTTCGAATGACTATTACGTGCTCACAGGTTTGAAATTATGGAGAGTTTGGATTGTTTCGGTTTGGGGTTTCTGCACACAATTTGCGTGGTTACGTAGAAGTTATGCTCTGCTTTTTCAGCATCGTCGTTTTCAATTGTTGAAAGAAATTATTCTCAAATCAGAGCAATCAATGTGGATTTTGTCTGAGGTTGTAAAATTGTACCGTCATTGGACAGAGTACTGAAATCCGTACAGCCAAAATTTAATATGTCTTTAAGATTCTAGTGAATAACATAGACGATTAATTATTGTACAAGCCGTTTTACTGCCAAGTACCGTCTACAAATGAAATTTGGTGACATATTTATGAATGTTTTATGATTTACCGATGATTTATTTCCATTTGTTTAATCGAAATACCTAGAAGCTTTTTTTTTCAGAGAGAAGAGGGTTTTTTCTGTTTTTTCGTGGGAGATGTACATAAGGGAAACCATTTACGAACCCCATATTGAGTATACCCGTCGCGATATGGGAGTATTGGACTCACCTATTATTGGAATACCAATTTAACCTTCACAAGCCCTTACCGTTAAGGATAGCTCTCCAAAACCGTTCCATCATCTCATGTCTTCCCTTTCTTCTTTGAGGATAGTAGCGGTAAATGCAGCGACTACTCTACGATTCTTTTGACTAGAGTACTGGGATCTAAATTTCCTGTGATGTTCTGGTGCTGCTTCTTCCATGTTCCCATCTCGAGCATGTACCCGAACTTTGCAAGGGAGCAAAAATGAGTGTCCCAATATGACAACTTAGGTATATCGTGCTCCGCCCCTAACAGTGTTGACGTCACGAAAAATCTTTTACCAAAAAAGAATGTTGACCTGAAAACATCAGGGGTTTTTTAAGAGTGCTAAATCCGAATTTTGAACCCAAAATGCAAAATTTTGATACACCTAAAATCCCTATTCGTCAATAAGGATGAATAACCAAACTTGCAGATAAAAATGATCCAACAGCTTTCAATGTTAAAGGGCAAGCGGCTATAAATCAACGGTAAAAATCGTTTGAAGAATCTTTTCGGACGGTGTTCTTGTTGTGAAATATTCCGCTGAAAGCCACCAGGCCTGTGGGCGTCGGTTTCCAAAATATCACTCAGCAGCCACGTGAGAAGGCAAAAGGGGCACTCGCCGAGTAATAATTGTCACCTCTTGTAAACTGCCCATGTAAACGAGTCCACCAGAGAAGACGAAGGGGAATTCAAAGAGGAGGCGGGAAAAAATAAATGAGACCCCTCCAAGGCGAGCTTAAGAATGCAATTAACAGCTTCTGTAACGAGAGTTTTTCTTTGCCCCGCTGTTTTTTCATGTTCGGCTCACTCGAAGCTGGAAGATCGAGCGAAATTTTTCTTGTTTTAAGGGCCTCCTTTAAGTTCGATCCCCTCCCATCGAGTTCTGTATGGCCGCTTTCTTAATTACATGATTGGTGGAAGATTGATGCCCGCAAGTATTTCTCTTAATGAAAGGGCACCATGAGGGGCTATGCATAATCGCGTTTCGCATCCATCTGCAATTATCAGGAAGACAGAAACTGACAAAATAAGCGGCGAAGTGTTTTTTTGCTTAACTCCGTCTCTCGTTTGTGCCACTCTGGATTCTTGAAGCGTTGCATTCCTGCAACAGGTCGAACTGCAGTAGTTAATTGCAGACTGCCAGTACCCATGCATTGTGACTGGGATAATTCTAAATTCAAAGCACCAGAGAATTCCGGAGGTTTCAGCGTTTTACGTAGAGGTAATTTTGATGTTTCAAATGTTAAAATAACGAGTTGAAAACTCAATCTACACTACTAAACTCTTGAAAATACAACTCGACACGATAATAACATATGCGTGGAAGAATCTCACACGTTGAGCATGAAATCATGAGTAAAGTTAGGAGGGGGGAGGGGGAGTGTGGATCATGAAACTGGATTTTCTCCATTATTTTCCATTATTTTTCCATTATGTTTTCTGAATTGGTAGACACCTCCACGATTCGGTTCAATAGTTCGTTCGCATCAATCTCGAAAATCATACACTGGACAATGATTGTACTCTTACACTGAACCAAAGTCGATCAGAAAACTTCTGAAATCAAAATCCGAGGATATTTTGGAGGACCCTGTTTTTTGGTTGTGCTCCACGAATACAGCTTTCCTACACATGCATTTGTATTCATAGGCAAACATTCCTGTAAAGTTCGTTTTCCCGATATTTTTTATATAATTGAAAATTAAAACTGAAAATTATGGAATATTTGCATGATGAAACCTCAGCACGGGATCAAGGAGTTGCTTCCGTTACACTGAGATCTCACCCGGGTGTAATTAGATGTCGAATGGAAATGTTAAATGACCCTCCGCCCTGGGTATCGACTGGCTCATTAATCAATGAAGCCGACCTGGTGAAGATGGGGACCGTTAGACTTGGAGTAGGTTCAAAGGATGCCTCAGGGTAAATGATAGGGTAGTTTTATTGTTGAAACTCCGACAGGTGGAAGATGATCGGATTGGCCTCGGTTTGCCATGTGGTCATAAGGTGACCATGTGCTTTATGACATGCTCCTTACGTATTATGAAATGAAATAATAGTTGTTATCTTTGCAAATGAATGTTACTACATCTTAAAGTACGTACGTATTCTCTTTGGTACAACAAAGACTTGTGGAAATACCCCAAACCGTTCAACAGTTTGAGCTCAGAGGCATCACAGGTAAATGTTCTAGTTGCATTTTTCTCAAAAAGATGCTTCGATAACTCGTCTACGCTGTGTTGCCTTTAATATTTAACGCACGCACTCTCACGCCTCAAGAAGAGTTCTCACATTCGTTCCCATAGCGATTAATGACCTTATGAATTATAATGCTCCATAAAAGTCTGAGGTAAAAAAGTTGAAATAAGTTACCTCGCGAATGTTTTGTTCTTTGATCATAACACACAAGGTAGGCAATTATAATTCCATACTTACACATTGCATCATGGTCTATCGGGATTGTGATAAAACTTCAAATAAAAATATATTTTTTGTTTCCCCATTAGTATTCGTGCAGCAGATCGATATTCGTTGGATCCTCCAGAAACAAAATTTCTACTCATGTTTTGAGTTTCAGAGCCTTCTGATCAATTTTGCTTCCGTAGTAGGAGCGTCTGAGCACGCAAACTAACAATTTTCCACAATTATGCTGCCCGATTTCGCTTAAATTTTTAGGGTAAGCTGGGGCTGGAATCAAGATCATTAGTAATTTCTTCACGGTCTCGGGAAACCCCAAAAATTTATCTGCACGAACGCGATCATTTCCTTACGATTCATATGAGGGAATTCACCAGTGATATTGTACACAATTACTTTGACCCTCATTTATACATTGATGATCAGGTTGAGCTAGCAAATAATCAAATCGGGTATACTTAGCTGTGATGCTCTTGAGCTTGAATTGAGCTTCGACTTGAAAAAAAAAAATCTTTGGTTTTTGTGGCCAGAATGCGGGAAGTTTTACGTGAAAAGCACTGGTATTACTTTCGACTTCATTACCTGAGATCGAAGACTGCAGCCTCAGCACGGGAGAGTCGCTACTCCCTTGAGCCATAATTTGGAAAAGAAAAGGTCCACAAAGAAAAGGTCCACCAATTTATAGGGGGTACTTCTCCTATACCACTCCTATAAGATTGATACAAGATAAAAGAAAACTTTGAATTATAAATAACTTGAATCCAAGAGTTTCCGGAAGAAAATGAAAATTGTATTGTCTTGTTACTTATTCCTAAGTAAGTAAGTAGATTGACACATGGCCAACTAGTTCTAATATGTAATAATTAATTGATTAAATTAAAAACTGAAAAATAAAAAGACTGTAGATACGTACCCTACACAACCCAACATGGGAGTTACGTTCCCGAACTTTCTAACCCGAAAACTGATACAAACATCAATACTCAGTATTATAAAAAAACTTGCAAACATCAGGAGACAACGTAATCATGATTGATGAAACTGCAAGATGAGGGGAAAGATTACGCCAAAATATGATTCATAGTCGCCTAATCTGAAGACATTTCCCTTCTCGACTGTGTAGTCCTGTCACAAGACCCAAGCGCCACCTGTTACGCCAGCACCACATCGTGTCCTGGGCACCTGCTGGGAAGGATATTCTACTTCTCTCGACATCCCCCGTTACTTCTTTTCTTAGATTGTTTTTGCGATATGCCCTCCAACCCAAGGTTCTTTCCCGAAAAGCCCTACAACACCTTAACGCCTTTTTTGTCCTAAAGCCCCATAGCGTCATTAATCTTTATTTTAAGCTTCATGGGAGGGGAAAAAGGGACTAATAGAGGAAGCAATTACAAAAAAAAGAAAGAAAGAAGAAAAGGACGCATCTAGTTTTGGAGTTGGGATCTCTACGTCTAACGCACCTGTAGTTACCTGGTAGGTTACCCACTCTAGGAAGCCATTCGTTCTGGGTCATTCGAATTTCATCCTTTGATCGCAGCATCAATGAACAGCTCCTGAAAAGGAAAACCCGATCCTTGCAAATTAGTCGTTCAAGCTGGAGGAACAGACCATTGTGGGAATTCAGAAATAATTCGAAACGTCAACCTAGTACAGGGAAACCTTGATCAATAAATTAATATGCATACAATAATCATAAATATTGTTACTATTTAAAATATGAGATGAGAAAATCTTAGAGATCCACAGACGGTGTTTGATTTCGTAAGGAACCTGAAGGATCCGCATCTTCAGTTCATGTAGGATTCGAACCCTCTAAAACAACACCTCCTTTTCCCCCACGTTGAAACTCGGCCCGGAACCTTGTAACACATTACTTCGTCCTGAGGTGCCTCGTCAGTTCTAGGTAAGGGGATAGACCAGATGCCATCTCTCTCTCTCTCTCTCTCTCTCTCTCTCTCTCTCTCTCTCTCTCTTTCTCTCTCTCTCTCTCTCTCTTTCTCCGTGCATTCTGCTACAAGGCTCCAGTTCTTTCCACTTTCCAGCATCATTGCTGATGTTGAACTTTGAGGAGTTAACCTCAGTTGTGCTTCCAGTGCATTTCAAGCCTTCAAAGAAAGTGTGTAGAACATCGTCTTCTCTGTTCGGGCAATACAAACAAGATACCTTTTCTATTTTATGCAGGGAGTCGTGATCATTACAGGAAATAAATTGTCTCCATCAGTTGTCCAAAAAGAATCATGATCCGTTTTTCAGGGTTGATTCAAATGATATTGACACGTAAGAAACTTTCAAGTTCGGATTTTAGTAGCTTGGAAGCCAAGAACTTTCCTAAGAGTTTCTCTTGGATCTCATGGAGTTCCACAATTAAAGGGCAGATCACAAAATTAGATTTTGATACTGGCATTCCAGCCACCGGCAAAGCCAGAGGTCTGACACATGGTACAGAGGAAGTAGTTGGTCAGAAAGTTCTCTTTTCATTCTCTAAGCTCAAAACCGTTCTGGGGAAATGGTGACAGCTGTATTTATCAAATTGATGCATTATGATCTCAGAATATGATGTGTACAGACAATTAACCAAATCGTCCAGTCTTTCATACGACGGATCACAAAATCGTCACTTCTGTTACACTTCTAGTTCTCAACTTTCGATTCTCAGAACAACCTGTACGTGGTCATTGTACAATAAGAACGGTTATAGATTGCCAAATATTTTCCTCCTGTTACACAGTAGGTTCTGCGTTTAAAGTCGTCGAGTGTGACCCGATCCCCCATCCGAGGAGTGCGGACTGAAACGATTTCACGGTGCGTTGTCCGAGAAGAACGTGCCTTCCAACCGTGGTCTATGCGACTGACTCCTGAACAATTGTGATACGAAAGAATGAGAAACAGGGGAAAGAATAAAAAAAAAGGAGTAACAACCACAACAGATGGTCTCATATCCCACATGCTAGCACGAGCCAAAACGTCTCAACATTCCCCTCATCTCACCCTTCTGTTAACGGCGGTCTTAAGTAGATGGGATGGACGAACAGATGCTGCCTCAGACAGTTATTGTTTATGAACAATACGTGGGGTCCTTCGGAAACGAGTTTGTTTTTTGTAACGGGGTCAAACCGCGAACCACACGTCCACGATGGCGCAAGCGTCCGTTGTTAGTGTCAATTGTCGAAAAGCACGCACCAACGTGAATACATCGTGTTTATCTTTTACAGAAGGGCTGTAGAAGGTAATAAAGAAACTGAAGAGCTACCCATCAATTTCGTTGTTCCTCTACGAATGTAGGAAAGTGCCGTCATCAACTCCAAAAATGTGCCTTGTTAAGCTTTTAGAAAAGGACTTTCTACAATTCAATGAAGTCATACCATCCATACCTAGCATTCAATATCACGGACGATGAAAGTTATGTCATGAACCAACTAAGGTACTACAATTTTTTCCAACCAATCTCCTAGAACCACGTCCACCATACCACAACTATAAATCGAGACTGTTCGCAAAATTTGCTTGCTTTTGTTATGATGAGTTAAATAACATTCAAGAAGTAGAGTATCTATAGGTCAGGTGAATTGAGAGAAGATAACATTCCGTGTTGTGAGAAAAAGACCGATCAATGTTCACCAAGGGCAACATGAGGTGACTTCCAGAGTTACAACATCGTTACCGTCATAGCTCCAGGCAACTTTTACAAATCACGCATCCATCTTTCTTCGCTATCATTGTTTCCTTTTCCCGAGCCTGATTCTAACCGTCTTTGATAGCAATTACCGGGCATGCGCTGCTTTCACCAGTGAAAATTGACCTCTTCTTTCGTAATACAATAGTTTGTTAACTTGGGAAGTCGAAGCGAAACGGCAGTTGTCATTGTTGATACCAGACAGATTTTCTCCTTTAAAAACACGGAATTACCGGTTTCTTCCTGAGGGTTTCCTGGATTAGGAACAATAATGCTGGTAATTCTTTTAGAGGACTGAATCTTAACATGCGTGTACACCGCGAAGGCACAGAAACTGGTCAAACTAGTTTGAACAATGATTCCTGCTCAAGAAAAATTAGTCATTACGGTTCCATATTACATACCTGCAGTGCAGTTGGACTCAGTCGGACTATAACGAGACGCAGGAGAAATGTTGCGTTTTTATAATAAGCTGGCTCTTTGTTGGTTCTCATATTATCAACTTAGGTGGTCATGCGGCACGTGTCAGCGTTGTCCGGAGGGTGACCAAATTTTTGTAAGGTACTTGGGTATGGAGCAAAATGAGGGGGAAAGAACTTCAAATAATAAAAATCGTGGAATAAGGGACACCCTAACCTGCACCCTCTGATGGATTTTCTTAGTTGAAACAAGGATATTTTTATAGGAAGAGTTTGATTATTATTATTTTTGGTTATTTATTTTCAGTAATGAACCTTTGGCATCGGCCAAGACATTTTTTTTAACCCCCCCTCAAAATTTGTTGGTTTAAGTTTCAAGGTACGCAGAATCCAAAAATCGTATAAACATTTGGTCGTCCGTCAGCCGTACGCGGCACTTTCACCCCTTTTGGTTGATGTCAGTAACTTCTAAGGGGTGAAAATGAAGGGTTGAAATTTTCGAAAATGCCCTAGTAGGTAGGTAGGTAAAAAACAAAAAATAAATAAATAGTAACAATGGCAAAGCTGTGATCTTTGCAGACGAATGATCTATACAGGAAAATGATAAACCTTTGTGAAATAATTTGCAGCGTTTTTACCTACCAACCATAGATACCTACTACATAATTACCTTCACAATCAAGTTTATTTGGAAGAAATAAACGCTTCATACTCGATTCGAAGAAATAGGGAAGAGTTCAAAATTTGAACTCTTCCATTTAATGGAAATTTGATTACTGGTTGCTAAGGAAGCAATACTGAATACAACTCGAAGAAACGAATAGCGATCGGATTTTAGTTAGCTAAAATTTCAATGGAGATTAGACGTACTCGTAGGGAGCGAACGGTTTGTCCTTCAAAGCTCCGGGTGGTCTCAAAAATTTTTTAAAATTCAAAACTATTTTAATTAGTGGAAAAACAATACCTTTATTTTGAGAGTTTTTTTGATAGGGCACTCTTGAACATTTCAACCCTTAATTTTCACCTCTTAGAAGTGACTGACTTGGGGGCACAAATAGACCCCAAATGGAGCCCACATACCGAATTTCAACCAAATCGGTCCATGAGAACTAAGGAATTTGAGTTGTTAAAAAAATTTCTTGTTCTATTCCGATGGTTCATTATTGAAAATAATAAACCAAAATTCAAACTTCCAGGACCCCAAAGATCTCTTTGAGGATCACTTTGACTAAAGAAGGGGGGGGGGGGACATCCAAGTAGGAAGATATTTATGGAAGAGCAATAATAGGATCATCGAAGCAGAGAAATAAATACCACGTCCAAGTGAACAAGCGATAAATGAAAAGTGGCCGAAGACGGGAGCAAGATGAGCTTGGAGGAAGCAGTGAACGCTTCAAGGCAGTACAAGTCTGGGAAAGGGCAGATCGCCATATGCCATCTTTCCGGTAAGGCATCGGAAGTTCCGGTCGAAGTAATAAGAAGTAATGATACATGTGACTTCTTGGAGGAGCCGAGAGGTATGAGCAGCTGTGTTCCCACCTTGGGCAGTCGTCCGGGGAATACAACACAACTCAACCAAGGCGAGATTAAACAACCTACTTAACCTCCTTCCCTTTTCATCCGTCTACCGTCTTGAGCAGGAAATTCGGGTGACTCGACCATTGTCCCGAACAACTTTTTTTTTGTGGACAGATTCGGCTGATAAAATGGTTTGTAGGTACACTGAATTCCACTTTTGTAGCGAATTTCGAGCAGGTGACTCAAAAACGTTTAGCCTAATCACTCGATATTGAACCTTTGACTGGATTTACGTCTTCGAAATTTACGGATTCGAATGATTCACTATATTGAAAATATCTGAAAATAAAAGTAACTTTCCTGAGTTCAGTTTCATTCTCCTGAGTTACTTACTTGATAAAATATTCCTGTGCCGTTAAGTTTCATGTTGATTGACTCTAATCTGTAACTGAAACAAGGTTTTTCAAACATTTCATACAAGGTACCCTCCAAATTTGAGTACAATCGAGTACCTACGTATTAAGATCGTGAGAATTTTGTTTAAGTAACATTTGAGTGCTCACGTCTTCGAGTATCAGACTAGATAAGTGTTCCTCCTGTTTGGACTCGGGACGCCATCCATTTCAGGACGAACAATGCTCTTACCAGATCCTTGGCTGACCATAGGCTGATCCTTGTATGGATGCCATAGAGGGCTGCTGCAGTCTCTAGTGGGCCAACTTCATACTTCTGAATTTCGGCAGCATTTATGTCTGCAAGTGATCTCTGTCTAGAGTCAGAGACCACCGAGACATCAATAACGAAGTTGTTCTCGGTTGAAGTGCGGTTCAAGCCATCCTTTAAGATGAGCTTAGCCATCTAATACGTCTAAATAGGGGGTCTCAGTCGTTCGCCATTCGTTTTTAGTATTTAGCGAAGTTGAAGGCGCAAAAACTTGAAACGTTGTACCTAAATTTGAAATTTCAAAGGATTTTAGAAATTTCTTAGTGCACGGCCCTAGGGAATTGAAAAACCGAAATATTGCCGCTGGAATCATCAAAATCGAACAATAATTGCCAAAGAAAAAAGGGAAAAACTACTGAATAAACGGTTTTTCCCAAGTTTCTCCCAAATTTCTCTGGTCAATTTTGATGATTCCGGAAGCAATATTTCAGTTTTTCAATTCCCAAGGCCCATTCACTATTGAATTTTTAAAATCCTTGAACATTTCAAGTTTAGCTACATCTTGTGGGAAAAACATAACTGAATTAATGGTTTTTCCCATTTTTCTTTGGCAATTATTGTTTGATTTTAATGATTCCAGCGGCAATATTTCAGTTTTTCAATTCCCTAGGGCCGTGCAATTTCTAAAATCCTTTAAAATTTCCAATTTAAGTACAACTTTTTAATTTTTGCCCCTTTGATTTTGCGAAATACTGACCCGGAACGAGGATTGAACGTCTACCGACTGAGATCCCCTTAAGGGAAAAGTTATGGCGGGCACACTTGGGTCCTACCATGGATGAGCAAATCTGGGGCACATATGGATATAAAGCTTTCCTATCATCGCCTTCCACCTATCGTTGAAGACCGCCAAAAACAACGTTTGTGTTGTGTTCATACAATGTAATTATCCAAGACGAGCAGAGACATGGTTGATAACATGATTGACACTCATAACGGGTATTTGCGACACTTGTTGGAATGTGGGAACAGAGTGACCAACGTGGCATGACCAGAGGTTACACCCCTTCAACCCACACTTGGTGGTTTGATAAGGAAGTCGGCACTTTGAAAAGAGGATTCCCAAGGGTTGTCCGAAGGAAAACGGAGTCTCCTTGAGAAACTCCAGGGGTTGGAAGTCGCTGTTCCGTGGCCGCACCCCTTCTACCTTGCTGACGACATGGGAAGGTAACTCGCGATAAAGAGATGCTCCTTTCGGATGTTTGTTTCAATTAGGCCTCGAGGGCGAGGCAGGTAGTATGCGTATGTCGCCACCAGAGCGTAACACTCCTTCAAGACCTCCGTTCTCACGGGTTTGCTCGACCGGAAGTGATGATCGGTCCCATTGTCTAGGGAAAACCTGAACAGGTTGAGGATTTGAAATTCAAAAGAGCAGTAACGACACCCACTTGACTCCTCCACCTGCTGACTTCTCCTTGAAGATTTGTCGTGATTCTTGAAATTGGAAACGCAAGAGGACGACAAAGGCTACTTGAAGGAGTGATGGTGTCTGCACCTTGGGAGCTTAACTCTTGGTTAGAACCAACTGATCGTGCGCTTTCGTCTTTTAACATAACAATGACCCCTAAAGGCCTTCCCGCCAGACACCTAATACCTCACGGAACTCCTCGTTTTATTTTCCAATTTACATTGTACTTATAGAGGAATACACCGGCGTGAAACAATGATGCTCCCTAACTCATGCCATACATTGAGCGAGCTAATGGCTTTCCTTCAACGTTCCCCTTGGGAGCGGTGGAAAGTATGGGAAGCTGTAATCCACTGCGGCATTGTTTTCTCCAACTCTGGATAACTAGGAGCTAATGAGTTAAATTGAATTAAGTTCCAACTGTCCAAACCTCCAATCATATCATTTTCTGAACTATTATAAGAAATACATGTGAGCTTACTGAGTATAAAAACGCTGCAAGTTATTACACAAAGGTTTATTATTTTGCTATGTAGATCACTCGTCTGCAAACAACTCGGCTTTGCCATTGTCACCACCTGCCTACCATAGATACTACCTTCCTACCACGTACCCACAGCGATCGCATTTTGGTCAGCTAAAATTTGAACGGAGATTAGGCCTCTCTTGCGATTCACACTCGTGATTCTGATTTATCGTGAGTCCAACCCTTAAGTTCTCGTTGGGAGCGAACGGTTTGTCCTACAAAACTCCGCGTAGTCTCTAAAAATGCAATACTATCTTAAATTGACGGAAAAACAAAAGGGCGTTTTCAAAATTTTAACCCTTAGAAGTGACCGACATCAACCAAAAGCTTGGGGGCACAACTAGACCCCAAATGGAGCCCGTACACCAAATTTCATCAAAATCGGTCCTTGGGAACTAAGTGCCGCGTACGGCGGACGGACGGCCAAATTTTTATTCGAATTTGGATTCTACGTAGGTACCTTAAAACGTAAACCAACAAATTTTGAGGGGGGTTAAGCTTTTTTTCTTGCTCGATTCCAAAGGTTTATTATTGAAAATAATAATCCAAAACGAAAGTCATCATACTTTTAGAACTGGTCAAACTAATTTCACATACGCATGCTTTCATTCTAATAACTCAGTTATAACTGAGTTATCAACCATAAATGGTTGATCATTAAGGGGGTCTCAGTCGGTCGCCGTTCGTTCCTCGATCCGGGTAAGTATTTCCCTAAATTACAGAGGCTCAAACTTTAAAAGTTGTTCCTACTTCGATATTTTCAAGGATTTTTGGAATGCATTAGTGCACCAGTCTAGGGAATTGAAAAACTAGAAGATGGAATCATCAAAATAGAACAATAATTGCCAGAGAAAAATGGGAAGAACCGTTTATTCAGTTGTTTTCCCATTTTTCCATATATAAAAGTAGGTACAACTTTGAGCAGAAGTGTGAGCGCCTGTAATTCAGGGAAATACAAACCCGGAACGAGGATCGAACGGCGACCAAGTGAGACCCCCATAAGAAGCTTTGTAATCATGCAACTGGTCAAAAAATTCGGGTCCTCCAAAATACAAAATGTATTTAGTATGTTCTATTAGTTATTCGAGAGTACGATCAATGAGTTCCTTTATGTTCACTTGAGACATTCAGTTTTTATGAAAACATTAGTTACAAATAATTTATTAATGAAGTGCACATAGATTGTGTAGAGAAAGAATACAGTGCAGGTTCAGGATCACCTGATCAGTTTTGTGATGCAAAGCGGAAGCTGCTGTGGGGAGTCTATGGTATCACATACGTCCAACCGCATAAGGTAGGTAGTGATTTTAACGGGTGGTGAAGGTTGGACATTGATGGATGCCATTGCCCTACTCTAAGTTTACCGTATGAATTAAGTTTCCAGGCACTACCGATCTCGAGCGATCAGTCTAACAAGACGAGATAGGAGAGCTCGCAGCCATAAAGTGCGGTTAACTTTCGAAAGCGGAAGAAGGCGAATAACATACTGAGGGGTATTATAGAGCGTATATGAGAGAATGCGGGGAGTTGGAACGGGAGTAGTCATCTTTCATAGGCCCTGTCTAAATCCAGAATGAAACCCCCAAGGGACGCAGAATCCCCTGCAGGTCTGCATGTACGGCCTTTTGCCGATAAGTGATGAACAGCTGACGGGGGAAGGACTGATGAATTATGAAGACACTCTGGGTTCAATATTCAAATGGCTCCCTCGCGACTGATGGACGGTGGCCGAAGGAGCAGCACTGTCCAGATTAGCATACTCGCCATTAACATAATGACCGTGAGAGTTGACCGTCGCGGACCCCCGAGCTCACAATCGGGCGGACAGTAACCCTCTTCGTTGTTTCCACCCTCCAATTATGTCATTTTTCAATTTACAGTATTTCATAACATCGCAGAAGAAACATGTCAAAACAACCCCTGGAGATCTTCCATTAAGAATGACAAATGAACGAGTTCTAAAGACCTGCGTTAATTTCAAATCCCAATTTAACATGATACATGTATGGAAGGTTGAAGCATAATGTAGTGGCACCCATGATTATCCAGGAATATCAAGGATAGAGCTGGAATATGATGTAGTTCCACAATTTATTGAAATAGAATAAATGCATGAGATGTCGCTCACTGATGACCTAAGATCACTTTAACTATTCCTTAGCTTTATGAAAGATTGAAAAATACTAACGATACCGATCGATAACCTTTGAAAAGGTCATACAAATGCTCGAGAAAATACGTTCAGTTACAGAACGAAATGAAAGTAAGGGCAAAATACGAGCTCAAGATTAAAGTGCAGCATTTTGCAAGCAGATGAAAGGTTCATTAAGATTCACATGTTTGAGGGTTGTATGTTACCGTGGTATTTCCAATTCCCTCCGTCGAAACGAATAGAGAGCAAATGCAAAAGGTTGGAAAAAGGAACACCAGGAGCTGACCCGACAAATAAATGGATCTTGCCGCCCGACTCTTCTTATTTCTCGACTTGGCGAGGGCTTTCGACTTTATGCGCCACCACGGGCCCGCATTCGCTCCGCGGGATGGAAAGATGAGGTCGGACGCTATCGGAAAGGTACAGGTAGGGGGCCTGAGGAGGCACAGCCGAGTAATCCAACATTAATACTCTCTCACGCCCCTGGAAACCCAACTCAGACGGCAAAAACAAAGATATCCTTCTTTTCGCCGTCTTCTCATTCTGGTTTATATCCCATTTGTAAACCAAACCCTCTTCGAGGTTGGGGAGTCTCCGGAGTCGAATTGATTCTTTATTCCAATCTTGCATGCCTATAAGAATGATGTTAGCGATTTTTCCTCTGTGGTATGAGATCTGGAGGATTTGTGTAGCACAATGGAATAAGTGCACAACATGACAGCTCACAACCATAGATGTACCTAAGGATTAAATAAGTTTCTTCGCCCCTATTCCTTACAACACCAGTAACCTGAGGATTGTCCGAGGATTCGAGGTGCAAATGACGTTATGACCGAGTTTGATAATGGTAGGGGAAATCAAGCTTCACAAAATTTGTTAAGAATAGGCATTGGAAGATGAGAATTGGATTGCACCTCAGCTTCAACCTTTGCAGCTTACTTATTCCTACGAGAAACGCTTTTTAACTCTTTGGATAGCCCTAACTTCTTATGTCTTGGCATTATTGAGCAAACCTACCTAGAATAATTGTTCTTTTTTTCCCCTATTCCTTCATCTGTTCGGAAATACAAGTCATATATGAGTTGACTGATATACAAAAACACAATTTAGAGCCGCTAGAACAGTTTTTCAACTGAAACCAAGGAATCAATGATCCAATCCGTACAAAAAGACAGCCTACAGTTTTCGAATATCCTCAGTCGATATCAGGGAGCCTGGAAGCGTTCTCTACCCTCGGCTCTTGTTTTCGAAAAGTGTTAATGACCCAAAAGGACTAGAGGGGAGGGAAGGGCCACAAATGAATATCTGGCGAGGCGAGAACACACACCCCTGCCAGATGAATATTTCGATCGATTAGTCACGGAGGTGAGGACAATGAGCGCCCGAGCGTCCCGCCTTTGTCTGCATTTACAAATGGCTTTCTCACATGAGCGAGGTGGATCCCCAGGATTTAATGGGCCCAGAGAGGTTAAAAAAATACGAAATTAAAACATCCCAATACTGTTCACACCTAATTCATGGGGCATATCAATTCCAGCAAGCCTGTATCCGAAAAACTCCGGCAAATGAATCACAACGTGATTGAGGAACTTCAACCTTTTGGAGCTTCTCAATTACTTCCCATGTTTTTGTTTCGTTTATGACATGATAACATAATCATACACTTCAATATATTTTTTATAGGATTTTTTTACATAAAAACCTGATTTTAGAATATTTATATTTTTCACATAACTGTTTATTATCTTTTTATTTTGATTCTTTTTATTTTTAAACTTATCATTCTCTTGCGAGCTGATCTAACTCCAAAGAAATATCTGAATTTCAACCCTTACGTAATTTCAACTTTCTCAAATTTGAATTGATTGTACGAATCAAAGTCTACTTTTTGAAATACTCCGAAAAATATTCAAAATTCCACCAAAAGGACTGTGAAGTAAAATGATAAAGTCCAACCAAAACAACTCTCTTTTGGTCTGTTGAAAACTTACCTGATTGTCAACAAAATCCGATTATAAAAAATTCAACATTTAGAATATTCATCTCATTTACAATATGATCAAACTGGTTATATTTTGTTGTTTGAACGTGATCAAAGCCAGTTTTTGTTCAGCTATCTTTAATAATTTATACAAACAAGTTATCGAAAGAAAATAATTTATTTCTCCGTCCCTTCATGTTGGTATACCGATATCGCCGTAGTTGGCAGTTGTAGATTCATTTAAGATGCAAAGAGTTATTCAATCGGATTTCATATGAATGCAAAACCGAACCCTACGGATCCATCATACACCCAACTAATTAAACAGAATAACTGGTAGATGCAAATTGAAAGATACACCAAGTTGGAGTCTTGTACGTTTTTTCTGTTCTGTAAGCCGAGATACGACTCCTATTAAAATGCGGTTGAGAAGTGGAGACCTACAGCGAAGCGGTTAGAATATTGAGAAAATGATATTCCCATACTCACCTAGATCACAACAACTCACTGACTTGGGAGCTTGCTATACGAACTTTCATGAATTAATACTTTTTTCGTTGCTAGTTTGTTAGTTATTTTTATAACTAACTTTTTTTGGGAAAATACACGAAGTTCTGACCTTCCAATTTATTGGCGAATATGCTACATATCCGAAACCCCATTTTGAATAACATAGGTATCTAAGTAACAAAATTGAGGACTCGAGCTTTTAGAACGACTCTTAGAATTTTGACTGACGACAAGGTGGGCTCTACTAAGTAGAGTAAAATAAGTCTTGTTCATTCAGACTCGGGCAAACAGCTGAAAGAAGAACTTATTCTTTCAATTACGAGTTTTTTGGTTGTTCCCATCAACAAAGTAACCTTCTGCTAGAATATTTTTTTAATTAAAATTGAATTAGTTTTGAGTTCTCTATTTCATGGCATAGGTATCAAAATTGAATTTCCCAATTGTTTATAATCCTGTTTGTTAACTTAGAAAACCATCAACATAGTCGAGAAAATGGTTCTTCGTATTGGAAATTCATCAGTGATAATGTAATAATATAATCAAGCATTTTTTCACAAGGTAACTAATGAGTGTTTTCACTAACCACACAACTTGGTAGTCATTTTTCAAAAAGAATGAGGAATTTCACCAAATTCTGTTTGGATTTTTCCTGAATAGTTAATGGTGTGGGATAGATGAAAATCGGGCTGATTTCGGAAAATAAGTCTCCTGTTATTTTTGGGAGACAATCAAAATTTTTGATTTCAAAACTAACCGGGAAAACGGACGTGAAGCGGGAACGCTCGCTGATTGGGCTGTTCGGATCGCCGTCTCCTCCCAGTGTTGCCCATTGGGACGACGCAATCGTGTTATCTAAGAGAAAAGTTATCAAACAAAAACAGGGGAAACCTAATTTTCCCCATCTTGCTTTTTCTATTTTTTTCTTCAATTTTCGATTTCGAACTGTACTGTTTCGTGAAATTTTGCATCTGGGGACTATAGATTTCTCGATCTCAGCGCTTCAAGCGGCCATAAATGAACTATTCCAGGATGACGTCATTTTCCCGGTTTTTTTAAACATTCGTATTTTCTACACTGTTTTGTTTATTCGTAAATTAGGAAGTTCGGGCTGAAAGTTTGCCTTAGGGGGTTTTTCGAGGTGCTGAATCCAATGTTGGGGTCAAAAATAGGAAATTCCGACATGGTGAAATTCCTCATTGAGTAATTTCCAAGTAGATTTTACATTGAATTTCAAAACTACCGCGTGTTATTTATTTTGTATTTGTTGCCTCGTTCCTGACATATTGCCAACTTTTACAATTTCATGAACCTACCTAGGTATTTAAAAAATTGTTTTGAAAATGTTGAATTTAAAGAATTCGGAAGGTCTATTGATAATGTACTTCCTCGTGATGACAGAGAATTGGAATTTCTGTAGATGAAACTTACTCTTGCTTCCTTTTTTCCACTTTGTGTGGGAACATACCACTACACCCTCATCTTCTCCATCGAGGCAGGTAACATAGGTATCTAGTTCGGAAAAAGGGGAAGAACAAGGATCTGAAACCCATATAAAAAACCACGGATGATTACTCTCCATGTAGGCTCATTACCTGAACACACAGCCATTGCGAGCCCTGATGATGACTCTGTTTCAATTTACGCCCCGAGAGGCCTCTCTGAAGAAGAAAACCTTAAGAAGCTCCTCGAAAACCTTCCAGAGATGAACATTACGCTCAGTTCTAGATTACAGTGGAAGGGGCGGTCATTCATTCTACCTCAAGAAAACCATTATCGTTCGGACGTGTAAATTACAAGAGAGGCTCCCAGCTACCTCTTTTTCCTACCTCTCTCCTTCCAACAACTGTGTGGGTTGAACTTTTAATTGTTCTCGGGCGTTGGTTTTTTTCTATTTTGGTATTCGGTGTGAGGTTTTTTTTTCGTTTTGGTTTCGCCTTGCCCAAACTAGTTAGGAGCAACTCGGCGAACGTTCCCGCCCTTCGACGGAGGTGAAAAAAGTAACTAATATCGCCTGTATAATTATTATTCCGTTGTGGTCTACCTCCCGTGCCACCAGTCCGTTCCAAAAGCGGACGAAACCGCAAAAATCTCAAGTATCCTCCAGCTTACGTCAAGTTGGAACTATGAATACTTGACGACTTTTTTCCCTCGAAAATAATACGTATTTTTTATGAAGGTTACGTGCGGTTGAAATGTGGTGATCGCTAGTTGCACTGATAATATAATTCTTATCGATAAAATTGAGAATGCAAGATGAAACGCTTCCTGCTGACCTGGACCTTTTGTAGCAGATGAAATTAATTTTGGCAACAACGTAGCTTGCGTTTTGTTGAGTGCTATTCCATCGGAAAGATTTTCGTATAATTTAGAGATATGAGAGATAAGGTGAGATTATAACAGTACTAAATTGTACACAAAGAAGTTTCAAGTATGAAGAAAGTGAATGGCTGTGTGAGCAATGGAGCCGAGTTTTCTCCAGTTCGACTTAGAGAGCTAAAATTTGGTACACAACCACTTGTGAACCACTGCAATTTCTAGAAACTTGAGTCAGTTAGGCTGGTGGGGTGGAAAAAAGGTTCCCCAGACAGAAAAAAAACCACCTGATATCCATCTTCCGTCTATACGGTTATGTTCAAACCACCGGCCAAACATTGATTTTGCTACTAATTTGAGACAGAAAATGTGTTGAAGATACACTTTTTTTACTCCACTTAAAATAGTAGTTTTTTTTCAATTTTTAAGGTTTCTTCCGTCACGAATATAAGGATATCTGTGATGCAAAATCAATGATTTTTAGAAGGTTTAAGATCTAAAAAAAAAAAAAAAAACAATCAGCCTAAACACGATAATTTATATGATATTGAACACTTCCAATTTTTTCTATAGTTTGTTAGCCAATTTGAATATCGCGGGATTTTTCCTGCCTCAAGCATTTGGTCAAAAAACTCAGCTTTCCAATGATATGTTCAAAAATTTAAAATTTGTATAAGCTGTGAAAAACGTGTTTCCGAAGGAAAGAAAACGTGGAATTTTCATCGAAATGACTTATGACTGTATCATGACTTGCGAGTTGTGCTAAGGGAGGAGTGGAATTCCTCGTTATTTTTCTCGCTGAATCGATGGTGCTAATCCCCAGTCTCGGTGAATGCTTCTCATAGAGAGACGAGCCAGCTATCTTAAATAAAAAATATTTCGTCACCAATTAGTTGCATAATCGACCCCTGGCCGGTGGTTCGACCTTAACGTTTACACTCTGTATACAGGTACATTATAGAACTTGCTTTAAATTGTTCCAACTAGAAGCCTGCTTGGTCATATTCGCTCATCATTTAAAAATCAGGGACTTTAAAGACCAAAAGTGCCATAATGGATATAGACAGAGGAGTATTTGATTTGGGTAGGTGTAACATGGAAAAACGCTTTTATTTCGCTTGGCACGTTTTTTGAGTGGAAATTTCCAATTTCCCTCTTGTAAGTACTATCTACAAATTGCTCTCTGCTTGAGGACCACTGACTGGGAATAAGACAAAAATATCAGCTTTCTTGAGCGATAAAGCAAGTTTCCTTCTTGTTCATGCTTGTGGGCTGATATTTGGTACACAGTCTCTTGGGGGGATATCCTTACAAGTTCCTCTTTTCAGCATTTACGTGTTCTCTTAGAACTAAAGTTGTTTACCCAAATGACTCAAATCAAGTAGGTACTTACAAGATCCTTATATGACAGCCTCCTTCCCTTCCATAGCAGTTAACACCCCATTATCATTTCGAGCTTATCTCGGTGCCGACGAGGTTCTTTACGAACGTCATCACGCAGTTTAATTGTTTCAACTCCCAAAAAACCATCATTGGATCCTGAAAGGACGAAACAATTAACGTATACCGATGCTGGCCGCCTTAATAACCCGCCCCAGCTCTGGTAGCCCTTCCAGTGACCGAAGCACCATCCTCGTTTCTTCTAAGTAACATTAGCTGGCTCATTACCGGAGGAAAATGGCGTTTAAAGCTTCGGGTGATTATTGCGTCGTTTCAAACGGGGAACCGGAGTAACGTTTTCGCAGTCTAATTGCAGTCTAGGTCCGAACAAATCAAAAGGGCGAAATAAAAAGAAGGAAACAATAACAAGAAAGCTCATAATGGTTGGGCCCAGTTAGGCTACCGAGCGTTTGCTCTGTTAATTACAGACAGGAAAGTGGCACCGCTAACTGAAACAATATCGAGTTTCGTCTGCCGCTTAGACCTCTTATAGACTTTTTTTTTGCCCTTGTTCGTATGGTTTTTTGTCCTTTGTCCATATGTAGATATTCTTCTTATAATCAGGATTCAGCGAGAGGCCAATAATAAGGAGAAACGCTGCATAGTCTGAGATCGTTTCCATATTTGAACATTCTAGTGGTGAAAACTAAAGTCGAACAGCACTTCCTCGACCTCTAGTAGTGGAGGGCACTAACGAATCAACGAAAAATCTTTGGGGAAGACGAATATTTGTCATGCCAATGCGAGAACTTTGTTCCTTCCACCCCCCAGATGATGAGTTTTACCCAGAAAATCTCAAACTGCAATAAAAGAAGAGAAAACTAGATTTTTAGAAATTAGTTCCTTTCACCGCTGGCCTGTTAATTTCTGCATTCTGATCTCCAGGTTTTTAGGCTATTATGAGTTTCAAAGACCGTTCCATAAGCTTTGGCCCACTCAATCACCTTTATTTTCCTTTTATAACAATGAGAAATGTTAGTTTCATCAGGCTGATCTGTTTCCAAGAGGGCTGTTTACCAAACATCAGCTCAATGAAGGAAACATATTTGCAAGCATGACAGTTACGCCTATAACTAAGTACACCTATTTGGTTTCTTTTCATTCTTTTGTACGACAAGATTGGAATGTTATGATCATGATGTTAGATTAGCCATGAACGATGCCCTGAAAAGACACAAAACTACGCCAGCACGAAAGTAGCGTGGTTCCCGAGTTCTCATTTTGGGCTACTCCCAAACTACCCATTAAATGGGATAGGCATGAAATTCACAATATGGGTGCTCAGGGTGGTCTTCACCATTGTTATGGGATTTGTAGACTCTAAGCAACCAGGCGTGCAGAACTGACGTGTGTTGGTTTGCTAGAAGATGGGTCTTGTTAGTGCTGAAGTTTGATGTGGAAAAGACAAAACAAATTTAGTTCTCAGCACAAAAATCTTGACGGAACATGGAACATGCATTTGCATTTATAAAACTGTTAACTGCAGAGACTTAATTCATTTTTGAATTGGTAATTCCACATTAATCCGGCAACGGTTTTTCGTACCTATTGTTACTGGAAAATTTAATATTATGTTCTAAAACGCAACGTCCGTAGTAGAAAATATGTGAAACGAATCTTACACAACAGTGAGGTAAAGCTACCTATTTTATTTTTCATGCTTCTCGATGCTTTACTGTTGTCACTTCACAGCTGTTATTCTTCTGGTTTATTTAGCAAAAATGTTGAACACCACATCATGTACGAATATTACCGAATTTGTTTATCGGTCTCACCTAACGTAATTTCGTCTCGTAACGAAATGCTGTCTCATTTTTGGCAGGGTTATGGTAGCAAAAACATGTTCCATGTTAAATATTATTTCAATGTGATTTTTTTTGATTTACCTACCACCCGAATTACGACAACAAAAACTAAATCCTTTAAATTTCATTTTCTCACTAATAAAGTATGAGTAAAAAGAGTTAAAACAATCCAGTATGAAATTCTTTTAGTTACCTGTTTCATGCGTTCCAAAATTTCTTTTCGCAATTGGTGAGTTTGGTCAATAATTGACCGTAAATTATTTACGGTTCCTCTAGCATTTCGTTGCGCATGAAACAGTTGGTAGAGACCGTGCTCAAACGTAAATTTCCTAGTATAGAACGTTACAAATTTGCAAACATTTGGAGGGTAGCTGGGGCTCAAAGATGTTTATCTATGAATGCTTGTCCATGAATTTCATAGCAATTTTGGTACAATAATAACATTAGTGGAAGCGCCTGTTGAAATTATTCATCACAGGAACTATACCTAGTTCTGGAACTCTTCGAGAAGTTCTAGTATCCACCTGAATCCGATCCCGAGGTTAGAACAGGTGAAATGCGACCAACAACAATTTCAATAAATCAATATCCTGAGCAACGCACGGGTTGGGAGGGCAGAAAGGCAAGCGTGGGGCGGAGAGCTCCGTCGGCCTCCTGCTCTCCTGGTAGCGAGTTCACGTCAGAGTAATGCACACGGCGTTTCCCACGTTTATCCTCCCTCCCCGTCGGGCACCCTTCATCTCAGACCGTACAGCGCCGGCCCTGGAAGGTCTGCCATTGCCAGACAAGCCCCCCATCTGAGAGCCATTCTCACAAGCAGCCAATATTATCCGCTGACTATATACTATGATTCTGAAGAACTGCTTGTTTGGTTCTCAGAGTGATGTGCACCTCGCAGAGGATGTATATATCATATAGGATAGCCAATCCAATATTTAAATAATGGAGGTCAGTGGCCATTTGCTTTCGTCAGTGGGTCGGGGGTCAGTGGCTACAATTAAGGGGTCAGTAGCCGGATTCCCATCAATCCATGAACATAACGTCTTCCAAGTGGGTGTGGCACATGGCTTTCTCCTATCCATAACCCGATTGTATAGATGATCCGATATTGTATAGCACTACCGTATTAGGGGACCGCCTACACGTCAACACATCAATGAAAATTTCTTCGAAATCGGATGGAAAATGTAGAAGTCATGGGTGTTACAAGGAAATTCACGTTTGCGCATGCGCAGTAGCTATTATCTGTCCGGGAGCAGTGGTTCGGCATAACCCCTGAAAATTACAACGAAATCAGAAGGAAAATGTAGAAGTTATGGCTGTACAAGGAAATTTACGTTACAAGGAAATTTACGTTATCGCATGCGCAGTGGCGACCATCAGTCCGGAGGTGATGATTTTCATACGGAATCATTATATCTCAATCCGCACAGTTCCAGAAAATGTCATCGAAATCGGATGGAAAATGTAGAAGTTATGGGTGTTACAAGACATTGACGTTTGCGCAAGCGCAGTCGCTTCTATCAGTCGCTTCTCTCTTCTCTTCTTCACGTATTACACAAAGGTTTATTATTTTTCAATATAGATCACTCGTCTGCAATGAACACGACTTTGCCATTGTCACCACCAACCAACATGAAAAAAAAAACATCGATCGCATTTCGGTCAGCTAAAATTTGAACGGAGATTATGCCTCTTTTGCGATTCACACTCGTGTTTCTGATTTCTCGTAAGTCAAACCCTTAAGTCCACGTAGGGAGCGAACAGTTGGTCCTACAGGGCTCCGCGTGGTCTCTAAAAATTCAATACTATGTTAAATTGATGAAAAAACAATACCTTTATATCAACATTTTTTTAGTTAGCGTTTTCAAAATTTCAACCCTTAGAAGTGGCCGACATCAACCAAAAGCTTCGAGGCACAACTAGACCCCAACTGGAGCCCATATACCAAATTTCATCAAAGTCGGTCAATGCTAACTGAATAAAGTGCCGCGTACGGCCGGCCAAATTTTTATTCGATTTTTGGATTCCTGAATGGATACCTTGAAACGTAAACCAACCAATTTTGAGGGGGGGGGGGTGAATTTTTTTAAAAATATTCTTAATACTGTTAGACAGAGCATGAAATTTCCTTAACGTTAAGTGGGAAATAATGCATTTTCAATGGCATTAGTAAAACTACAAAAATAGGACAAAGTCGAAGTTTTAAAAAAATTTCCAAAATTACTATTTTTCTTTATTTATTTTTTTTGTGTGTAAAAACCTTCATAATGTGCCAAAAATAACCTATTTTTTCGCATTAAACTCTTAATTTCATTTAAAAAACTTTTTGATTCTCCAACTTTTGACATGTTGAGCTCCTAAAATTTAAAAATATCAATATCCATTTGTCGAGAGAACTTGAAAATATGAAAATTGCAGTGATCAGCGAAAAAATTCGATGAAAATTGCAGAAAAGTTAATTTACCTCCTGCTTTATGCTCGTTAAATTCTCTAACCACACAGCCAAAGATATTATATTTTCGAAAATATACCTAAGTGTACTAACAGCAAACTTCTCATTGTCTGTTGCAGGAAAAACCGCACAAATGTTCCCTGTGCAGCAAATCTTTCCCCACGCCAGGCGACCTCAAGTCCCACATGTACGTCCACAACGGCTCTTGGCCCTTCAGATGCAACATCTGCAGCCGAGGTTTCAGCAAGCACACGAACCTCAAAAACCACCTGTTCCTGCACACAGGTAAACCACCTAAGAAGCAGGGCAAGGAAGAAGGACGTGACAGAGTCCAACCCGAGCCTCTCTGCCCCAGAGGTTGATCTCGCTTTCCCCTCTCATGTTCCAAGAACAAACTACTACCCCCCGCTACTTCCATACTAATTGGCAATACCTCCCCTTCTCACGATCTTCATGTAAATACGCCTTTTATACATATCTCGAAAGTTTTATATGAGCCCATTTGTAAATACATCCCACCGCAATGTAAATATTGTATGTACATTATTATATTTAATCAATAAATTTCTATTTTGTATTTTCTAAGACGAATGTTTATTCTGAATTCAAAATTTACCTTTTCCTTCATCATTCTGTCTTTTAAAATGTGGGTTTTCAAAAATTATTCACGAAAAATTTACTAAAATGAGGCGTTTTCATGAATATCGAAAGTCTACCGAAATAGGTATAACACCTTTTTCTATCACGTAGGCTAACGGTAAATGAGAATTCGACGACTAACTGGCTATTTTTAGGTAAGGATACACTCATTAGGTTGGAATTCACGGTTTACGTAGGTAATGACGTCACAAAACGAAAAGAATTGAAAACCAGGAAGAAGATTGCTTACTATCGAAGGAGAGTGGTTGGGATCGTACATTTCATTACATACTATCGTAGAAACATTTGAAATGCCTCATTGTTGAACAATGTCAAAACTGTAGAACGTTCGATATTTGAGGAACCGGGAAAGGAAAATCAAAATCAAAAACCAAGAGGTAGCCATCACGTGCGTGAAACACTAATTCGCACTTTGTCACGTCAAACATACTTTTTTTAACGTGAACTTGAATTTTTGTTAATTTCCTAGTTTTGTAACAAATTTCAAAGATGACGAAGATGAAGATCACCCACTTAAAAATGGGTGAACTCCACGGCAAAAACATGTCTACGTTTCTTCAGCTTGCCATTGGTCGATTGAATTCTTATTTTTGAGCAGTTTTTGACAGAGAAATTTGAGGTTTAAGACAGAAAAAACGTGAATTTCTTTTCAACGAAATCAGCGTTCCGGCGTGAAACTCCGGGATTTGTCGTAGAAGGGGAGGGGGTAGATGAGTTTATAAAATGTTGTAGAGCAAAATTGTTTCAAATCAGTTGCAGAATCGATCCCTGAAGTTTGGTCGTTCTTATACCGACCATCCTGGATATTCATTCGTTTTTACAGAAGAGAAGGTACGTAGGTACTACTTTCACGCAAACTGCTGATTCGACTTCCTTCAGAGTACTTCAAGTACTTCCCATGAGACTGTAGTCATTTCCAGCGCTCTAAAAAGAACAAGGACCATTTTTTTCCCACTACATTCGTTACTGAGGAGCTAAATTCAGGGGTCGTTATTTGTTTCTAAAAACCCTATTGTAATAAAATGGTGTTCGCTTAAATTCAGTTTATATCTCCACTGCATGTTTTTTGGGGACTCTCCTCGCTCTATTAAGAAATCTAATAAGTGGAAATTCATTCTGAAGAGATTCAGTGACGATAGCAATTCACTGGATATTGCCAGGTTGATTATGAATTCACCAGCCGTGATGGGGACTGATTCAGCCACCGATTTCGGAATATTAGAGCGCCTCCGAGGGAATAAATAACTAGGTAGTCTACGGAAAAGGAAAAAAAAATAACCCTCTCTACCCCCCTTTCTTCTAATATCCCTTCAGCCCCTCAACCAGTAGCAATATGCATAAATTATTTCTTCCCTCAAGTCTCGGAAGATGGAATGAGATGCTGCGACTGGACCGAAAGAGGGGGCAACCAGGGTAATATACACTATGGTTTTAATGACCCACAAGGAGCGGAGTGCGGAGTGCGATAGAGGGATGTGAGATGATCGGGGGGGGGGGGGGGGCTGAAGTGGAAAAGGTGGTCCCATGAATAATGTATAAAGTCCGTATAAATCATTAAGGTAGCCAAGTTAGGGTTCGCTACTACATACAGAAGCAGATTAATCGCTTCAATGGTACCTCCCCGAGCTCCTGTTAACAGAAGTTCTCCGTCCTCTCCATATTTCTCCTCGCTTCGAAGTATTTTTTTCAGTTTTTTTCCATTTCGATTTTTTTATTCGTCATTTTTTTGTTCGTCTATTTTCTTCCATCTCTCTTCGCGAAGTAAATACGATTTTTCTCGACGCTGCGTCCCATAAACTTTAAAAACTCCGGTACGTCGCTCGCTGTCAAATCAACAGTCTACAAATCATGGAACTCATTAAGTTTAACCTCGTTCTTGGTAAACTGGTTGGTTTGAAAAACAGATTCTTATACAGGGGGTTCCAGACGACCACTTCCTCGTTGTAAGCTGGATAGGTAGATTGGAGGTAGTACTGTGACAGAAAGGTTTCAAATTGTGACAAGAAATAAATTTATTACACTAAACATTCTCATACTCGATATGAATTTTCACTATCGGGAACATAACTTGTTCGATCCATCGCAAGACTACAACACTTTCTTGCCTAGAGGAACAATTAAGCTGATATTGGCGAAATTGATAAGATTCTCGACGATAGCGTACTTTTATAGAGTTACAAGCACCAGGGAGTTCTTAATAAAATAAATACCACATGAGCTCCGTACTTCATCATTTAGCTCAATTCGAAGTTTGTACAGATTTATGAAAATCGGAACCACATAGGCACAACGTTTACATCAAATTTTCTTATTTAGGATGTACGAAAATTCGGAAATCACTATTTATAAAATTATAATAAGGTTTGATTAAAACTGTGAGAAAAATCAGCTACAGTAAAAGTGCAGATTACATTGTTGGGGGGATCTTCAAAAACCTATTCTTTTGGTGGGTAAAATGAAAAAAAGTATCAGTAAGCACCAAGATGTTATCATTACACAGCACAAAAAACGGTTTCCATCGAAATGACTTTGATTCCAAAATCCAGAATTTACCAGTGAGAAGGGGATGGCGATTGAACAACAATTTATCCTGCTTTCTATCCTTTATCCTTTCATGCTTTTGGTGCTTATGAACGCTTATGGGTTAAACATAAATAACAAGAAGAAGTTTTAATACGCATGGTGGTATGGTGTGAAAAGGGGTATGAATTACTTCGTTTGTAAGGCTTGGCGTCCATTGGAAGTGTGTCGTAAGGTAAGTTTAATTGAACTGCCTGATTCTGACATAATAACTGAATAAGGAATTCAGTTATTGTTGTATCAGGTTTGAATGATTCAGGATTTACTAAACCAATTCTGAGACTCTCCAGTGGAAGCTAAGCATAGAATTTAAAATTGACGGAAGAAGATCGGTATGAACGGCCACTCAAAAGTCGAAAGGTAAGTACAACACACTTCCCATACTTCTGTGATAAGACAGATACAGGGGTGCTATGCAGAGTGCTCCAGAATTGATAATAAAAACTTCGGGGACTAGCACAGAATTTGGTACAACTTTTGTGCTATAACATTTTTTCGACAACCCCATCCAACCTGACTTTCTAAAACCGAACTCATGTTTTCGTGTTTGTAATGTAAATTCGTAAAAGTGGCCGTATTATACGTAAATTCATTTTTGAACATACCAATCGAAAGACCATTGAATTTCTTTTCTGCTCACGTTTCACGCTGTAGGTAGACCTGCCTGAAACATTTTGGTTCCATGTCTGTCGGTCTGTGTGTCCGTAAATCCTTGTTACTCCCAAAACAATACGAAATTACTGTCCGATTTTGATGACATTTTCAGAAATTGTGAGGGTTGAAATACGTTCCTCTATGAAATTCATCCCTTCGGAGTTGACACACTAACCTCAGCAACAGTCGTAACAGCGTTCTAGATTTTCCACGCAAATTGGAGGAAATGTTCTGGGATTGTGCTGGTACAATCGAGTTATAGATACGAGAAAGCTTTGTGCCACAACAACTAGGCAGGCTCTTCTTACTGGAAAACTTTTTGTTCAAGTGGAAAAGTTAGTCATCTTGTAATTAGAAAAAGTAAGCCTCTTTGGTAGTCAATTGTGTCTAACAGACAAAAAAACGCTGCAAATTATTACACAATGGTTTATTATTTCTCTATATAGATCACTCGTCAGCAAAGAACTCGGCTCTGCCATTGTCACTACCTACCAACCATAGATACTACCTTCCTACCACGTACCTAATTTGAATGAAGATTAGGCTTCTTCTGCGATTCACACTCGTGTTTCTGATTTATCGTAAGTCCAACCCTTAAATTCTTGTAGGGAGCGAATGGTTTGTCCTACAGAGCTCCGCGTGGTCTCTGAAAATTCAATACTATTTTGAATTGATGTAAACACAATACCTTTATATTGAACTTTTTTGAGCTAGGGCGTTTTTAAAATTTCTACCCTTATTTTTTAACCCTTAGAAGTGACCGACATCAACCAAAAGCTTCGGGGCACAACTAGACCCCAAATGGAGCCCATGTACCAAATTTTATCAAAATATTAAGTTAAAAGGGTTATTCGATTTTTGGATTCTACGTACCTTGAAACGTAAACCAAAAAATTTTGAGGGGGGTTAAAATTTGTTTTCTTGGTCGTTTCCAAAGGTTCATTATTGAAAATAATAAACCAAAATAGTAGCCTAAATCTTTTAGGTAATTATTGGAACAAAAAGCCAACTTCATTAATCCTACCCAGCTCGTACTTAGAGTCATAGATCGCACATGATTAATGATGAGAGATACAGATTGCATGTTTTATGGACAGCACGCCTGAGAGATGTGTAGTTAGAAACAAGCGATATGATTTAATATTAGCATTTCAGGGTTAACTTTACTGCAGTTTGAAAATTCGATTTTGGGAGTCTAGTTGTCCTTTTAAGCTCAGGTCAGAGCTCCAAGGGATAAAAATATGAAAGGAATTGAATTTTCAAAATACCTTAGCACAAAAAATTGACAATTACGAACGCCCTGGCCGCGAAAAGTTGATAAATTGCACTTCATCACTCTCTAGAATGTGTTCGTTAGACATGAACACCAAGAAAGACCTAGCAGAATAGCCAGACAGAAGCCAATCATCTGGCCACGAACTCGCTGACCGTTTTGTCGACAGCCATCGTGATCGGTCCTCGAGTTCAGGCGTGTTAGAGAAACAAACAGACAACTACGAATTATATAATAAACGATAATATTCAATCTCCAATGGCTACCTCAATGATCAACGTTCTGATTTCCCGTTCTTCATCCTTGCAATAATTTAAAAACTTATCTTGCGAGCGAGTCGTTATCCTGGCTCCACTGCGAATCTAACGGTCTGGCGTCCACTCTCTCCACCACTCCTTCGCCCAATCAAAGCCAACCCCTCCTCGGTCTTCAATTTTACACCAGGCTTGTAATAGACCGTTGTAAAACGCTATTAAAATCAGATTGCAGAATAATAATTACGACCATCGGTTTGATGGAGGTTAGATACCACTCCGGTTTTACAAGCTACCCGATTTTACGGCACAGGCCTTCTGTTTAGTCGATAATCGGCTGGAGTAATCGGTGTATTGTATTCAGGGAGCCGAATGAAATTCCGAGATCAATCAATGATTAAATAGCATAACAGATGGGTGTGGCACAAAGCTTCCTCGTACCCACAACATAATTGTAGGTATGTGTATTCGTTGGATCATAAACCGTCATTCCTCATCCAGTGTGGCCTGTAATGTGGAGAAATTAAGGTCCTCAATATTGTATATGTGATATCAGCATTGATCTCCATTGCTACATAATACATTGCCATAATATGGCGATATATTATATCGCTATACATTACAATGCCATGCATTACATTTCAGGCGCATCTAGACTTCCTGAGTGGTGTTACAACAAGTCTTAGACTTGTAATGCGAAAATATTGGTCTCCTCTACAATTTGCTATCACCTGTGACATAACTGACAATGTATTACCAACATTTTAGTAATTAGCAGCATTTATCAACCAGCACATTTGACCTGGATATAATAAACTAAAACCATTGAGGGTCTTGATTGGTCCTCACCAATCCCTCCATTCCCATCTGAATCTAACGAAAATCATGGCAGTTATTTGAGGGTGGCAAGGCTTTCACTTTATCGGCAATGGAATACAACAGGGACCATCTAAATCCCGACACGCATTCGAAAATGTCCACCTTCCACGGGTTTCACAGACAAGGTCTGCTTGCCACCTATGGATGGTCTCCTCCCGCTCTTCCTTCTTTACTATGGATATTGCCCCTGCCTTCCTCATTCTTATCCTTTTACGTTTCAGTGCCTGGTGGTGTATTGGAATAGTTCCCGTTATCACTTGTGATGCTGGACCTGAGACAATTCTAAATGCGCTACAGATTCTCAGAGCTCCTCTCTTCTGTACAGCTTCCATACGTGCCCTGTACTTTTGGTACCTAAGGGAGTCTGCCCACACTTCTGCTCCATACAGCATAATTGCCTCTGCAGTTCTCATAAGGAGTTTCCTCTTAGCGCGTGATGAGCCCCCTAGATTTGCCATCAGTCGGCTCAAGTTGTTTACAATATGGTCGGCTCCCAAGACTGAACCTTGTGCTGCTCCTGCGGTTTGATGCCCTCTTTTGTATCATGAACCAACCAACGGTCAGCAAGGAAGCTCTGCAGGACTCTGGACTGCAGGATTTGCTTGGATGGTGAGGAAACACAAATGGGTGAAATTAGACCGCTTCTGATCAGCTCAAATTTGACTTACTTCCATGAGCGAACGTTCAAGCGCCATTCACACTCGTGTTTCTGACTCCAACCTAGAGCAACTGAAATACCTACCTAACCTTCTTTTTACCTACGATCGCATCTTTGGCGGACAACTAAGGACTAGGGGTTAGGAGGGGGGATTTGGGTCTTCTAGGGCAAGGGTAAGAGCCTTCTAGGCTCGAGGGACCCATGTGTTCTAATAAATTTCACAATATACGCGCATTTAACAATCGTTGATCGTATGGGTGGTTTCATTCGTTTCTAAAAAACCAAAATTGAACACTAACTTAAATTAATGGAAAAACAATTCCTGTAACAAGTATTTTTATTTTTCGAGGGTTTTGACCTTTTCAGAATGGAGGCGAATATACCAAATTTCATCAAAATTGGTTCACAGTTGAATGGGAATTCGATTTTCGGATTCGATGGAAATTCGATTTTCGGATTACCACCATCAAATGCGAGTTGATGATGGTAGGGGGGGGATTCGTTTTCCATGCACGATTCAGGTTCATTATGAACTGAAAATAATGGAGCAATAACTGGGACATCAAAATGCTTTTGAGGGAATATAAACCTGCCGACCCATAACTCTCCAGTGAACTAGCAGGGTTCTCTAGGAAACACCTAGAGATTGTGATGGAGTAAAATTGTTGAATAAAAACGGGAAATCTCACTTTTGAAATCATGAAACTTGAATTTACATAAAATGCTTGGTGATTTTAAAAAAAGAAACACGGTATTTTAATTATTTGAACTCAGAATCAACATGTTTTAAACCGAAACAAACTCTTTCAAATAAAATATGCCATATCTGAACTTGAATGAGTGAACATTTTCTGATACAAAATAATAAAATGTTTATTTAGATTTGGAAAGTGTTCACCTCTACTTGGAAAAGGAGTATGAACGGCGAGGAGGGAAGTGGGCGGCAGATATACTCGGTAGAGGGGCGTTAGGATATTAAACTCGGCTTCCATGGAAAATATCCATCCATTGAAGGAGCTTGGACGTCCAATCTACCTCGTTGGATCTCAAGTCTGTGATTAGACCGGCAATTAGGTAGCAAGGGCCACACCCCAACACGTCCTTAGCTTGCAATAAAATTACTTGGAGGAGAAGGCTTCTTATAATTCCTCAGGCTCTTCTCCAGGACTCCCTCCTCGATCCAGTTTGCTCGAAGCCGAATAGTGCTTTATTCCCGTTCTCATTCCGAGATGCGGCTGCCGGTTTCCGATCCCGTGCTATGAGTGTGTCTGTGTGTGAATCCGTGGGGTAATTTTCCGTTTTTAAACCGAGTCATCGAGAAAATGACGGGTGATGGAGGCGGACGAGCGGAAATTGCAGGGGATGCAGTAGAAGCTGGCTTGTTGTGGCATCAGTCTCATCTTCTGCCTTATATGCATATCGATTGATTAATCGCTTTCAGTCTCGGCGTTTCCTGTGTGGCGCAGTCATTTTCAATTTTGCACATTTAGAACAAATGAAGGGTTCTGCCGAAACCTTCAACCAGTTTTCCATTACTATAGGCATCTTACTTTTTTTTTCCAATCTCCCCTCAAAGACAAAATGTCTTTTGTGACGGAGGGGGCACGCCATAAAACAAAATAAATAAATAAATCAAATATAATGGGGAGGACGCCCAGGACTCACCCGACGCCGGCCCTAGGGATGAGGGATGATGAGGAGAGTGGGGGTGGGAGAGAGGGATGAAGGGAAGTGCCTCTATAAAATGACCACCAGTTTAAATATGAGCCGAGCAGTACGCGGCGGGTGACACCACGGAGTACACCTACTGAGATGCCCAACTCGTGCAACTCCGTGGCACTTTTCCCGCACCACACTCCGCGCCACGACAAGGTCGCAGCCATCACCCTGATGGTGTTGGGTTCCACTCCTTTTAGCTCTGACACTGCTTGCCGTAAATCATCTCTATCATACTTTCTTATCTTAGCCCGCCAGGTCTGCTCCATGTCCATGCTGCCATTAACAACCTGGACATCCAGGATAATGCAAGACCTGTCGGGCTTGACGGCAACAATGTCAGGCTTCTTGCCCTGGTCACTTGGCATGTGGTATAATCTCTCCCTTTCAACATCCCAGCCGCTGGATGACAAGGCACCTGCTATCTGCTTGGCGACCGCATCATGACGTAGGATGCGGCCCCCATGAGTTCGTGGACACTGCTGCACTACATGACACAGGTGTTCATTTCCACTCCGACAGGCACGGCAAAGGGTATCTGTCATCCCACGACTACCCCTTGAACACTGTACCGCTGTTGGCAGTGTTGCCACGCGGAAGGCGTGGAAGTTCCGGTAGTCGCGGGCCCCAATGCCCTCCGAAGCCCAATCCACCCATTGGGATGAGATAAGGCTTTCGGAGCACTGTCGGAGTTCTTTACCATCTACTGACTCATGCAGGGCAGCAGCGAACTCAGCAGACGAACTGGGTTTTGGAGCAGACCTCCCAGCTCGACCCCTGAGGGGCTAGCAGGCGCTGGCGGCGCAGAGAAGGGATACATGCGGAGAGAGCCACAATGCCAAGCCCATCGGATTTGACACCAGGTGGGGACCTCAGCCAAGAGTGCACAGCAGAGCGGACTTCTCGATCGAATTCCTGCAGCCTCCCCGCAGTAAGCCTACCGAAGACTAACCCGTAGGTTAGCTTCGGCAGTAAGTACGTGCTGAGGAGGCGCAGCCTCTGCTGTGGCTTCAATGGAGCCTTGGTGATGCGGGCTAGCGCCCTACCAAGGTCCACACGGCTGGCAGTAAAAACTATCTTCCTGTTTAAGAACCTACACTGCGGTGCATCGACCGTATGCCGCGTCTTGAAATTTCAGAGTTGGATGAAATATCTTCCAAATACATTCAACAACAAAGCACCTGGATATTAAAATGTCTCAAAGTTTCCTAGCTCCATAGAATAGACATGGTATATATTGGTTTATTATTTTCAATAATAAGCCTTTGGAATCGAGCAAGAAAAAAATTTTTTTAACCCCCCCTCAAAATTTGATGTTTTACGTTTCAAGTTACGTAGAATACGAAAATCGAATAAAAAAATTTCCGTCCGTCCGCCGTACGCCGTACGCCGTCCGCCGTACGCGGCACTTTTCTTAGCAACACGGGACCGATTTGGTTCAAATTTGGTATATGGGCTCCATTTGGGGTCTAGTTGTGCCGCGAAGCTTTTGGTTGATGTAGGTCACTTCTAAGGGGTGAAAATTAAGGGTTGAAATTTTCAAGAGTGCCCTAGCTCGAAAACTCTCGAAATAAAGGTATCGTTTTTTCACCAATTTTAAATAGTACAGAATTTTTAAAAATTTTTGAGACCACCCGGAGCTCTGTAGGACAAACCGTTCGGTCCCTACGAGTATTTGAAGGTTTTCCTTCGATAAAACAGAATCATGAGTGTGAATCGCAAAAGAGGTCTAATCTCCATTCAAATTTTATCGGACTAAAATGCGATCGCTGTTCATTTCTTCGATTTGTATACAGTTTTGCCTTCTGCGTAACCAGTAATCCAATTTCCATATCAAGCTTTCTATTTTTCGAATCGAGTGTGAAGCGTTTAGTTCTTTCTAATAAACTTGATTGAGAAGGTGTGAAGCCATTATAGTGTGGTAGGTAGTACCTACCAATAGTTGGTAGGTAAAAAAAAGTTGGTAGGTAAAACAATGTTTGTAGGTAAAAAACGCTGCAAATCATTGCTCACTGATCAGATCACTGATCAGCTGAGTGAGCTCCGAAGCCATTTTCAATGCTATTGAATGGAAGTGCTCTTCCAGGCGTCTCCAGCATTCGAGGATATCTTCTTCACTCCTCACATCACTGATCAGCTGAGTGAGCTCCAAAGCCATTTTCAATCCTATTGAATGGAAGTGCTCTTCCAGGCGTCTCCAGCATTCGAGGAGATCTTCTTCACTCTTCAGATCACTGATCAGCTGAGTGAGCTCCGAAGCCATTTTTTTTTTACGGGGAGAAATCATTTATTGAACATTTTAGGAGTAAAAATTCAGTTAATTAGTTAGTGTAAAAATACTTTATTGTATTATTAAACATTTGAGAAGTAAAAATTAAATTAATTGGTTAGTGTACTTGATTGTATTATTGAGCTGATGAATTTTTATTATGGTTTAAAAATGAAATGTGATAATATCGAGGAAAAAACTTATCACAACGTGATCATCAGCAAATTCATTTTTAAAGTTTTCATGGATTAACATAGAAAACCATAGTTAGGTGATAAAAGGAAAATTTCTTTTCTTTTTTTTTAAGGCAACTTAAGTAACTGTTTTTACGTTTGTCCACCTGTTTGTCAACTGAGGAAGGTAACAATCGTTACAATCAATAAATAGAAATTTCTTAAAGTAATTTGAGTGATTAGTCACATTAGTGCTCAAAAAAGCACGCAATGTTAGCAAATCTTTTCGGAGCTTGTGAACGTTATGGAAAGGGCGATGTCGGTTGTTGCTTCCGAGTCTACCAAGGTAGCGGAAGCTTTGTTTTCACTATTCAAGGTTGAAGAAAAAGACCTCCAAAATCGAAATTTCCACTCGCTTTTTACGTTTCACACCTTTCTGAACAATTTTGGATCCGGGTCTGTCGGTCTGTGTGTCTGTCATCAAATCCTTTTAACGGTCATAACTATTCGAAGTTAGTGTCCGATTTCGATGATATTTTCACGGATTATGCGGATTAGGTTGTAAATGGTCCTCATTGAAAATCAAGGCCTTAAAATCGACAGTAGTCTCTGCGCATGCGCAAAGCCACTTCAAAGGCTTGTTTTCAACTTCGATTTTTTCAGAAAATCGCAAATGAACGTTGATATCATAGGAATTCGATGGTTTACTCGAGTGATACAACCACTTCAGAAACTCATTTTCACCTCCAATTCTTGGAAAAAGTCGTGACAGAAGGTTGAAAACACCGAAAGTTGTTGGTTTACTCGAGAGATACAACCACTTCAAAGGCTCATTTACACCTCCAATTCTTGGAAAAAGTCGCGACAGAAGGTTGAAAACACCGAAAGTTGTTGGTTTACTCGAGAGATACAACCACTTCAAAGGCTCATTTTCACCTCCAATTCTTGGAAAAAGTCGCGACAGAAGGTTGAAAACACCGAAAGTTGTTGGTTTACTCGAGAGATACAACCACTTCAAAGGCTCATTTTCACCTCCAATTCTTGGAAAAAGTCGCGACAGAAGGTTGAAAACACCGAAAGTTGTTGGTTTACTCGAGAGATACAACCACTTCAAAGGCTCATTTTCACCTCCAATTCTTGGAAAAAGTCGTGACAGAAGGTTGAAAACACCGAAAGTTGTTGGTTTACTCGAGAGATACAACCACTTCAAAGGCTCATTTTCACCTCCAATTCTTGGAAAAAGTCGTGACAGAAGGTTGAAAACACCGAAAGTTGTTGGTTTACTCGAGAGATACAACCACTTCAAAGGCTCATTTTCACCTCCAATTCTTGGAAAAAATCGCGACAGAAGGTTGAAAACACCGAAAGTTGTTGGTTTACTCGAGAGATATAACCACTTCAAAGGCTCATTTTCACCTCCAATTCTTGGAAAAAGTCGCGACAGAAGGTTGAAAACACCGAAAGTTGTTGGTTTACTCGAGAGATACAACCACTTCAAAGGCTCATTTTCACCTCCAATTCTTGGAAAAAGTCGTTACAGAAGGTTGAAAACACCGAAAGTTGTTGGTTTACTCGAGAGATACAACCACTTCAAAGGCTCATTTTCACCTCCAATTCTTGGAAAAAATCGCGACAGAAGGTTGAAAACACCGAAAGTTGTTGGTTTACTCGAGAGATACAACGACTTCAAAGGCTCATTTTCACCTCCAATTCTTGGAAAAAATCGCGACAGAAGGTTGAAAACACCGAAAGTTGTTGGTTTACTCGAGAGATACAACCACTTCAAAGGCTCATTTTCACCTCCAATTCTTGGAAAAAATCGCGACAGAAGGTTGAAAACACCGAAAGTTGTTGGTTTACTCGAGAGATACAACCACTTCAAAGGCTCATTTTCACCTCCAATTCTTGGAAAAAATCGCGACAGAAGGTTGAAAACACCGAAAGTTGTTGGTTTACTCGAGAGATACAACCACTTCAAAGGCTCATTTTCACCTCCAATTCTTGGAAAAAATCGCGACAGAAGGTTGAAAATACCGAAAGTTGTTGGTTTACTCGAGAGATACAACCACTTCAAAGGCTCATTTTCACCTCCAATTCTTGGAAAAAATCGCGACAGAAGGTTGAAAACACCGAAAGTTGTTGGTTTACTCGAGAGATACAACGACTTCAAAGGCTCATTTTCACCTCCAATTCTTGGAAAAAATCGCGACAGAAGGTTGAAAACACCGAAAGTTGTTGGTTTACTCGAGAGATACAACCACTTCAAAGGCTCATTTTCACCTCCAATTCTTGGAAAAAGTCGCGACAGAAGGTTGAAAACACCGAAAGTTGTTGGTTTACTCGAGAGATACAACCACTTCAAAGGCTCATTTTCACCTCCAATTGTTGGAAAAAATCGCGACAGAAGGTTGAAAACACCGAAAGTTGTTGGTTTACTCGAGAGATACAACGACTTCAAAGGCTCATTTTCACCTCCAATTGTTGGAAAAAATCGCGACAGAAGGTTGAAAACACCGAAAGTTGTTGGTTTACTCGAGAGATACAACCACTTCAAAGGCTCATTTTCACCTCCAATTCTTGGAAAAAGTCGCGACAGAAGGTTGAAAACACCGAAAGTTGTTGGTTTACTCGAGAGATACAACCACTTCAAAGGTTCATTTTCACCTCCAATTGTTGGAAAAAGTCGCGACAGAAGGTTGAAAACACCGAAAGTTGTTGGTTTACTCGAGAGATACAACCACTTCAAAGGCTCATTTTCACCTCCAATTGTTGGAAAAAATCGCGACAGAAGGTTGAAAACACCGAAAGTTGTTGGTTTACTCGAGAGATACAACGACTTCAAAGGCTCATGTTCACCTCCAATTGTTGGAAAAAATCGCGACAGAAGGTTGAAAACACCGAAAGTTGTTGGTTTACTCGAGAGATACAACCACTTCAAAGGTTCATTTTCACCTCCAATTCTTGGAAAAAGTCGCGACAGAAGGTTGAAAAGACCGAAAGTTGTTGGTTTACTCGAGAGATACAACCACTTCAAAGGCTCATTTTCACCTCCAATTGTTGGAAAAAATCGCGACAGAAGGTTGAAAACACCGAAAGTTGTTGGTTTACTCGAGAGATATAACCACTTCAAAGGCTCATTTTCACCTCCAATTCTTGGAAAAAGTCGCGACAGAAGGTTGAAAACACCGAAAGTTGTTGGTTTACTCGAGAGATACAACCACTTCAAAGGCTCATTTTCACCTCCAATTCTTGGAAAAAGTCGCGACAGAAGGTTGAAAACACCGAAAGTTGTTGGTTTACTCGAGAGATACAACCACTTCCAAGACTCATTTACACCTCCAATTCTTGGAAAAAGTCGCGACAGAAGGTTGAAAACACCGAAAGTTGTTGGTTTACTCGAGAGATACAACCACTTCAAAGGCTCATTTTCACCTCCAATTCTTGGAAAAAGTCGCGACAGAAGGTTGAAAACACCGAAAGTTGTTGGTTTACTCGAGAGATACAACCACTTCAAAGGTTCATTTACACCTCCAATTCTTGGAAAAAGTCGCGACAGAAGGTTGAAAACACCGAAAGTTGTTGGTTTACTCGAGAGATGCAACCACTTCAAAGGCTCATTTACACCTCCAATTCTTGGAAAAAGTCGTGACAGAAGGTTGAAAACACCGAAAGTTGTTGGTTTACTCGAGAGATACAACGACTTCAAAGGCTCATTTTCACCTCCAATTCTTGGAAAAAATCGCGACAGAAGGTTGAAAACACCGAAAGTTGTTGGTTTACTCGAGAGATACAACCACTTCAAAGGCTCATTTTCACCTCCAATTCTTGGAAAAAATCGCGACAGAAGGTTGAAAACACCGAAAGTTGTTGGTTTACTCGAGAGATACAACCACTTCAAAGGCTCATTTTCACCTCCAATTCTTGGAAAAAATCGCGACAGAAGGTTGAAAACACCGAAAGTTGTTGGTTTACTCGAGAGATACAACCACTTCAAAGGCTCATTTTCACCTCCAATTCTTGGAAAAAATCGCGACAGAAGGTTGAAAATACCGAAAGTTGTTGGTTTACTCGAGAGATACAACCACTTCAAAGGCTCATTTTCACCTCCAATTCTTGGAAAAAATCGCGACAGAAGGTTGAAAACACCGAAAGTTGTTGGTTTACTCGAGAGATACAACGACTTCAAAGGCTCATTTTCACCTCCAATTCTTGGAAAAAATCGCGACAGAAGGTTGAAAACACCGAAAGTTGTTGGTTTACTCGAGAGATACAACCACTTCAAAGGCTCATTTTCACCTCCAATTCTTGGAAAAAGTCGCGACAGAAGGTTGAAAACACCGAAAGTTGTTGGTTTACTCGAGAGATACAACCACTTCAAAGGCTCATTTTCACCTCCAATTCTTGGAAAAAGTCGCGACAGAAGGTTGAAAACACCGAAAGTTGTTGGTTTACTCGAGAGATACAACCACTTCAAAGGTTCATTTTCACCTCCAATTCTTGGAAAAAGTCGCGACAGAAGGTTGAAAAGACCGAAAGTTGTTGGTTTACTCGAGAGATACAACCACTTCAAAGGCTCATTTTCACCTCCAATTGTTGGAAAAAATCGCGACAGAAGGTTGAAAACACCGAAAGTTGTTGGTTTACTCGAGAGATACAACCACTTCAAAGGCTCATTTTCACCTCCAATTCTTGGAAAAAGTCGCGACAGAAGGTTGAAAACACCGAAAGTTGTTGGTTTACTCGAGAGATACAACCACTTCAAAGGTTCATTTTCACCTCCAATTCTTGGAAAAAGTCGCGACAGAAGGTTGAAAAGACCGAAAGTTGTTGGTTTACTCGAGAGATACAACCACTTCAAAGGCTCATTTTCACCTCCAATTGTTGGAAAAAATCGCGACAGAAGGTTGAAAACACCGAAAGTTGTTGGTTTACTCGAGAGATACAACCACTTCAAAGGCTCATTTTCACCTCCAATTCTTGGAAAAAGTCGCGACAGAAGGTTGAAAACACCGAAAGTTGTTGGTTTACTCGAGAGATACAACCACTTCAAAGGCTCATTTTCACCTCCAATTCTTGGAAAAAGTCGCGACAGAAGGTTGAAAACACCGAAAGTTGTTGGTTTACTCGAGAGATACAACCACTTCAAAGGCTCATTTTCACCTCCAATTCTTGGAAAAAGTCGCGACAGAAGGTTGAAAACACCGAAAGTTGTTGGTTTACTCGAGAGATACAACCACTTCAAAGGCTCATTTTCACCTCCAATTGTTGGAAAAAATCGCGACAGAAGGTTGAAAACACCGAAAGTTGTTGGTTTACTCGAGAGATACAACGACTTCAAAGGCTCATTTTCACCTCCAATTGTTGGAAAAAATCGCGACAGAAGGTTGAAAACACCGAAAGTTGTTGGTTTACTCGAGAGATACAACCACTTCAAAGGCTCATTTTCACCTCCAATTCTTGGAAAAAGTCGCGACAGAAGGTTGAAAACACCGAAAGTTGTTGGTTTACTCGAGAGATACAACCACTTCAAAGGTTCATTTTCACCTCCAATTCTTGGAAAAAGTCGCGACAGAAGGTTGAAAAGACCGAAAGTTGTTGGTTTACTCGAGAGATACAACGACTTCAAAGGCTCATTTTCACCTCCAATTGTTGGAAAAAATCGCGACAGAAGGTTGAAAACACCGAAAGTTGTTGGTTTACTCGAGAGATACAACCACTTCAAAGGCTCATTTTCACCTCCAATTCTTGGAAAAAGTCGCGACAGAAGGTTGAAAACACCGAAAGTTGTTGGTTTACTCGAGAGATACAACCACTTCAAAGGTTCATTTTCACCTCCAATTCTTGGAAAAAGTCGCGACAGAAGGTTGAAAAGACCGAAAGTTGTTGGTTTACTCGAGAGATACAACCACTTCAAAGGCTCATTTTCACCTGCAATTGTTGGAAAAAATCGCGACAGAAGGTTGAAAACACCGAAAGTTGTTGGTTTACTCGAGAGATACAACCACTTCAAAGGCTCATTTTCACCTCCAATTCTTGGAAAAAGTCGCGACAGAAGGTTGAAAACACCGAAAGTTGTTGGTTTACTCGAGAGATACAACCACTTCAAAGGCTCATTTTCACCTCCAATTCTTGGAAAAAGTCGCGACAGAAGGTTGAAAACACCGAAAGTTGTTGGTTTACTCGAGAGATACAACCACTTCCAAGACTCATTTACACCTCCAATTCTTGGAAAAAGTCGCGACAGAAGGTTGAAAACACCGAAAGTTGTTGGTTTACTCGAGAGATACAACCACTTCAAAGGCTCATTTTCACCTCCAATTCTTGGAAAAAGTCGCGACAGAAGGTTGAAAACACCGAAAGTTGTTGGTTTACTCGAGAGATACAACCACTTCAAAGGTTCATTTACACCTCCAATTCTTGGAAAAAGTCGCGACAGAAGGTTGAAAACACCGAAAGTTGTTGGTTTACTCGAGAGATGCAACCACTTCAAAGGCTCATTTACACCTCCAATTCTTGGAAAAAGTCGTGACAGAAGGTTGAAAACACCGAAAGTTGTTGGTTTACTCGAGAGATACAACGACTTCAAAGGCTCATTTTCACCTCCAATTCTTGGAAAAAATCGCGACAGAAGGTTGAAAAACACCGAAAGTTGTTGGTTTACTCGAGAGATACAACCACTTCAAAGGCTCATTTTCACCTCCAATTCTTGGAAAAAATCGCGACAGAAGGTTGAAAACACCGAAAGTTGTTGGTTTACTCGAGAGATACAACCACTTCAAAGGCTCATTTTCACCTCCAATTCTTGGAAAAAATCGCGACAGAAGGTTGAAAACACCGAAAGTTGTTGGTTTACTCGAGAGATACAACCACTTCAAAGGCTCATTTTCACCTCCAATTCTTGGAAAAAATCGCGACAGAAGGTTGAAAATACCGAAAGTTGTTGGTTTACTCGAGAGATACAACCACTTCAAAGGCTCATTTTCACCTCCAATTCTTGGAAAAAATCGCGACAGAAGGTTGAAAACACCGAAAGTTGTTGGTTTACTCGAGAGATACAACGACTTCAAAGGCTCATTTTCACCTCCAATTCTTGGAAAAAATCGCGACAGAAGGTTGAAAACACCGAAAGTTGTTGGTTTACTCGAGAGATACAACCACTTCAAAGGCTCATTTTCACCTCCAATTCTTGGAAAAAGTCGCGACAGAAGGTTGAAAACACCGAAAGTTGTTGGTTTACTCGAGAGATACAACCACTTCAAAGGCTCATTTTCACCTCCAATTGTTGGAAAAAATCGCGACAGAAGGTTGAAAACACCGAAAGTTGTTGGTTTACTCGAGAGATACAACGACTTCAAAGGCTCATTTTCACCTCCAATTGTTGGAAAAAATCGCGACAGAAGGTTGAAAACACCGAAAGTTGTTGGTTTACTCGAGAGATACAACCACTTCAAAGGCTCATTTTCACCTCCAATTCTTGGAAAAAGTCGCGACAGAAGGTTGAAAACACCGAAAGTTGTTGGTTTACTCGAGAGATACAACCACTTCAAAGGCTCATTTTCACCTCCAATTGTTGGAAAAAATCGCGACAGAAGGTTGAAAACACCGAAAGTTGTTGGTTTACTCGAGAGATACAACGACTTCAAAGGCTCATTTTCACCTCCAATTGTTGGAAAAAATCGCGACAGAAGGTTGAAAACACCGAAAGTTGTTGGTTTACTCGAGAGATACAACCACTTCAAAGGCTCATTTTCACCTCCAATTCTTGGAAAAAGTCGCGACAGAAGGTTGAAAACACCGAAAGTTGTTGGTTTACTCGAGAGATACAACCACTTCAAAGGTTCATTTTCACCTCCAATTCTTGGAAAAAGTCGCGACAGAAGGTTGAAAAGACCGAAAGTTGTTGGTTTACTCGAGAGATACAACGACTTCAAAGGCTCATTTTCACCTCCAATTGTTGGAAAAAATCGCGACAGAAGGTTGAAAACACCGAAAGTTGTTGGTTTACTCGAGAGATACAACCACTTCAAAGGCTCATTTTCACCTCCAATTCTTGGAAAAAGTCGCGACAGAAGGTTGAAAACACCGAAAGTTGTTGGTTTACTCGAGAGATACAACCACTTCAAAGGTTCATTTTCACCTCCAATTCTTGGAAAAAGTCGCGACAGAAGGTTGAAAAGACCGAAAGTTGTTGGTTTACTCGAGAGATACAACCACTTCAAAGGCTCATTTTCACCTGCAATTGTTGGAAAAAATCGCGACAGAAGGTTGAAAACACCGAAAGTTGTTGGTTTACTCGAGAGATACAACCACTTCAAAGGCTCATTTTCACCTCCAATTCTTGGAAAAAGTCGCGACAGAAGGTTGAAAACACCGAAAGTTGTTGGTTTACTCGAGAGATACAACCACTTCAAAGGCTCATTTTCACCTCCAATTCTTGGAAAAAGTCGCGACAGAAGGTTGAAAACACCGAAAGTTGTTGGTTTACTCGAGAGATACAACCACTTCCAAGACTCATTTACACCTCCAATTCTTGGAAAAAGTCGCGATAGAAGGTTGAAAACACCGAAAGTTGTTGGTTTACTCGAGAGATACAACCACTTCAAAGGCTCATTTTCACCTCCAATTCTTGGAAAAAGTCGCGACAGAAGGTTGAAAACACCGAAAGTTGTTGGTTTACTCGAGAGATACAACCACTTCAAAGGTTCATTTACACCTCCAATTCTTGGAAAAAGTCGCGACAGAAGGTTGAAAACACCGAAAGTTGTTGGTTTACTCGAGAGATGCAACCACTTCAAAGGCTCATTTACACCTCCAATTCTTGGAAAAAGTCGTGACAGAAGGTTGAAAACACCGAAAGTTGTTGGTTTACTCGAGAGATACAACGACTTCAAAGGCTCATTTTCACCTCCAATTCTTGGAAAAAATCGCGACAGAAGGTTGAAAACACCGAAAGTTGTTGGTTTACTCGAGAGATACAACCACTTCAAAGGCTCATTTTCACCTCCAATTCTTGGAAAAAATCGCGACAGAAGGTTGAAAACACCGAAAGTTGTTGGTTTACTCGAGAGATACAACCACTTCAAAGGCTCATTTTCACCTCCAATTCTTGGAAAAAATCGCGACAGAAGGTTGAAAACACCGAAAGTTGTTGGTTTACTCGAGAGATACAACCACTTCAAAGGCTCATTTTCACCTCCAATTCTTGGAAAAAATCGCGACAGAAGGTTGAAAATACCGAAAGTTGTTGGTTTACTCGAGAGATACAACCACTTCAAAGGCTCATTTTCACCTCCAATTCTTGGAAAAAATCGCGACAGAAGGTTGAAAACACCGAAAGTTGTTGGTTTACTCGAGAGATACAACGACTTCAAAGGCTCATTTTCACCTCCAATTCTTGGAAAAAATCGCGACAGAAGGTTGAAAACACCGAAAGTTGTTGGTTTACTCGAGAGATACAACCACTTCAAAGGCTCATTTTCACCTCCAATTCTTGGAAAAAGTCGCGACAGAAGGTTGAAAACACCGAAAGTTGTTGGTTTACTCGAGAGATACAACCACTTCAAAGGCTCATTTTCACCTCCAATTGTTGGAAAAAATCGCGACAGAAGGTTGAAAACACCGAAAGTTGTTGGTTTACTCGAGAGATACAACGACTTCAAAGGCTCATTTTCACCTCCAATTGTTGGAAAAAATCGCGACAGAAGGTTGAAAACACCGAAAGTTGTTGGTTTACTCGAGAGATACAACCACTTCAAAGGCTCATTTTCACCTCCAATTCTTGGAAAAAGTCGCGACAGAAGGTTGAAAACACCGAAAGTTGTTGGTTTACTCGAGAGATACAACCACTTCAAAGGTTCATTTTCACCTCCAATTGTTGGAAAAAGTCGCGACAGAAGGTTGAAAACACCGAAAGTTGTTGGTTTACTCGAGAGATACAACCACTTCAAAGGCTCATTTTCACCTCCAATTGTTGGAAAAAATCGCGACAGAAGGTTGAAAACACCGAAAGTTGTTGGTTTACTCGAGAGATACAACGACTTCAAAGGCTCATGTTCACCTCCAATTGTTGGAAAAAATCGCGACAGAAGGTTGAAAACACCGAAAGTTGTTGGTTTACTCGAGAGATACAACCACTTCAAAGGTTCATTTTCACCTCCAATTCTTGGAAAAAGTCGCGACAGAAGGTTGAAAAGACCGAAAGTTGTTGGTTTACTCGAGAGATACAACCACTTCAAAGGCTCATTTTCACCTCCAATTGTTGGAAAAAATCGCGACAGAAGGTTGAAAACACCGAAAGTTGTTGGTTTACTCGAGAGATATAACCACTTCAAAGGCTCATTTTCACCTCCAATTCTTGGAAAAAGTCGCGACAGAAGGTTGAAAACACCGAAAGTTGTTGGTTTACTCGAGAGATACAACCACTTCAAAGGCTCATTTTCACCTCCAATTCTTGGAAAAAGTCGTGACAGAAGGTTGAAAACACCGAAAGTTGTTGGTTTACTCGAGAGATACAACCACTTCAAAGGCTCATTTTCACCTCCAATTCTTGGAAAAAATCGCGACAGAAGGTTGAAAACACCGAAAGTTGTTGGTTTACTCGAGAGATACAACGACTTCAAAGGCTCATTTTCACCTCCAATTCTTGGAAAAAATCGCGACAGAAGGTTGAAAACACCGAAAGTTGTTGGTTTACTCGAGAGATACAACCACTTCAAAGGCTCATTTTCACCTCCAATTCTTGGAAAAAATCGCGACAGAAGGTTGAAAACACCGAAAGTTGTTGGTTTACTCGAGAGATACAACCACTTCAAAGGCTCATTTTCACCTCCAATTCTTGGAAAAAATCGCGACAGAAGGTTGAAAACACCGAAAGTTGTTGGTTTACTCGAGAGATACAACCACTTCAAAGGCTCATTTTCACCTCCAATTCTTGGAAAAAATCGCGACAGAAGGTTGAAAATACCGAAAGTTGTTGGTTTACTCGAGAGATACAACCACTTCAAAGGCTCATTTTCACCTCCAATTCTTGGAAAAAATCGCGACAGAAGGTTGAAAACACCGAAAGTTGTTGGTTTACTCGAGAGATACAACGACTTCAAAGGCTCATTTTCACCTCCAATTCTTGGAAAAAATCGCGACAGAAGGTTGAAAACACCGAAAGTTGTTGGTTTACTCGAGAGATACAACCACTTCAAAGGCTCATTTTCACCTCCAATTCTTGGAAAAAGTCGCGACAGAAGGTTGAAAACACCGAAAGTTGTTGGTTTACTCGAGAGATACAACCACTTCAAAGGCTCATTTTCACCTCCAATTGTTGGAAAAAATCGCGACAGAAGGTTGAAAACACCGAAAGTTGTTGGTTTACTCGAGAGATACAACGACTTCAAAGGCTCATTTTCACCTCCAATTGTTGGAAAAAATCGCGACAGAAGGTTGAAAACACCGAAAGTTGTTGGTTTACTCGAGAGATACAACCACTTCAAAGGCTCATTTTCACCTCCAATTCTTGGAAAAAGTCGCGACAGAAGGTTGAAAACACCGAAAGTTGTTGGTTTACTCGAGAGATACAACCACTTCAAAGGTTCATTTTCACCTCCAATTGTTGGAAAAAGTCGCGACAGAAGGTTGAAAACACCGAAAGTTGTTGGTTTACTCGAGAGATACAACCACTTCAAAGGCTCATTTTCACCTCCAATTGTTGGAAAAAATCGCGACAGAAGGTTGAAAACACCGAAAGTTGTTGGTTACTCGAGAGATACAACGACTTCAAAGGCTCATGTTCACCTCCAATTGTTGGAAAAAATCGCGACAGAAGGTTGAAAACACCGAAAGTTGTTGGTTTACTCGAGAGATACAACCACTTCAAAGGTTCATTTTCACCTCCAATTCTTGGAAAAAGTCGCGACAGAAGGTTGAAAAGACCGAAAGTTGTTGGTTTACTCGAGAGATACAACCACTTCAAAGGCTCATTTTCACCTCCAATTGTTGGAAAAAATCGCGACAGAAGGTTGAAAACACCGAAAGTTGTTGGTTTACTCGAGAGATACAACCACTTCAAAGGCTCATTTTCACCTCCAATTGTTGGAAAAAATCGCGACAGAAGGTTGAAAACACCGAAAGTTGTTGGTTTACTCGAGAGATACAACCACTTCAAAATCTCATTTTCACCTCCAATTCTTGGAAAAAGTCGTGACAGAAGGTTGAAAACACAGAAAGTTGTTGGTTTACTCGAGAGATACAACCACTTCAAAGGCTCATTTTCACCTCCAATTCTTGGAAAAAGCCGCGACAGAAGGTTGAAAACACCGAAAGTTGTTGGTTTACTCGAGAGATACAACCACTTCCAAGGCTCATTTTCACCTCCAATTCTTGGAAAAAGTCGCGACAGAAGGTTGAAAACACCGAAAGTTGTTGGTTTACTCGAGAGATACAACCACTTCAAAGGCTCATTTTCACCTCCAATTCTTGGAAAAAGCCGCGACAGAAGGTTGAAAACACCGAAAGTTGTTGGTTTACTCGAGAGATACAACCACTTCCAAGGCTCATTTTCACCTCCAATTCTTGGAAAAAGTCGCGACAGAAGGTTGAAAACACCGAAAGTTGTTGGTTTACTCGAGAGATACAACCACTTCAAAGGCTCATTTACACCTCCAATTCTTGGAAAAAGTCGCAACAGAAGGTTGAAAACACCGAAAGTTGTTGGTTTACTCGAAAAATACAACCACTTCAAAGGCTCATTTTCACCTCCAATTCTTGGAAAAAGTCGCGACAGAAGGTTGAAAACACCGAAAGTTGTTGGTTTACTCGAGAGATACAACCACTTCAAAGGCTCATTTTCACCTCCAATTCTTGGAAAAAGTCGCGACAGAAGGTTGAAAACACCGAAAGTTGTTGGTTTACTCGAGAGATACAACCACTTCCAAGACTCATTTACACCTCCAATTCTTGGAAAAAGTCGCGACAGAAGGTTGAAAACACCGAAAGTTGTTGGTTTACTCGAGAGATACAACCACTTCAAAGGCTCATTTTCACCTCCAATTCTTGGAAAAAGTCGCGACAGAAGGTTGAAAACACCGAAAGTTGTTGGTTTACTCGAGAGATACAACCACTTCAAAGGCTCATTTACACCTCCAATTCTTGGAAAAAGTCGCGACAGAAGGTTGAAAACACCGAAAGTTGTTGGTTTACTCGAGAGATACAACCACTTCAAAGGCTCATTTACACCTCCAATTCTTGGAAAAAGTCGCGACAGAAGGTTGAAAACACCGAAAGTTGTTGGTTTACTCGAGAGATACAACCACTTCAAAGGCTCATTTACACCTCCAATTCTTGGAAAAAATCGCGACAGAAGGTTGAAAACACCGAAAGTTGTTGGTTTACTCGAGAGATACAACCACTTCAAAGGCTCATTTTCACCTCCAATTCTTGGAAAAAGTCGCGACAGAAGGTTGAAAACACCGAAAGTTGTTGGTTTACTCGAGAGATACAACCACTTCCAAGACTCATTTACACCTCCAATTCTTGGAAAAAGTCGCGACAGAAGGTTGAAAACACCGAAAGTTGTTGGTTTACTCGAGAGATACAACCACTTCAAAGGCTCATTTTCACCTCCAATTCTTGGAAAAAGTCGCGACAGAAGGTTGAAAACACCGAAAGTTGTTGGTTTACTCGAGAGATACAACCACTTCAAAGGCTCATTTACACCTCCAATTCTTGGAAAAATTCGCGACAGAAGGTTGAAAACACCGAAAGTTGTTGGTTTACTCGAGAGATACAACCACTTCAAAGGCTCATTTACACCTCCAATTCTTGGAAAAAGTCGTGACAGGAGGTTGAAAACACCGAAAGTTGTTGGTTTACTCGAGAGATACAACCACTTCAAAGGCTCATTTTCACCTCCAATTCTTGGAAAAAGTCGCGACAGAAGGTTGAAAACACCGAAAGTTGTTGGTTTACTCGAGAGATACAACCACTTCAAAGGCTCATTTACACCTCCAATTCTTGGAAAAAGTCGCGACAGAAGGTTGAAAACACCGAAAGTTGTTGGTTTACTCGAGAGATACAACCACTTCAAAGGCTCATTTTCACCTCCAATTCTTGGAAAAAGTCGTGACAGAAGGTTGAAAACACCGAAAGTTTACTCGAGAGATACAACCACTTCAAAGGCTCATTTTCACCTCCAATTCATGGAAAAAGTCGTGACAGAAGGTTGAAAACACCGAAAGTTGTTGGTTTACTCGAGAGATACAACCACTTCAAAGGCTCATTTACACCTCCAATTCTTGGAAAAAATCGCGACAGAAGGTTGAAAACACCGAAAGTTGTTGGTTTACTCGAGAGATTCAACCACTTCAAAGGCTCATTTTCACCTCCAATTCTTGGAAAAAGTCGCGACAGAAGGTTGAAAACACCGAAAGTTGTTGGTTTACTCGAGAGATACAACCACTTCAAAGGCTCATTTTCACCTCCAATTCTTGGAAAAAGTCGCGACAGAAGGTTGAAAACACCGAAAGTTGTTGGTTTACTCGAGAGATACAACCACTTCCAAGACTCATTTACACCTCCAATTCTTGGAAAAAGTCGCAACAGAAGGTTGAAAACACCGAAAGTTGTTGGTTTACTCGAGAGATTCAACCACTTCAGAGGCTCATTTTCACCTCCAATTCTTGGAGGACTTCATAACTAAAGTATAAAAAAGTCTAGTTTTTATAGAAATTTATATTTTGACATTTGAAAACACATCTACATTTGAAAAAAAACTTAGGTTATACCACATTTTTTTTCATGATATATATGACGGAGACAACGATATAGAGTTTGTAGGTATATCATATTTTTTTAATTAACCAGAAAACAGCCACTTGGGTGTTTCACAAATTTTCATGTGTGAGTATTTTTCCGTACTAAAACTTTTTCCCCTCAGACTGTTGGAACTTCCCACTAATAGGTTTGGCGCTAGGGGTTTTTCCAGGGTTTTTCGGAAAAAACGAAATCCTTGAGTATTCTCAGTTCTCCCGGTTTTCCTGGTCGCTGGACATCCTGTAGTTGTGCACTACGTCGCCGGAATTACGAATTTTGCATTTTAAGGGGAGAAAAGGAGGGTTAATGCTTAAATAAAACGTGCGGTTTCGGGCACAATCTTGTAAACTCTGCCCAGGCCTCAATTTCCAACCGATTTGCGTGTTTATTTGTTTGGTTGACTCAGAAATCTTCCAAATTTCACACTATTTCACCAGAGTGTGAAAACTGGCATGGAGAGGGGGCGAGTGAGAGGATAATATTCACAAAATATCCTATCTTTCAATAGTTAGGTTCCTTTATCGCTTACCTACTAATTGTACCCAATTGAAATTGTGCTTTGAAATTGAGGAAAAATTCTCATTATACGGGTCATTTCAAAATTTGGGGTTATTTCTTGTCACGCAGCTTTTGTGAACACTCTATTTGTCTTGGAAATTCAGAATTTTTTCAGGGAGATACAGCAGGTTGGTGACTACAAAGATCACATAGAATGAATTTCACTAATCAATTAACTCAGATAATTAAAAATCATTAATGATCCCAATTCTCTCTCCCTACACCTGTCACAGAGGGTAGGTTGGGAACTTTGAAAATTTTTGGAGAACTCTATATTCATATTTTAATTTAAGTAAAAAACGTTATTGGTCCAGGATACTCTCCTCTTCAGGAATAAATTAGAAACGAACGAAAATTCCATGAATTGGAAGGGTTTTTGTTATGTTTTGATGCTGTCACAAGGTTTTATTCCCTCTCCCTACAATTTTTTTGAAATGCCTGCCCACTCCTGGAAAACGATTATTTTGTTTCATGAAAAACAAAAGTGAACACTGCTGCAAGATGGCTTCCGAAGCTACTGAAGTTTGTTGAGTTTCCAAGCTCCCAGTTGTGTGGGTTATGTTGTGAAGTGTTGAAGCTTTGAGAGTAGGTAAATACTTTCTCTCTCCCTACAACCACCTCACCCATCAGGGTAAGTGTTCAACTAAGTTTAATTAAACTCAAATTACAATTATGAATGCCATAGTGTGATGTATTTTTTCTAACGTTCAGAATCAAAAATGGTTAGGCCAGTAGAGAGTGATAACCTCACAAATCTCTCTCCCTACAACCTCTCTACCTACAACTTCTGGGAAGAGGCTGGTTTGTAGGAAGAGAGATGGAATTGCTGGGAGAGAAGTTTTTTTTTCAAAGCCGTTTACATTTTTAAGAGTTACCTGAACTATTTACACCGCTGGGTCATATAATTCTGACTTTTCATTAACCCACATTTTACGAAAGTATAGACTGATTGAAAGACTTGAAGAATCTGATAATTCTGATGTACCTAGATTATAGCTTCGGACTGTGATTGCGATAAGTAAAAGAGACTCCTAAACTAAGATTCTCGTATTTTGAAGGAATAAAAAGGTTTCATGAGTTCAACTCACACTTGGTTTTCTCTCTCCCTACAAGGTCGAAATTATGGAAAAAAATTCAAAATTCTATAAATTTGAAACTACTTGATAAAGTGTGCGCCCACTTCAGGATCTGCCTCAGTGGTCAAAACAAAGGACGTTTACGGGAGAAAAAACATAAAAACTTCAACAATAATTTATGGAAAAGTTCGAGGACAAAATAACCCCAAATTTTTGAAATGACCCAAACCTCCGGATTTTCATCAATGAAAATCAACTATTAGTTCCACTATGGAAGAGGTGCCACCACGGCGCCAAGACACCATAAACCGCATATTTCGTAGGTTTTTCTGCGTTTCACCTTGAATACGGATGTGAACATCGTCGGACTGCTTACCAAAACTCACAATGAAAGTTCAACGTTACGGCGTATTAACGCTTTGATGCCAGAGACTGGCACCATGGTGCTTCAAAGGGGGGGGGGGAGCTCGAATTCGCATGTTGCGTGTCGTAGATCATGGATTTTAAAATGCTCGCTAAAATTCGAGGCTCCCACGCCGCTGGAAATGTTGTGGTGGATAAGGGTGAGGGGGAGGGAGAGACCACTAGGTATTTCTAAAATACTAAATAAATTACATAGAGTGAAACAGTTGTATCGCCTATCAGCTGGTTTAAATTGACCTAATGCTAATAATCCAAAGGGACGTCCCCTGGAACGCACGCATTACAATATGTTTTTCCTCGCTGGTATTCGTCACGAGAGGACTCGGAAAGGGGGCTTCAGAGAGGATTCACCCACCCGCGACCTCTTCGAGGGGGGCTCAGAAATCACTGGCGGTGCATAACATGAAGGAGAACAATACCGTACGGACAATAAGCGATTAGGCGAACATGAGCGAGGAGGAGCTCCCGGTCTCCTGTCCCACCCACGACCTGCAGTCGATTGTTGAATGGGGGCTCCTCGGCCCGCTCACTCCCGCGCTACGATGAATCGCCATCCGCCTCGGCTGGAGCCCAATTCACGGCCCTCTCAACTGGGGACATGATTTGATAATTAAAGAAAGAAAAACCTTTTTTAAAAACAAGCTTTCATTTTTTGTTAATAAAATGAACTAAAAAGTTAAAAATGTCTGCCAAGTGGGTGTGGCACATAGCTTCCTCGTATCCATAACCCGATTATAAAGGGTGTCTACACTTTCGATGGGCATAACTTGAGGGTTCGATTCTACAAGGTATTTCCAACAAAAAATGTCTCTTAGCAATTTTCTTTTAACCCACTCAAAATTCTATTTTTTTCACATTAAAGTTTTTTTCTCGCGTTTTCAACCTTACGGCACTGATATGGTCATAACTTCCCTTATTTCTCCTGAAAACTCAAATCTGACTACACCGTTTGAAAGAGCGTTAAATTACCAAGCTACCTTAAGCAAAATCAAAATTTTTTAGCGACAAAATAGTATCAAAAAATCAAGTCAAAAAGCGAACTTTAAAATTTTTTTGAAACTTGACTTTCTTCGACCAACGTTTTCACTCTAAATCCCTGCCCATTTCGATGGGCGCTCTTCGGAGAAAACATGCTCAAGTTGTCAGCTTTCCCACGGTCTATCAATTTTTCTGTTTAACATTCAAATATAAAGAGTAAATGAAGTTTGAATGTCAAAAAACGTGTGTTTTACAAGCAAATCCAGTGTTTCAAGCCGGTTTATGGTCCCCCTCGATCTCAAAATTTTTTTGGTATCATTTTCTGTGTAAATATTTACGCTGAATCAAATAGTGATACTCCCGAATGGTTCCGAGTGCTAGAAAGTCGATTTTTCGAAGAAAACCTTCGTTTTTCGTACATAAAATACGCATCATTCGTAGATATGGAAGATACCATAAAGTAATACCTTTCTACTGTACAAAAACTTCAATCAGCTAGAAATTCGGTGTTTTTATTGAGTAGAAAGGTGTTACTTTATGTACGATGCGAATTTTGTGTATGAAAAACGAAGGTTTTCTTCGAAAAATCCACTTTCTAGCAGTCGGAATCATTCGGAAGTATCGCCATTGGATTCAGTGTAAATAATTACATAGATAGACGTTGGTCGAAGAAAGTCAAGTTTCAAAAAAAAATTTAAAGTTCGCTTTTTGACTTGAGTTTTTGATACTATTTTATTGCTAAAAAATTTTGATTTTATTTAAGGTAGATTGGTAATTTAACGCTCTTTCTAACGGTGTAGTCAGATTTGAGTTTTCAGGAGAAATAAGGGAGTTATGACCATATCAGTGCCGTAAGGTTGAAAACGCGAAAAAAAACTTTAAAGTGAAAATAATAGAATTTTGAGTGGGTTAAATGAAAATTGCTAAGAGACATTTTTTGTTGGGAATACTTTGTAGAATCGAACCCTGAAGTTATGCCCATCGAACGTGTAGACACCCTGTATAGATGATCCGATGCATAGTAGTTAATCTCAAAACATCAAACAAGTTAATCTGTAACATCCCTGGAAATGTCATTGAAATCGGATGGAAAATGTAGAAGTTATGGCTATTATAAGGAAATTCACGTTTGCGCATGCGCAGTGACTGCTATCAGTCCGAAGGTAGTGATTTTCATAGGGGACCGTCTACACACCAACCCGCACAATCCCTGAATATACTTAAATTCGTAGGGTGATCCTTATATTCCTAGGGGACCATCCTTCATTTTTAGGACGTCCCACAGTAAGACTTGGGCGTCCTTATGCGATCGATCTGGGGTGAAGGAAGACAACACTCAACAGAAAAAAAAAATAACCACACAGTAATCCGTTTTAGACCATTCTGAATCCAAATCCGCGAAAAAAACCATAGGTGTATGTCTGTGTGTGTGTGTGTGTATGTGTGTATGTGTGTATGTGTGTGTGTAACAAAATCTTGTGTACTCTGCACAGGCCGTAGTTCTCAACCGATTTTCCTGGTTCTTTTTTTGTTCGTCGCGGAAAACTATCTAGTTGTGCACTACGTCGCCGGAATTTCGAATTTTGCCTTTTAAGGAGGGGAAAGGAGGGGTTAATGCTCGAAAAACGTGCGTTTTTGGGCATAATCTTGTGTACTCTGCCCAGGCCTTAGTTCTCAAACGATTTTCGTGGTTCTTTTTTTGTTCGACGCGGAAAACTATCTAGTTGTGCACTACGGCGCCGGAATTTTGGATTTTGCTTTTTAAGAGGGGGAAAGGGGGGGTTAATGCTTAAAAAACCTGCGTTTACGTGCATAATCTTGTAAACTCTGCCCAGGCCTCAATTTCCAACCGATTTGCGTGTTTCTTTTTTTGTTTGACTCAAATAACTTCCGAGTTGTACATAATTTTACCAGAGTACCAAAATTCGCAAGGGGAGGGGGTGAGTGGGGGGATAAACTTCACAAAATATCCGATTTTCCAATATTTTGGTTCCTTTACTACTTACTAATTGTACCCAAGCTTTGAAATTGAGGAAAAATTCTCATTATACCTCCGAATTTTCATGAATTATTCTCTGTACCACCATGGAACTAATAGTGGTGCCACCATGGTGCCATGATGCCATAAACCGCTTATTTCGTGGTTTTTTTTTGTGTTTCACCTTGAATACGGATGTGAACTTCGACGGACTGCCTACCAAAACTAACAGATGAAAGTTCAATGTTACGACGTATTTCCGCTTTGGTGCCAGACTGGCACCATTGTTGGCGTTGGGGAGGTGGGGGGGGGGTGAACTCGAATTCGCATGTTGGGTGTCGTAGATCATGGATTTAAAAATGCTCTGCAGATTCGAGGCTCCCATGCCGCTAGAAATGTTAAGGTGGATAAAGGTGAGGGGGGGGGGGGTCAGTATTTCTTGCCTAAAGTAATGAATAAATTACATCGAGTGAAACAGTTTTATCGCTTACCAACTAGTTTAACTGATCTAATGCTTATCCAATGGGACGTCTCCTGGAATGCATGCATTACTAAACAATATGTTTTAGTAGTAGATCACTAACTAGCGATTATTTAACTCATTTAAAATACTAAAAAGTTAAAAATAAAATTAAAGAAAAAACCATTTTTAAAAACAAGTTTTAAGCTTGTTGCTTGTTGTTTATTGCTTCTTAGCTTTATGTTAATAAAATGAACTAAAAAGTTAAAAATAAATGACCTCCAAAAATAAATATAACACTTTAAAGAGATTACACTTTATTACAGTCCCAATTAACACGCTTTATTTATATTATGATTATACTATTATTTATACAATTGGGACTGTAATAAAGTGTTACCTAACTTTATAAAGTGTTGTATTTCTTTTTGGAGGTAATTTATTGCTTCCGAGTCTACCAAGGTAGCGGAAGCTTTGTTTTCACTTTTCAAGGATGAAAAAAAAAGTTCTCCAAAATCAAAATTTTCACTCGCATTTTACGTTGCAGACCTTCCTGAACAATTTTGGTTCCGTGTCTGTCTGTCATGAAATCCTTGTAACGCGCATAACTACACGAAGTTATTGTCCGATATCCATAACTTCCACATTTTCTACCCTATTTCGATGAAATTTTCAGGGATTATGGGGATTAGGTTGTAGATGGTCCCCAATGAAAATCAAGGTCTTAAAAGAGACAGTAGCCTCTGCGCATGCGCAAACTTAAAAACAGCCGTAACACTTACATTTTTCATCCGAATTTCATGAAATTTGCTAGGATTGTTCAGATTGGCGTGTAGGTGGTCCCCTATGAAAATCATCTCCCCTAGACTAATAATAGTTGCAGCGCACGCGCAAACGCGAATTACTTGTAACAGTCATAACTTCTACATATTCCATCCGATTTCGACGAAATTTCTCAGGATTGTTCAGGTTAGCGTGTAGATGGTCCCCTATGAGGGTAGTGGAAGGTACTTAGAGATCGATAACTAATATGCATCGGATATTCTACACAATCGGGTTATGGATACGAGGAAGCTATGTGCCACACCCACTTGGCAGACTTTCTTTACTTGCTCCATTCCAAACGTAAAAACTTATAATTAAAAGTAATACGTAAACCAAAGTCGAAATTTTGATTTTATTGAACAAAATAATTATTTTGCTTCCTCACTACCGAAGGTAGGGAAGCTTTGTATTCGTGAAAGAAGTGAAAAAAAAGTGTCCTCCAAAATCAAAATTTCCACTTTTTTTTGCGTTTTAGAGCTTCCCGAACAATTTTGGTTCCGTGTCTGTCTGTCTGTCGGTCTGTCTGTGGTCAATCCTTGTCCTGGGCAAAACTATACTAACCTGTGGTCCGATTTTGATGAAATTTTCAGGGATTGTACGGGTTAGGTCCTAGACGGTCCCCTATCAATTTCAGCACCTTCGGACCAATAGGAGCGAGTGCGCATGCGCAAACGTGAATTTCCTGGAACCTCGGTTTCTCGGTTTCTAATGAACCGATTTTGCTCAAATTTGGAGGTTAGTTAGGGACTAACTTCTAAGAGACACCCTATAATTTTCAATCAAATTGGTCAAGCAATAGCCGCTGCGCATGCGCGAACTTTAAATTTATTGTTACAACCAAAACTCCGCAACCAATTTCGATGAAATTTTCAGGGATTGTGTGGGTTAGGTCCTAGACGGTGGACCGCTAAATAAAATTCTACGTTGAAAATACAAATATCATACTATCGTGCCCACACTTACTTCCAGGTTCCCGTGTAAATTGCTTCTTTTATTGTGTGATCAAATGTTGTGGTCTGCAGGTCAATTAAGGTTGAAACCAAATTGACCCCTCATCACAGTCTCTTTTGCATCTTTCTTTCTGTCATCGAGTTAGTGGTCCACAGGTCAGTTTTGAGATGAAAATTGGCACTTCGCGTTTTTTGAATGCGCCGAACTAGGATTTTACAATGCGAATTTACACTCCATTGATTCTATACGTCCATGTTACAATGAGTGAGGAAGCTATACTGCCCACCCAACTTGGCAGACGTTTTTTTTAATCGAATCACATACATCTACTCACTTAATTTTTATCCGAATTCGATGAAATTTTCTAGTAGGTAGTAGATGTTTTCTAGTAGTGTAGATGGTCCCCTATGAGGGTAGTGGAAGGTACTTAGAGATTGGTGTTTTGAGATTAAGTACTATGATCATCGGATCATCTATATAATCGGGTTATGGATACGAGGAAGCTATGTGCCACACCCACTTGGCAGACGTTTTTGTGGGGCCTTTCTATCCAACCTTTTATAGTGAGAAAGAATAAGAATTTTACAGGAAGATACCTGTAGTATCACATGAAAATACCAGTCGAAATATGGAGGCTGTAAAGATGACATCTCCATACTTGTATAGGTAAGTGTGCTATCAGTCTGGTGGAAATCTTCAAATCAGATCATACGGGGAGAAAGCTACGGGTAGCCTCCTAAATATGGCGTTAGATGTTCTGGTGGATGCGGTTCACGAGGTGTCTGCACCATAAACAACGAGTTTAGAAAATCATTGATCATATCGACTTCTTTTTAGATCTTTCTTCCGTTTTAATGCGCTTTTCACAAATGCCATCCAACCTGTTCGCGTGGACTGAATTGTTTGAGGAGCCGAACTGGATTAATTTCGCTGTTTGCTCCTTCAAAGTTGGTTAATTGGAGGAGCTGCGAAGGACCTGGAAGCCGCTCAACGAGTTTTTCAAGTCAGGACGGGACGGGCCCGTAGGGGAAACACCGGGTGATCTACCGTTAGCGACTGGGCTGATTAAAGCCCATCTTGAAGATTCAGAAACGCAGGTATCTATTGAAGAGGCAATACCCGGGTCGAGCTGATTACTGTAATTCACAGTCATGTAGCTGTGAACCAGCATCATGATTCATCAGCGGTGCAGCTCATCAATATGAATTTTACACCAATATTAAAGAAGAGTTCATATTATTTTCGTATATGCAAGTAGGTACCAGCTGTACGGGTTCCCTAAGCCTAGGGATGGCATATCGAATGAAATATATCGATACATCGATCAAACGATATATCGTCAATGAGATATCGATACCTTCGATATATCGGAGAAAATATATCGATATTTCGATATATCGGAGAAAATGTATCGATTTTTCGATGTATCGGAAGATCTACTTCATGTGAAGTAGGTAGGTGAATTTAATAGTTTTAAAACAATATAATAATAATTTAGGATGACATTTATAGACATATCGGAGTATCTACTTGCAAAAACTTGAAGAAGTAAGTAGGTAGGTGAATTGAAAAGTTACTAACATCATTTGGGAGGACATATTATCGATATACTCGACATATCGGAAGATCTATTTGGAAAAACTTGAAGAAGTAAGTAGGTAGGTGAATTGAAAAGTTACTAACATCATTTTGGAGGAAATATTATCGATATACTCGACATATCGGAAGATCTATTTGGAAAAACCGTGTGAAATATGTATTAACCTACTTTCAAAAGTTACCGGGTATGAATGATCGAAATTCATTGTTTAAAAACTGGAAAAAAGTGCGAAAATGTCATTGCAATGTTAATTTAATTTATAAATTGACAGGGGTGAATACTGTGGACGATCATGATCCTTCAAAATTGAAAATAATTGTTGTGAAAACCTGCTTCACTTCGTATAGTAGGTAGTTTTAAGCTTGACGAGCCTCCATTAATTTTGGCTTGTCAAGTATTTGAGCCTTGAGAGCCACTGTAGGTGAATACTATGTACACAATTATGTCTGAGCTGAAGTCAACAGTCTGAAATCAACCCATCAGCAGGTACCTACAAAATTTGGAATAAAATTACTTGATGTTTTTACAAGTACAGGCGTCCCTTCTCGTCCATTCATTTCAATATTTAATTTTTACTAAAAAAATTTTTTTTTTTAAACTTGAAAACAGGTCGCGATATATCGTTAAATATATCGATATTGACCGATAATATCGGTTCTCTATATCGATATAAATATATCGATATATCAAACGTAATATATCGATATATTTCATATATCGATATATCGTTGCCATCCCAACCTAAGCCTGGGAGGTCTTAGGTGCTAAAATTTTATTATATGGTGAAAAGTACAAGGGTATAATGAAATACTCTTCTTCTTTCCAAGTCGATGCATTTCGAGCGGTGGTCTCCACTCTTCATCAGGATATGTATTAGAAAGAGATACAAGGCGGGGTGGTTCGTTGTTAAAGATATAGTGGGTACTTCAAATTGCAATCGATGTTGCATACATAGGTGTTGGTCGTAGGTACACAAGCGATATGGTATAGACAGGCTCTCATTTCAAGGATAAACGTAGATATCTTCAGTGGCATCCATTTCCAGGGAGTCTCAAGTTGTCTTTTCCCGTCTTCGCATTTATGTAAAAAAAAAAAAAAAATTTTTCCAAGCAAACACGATTCATATGTGCATTTCCACATTAGTATTTCAACATTTAACGCATAATTCGTCGAATCCAGTGGGGATCCAAGTTTTACATCTCGCAAATATGTGTGGTCGCTGGCTCCCACGGGTTGACCAGCCCCCACCACTGTAACCTTTATTGGATTCCGGTTTTTCGCATGATGATTTCATTTCAATCAAAGTTATTAAGAACAATCGTAGGTAGTGAGGACACTCCGGAAACCTCTGTTCGTTTTGGAAAAAGCATTTTGAAATCCACAAAATACCACCCCATGCCCTGGAAATGGATGCCACTGAAGATACCTACGTTTATCCTTGAAATGAGAGCCTGTCTATACCATATCGCTTGTGTACCTACGACCAACACCTATGTATGCAACATCGATTGCAATTTGAAGTACCCACTACATCTTTAACAACGAACCACCCCGCCTTGTATCTCTTTCTAATACATATCCTGATGAAGAGTGGCGACCACCGCTCGAAATGCATCGACTTGGAAAGAAGAAGAGTATTTCATTATACCCTTGTACTTTTCACCATATAATAAGATTTTAGCACCTAAGACCTCCCAGGCTTAGGGAACCCGTACATCTGGTACCTACTTGCATATACGAATATTGTACTTGCCCAGCTTTTAGAAATATCATTTTGAATCATATTATTTTGCTTATGAGTCTACCAAGGCTGTGGAAGCATTGTTAGCACTTTACAATGTTTAAAAAAAAGTTCTCCAAAATCAAAATTTCCACTCGCGTTTTACGCTTTAAACCTTCCTGAAAATGTTTGGTTCCGTATCTGGCAGTATGTCTGCGTGTCTGTCTGTCATGAAATCCTAGTAAAGGATAAAACTATACGAAGTTCTCTAGTTATGGATATCAGGAAGCTATCCTCATTTATGCTGTTTAATGTTGTTAATGGCCAGATTCGGTTCAAACTCGGAGTTTAGTCGGACACGAATGAAATCACTCGCGATGAGATTGTGGAAAACCATTTTAATAATAACGGAGTTGAGAAGAACGTTGTATTTTAATTTCGTGGAAATGAACAACGTTCTTCAATACTCCTTTTTTTATTGTTTAGTTGGGCGTTGTTTTCAGTATAATTTCTCGTGAATTTCATGGCGATATGATCAGGCAGACGCATTGCTGAACAATTTTGCTTTCGTGTCTGCCTGTCTGTCTGTTATGAAATCCTTGTAAAGGGTAAATGGATCCTTAATAGTAGCCCCTGCCCATGCGCAAACGTAAAAAAAACTTCTAAAAGCCAAAAAATTCTACTTTTTAGGACGTCCCACAGTAAGACTTGGGCGTCCTTATGCGATCGATCTGGGGTGAAGTTGGACAACACTCAACAGAAGAAAAAAATAGCCACACAGTAATCCGTTTTAGACCATTCTGAATCCAAATCCGCGAAAAAAACTATAGGTGTATGTCTGTGTGTGTGTGTATGTGTGTGTGTGTGGTGTGTGTGTGTAACAAAATCTTGTGTACTCTGCCCAGGCCTTAGTTCTCAACCGATTTTCGTGGTTCTTTTTTTCTTCGACGCGGAAAACTATCTAGTTGTGCACTACGGCGCCGGAATTTCGAATTTCGCCTTTTAAGGGGGGAAAGGGGGGGTTAATGCTCAAAAAACGTACGTTTGCGGGCATAATCTTGTAAACTCTGCCCAGGCCTCAATTTCCAACCGATTTGTGTGTTTCTTTTTTTGTTTGACTAAAATAACTTCCGAGTTGTACACGATTTCTCCAGAGTACCAAAATTTGCAAGAGGAGGGGGTGGGTGGGGGGATAATATTCACAAAATATCAAATTTTTCAATATTTCGGTTGCTTTACTGCTTACTAATTGTAACCAAGCTTTGAAATTGAGGAAAAATTCTCATTATACCTTAGGATTTGCATGAATTACTTTCTGTATCACCATGGAAATGAAAGTGGTGCCAGGGCACCATAAACCTCATATTTCTTGGGTTTCTTGGTGTTTCACCTTGAATACGGATGTGATATTCGACGGACTGCCTACTAAACCTAATAGATGAAAGTTCAATGTTACGACGTATTTCCGCTTTGGTGCCAGACTGGCACCATTGGTGGTGGTGGTGGGAGGTGGGGGGGGGGGTGAACTCGAATTCGCATGTTGGGTATCGTAGATGATGGATTTTAAAATGCTCTTCAGATTCGAGGCTATCATGCCGCTACAAGTGTTATGGTTTATAATGGTGGGGGGGGGGTCACTATTTCATCCCTAAAGTAATAAATAAATTACATCGAGAGAAACAGTCTTATCACTTAACAACTGGTTAAACTGATCCAATACTTATCCAATGGGACGTCCCCTGGAATGCATGCATTACTAAACAATATGTTTTCCACTCAATTTCAATTACATTTTCAGAGATTTTATGGTTGAGAGTTGAAGGTTGGTTATACAGGTTTCCTTATGAACTCATTCGATTCTCACTGATATAAATTTGAAACGATATTAAACCCTGTTGGTACTGGAATCTTGAATCGTTCTTTTTTATTCTCAAAGGTACACCGATTAACTAATTATTGATGATTGATGATGATATACTGAAGTAGGAGTTAACCTAAAAGTGATCAACGATGCTTTGGAAAACTCTGAATAGAACACGCAGTCGTCATTGAACTGCTCAATATATTCCGTGAGCCCTGAGATGGCTTCTGTTAGTGAAATCACGATGGAGACAGAAGCGGAGGGAGAATCGAGCGCGGCGGTTATAAATATCACCGAGGTCTCCAGCAATTTACTTGGATACAGGGGTTTGGAGAGGGCAATCATAGCTGGGTCTCATCACGTGAATGGGACGAGCACACGGCTGATGAATGGATGTTCAACAACGGGCTGGCACCAGTGAGTGATGGCCCGCTCCTATAGATTAGACCCACGGAAATCACCTTACCGATCAACCTCAGTTCTATCAACTTCACCGACTTTCACCTGCCACCCTTAATTCCCCATATCATCTCTAGCCAGCTCACAGTACTTCGAGGTAATCATATACAAACAAAAAAAAATCATTTATTTATTTTTCTCCGTAGATAGTAGATAGCTACAAAGAAAACATTGTCTTCCATTGGGGAATCTAAAATGTAGTATTTCGCGCAGTAAAATTCTAGCAGTGAACTGATTTTGAGTAGATGGGTAATTCTCAGAAAACGCTCAATCTTCCATGCTCAAACTTTGAGTAAGTGAACATTTACCAAAAAATTCAAAAAAATTCATGAAGTTTCCTGGGAACATAAAGAAGAATTTGTAATGCAAGACAGAGCTCAATTCACTGTTTTTAGTCTCAAATTTCAATTTTGAAAATTTATAGTGCGGCGGTAATGAGAACTTGATTTTTTTCTAAGTCGTTGGTATTGAGAATATCGTATTAGTTTCACAATTCTGTTAAAAGAAATTCATGAAGTATGCTGGAACATAAAGAAGAATTTGTAATGCAAGACAGAGCTCAATTCACAGTTTTTAGTCTCAAATTTCAATTTTGGAAATTTATAGTGCGGCGGTAATGAGAACTAATTTTTTTAAAGTGATGGTAATGAGAAGCGCAGTTGGTATTGAGAATATCGTATTACCTAGTTTCACAATTCTGTTTCTTCCTTTCAAGCAATTAGCTTGTCCAGTTTGTTGGATAAGATGATTATATTGAAAAATCTCCATTTCTCTTTTCTATGGATTGATAGGGAGGGAATAAATAAACTGAAATCAATGAAAATCACAGAAGTATCAATGTATTCCAAGTAGGTAAAGAACTGTAAAAAAAATAAAACACTCAGTTAAATGACATTCAAAAAACTCTTACCAGTCTACAACATAATATACATCAATCTTCAACTCTTTATATTATTTAACTTGACAATTTTGTTAATATTCGTCACATAATTCACTTAATTACATCACAGATTTGTTTCATTAACTGGATAGTAAGTAGGCAAATATTTTTTAAGAAACTCTCGACCATACTCTCTTCTCGTCGATCAGCCTCCCTTTTTTGTTCGCACAACTTTTCAGCTGCGTAAAGTGTAGGGCGAGTCATCTGTGAGGGTTACCTAAGGGAAGGATAAGAATTTTTTTCATTCTAAGAGCTTAGGGCAATATGGAGAAAAAATAAAACCTAAAAAAAGAAAACCTAAAATCGTTTCATTTTTTAAAAATTGTCAATTGATACCTGAGGTAGAAAAATCATATTTATACTTCATCTTTAAAATACTCAACTAACAACATTTTCTCGTTACCACACGCCTATTATCATTACCACCGAACTTTATTAAGTTAGTGGTAATGAGATGGTTTGATGTGTGGTAATGAGAATTCCAAATTTGAGAGCTTGCCATTATCGTTCTGTCCATACTATATTCCTCATTCTACGCCGTTTGAGAAGGCAATTAGTGGGCTACAAAAAAAAAGGGATCTAAAAAAATTAGTCACCAACATTGAAAGAGAATCATTGAACTGTGGTAATGATAACAATAAAATTTATTGTTATCATTACCACAGTTCAATGATTCTCATTACCATGTACCATGCGTACATTTAATGTACGCACCTGACACGTGACCTTAAACAACCGCTCCTGCTTGGCGGGGCCCCCCTAAATGGCGGGGGCGAGTTCCCTGGCGCTCTGCAGTATTGCCACTACGATTCTCGTCGAAAGTTTGCCAAAATGCCCTGTTGGTCGCTATGGGAGGGAAAATCTTGATTCTTGTGCGGTAATGAGATTTTTTTCAGATACACAGTTCATTATCACTTGTTGAACCCCCAAGTAAACTTAAAAATAGAAAACATATTGTTTAGTAATGCATGCATTCCAGGGGACGTCCCATTGGATAAGCATTAGATAAGTTTAACCAGCTGGTAAGCGATAAAACAGTTTCAATCGACGTAATTTATTTATTATTTTAGATAAGAAATAGTGACCCCCCCTCCCCCCTCACCGTTATCCACTAAAACATTTCTAGCGGCATGGGAGCCTCGAATCTGAAGAGCATTTTGAAATCCATGTATCGTAGCCCAACATGCGAATTCGAGTTCACCCCCCCCCCCCCCCCACCACCACACCAATGGTGCCGGGCTGGCACCAAAGCGGAAATACGTCGTAACATTGAACTTTCATCTATTAGTTTTAATACGCAGTCCGTCGAGGTTAACGTCCGTATTCAAGGTGAAACACAAAACAAAAACCACGAAATATGCGGTTTATGGTGTCCTGGCACCATGGTGGCACCACTATTACTTCCATGGTGGCACAGAGAATAATTCATGAAAATCCAGAGGTATAATGAGAATTTTTCCTCAATTTCAAAGGTTGGGTACAATTAGTAAGCAGTAAAGAAACCGAAATATTGAAAAATCGGATATTTTGTGGATATTATACCCCACCCATCCCCTCCCCATGCAAATTTTGGTACTCTGGTAAAATCATGTACTACTCGGAAGTTATTTGAGTCAAACAAAAAAAGAAACACGCAAATCGGTTGGAAATTGAGGCCTGGGCAGATTTTACAAGATTATCCCCGCAAACGCACGTTTTTTAAGCATTAACCCCCCCTTTCCCCCTCTTAAAAAGCAAAATTCAAAACTCCGACGCCGTAGTGCACAACTAGATAGTTTTTCGCGTCGAAGAAGAAAAGAACCACGAAAATCGGTTGAGAACTAAGGCCTGGGCAGACGACACAAGATTATGCCCAAAAACGCACGTTTTTTGAGCATTAACCCCCCCTTTCGCCCCCTTAAAAGGCAAAATTCGTAATTCCGGCGACGTAGTGCACAACTAGATAGTTTTTCGCGTCGAACAAAAAAGGAACCAGGAAAATCGGTTGAGAACTAAGGGCTGTGCAGACGACACAAGATTTTGTCACACACACACACACACATACACACACACACACACACAGACATACACCTATGGTTTTTTTCGCGGATTTGGATTCAGAATGGTCTAAAACGGATTACTGTGTGGTTATTTTTTTTTTCTGTTGAGTGTTGTCCAACTTCACCCCAGATCGATCGCATAAGGACGCCCAAGTCTTACTGTGGGACGTCCTAAAAAGCTGTTTCTGTGGAGATTTGTTGGTAGGCTTCCAATTTCACTGAATCTTTTCAACATAAGGACATTTCCCAAGGCTTGGGAGAGAACTTTCATCAGTAAAACAAAATAGTTATAGGCGGTGGTAATGAGAATTGAGTCTTTCAAGACCCAAAAAATGCATCCATACAGCAAAAATAAATAGTTTTTTCAGCGAGAAGCGCAGGGAGTGGTGAGATGAACACAAGGGGAAAGAAAAAAGCAACCATAGGACTAGTTTGTATGGAGAAAACCTCGAGATACACTAGGCTTGAGCTTTCTGTGAGAATCACCCAGTTGATTACACAATTTACATAATTTTCAGATATCACACCAGTATGTTTCATAAGAATCTGAATGGTAACTTCCAGCGCTCTACAATGAACTGAAGGAGCTCCCAGAATTACAGATTAATGAGGAGAGAAGCTTTGTCGTACCTACTTTGCACTCGAAGATTATTAAACAACAGTTTTTTCAGTATATAGCTTTTCCACGTCAAATATAGGTTTCCGAAACAAATTGAAGGTTTTCCTAAACAAAACAAAGGTATACCATTTCAACATAAGGTATTCCATTTCAAAATAAAATTTTCCATTTTAAAATAAAGATCTTCCTTTCCGAAATAAAGATCGTTAAGATACGTTCACTGTAGCGGACTGAAACACTATGAAAACAAGACCAGGACAGCCTGCCTGTCCAATAACTGTCGAGTTTTACATCCTGTTCCTCATGCATGATCAGGGAGATTTCTACCGCAGCAGCTAAGAATGGTCTATAACATTATTAGTTTTGTTTTGTTCAATTTTGATCGAGTTCCTTTTTTTTGTTCAATGTTGTCAAAAAACCAAAAAATATCCATGAAAATTGTTAACAATCACATGTAACATAATATGTTACATGTATTATGTCATTATGTTACATAATATATTACATGTCAATATATTATATTGATTTTGGTTAATTATTTTCAATAATAAGCCTTTGGAATCGAGCAAGAAAAAAACATTTTAACCCCCCCTCAAAATTTGATGTTTTACGTTTCAAGGTAAGTACGTAGAATACGAAAATCGAATAAAAAAATTTCCGTCCGTCCGCCGTACGCGGCACTTTTCTTAGCAACACTGGACCGATTTGGTTCAAATTTGGTATATGGGCTCCATTTGGGGTCTAGTTGTGCCGCGAAGCTTTTGGTTGATGTAGGTCACTTCTAAGGGGTGAAAATTAAGGGTTGAAATTTTCAAGAGTGCCCTAGCTCGAAAACTCTCGAAATAAAGGTATCGTTTTTTCACCAATTTTAAATAGTATTGAATTTTTAAAAATTTTTGAGACCACCCGGAGCTCTGTAGGACAAACCGTTCGGTCCCTACGAGTACTTGAAGGTTTTCCTTCGATAAAACAGAATCATGAGTGTGAATCGCAAAAGAGGTCTAATCTCCATCCAAATTTTATCGGACTAAAATGCGATCGCTGTTCATTTCTTCGATTTGTATACAGTTTTGCCTTCTGCGTAACCAGTAATCAAATTTCTATATGAAGCTTTCTATTTTTTTTTTTTTTTCCTTCAATTGGCATCAGCGTTTGGCCATAGCCATGAAGTTCGTTTATTTATAAATTGTAAAACGAAATAAAATTAAGAAAAAATAATATTAATAAAATTGAAAACGAGAAAAAAAGAAAATTAAATTTTTACATCGATCGTGTGTATAAAAAAATTAACTGCTTTATATATAATACTGCATCTTGAATGGATCATCTGATGGTAATGCAGGGGGTTGTCCAAGTGGGGTGAAACTTCGTCCATCATCTTTTTCCTCGCATGCTCGTGGGTGGGACAATCCATGAGGATGTGCTGCAAGGTTCCTATGGAGCCATCATGGCAGCTGCTGCATTCTGGAGTGAGGCGCTGTCCGATTCGGTGTAGATATGCCTCGCATAGGCCGTGGTTCGATCGTAACCGACAAATAACTTCTATTTTTCCAATCGAGTGTGAAGCGTTTAGTTCTTTCTAATAAACTTGATTGTGAAGGTGTGAAGCCAGTATGGTGTGGTAGGTAGTACCTAGCTGGTAGGTAAAAAAAAGTTGGTAGGTAAAAAAAATGTTGGTGGGTAAAAAACGCTGCAAATCATTGCTCAAAAGCTTCTTCATTCTTCAAATCACTGATCAGCTGAGTGAGCTCCGAAGCCATTTTCAATCCTATTGAATGGAAGTTCTCTTCCAGGCGTCTTCAGCATTCGAGGAGATCTTCTTCACTCTTCAGATCACTGATCAGCTGAGTGAGCTCCAAAACCATTTTTACTCCTATTGAATGGAAGTGCTCTTCCAGGCGTCTCCAGCATTCGAGGAGATCTTCTTCACTCTTCAGATCACTGATCAGCTGAGTGAGCTCCGAAGCCATTTTCAATCCTATTGAATGGAAGTGCTCTTCCAGACGTCTCCAGCATTCGAGGAGATCTTCTTCACTCCTCAGATCACTGATCAGCTGAGTGAGCTCCGAAGCCATTTTCAATCCTATTGAACGCAGGAAGCTGAAATTTGAGAGGGAAGGTCAAGGGAGAATACAAATGGTGGTAGGTGCTATTGATGGAGAACCAGTGATCTATACAGAAGGGTGATCTATACAGAAAATAATAAACCTTTGAGCAATGATTTGCAGCGTTTTTTTTTTTACAACATTGAACAAAAAACGAAACTTGATCAAAATTGAACAAAACAAAGCTAATAATGTCATAATGATTCTAATACTAATAATAATCATTCTCAGCTGCTACGGTAGAAATCTCCCTGATCGTGCAAGATGAATAGGATGTAAAACTCGATGGAGAATGGACAGGCAGGCTGTCCTTGTCTTGTTTCCATGAAGTGTTTCAGTCCGCTACAGTGAACCTATCTTAACGATCTTCATTTTGAAATGGAAAACCTTTATTTTGTTTCGGAAAAGCTATAATCACCCATCAGTAAAGGACTAGGTTTTTGCCATTGGTCAATGCAGTCATTAAATATAACCCCTTTTAAAAAGCCCTGTACCCTTTCCAGATTTGGATTCCAGGTAAAATCGAACTCTTGAAAAAGAATTAGAATTTTGATGAAAAATATAGCATTTAATTATTAAAATTAATACTCCGGTGAGATTGACGAAGTACAGGTAAACGAGTCGCCAACTGTTACTCAACTCTTGGGCTGTTCAGGTGGGATGAACTGGTGGTGAGGAGGAAGAGAGGTCACAAAATTGTTGAAGTTTCACTTAGGCGCACTTAGTTACACTTAGGCGCATGCGCAGACGTTACCGGATCTGATCACAATGATATTCATAAGGGACCGTCTTGTGTCCCAAACACACGATCAGTGATTATTCTTTAATAAATCAAATTAATCCTAGTAATCATTATTCTCATCAGAAACGAACGATTGGTCTTACAGAGCTCTGGGTTTGAAAAAAACAATACCTTCATAAAGAAGTTCTGAAAATTTCAACAGCCACTTTTCACTCCTTTAGAAGTGATTGAGTAGAACTAAAGCATTAGAGCACAACTAGAGCCCAAATGAAGCCGATAAAACGAATTTCATCAAAATCGGTCCACGGGAACTGGGCAAAATGCCGCTTTCGACGAACGGTAGGAAATTGTTTAATTCGGTTTTTAGATTTCACGTTCCTTGAAGTGCAATCCATAAAATGTTGAGGGAGATTAGCATTTGTTTCTTGCAAAAATTGCAAATAATAAACCAAAAGGAGAGGAGTTAGTTTTGTCGCTCAAACAGCTGATTGGCCTTCTTCCTGATCTTTTCCAAAGTCCTATTGCATTTTAGCGCTCTAGTATGAACAGAAAATAAATTATCGTTATGTCTCCGACAGCTGATCGGACTTCCTCCCGGCCATTCTCAGTGATCCGGATAAGGTGACCTGACTTCTTCCCATCACTTGAACTCCATGAGAGTCGGATTTCGCGAATTCAATTCTCACGCTCTTGAAATCCGTTTCGCCGCCTACGATAGTGAATTTGCACGGAAGTGTTTTATGGAAAGCAAAACCCGACAAAAGGACAACCGATAAAACACTGAGACCTTGCGCCCATCTGTCAGGCGCGAAACTCGGTCCTCGAAAAACCTACACATACCGAAATCTTCTTGTTAAAAACCCGCCTTCGGATTCTTTTCTGGAAGCGGTTGAGACGTCTGAGAAACTCTTGAGGAATCGGAATCACTTCACTTAAACCCCGGGAGCCGAAGAGTGTCTTCGTCCAAAAGGGAGACGGAAAGAGTACAAGGTAGAGGTTAAAAAAAGCAGATCCCCGCCAAAGCCACTTATCCCCCTTGTCAGACAATACAGTAGCTTTGTCTTATCTCTTTTTACGTTTTTTCTTCCATCTTCGATTTAGGGTCCCGTCTCCGAACCGTGGTTTTCCGAAACGGCAACAATCCAATTCCAAATTCGAGAGGTAACTGTGTATACCTACTGTTTCCGATTGAACTTCATAAATATTATTAATTAATTTTTCCATATGATTTTGGCTGTTTGGTTCAAAATTTGAAAATAATAAATCTTATGTTTTCGAAAGTGAATCTAGAAGGTGTTTTTTGTCTCTAGATTTTCATCTATGAGATTACATTTTGTGGTGATATTCGGACAATTATTGAACACGCCTATTTTTGAAATGGAGTTGAGGAATGGAAGAGTTGTTCCCGTCAGGGAAGATCCGCCTCGCCGGAACTCTGTTAGAGAGGAAGTGATGAGGGAGTCCAACTCTCGCACTGTGCACGGTGCGTCTTCTAGGGAAGTAAACGAGATTGAGGATCTAAAGAGGAGGATAAAACAATTACAGTGTGAAGTATGGAGGAGACGAAGTGAGTTAGGAAATGAAGGTGTCGCGGATAACAGTGGTTATTCAATATTATCTGAGGAAGGAGCGAATCAAGTTGAAGACTTTTCGAACTGCCCGAGCACACCTGAATACCCCACTCCAGCGCCACGTAGAAGTTTGATGTCTTCACCAGCCAGAACCGTACCAGCCCCACGACGAAACACACAAAGTCGACCAACTGAAGCAATAGTAAGACCCAATGAAGGCCAAGTAAGCGACCCCCTGACTACATTAAACTATTTTGTAGCCCGTCAGTCAGATGGTAAGGACCTGCCAACATTTAGTGGTAAGCCTAGAGAATATCCTATATTCATAAGTCAATTTAGGCGAACCACTAGACTTTGTGGATATTCTAACGAGGAGAATTTGGGTCGATTGCAAAAGTGTTTGCAAGGAGAGGCCCGTGAAGCAGTGTACGCACTACTGGCTCTGCCAGACAGCGTCCCGCAAATTTTAAGAGTTCTGGAATGTAGGTTTGGGCGTCCTGAGTACGTGATTGGTGAACTGGGATGGCGACTCAAGAGCATGCCAGAGGTGAGTGAGAACGACTTTACTAGCATTATGAAATTCGCATCTGAAATCCAAAATTATGTTACATCCGTTACCATCTTGGAATGTGAAGATTACCTCATTGAACCATCGATGGTAAAATGCTTGGTTGCAAAGCTTCCACCGTCTATAAAGCTAAAATGGGGGGAGTATCTTTGGGCTACAAACAAGTTTTCTTCGCCCCGAATAAATGACTTAGCAGAATGGCTTCAGCAAAGGGCAGAAGCGATGAGTTGTATTGTGCATGAATACCCAGACCAGAAGTTAGTCGATGCAGAGGATAAGAGTAGAGAAGAGAAGAGCAGAGCTCCTTTGTGTATGTTCTGTAGAGCGGGAGGCCATACAGTTCCAGAATGTAAGAAGTGGAATGAAGAGTCTACAGGCAACCGGTTTGCATGGGCCGAAAAAGAGAGAGTGTGCTATCGGTGTTTGAAGGCTAGGCACCCAAGTTTTCGGTGTAATACTCCAGACGACTGTAAGAAGTGTAGGGGTAGGCATCACGTGACACTACATAGGACTGCAATTAAAGCGAGTAAAAACCCGTTGAGTATACAAGTGCATGGCGAGGAAGAAAGTGCGAGCCAAGAAGCACAGAATGCCCACTTGGGGGGTGTGAGTGGTGAATGGAGAGCTGTCTTAAAGGTACTTCCAGTACGACTTCATGGACCTAAAGGTTCAGTGAACACGTACGCCCTTCTTGATGATGCCTCGTCCATTTCCATGTTGGAACACTCCTTAGCAAAGGAATTAGGACTGAAAGGGGAGAAACGACCGTTATCCTTAGCGTGGACTGGTGATATGAGCCGTTTGGAAGCCAATTCAGAACAGGTGGACTTGCAAATTTCTAAATGTGAAGATAATGCAAAGAAATTCACACTCAACAGAGTCAGAACTGTGGAAAGACTAGGCTTGAAGCCACAAAACATCAATATTGAGCAAATTGCTAAACGGTGGCGTTTTGTGTTGAAGGGTGCAGGAGCGTCTTTAAAAAATGCGGAGCCAAAAATTATAATCGGCCAAGACAATTGGCCACTATTAGCATCCCGTAAAGCTTTTTATGGACCGTGGAATGGCCCAGTGTTGTCGAAAACATGGTTAGGATGGGTCCTGCACGGCAAGTTGCCACAAAAATTTCCGGATGAAGCCGAAAAATCACATTTCCATTATGTGCATTGGGAGGATATGGAGTTGAGAGAAAAGAAGGACGATGAACAGGAGGATGCCGGACAAGAGGAAGATAGAGAACGTTGGAGGAATGAACAAAAGACTGAGAACGAAAAGCAGCCGGAGAAAAGAGCTGATAATAGGAACGAAAAACAGAAGAATAAAGTAACAACGAATAATAAAGATGGGCCAAGAAAGCGGAAAAGGAAGAGTGTCGAGTTTGAGGAGAACAAGACTGATCGACACAGCCTATTCTACGATGGAGACATGGAAGGAAAAGACAAAATCAAGTTAAGTCCACAAAATCCTCGATTGATAGTCGCTGATGGAATACTGTGTCATAAGGGGAAAAGGAGAAAACAAATTAAGAATTGTGAAAGAATGGCTGGGTTGACAGCAAATAGTGGAAATGAAGTTGAAAATCAAGATATGAAGAAGAAGAAGAATTTACAGGGAGTCATAAAGGAAGAACGAGAGAAGAAAAATGAGGAAGTAAAGAACATGAGAAGGATGCCAAGGAGAAGAAAACGGAAGAAGAAGACAGCGGAGAAAAAGGAAAGCAAAAGATTTGGAAAGAGAGAAAGAGGAGGCTTTTGGTAAATATGAGGCTAGCAAGAACGACTGAGTGAAAGACTTGAGGAAAGAGATTCCAAAGAGAAAAGGGTTCCTTGGCGCCCCCGAGAATATTTCCGATTGAACTTCATAAATATTATTAATTAATTTTTCCACATGATTTTGGCTGTTTGGTTCAAAATTTGAAAATAATAAATCTTATGTTTTCGAAAGTGAATCTAGAGGGTGTTTTTTGTCTCTAGATTTTCATCTATTAGATTACACCTACCTAGGTACCCACCTACTCCAAATATTCATTGTCGATGTAGATAGTAATTTTGCTTCCGACTTCACCAAGGTAGCAAACCATTGATATCATTCATAGAGGATGAACAAAAACATTCCTACCAAAATCAAAAAAAACAAAAAAAACACAAGCTTCTCTAGTTTATTAAGTAGCATTCCAATTTCAATGAAATTCCCACGGATAGTGCAGGTTGAAGTCTAGACGGTCCCCTTAGACTGTGACAGCGTCATCTGCAGCCACTGTACTCATTACATCCATAACTTTTTTCCAATTTGAAAAAAAATGAGACTCATGAAAAGTGTTTTAAGCTTTTCCCATAAATATCAGTTATGAAACGTTGTAAAAAGTTATCTGGTTATCTTTGTTTTGAAAAAACTTCGTACTTTTGCAGAAAATCAATAAATTTGGGTTCTCCAAATCAAAATTTGTACTCAGATTTATGCGCTCCACAGCTTTTGGTTTATTATTTTCAATAATGAACCATTGGAATCGATCAAGAAAAAAAATTGTTCACCCCCCCCCCCCCTCAAAATTTTATGCTTCAAGTTTCAAGGTAAGTAGAATCCAAAAATCGAATAAAACATTTTCCGTCCGTCCGCCATACGCGGCACTTTCCTTAGTTACCGTGGACCGATTTTGATGAAATTTGGTTTATGGGCTCCTTTTGGGGGTCTAGTTGTGCCCCGAAGCTTTTGGTTGATGTCGGTCCCATGTAAGGGGTGAAAATTAAGGGTTGGAATTTTCAATTTAGTGCCCTAGCTCGAAAACTTTCGAAATAAGGGTATGTTTTTCACCAATTTTAAAAAGTAGGTATTGAATTTTTAGAATTTTTTGAGACCACGCGAAGCTCTATAGGACAAACCGTTTGCTCCCTACGAGAACTTAAGGGTCGGACTTACGATAAATCAGAAACAAGCGTGTGAATCGCAAATGAGACTCTACGGAGTCTATCTCCGTTCAAATTTTAGCAGACCTTAATGAGATCGCTGTTCGTTTCTCCGAATTGTACCTACTCAGTTCTGCGTCCTTAGCAACCAGTAATTGAATTTCCTAATAATTAGAGCAACCCCAACTCCCAGTTTCTTCGAACTGAGTATGAAGCGATTATTTTTACAAATAAACTTGATTGTGAAGTAGGTAGGTAGTAGCTATGGTCGGTAGCCTTACAGGTCTTGCATTATCTTGGATATCCAGGTTGTCAATGGCAGCTTGGACATGAAGCAGAACTGGCGAGCTAGGATAAGAAAGTATGATAGAGATGATTTACGGCAAGCGGTGTCGGAGCTAAAAGGAGTGGCTCCCAACATCAGGGTGATGGCTGCATCATTGTCATGGCGCGGGGGGTGGTGGGGGAAAAGTGCCACGGAGTTGCGTGAGTTGGGCATCTCGGTAGGCGTACTCCGTGGTATCATCACCCGTGTCCTGCTCGGCTCTTATTTGAACTGGTGGTCTTTCTATAGAGGCACTTCCCTTCATCCCTCTCTCCCACTCCCACTGAATCCTGGGCGCCCTCCCCATTATATTTCATTTATTATTTTTTATTTTATGGCGTGCCCCCTCCGGCACAAAAGACAATTTGTCTTTGAGGGGTGTTAAGAAAAAAAAATAATAATAATAATAGTATCTATGGTTGGTAGATGGGAACAATAGCAAAGCCGTGTCTATACAGGGTGTCACCCTAACTCGAGGACCAAACTTCAAGGATCGATTCTACAACTAATTTGCAAACTTTTTTGTCTCCTGACATTTTTTTTAAACGCTTTAAAATTATACTTTTTTCACTTTTAAGATTTTGTTCGTGTTTTCGACCTTGAGCCATTCAAACGGCCATAACTCCCTCAATTTACTGGATAAACTCAGATATGAGTATACCGTTGGAAAGATCGTTAAATTTCCTATCAGTTCATCAGGACACAAAAGCTTTTTAAGCATTTCGTATAAGTGAATAAATTGGTCAAAGTCAGAAATTTAAAACTTTCTCGAAAATCACCATTTTTCAGGCTGACTCATCTTATGTAATAAACAGCCGTATCGGCGGGCACTCAACGGAAAAAACTTGCCCAGAATCTCAGCTTTCCAACGGTCTATCAATTTTTCTTTTTAACATTCAAATTAGAAGAGTAAATGAAGTTTGAATGCCAGAAAACGTGGGTTTTACAAGCAAATCCAGTGTTTTAAGCGGTTTCTGGTCCCCCTCGACCTCAAGATGGCTTGACGATTTTGGTATCATTTCCTATGTAATTTTCTACGCTGAATCAAATAGTGATACTTCCGAGTGGTTCCGACTGCTAGAAAGTGGATTTTTCGAAGAAAACCTTCGTTTTTCGTGCATAAAATACGCATTATTCTTAAATGTGGTAGTGAGCATGAAGTAACACCTTTGAACTCAACAAAAACTTCAATTAACTGGAAATTCGGTATTTTATTGAGTTAAAAGGTGTTACTTCATGCTCACTACCACATTTACGAATAATGCGTATTTTATGTACGAAAAACGAAGGTTTTCTTAAAAAAATCCACTTTCTAGCAGTCGGAATCAATTGGAAGTATCACCATTGGATTCAGCGTAAATAATTACACAGAAAATGATACCAAAATCGTCAAGCCATCTTGAGGTCGAGGGGGACCAGAAACCGCTTAAAACACTGGATTTGCTTGTAAAACACACGTTTTCGGGCATTCAAACTTCATTTACTCTTCTAATTTGAATGTTAAAAAGAAAAATTGATAGACCGTTGGAAAGCTGAGATTCTGGGCAAGTTTTTTCCGTTGAGTGCCCGCCGACACGGCTGTTTATTACATAAGATGAGTCAGCCTGAAAAATGGTGATTTTCGAGAAAGTTTTAAATTTCTGACTTTGACCAATTTATTCACTTATACGAAATGCTTAAAAAGCTTTTGTGTCCTGATGAACTGATAGGAAATTTAACGTTCTTTCCAACGGTATACTCATATTTGAGTTTATCCAGTAAATTGAGGGAGTTATGGCCGTTTTAATGGCTCAAGGTCGAAAACACGAACAAAATCTTAAAAGTGAAAAAAAGTATAATTTTAAAGCGTTTAAAAAAAATGTCATGAGACAAAAAAGTTTGCAAATTAGTTGTAGAATCGAAACCGAACGAAAACGTGTGTTTTACAAGCAAATCCGGTGTTTTAAGCGGTTTCTGGTCCCCCTCGACCTCAAGATGGCTTGAAGATTTTGGCATCATTTTCTATGTAATTTTCTGCGCTGAATCAAATAGTGATACTTCCGAATGGTTAAGACTGCTAGAAAGTGGATTTTTTGAAGAAAACCTTCGTTTTTCGTACATAAAATACGCATTATTCTTAAATGTGGTAGTGAGCATGAAGTAACACCTTTGAACTCAACAAAAACGTCAATCAACTAGAAATTCGGTGTTTTTATTGAGTTGTTTTTATTGACACAATTTCTCAAGATCTAATTGCTCGATTTTTCTCAAATTTGGAGGGTTGGTTGGGGCTATTCAACCGTTAAGCCTATGAGGGACAAGTGTGCGAGTGAAAGGGAAGATGCCAACAGTTTTCTCGATTGTCTCAACTATCGGTTGACCGATTTTAACATTCAATGTGATCTGAATTCGCTTTTAGATGTTAGAAGGCACTTGACTCGACAGAATTGTTACAAAATCTGAGGGATTAATGACCGAAAAAATGGATCCGAAGGTTTGGTTATTTCTTACCAAAAGGATGTGACGTAACAACCAATCACTGTCTAAATATTAAACGCATTATTTATGTTGAATCTCGTTATTTCTTGAACGGTATATTTTTCAAGCTGGGATTCGGGTAGTTTCCAGTACGATAGCAAACGAAGTACCGCCGTGAAACGATTCATTGCCCTGCGAGTTTTGTGCGGTGTGCGGTCTGACTGAGGGAAGTTATGCAATTTCCTGCGGAAAGTTGAAGAATAACATTGAATGTATCGCAATGGTGGTCGAGAACGAAGGGTGAACCTGCCAGCGGACATTTTATTTATATTCGCTGAAGAGGAAAAAAAGCGGGAACCGCTCGGGCTTCGATTGAAATATCCGTCTACATTCATTATCTGAGATTAAATTGTCAATTACTGCCAGAGAACAAATCGTTGGTGCCCGCCGTCATTGTAAATTGAATCAGTTTGCATTCTTCTGTTCCTGGATTTAATTGTAATTGTATTTTGTTGATCGAACAATCAGCCATTTGAAATGTCGTCAACATCGTGTTTTTGGTGTGAGGAACTTGGAAAAATGATTACAATTCTGCAATATCACATTCTGTATGTTCTGGACTAAAAGATTTGTAGTACACAATTATGTTGTGTTTAAGGCTACAGGGGACGACAGTTGGGCGATAAAGGGGGATAATATCAAACTTTATCATCAATTAGCACGTCCGAGAAAACTTTAAAAAAAGATACTCCAAATTATCACACAACTGTTTACTATTTTCCTAGGGGGGGGGGGGATGGCTTTTCTTTTTTTTTTTTTTTTGGAAAAGTAGATTATGAAAAAAAAAAAGGCAATTCATCAAGGAACATTTCGAGACTGGTGATTCTTCCAAGTACCGCCCGCCCGCCCCATATTGTCAACGCACCGGATTAACTTCTGACCCCGAACTCTTCCGTGTTTGGGTCTCTGAAAGCCCTCGCATTCCTCGCCTGCCTTCGATTTTTTTGAAGTCGAAGCATTCGCCGCCTCGACGCTTTACGATCGCGCTGCACACACTATCTTCAAAATTGCAATTTTTATATATTCTCACTTAATTGCCATTGTGCGCTATTATCCCAGTTTTTCGAAAAAATTATCCTAAAAGCCCAAAATAAATCTTTCAAAATTTTAAAATGTCAAAAAATGTACAATTTCAAAAAATTAACAAACATTAAGGGTTGAGCGCCATTCTCATGTGTATTCTGAGTACAATAAAACTTTCAGATTGAAAATTGGATGAATAGGCGAGGAGAAAAACGTGAACTACGTTTGAGTTCATTTTGAAGCGCAACGTGGTGGCTGTTTCTGGAACTATTCCCGGGATGATTGGCCTTAATAGCACCCACCAACCGTACTATCGCGCACGGTTAACAGTCAGGTTTATTTTGACAGAAAGTATCTACGAGCTGAACATTGTTATCCCTAAGTTGTGATGCGTCCAATTTAACCAACGTTGCGAGAGAACTGTCAAATACCTTCTAAGGACCAGGAGTAGGTGAAAGGGAGAGGATTTGGGTCTTTTACGCCTTGGCTCACAGGGCCCAAGTGTCCTGATAAATTTCACAATAAAAACGCATTTAACAAATTAATGTTGTGTTGATAGTCTGGATGGTATCATTCTTTTTTAAAATTGAACAATATCTTGAATGGATAAAAGACTGTTAATTATCTTCTTTAAGCCAACGGTTAGTTCCACAAAGCCTGGGTAATGTCATAAAATAAAAAATTCTACCTATTATAAATTACTGAAAAGAAAACAAAGCTTCCGCTACCTTGGTAGACTCGGAAACAAATAACGCTGCAAATTATTACACAATGGTTTATTATTTTCTATATAGATCACTCGTCTACAAAATCTCCAACCATCCAACATGAAAGAAAAAAGTTTTGTTGATTTTCATAAAACACAAACGGTGGATACAGCTTTCGTACAAGTACGCAACCACGAGAGACATTTTATGTCTCATGTTTAATAAATTGAGAGCTTTCCAATGAGTGGTGAACGATTTTTGTGGAGTGGAAAATGAGGAAGTTAGTTTTCCCTAGGAACGATTGGTTGTACATGAAAATCATCAGAAATTTCCGCGTAACGCTCCCCTCATAACGCTCCCCGCGTGACGATTTTTTCATTTATGTGCCATAGTAAAGACATAAAATGTCAAAAACAACACCTGTATTTTACAAGTTTTCGAAATAGGTCGCTTTGAAAATTTAATCTCCCACCTGTTACCCTTTAGAAGTCATTGAAAGTAACCCAAATCTTCGGTGCACAAACTGAACCTCGAATGGAGCCGATCTAACAAATTTCAACAAGATCGGTCAATAAAGAAAGTGCGCATTTTGGAGTCTACGTTCCTTGAAACGTAAACCATCTAATTTGGTGGGTGAGGGAGGATTTTTTATTCGAGATAACAAACCGAAATTCGCCAAGAAAATGTTATTCCTAGTTTGTCTGTAAATACTCATAGTTTTGAACGATTTTCCCCGCAAAACCTCCTAGACCATTTTAATAGGTTAGTTAGCTATCAGAGTAACTTACAAAAAATGTAAATATGGTGAAAATCCGGTCGAAACAGAGAAATGGTAAATAAACAGCAGCTCAAAATTGACGTTGAGAAGGCAGCTTTGTGATGGTAAGCAAGAGTGGCCAGGCCATTGTGATTTGTGATGAAATGTTGTGCGGGTTACGGTATAGATGGTCCCACAAATATAGGTCTTACATTAACGAAAAAACAAACATATTCTTACATTTTTTCGTTTTGGAAGGGAGTGTATAATAAAACAACAATCAATATCCTTCTACATTTCAGGCCTTCCTGAACAATTTTGGTTCTGTGTTTGTCTGTCGGTGTGTCTGTCTGTGTGTCTGTCTGTGTGTCTGTCATGAAAAGCTAGTAACGGGCAAAACTATACGAAGTTATTGTCCGATTTTGATGAAATTTTCAGGGATTGTGCGGGTTGGCGACTAGAAGGTCCCCTATGAAAATCATCACCACCAGATAGATAGTAGCTATCTTTCCATCTGATTTCGATTAAATTTTCAGAGATTGTGCTGATTGGGATGTAGATGGACCCCAACGAAAATCGTGGTCCCCGAATTGACAGTAGCCTCAGGGAATAGGTAAACGTAAAATACTAAGTATTTAAGGTGTTATAGGTAGTTACAAGTCTTATAACTACCTATAACACCTACATTGTTCATCTGAACTTGATAAAATTATAGATACTAGCCTCTGCGCATACGCAAACATGAATTTCCTTGTAACAGCCGCAACTTTTACATTTTCCATCCGATTTCGATGAAATTTTCAGTGACTGCGTGGGTTTACGTAAAGATGGTTCCCTGTAAAAATCATCGCCCAGAACTGTCAGTGCGCATGCGCAAACATGAGTTCCTTGTAAAAGTTATAACTTCTTCAGTTCCGATCTGTTGTAGATGCAATGTTCAGGATTAAGTATGCGGATTGGGGATTATGTGAATCTGATTTAGATGGTCCTCTATAAAAACCATGGCCCCCAAACAGATCACCATGTAAAACCGAAAACTGAAACTGGAAATCATGGACCCTCTGCTCATGCGCAAACGTAAAATCCTTTCAACAACCATAACTTCAACACTTTTCATCCGATTTATGCACTCACATAATATGCATCGGATCATCTATAAAATCGGGTTACGGATAAGAGAAAGCTATGTGCCACACCCACTTGGCAGAAGTTTTTCATGGTGATATCTCATGGTTGTTCATGCATGTAGGACAAACCGTTCGCCCCCTACGAGAATATAAGGGTTGGACTTACGATAAATCAGAAACACGAGTGTGAATCGCTTTTTTTTTCTTTATTAAGGCACATGCAACCTTCAAGTGGTCATTGGCGCCAAATTAAATGGTTACAACAAATTATTGATTAACAATTGAGAAAGTGAGAAAAACAAAAGCTATTAAAGTTTATAGAATAGTGATAAAGTTCTCAATTTATCGAAAATAACGTCCAACCAAGGTGAATTGTTGCCCAGGAGCTCTTCTAAATTCTTCAGAGTTTCGGGTGGGAGGTTGTTAAAAATTTGGCAATCAGTCAGCAAGTGAGTTACAGTCAGAGGGCATATACAGGTTGAGCAGTTGGAGGGAGGTGTTGCTTCTCGTTCCATGAGGTGGCCATGCGTTATGTCCTATCCGGAGGCGAGTGAGGACCACTTCCTCCCGGCGTCGGTTCAGCAAAGTACCATCCGAGAGCTTCTTCGTACGACACGACGACGACCAATTCTTCACAGCCTTCTTCACAGCCCATAGCTTTTGGTGACTCATGTTCTGCCATTCGGTTCTCCAACTGTTCCATACTTCTCTTTTTATTGAACATTGGTAGTCCGCGCATACATACAGAAATGTGGAAGTTGGCTCTTCAGTTGCAATTTTTGCACTTCGATCAGCAATTTCATTACCGGCGATTCCTATGTGTCCTGGTACCCAGCAGAGTATAACAGAAGACCCAAGATCCATCAGTCGGCTCACTTTGACAAGTACATCCTTCACTAGTAGGTGGGAATCAACGCCTTTCCTAATGACTTGGATTGCACTGAGAGAATCTGAGCAGATTACGACATTGGAGTTATTGTCAGTGGATACCAAAGACAGGGCTTTATTTATGGCAAAAAGCTCTGCAGTAAAGATGGAAGTTTGCCCAGGAAGAGAAAATTTGTGAACACCAGAGTCTACGAGCACCGCACATCCTACTCCATATGATGTCTTGGAACCATCGCAGTAGGCAATAGAACATGGCGACAAACCAGCAATTGTCTCGTAGAATTTTGAAATGTATTCTTGAGGAAGATACATTCTTTTGGAGAACTTAGCGAGGGAGAGGCAGAACTGAGGGGAGGACAATGTCCATGGAGCGATTGGGCAAGTTTGTTCTATGTAGAAAGGAGGGATCGTTAAAGAATTTGAAGATAAGTCAGAACGGATTAGATCAAGTGAAGAACGTAAGTGTCGGGGAAAGCCAAGAGGAAAAGGATCGATAGAAACGTCATGTAACGGATGTTGACCTGATGCTTTGATCTTTGAAGCAAATCTCAGAGCCAGAATGGAACGTCTATAGGATAGTGGTAACTCTCCAGCATCGACGAGTAAACTTGGTACAGGGCTCGAGCGAAATGCGCCTGTAGCTAATCGCAGGGCCAGATTGTGGACAGGGTCGAGCATACCCAATACTGTCGGAGTTGCTGTTCTGTAGAGTATAGAGCCGTAATCAAGCTTCGATCGTACAAACGCCCTATAAAATCTCAGCATACAAGTTCGGTCACTTCCCCATGAGGTATTAGCCAACGTCTTCAAAAGGTGTGTGAATCGCAAGAGAGGCCTAATCTCCGTTCAAATTTTAGCGGACCAAAATGCGAGGTGCGTGGTATCTACGGCTGGTAGGTGGTGACAATGGCAAAGCCGAGTTCTTTGCAGACAAGTGATCTATACAGAAAAGAATAAACCTTTGTGTAATAAATTGCAGGGTTTTTTTCTCGGTTCGATTGTTGTTGTTATTGTTTGATGCACAGAGCAAAAAGCCCTGCTCTGGGTTCAGCCTTCATTATTACCGTACAAGTTGAAATACTCTGGCGATACCACCCACTTGAAATCCATATCCAGAAAGTGCAGTGATCTACGGCGCCGATACAGGGAAGAAGGTCGGCACCTAAGTGAGGCATTATCACGAAGAAGGCGGGAGTGCAACGCACGGTCGAGGAGGGACCTACTGATTGTGTGTTATCTTCCTCCTTCCCGATGGTTGTTCTATGTTAATGAAGGTCTCAAGGAGCAATTAAGGAGTTAATCCAAGCTCTTATTACTTATTCACCTCACACGGGATAGTCCCTCGGACCCCACTGAACCACTCCCTAAAAATCCGATCCCACAGAATCGGCTTCGTACTTTCCGAAGAAGAATCGTGTCTATACGTGTTTTATAGCCTTCGGTTCTTCGGAGTTTTTGAGTTGTGTTTTTAATTTTATTTACGACGCTACCGGAATTATGTTCGAGGAAGGAGAGCGTGTAGCGATCCAAGTTGCACTACTCCTTTTACAATACCGTCAATTTATGCCCGGTTGGGACGGTACGGCCAGCCCGGAGGGGCCAATCTCCGGCTTCTACCGATTGAATTTATCTCGGGATCAATGGCGCTGCATCGGACTACTTAACGACAGTTTATGATGAAGCCGTAGCGCTGGAGGCGAACTTGGCTGTTTCCGAAATATGCCGAGCGATATTGTTGCCAAGGAGATAACAATTTATGCGGCTAAGGCAGCAGAGATTGAGGACAGTAAACTTGAATGGTTTTCTGGCTCCTTCATGAACTTCCAAAGTTATGTCTAAGAAACGGCAAGAATATGTTTTTTTGCATGAACAATATACATTGCAATTACTCCAAACTCAGCCATACTATAAACCATAGGTAGGTACTACTTACCTACTACATAAGTACTTCACACCTTCAAAATCAATTTTATTTGGAAGAAATAAACGCTTCACACTCAATGAGGAATTTCACCATGTCGGAATTTCCTATTTTTGACCGAACTTCCTAATTTACGAATAAACAAAACAGTGTAGAAAATACGAATGTTTAAAAAAACCCGGGAAGATGACGTCATCCTGGAAGTATTCATTTACGGCCGCTTTAAGCTCTGAGATCGAGAAATCTATAGTCCCCAGATGCAACATTTCACAAAACAGTAAAGTTCGAAATCAAAAACTGAAGAAAAAAATAGAAAAAGCAAGATGGGGAAAATTAGGTTTCCCCTGTTTTTGTTTGATAACTTTCCTCTTAGATTACACGATTTTGTCGTCCCAATGGGCAACTCTGGGAGGAGACGGCGATCCGAACAGCCCAATCAGCGAGCGTTCCCGCTTCACGATGAAGAGGTCCGTTTTCCCGGTTATTTTTTGAAATCATAAATTTTGATTGTCTCCCAAAAATAACAGGAGACTTATTTTCCGAAATCAGCCCGATTTTCATTCATCCCACACCATTAGCTATTCAGGAAAAATGCAAACAGAATTCGGTGAAATTCCTCATTCGAAGAAATAGGCAGCTTCATATGGAAATTTGATTACCGGTTGCTAAGGAAGCAATACTGGATACCACTGGATACGCATTTGGTTAGCTAAAATTTCAACTGAGAGATCTCTATGGTGATTCACACTCGTGATTCTGATTTATCATAAGTCCGACCCTTGAGAGGTCTCAGTCGGTAGACCTTCGATCCTCGTTCCGGGTCAGTATTTCGCCAAATCGAAGAGGCAAAAACTTAAAAAATTTTACTTAAATTGGAAATTTTAAAGGATTTCAGAAATTCATTAGTGCACGGCCTTAGGGAATTGAAAAACTGAAAATTGCCGCTGGAATCATCAAAATCGAACAATAATTGCCAGAGAAAAATGGGAAAAACAGTTAAATTATGAAAATAATAAACCAAAACTCATGGTAGTGATCTAAATGAAAATTATTTAGGACGATGTACGCTATTTGCACTACAGAAGTAGCAAAGAAGGAAGTTGAATTCTTTCTGATCGATTCCAAAGATTCACTATTGAAAATAATAAACCAAAACAAGAATACCATATTTTCTATTTGATTTGAATGTTGATCCGCTAATATGGTAGACTCGGAAGCAAAAGTCAGTAAGTTCGCCGTCCAAACGACTTTGCACAACGGAGTGTAACAACAAAATATATGAGTTACGACAAAAATATCATAGTTACGTCCTGGTGGCAGCAGATGGTGGCACACTCCATGCAAAAATGGGAATGACCTATCCATAGAAGTGAAATTTGAACGAAAATAACGCTCATCTATCGTTTATAAATGGAATCTGAACAGAATCGTAAATTTACACTTCGAAGCTTCAAATAATACTTCAATCGAAATGGGAATCTAGGTAAAACTGGAGGATTTGAGATGGATACCTTGAAATATGAAAAAGATAATCTTCGATTTCCCCAGAATTTCGGTGCTCGTTCTTTAGTGGGTTCGAATTTTATAAAATAAAGTTGAATAGCCATACACTTTACCATCATAACTTTTAGGGCCTTTTTTAGGTCGCCAATTAGCTTTTGCCGACTTCTGGAGTGGCCTTTTCCAAGGGTGGAGAAGAAGCTGCCACAGAAGGCCGCGGAGGATAAGACAAGAATGCGTGAAATGGACAATGCCGAACCCCCTCGTCGGCCTGACCCATTTATCAACATTACAGAACAAAGAGACGGTGAAATTATCCCTCACAGTATGCGGCGTGTGAGATATCGTTCCGAAAACCGTGGAAGACCCGGGAAAGGGAGGGCATTTCTTTTGTTCGAGCCGGCAAAAGAAGGCTTCCAACACCTGCATTCCACCTAAACGAGAGAGGAGAAGGCCTTTCTGTTTAGGGTATCAGCCATTAGAGCGCGATAATGACGCTCCGAATCTTCTTTACACAGGCTGCTCAAATTAAACCCCTGGTGCGACCCGCGGTGGACCCTTCGCCGAAAATGCGCGCCTTGAGGCCACCGGTCGAGCTCCAGGTGCTTTAGATTGGTGAGGCCAAGTAATGGTTTCTCAAAGGAATGATCGAGGTTTGAGGAACGACAGAGGGTGAGTTGCTCCTTCGTTTCCTGCTAAATCCAATCCAGTCCAGCAAGAATTCATCCTACGAGTAGGTACCTCATTGGATAGATCTGAGTTCGTACTGGAGAAACACTCATCAAAAGTTATGTCTATGATTTCAGACAAAGTGGAAAGATCGAGGTTTGAGGAACAGCAGAGTTCGTCATTGGACCAACCTAAGGTACCTACCATTAATATGTACCATCATCCCAACTCAAATGGGAAAATCGAGGATCATGCGCGATAATATCGCACATACTATGTGTTCCTGCCCCGCTAAGTACACGGAGGAGCTCTCGATAGTTCAGTGATCGGTGTGTCAAAGGAAAAGATTCAGAGAAAAGAACGAGATGTAAAGAATGAATTCCTCTTTCTGTTTGCAGCTAAATCCAATCCAATCCGTCGTGAATACGTCAAAATATTCATGTGACAAAAGATTGTGAGAACTGTAGGAGTGAAGGGGCGTATTAAACATTGCTGTAATATCATCCTTAGAATATACAGGGTGTTATTTTTCCTTCTAAATTTGGAAAAATAACGATGAAATCGAAGAAAGGACCTCACCACGTGATTCAGCGTCAAAAATAATGAAAAAAAAATGTGCCACACTTGGGGTTAAAAAAAAATCACTTTTGCGCACCCTGGTCACTTTGCGCGCGAAAAGTACCAGTTGCACGCGAAAAAAAAAATCGATTCAGGTATGAATTTCTCATGAAATTTGACCTAGAATCTGAATCTGCAATAAAAAATGGGGGTTCCCATTTGAAAAAACAAAGTTAGTGTCAATTGCGCACGATTGCGCGCAATTATTTTGCGCAAAAGTATTTTTCCTGAATTTTTTACAAAAAATATGCAAAATGGCGTTATGGGCCATTTTATTACGTAATTAAATACGGAAATGCCGGAGGGTGGACCGTAACTTCTGGAACACCCTGTATATAGATTATATGAGTGATTATATGAGGCATCGTGGTCAAAAATCTCGTGTGAGTCTAATGAAAAATATCTTGCGCGGATTGGTGCCAACAGCGTCATAAGAACCTATCTCTCAATTCCCCTCAGATCATTAGTAAGTCAAAAAACGTTTCTAGGGAGAAGGTATATTGAACTGGAAAACGTTTGAGGGAGAATCGCTTCAAGATTTGCTGCTAAATCCAACTAAGATTCCACGATTCTCATTCGAGTAGGATATTCAAGTTTCAATTACATCGTAGGTGGGATGCTCATGCCTCATGGAGTTATCCAAAGCCAATTCTTATGCTCCCTCAACAAATTACTAATTTTTTGGCTTATTATTTTCAATAATGAACCTTTGGAATCGAGCAAGAAAAAAAATATAACCACCTCTCAAAATTTGATGGCTTACAAAATGTGTGGAATCCTAAAATAAATTTAAATTTTTTTCGAATTATGTTCGTCTTTTGCATGCTGGTGACGTTTATAGAAAAATAATAACCGGTGTGTAATAATTTACAGTTTTTTTGTTGTTGAAAACTACAGATACGTGAGATAACCATGTACTGTAATCGAGTTACCGAAATGGCTGTCCAAGATAAAGGGAATTATTTTCCCTCCAGATTAATAAAGGACATTAAGGGGGTCTCAGTCGGTTGCCGTTCGTTCCTCGTTCCCGGTCAGTATTTCTCTCAAAAAACGACGCTCAAAGTTTAAAAATTATACCTACCTAAATTTTAAATTTTCAATAAATAGCTTCAGAAAAAAGTTAGGGTTTTCCCATTTTTTGCCGGCAATTATTGTTCGATTTTGACGATTCCAGCGGCAATCTTTTAGTTTTTCAATTCCCTTGGCAGATACACTAATGAATTTCGAAAATCCTAGAAAATTTCAAATTTAGGTATAATTTTCAAACTTTCTTAAACGAAGCACCGTTTCTTGAGAGAAATAATAACCGGGAACGAGGTACGAACGGCTATCGACTGAGACCCCCTTAAAATCCTACAAGATTCTCTTGTTCTTACAAATTTAATGCGAATGCGCGAGTTTGAAATGAAGATTTTACCTTGCACCTTGCTGATCAGACGGCACTGGGAAATTATCATATCACATGGTTGATTATTAACTTGACAGGATATATTGGACCCGAGGGGTGATCCTATGAGGGATCCTGAAGGGCCGACGAGGCGGAAGAGTACCTACCGGTCGCCCCTGGGAGGTTACGATTATGTAGATCGCCGGAGGGGTATCAAATTGACTTTTGTCATAGAGAAGGAATACCCCGGGATCCCAGGGACATAGGGAAGAGACAGGTGCCGGGGCAGGTGCCACTAGAAGGCACCTGAAAACCTTCCGTCTGCGTCCTCGACGTCGTGTTCGTCTCCCTGCCACACGACCAATTAGCGGCAGCGGGGCGGCGACGGATATCACACCCCTCCCAAATTACGATTCTACTAGTCCTGATAATCATGAACTAAAACTAAAATGTATTGTAGATACTACATTGTGTTCATGTTTTGTATAGAATCACCAATTTTCTGGTTTTTGTTCGGCGTCAAACACTCAAAACCCAAAGGACGAGGTCACTCAGTTCTACATGGAAGGTATGAAAGGACTTTTTCTGTATGTTTTTAGACCGTTTTTCTTTACTTTGGTAACAATTTGTCTGATTGATTTTACATTTTTTTCTCCTATGGAGAAAGGGCGGAGTGAAAAACGGACTCCACCTCAGGATAAGCATCAAACTTACCCAATCAAAAAATGCTATGGCATAATGCGTAATATTTTACAATGGAAATTTAATAGATACTTTTTGCACTCAAGCTAGGATTTGTGACTGCTAGGAATTCTTTACAATATTTCTAAGATTTTTGCTTTTATTCTTTTATTCCCCACACTCTTTATTGAGGACGCAACATAGCTTCAAAAACAGATCGGGGTTTTCCCCGATCATAATTAATTTTTTTCCTTTTAAATTGGAGATTTCAAGAACAAGATTTTCAAACATTCGACCTTCAATTTTACTAAACACTCAAGTATGAAGCACAATCTCCACATAAACTTCTTTGCGCTTTAACAATAAACCCATTCACATTCATGTTGATAATTTACAGAATTGACGAACCTCAACTCACACGAAAAAAAAAAATCGATGACATCTTAGGGCTTTCAGTGATGAAAATCGGATCAATAGGTGGATCTCGGCAGATTGATATTGAGGAAAACACGTTTGCTGATGCGCGCACGACATCTTTATAGTAAAATTACAATAGAAAACTTCGAGCTAGGGCATTCTTGAACATTTCAACCCTTAATTTTCACCCCTTAGAAGTGACTGACATCAACCAAAAGCTTCGCGGCACAACTAGACCCTTATAACAAATTTCAACCAAATCCGTCCATAGTTGCTAAGAAAAGTGCGGACGGACGGAAAATGTTTTATTCGATTTTCGGATTTTAGGTAGGTACCTTGAAACGTAAACCTTGATAGGAGGGGGGGGGGGGTAAACAAATTTTTCTTGGTCGATTCCAAAGAAAATAATAAACCTAAAGGTTGTCGATATTTTCTCATGATATGTTTCTCAACTCACAAACCTTTTCTCTCGCCTACTTTAAAAGTACTGACCAGAAAACTAGTGTCATCACATGAAAATTACCTAATTTAGGATCACAAATATCACATGATAAAATTACGTATAAACTCTAAAATTTGCGAAAACCTTCGACCCGATGAGGAAGAAATTCATAGACGCTAGAGATTCTTTCAAAATCCGACTATGATTTTGTATAATTTTCCCCAAGAAGAGATCCACAGACAGACCGATACAGAATATGACCTAGAAACCTCAGAAGTGTAGGATAACATCTGTTTACCGAGATCACGAAATTGTTTCAGTACCTACTTCTTTCGCATTATTCGTTTTAAAATGCTCCATGATTGGAGCTTTTCTTTCTAGAATTATCCAATCGCATTAAATCAAAATTTAAGAATCGAAAAACTCGATCGGTGCATTTACAAAATAGAGTTTTCATTACAAGATGCAGTTCACTCGTCCCGTTCTGATTGGGTGAAGACCCCTGCTGTCAATTCTGTTCGTGGTCGATTTTTTCCTTTTTAAATCCTCTTTTCCTGTACCTTTTACAGTAAAAGTCCCCCGTTGACTTGTTTATTAGGAAACGGGATCAGCACCTGGTCATTAAGGGCAATAAACGTTGAGATGGATTAAAGACTCCTCCTCGCGACTGATATCCATAAAGAACGCTAACATTTTTATAGGTCTCCGACGCGGGTTCTGAAAGGGGCGCTAAAAACCGAGGGATCCTCTCATCGGACGCCCTTCGTTTGACCACTTGCCGAGCTTTCGCAGTCGTAGGAAACGATGAGAGTGGGATGACCTGTTCTTCTGTGTAGGGGGACTCATTGACAAAATTTTGTACCAACAAATTATCCTCTTTAAATTCAATTACGTTTATTTCCTTGACAGGTTCCTTGAATCGGCAATTACCAAGATCCTTGAATAAGTGGTGGTATTGATTCAGATTACTGAAGCATGCAGACTTGATTGGGGACCACATATTGGTCAACATAAGGCTGGGTTTGGTGTGAAATAAGCAATCGTAAAAGGATAATACAATTATTTTATGATTTCATCATGATATTCTTCCTAGATTTTTTGGAGATACAAAATCACGTAACTGTACATACTTCGGTTGAATAACATATTTGAAGCATATTTTTGGTTTATTATTTTCACTAGTATTTAACCTTTTGAATAAAAGCCCCCTAAAAATTAAAAGGTTGACGTTTCAAGGTTTCGATAATACCGTTCGCTCCCTATGAGAAGGGTTGGTCTTACGATAAATAAGAAACACGAGTGTGTATAGCAAAAGAAGCCTAATTTTTGTTCAAATTTTAGCTGAAGCTGACCAAAATGCCGTTCATTTCTTTGTTTTGTTATCAGTTTTGCGTCCTTAGCAGCCGGTAAACAAATTTCCAAATGAAGGCACCCACATTTTTTTTCGGATTTAGTTTGAAGTGTTTGAACTTTGCTAGTGGAGCGAAAATACGGTTGGTAGGTGGTGGCAATGGAGGAGCTGTGTGCTTTGCAGGCGAGTGATCTATGCAGAAAAATAATAAACCTTTGTGTAATAATTTGCAGCGTTTACTTTCCTCATTTTGGTTTATTGTTGTCAGTAATGAACCTTTGGAATCAAGGCCCCTTAGAAGGTTTACGTCTCAAGGTTTCAAGAATACGACTTCAATGAGATTTTCAATGGTTGTGAGTTGTGAAACTCTTGATAGTTCCCTATAAATGTCATATCGGCTTATGGATACGGGGAAACTACGAGAAAACTATTCGTATGTGCCACACTCACTTGACAAACTTCTTTTCATTAATTTATAATATTCACGGTTTTCAAAAGTTTAATCAGACCACACGGAGCTCTGTAGGCCCAACCTTTTGCCAATGAGGATAATCAATTACTTAATTAATGAATAATCCATGACTTTTTTTTAATCAATTTAAGATAGTCTTCAATGTTTAGAAATGAATGAAACCACCTAGAAGAATCAGCTATCGTTGAATGAGCAGTTATTGTCAGATGTATCAGAACGCTAACACCCACCTGTTAGATATCCTTGTGAGATAGACAGGATCCACAACCCTCTCTCATCACCGATCCTTAGGGCCGGGGGTACAATACCCGTTTAAACGTCACTCATCGATTAAACTACTGTTTAAACGGAGAATGCAGTTTAGGGCTGGGGTACAAGTTCCTAAACTACGCTTTTAGTTCCTGATAAGAGCTAAACTAAGACTAAAGTTAAACGGTCGCTGATGGCCGTTTAAGCTGAGCTTAGTGGGTAATAACGAGAAATATTGTTACCAATGTGGTGAAGTATTTTGGTTGAGGTTGAATTTTATTAAATATATTGTAGTAGCTGCTCAACTACCTAGGCACATTATTCACTGACGATTTTAGTGTAGAAGTTAGTCTGTACAAATATTCATTAAATTTAAGGAATACCTAGTCGGAAAAAGCATTCAACAATTTGAACATTAAAATAGGAAAATATTCCAGCGTTTTATTCAAGTTTCAATGAACTAAAGATAGTTATTTCAAGAACGGAATCAAGAGAGGTAAAGTCACAAAAATTATAAAAAAGGTACATTTGTGTATTTTTCGGAAAAAATATACAGAATATCTCAAAACATTATTGATTTGTGATAGGTACAGTCATTTAATAAATATATATCAGTCAGGTCCTTTACTCAGTTACACAATAATTGATACCTACAGAATAATATTGTATTGATAAAATAAAATGGGAAGGTAGGAGGAAACGACCATTAGGAATAGGGCAGCACCCTTCGTAGGAGACGTATCTTCAGTTGAACATGGTAATCACCAGAAAAAAAAGGAATGGGGTGTGATGAAAAGAGTTTTGAAGTAGGTGAGTAACTATGAAGAAGACGCGAGCAAGTACTTAAAAGAATGCATCTATAGTATTACGAGCAATTTGAGCTACATGAGTTGCTGTAGGTACCTACTTGTTTTGTAGGAGTGCTTTTTGGTAATACATTCTATCAGGTATTCTACCGATCGTTGTGATGATTTACGTACATCAACCAATATTCGGAACAAAGTTGCTTGCTAGTGAAAGAAATAGTAGTTATCACTACTCACTTTCACATTATCGTCGGAAGTATTCGGCATGCAAAATTTCTTTTAATGATAAGGAATAGGATAAAATTAATATGTCGAAAGTACTCACCAAATCTTCGAAAAACCGGTTCTTGGACGGGAAGACTCTTTCTTGAATGACCGATTTTTGGGTCGATCATGAAAGTTAATACGTCGTTTTCATCGTTGGTTTGTTTTTATTTATTTTTCGACACTCCTTTCTTTCACCACTAGTGTATTACAATAAATAGAAACGCTTAAATGAAGGTTTTTGAGCCGATTGAAGTAAAAGTCGTCCGCACTTTTATTCTAGCAAAACTCACATTGAGGTTCTAGGTTATCCTGATTAACGTGTAGGGATGGGTATCGATACTCGATATTTCAAAATATCGATACTTTCGTACCGATACTCGATATTTTAGTATCGATACTGCACTATTCGATATTTTTGGATATCGATACTTTGGATCCGGTATTTCTAAATATCGAATATCGATACTGTTGTCGCGGAAAATTCAACATAATGACTAAAAATGAAGAAGATAGAGAGGCTTTTGGGTCATTACTCTTTGGTTGCACAAATAACGTTTATATCATGGAAAAAATCACTCTGCTTGGACTCTTAATAGCAAAAAATGAATACAAGTTGTTGAAAAAATTATTTTTCTTGAGAAAATTGGATGATATTGATAGTTTGTGACACTAAAGTATCGATACTCGATATTTTAAAATATCGATACTCATGCCCAACGATACTTGGGATATCGATACTCGGATACGATACAGTATCGATACAAAATATCGATACTTTTATAACGATACCCATCCCTATTAACGTGAAGTTGATGTTTATTCCAAATTCTGCCCTGAAATTCGTCAAAAATTTGCAGTTACGAACATGGAACAGAATGGAACCTTTATAGTTCCATGCCGTTTTGTTCTCTTCCTCTTCGTCTTCGTCGTCTCTGGATTCCTAAACTCCAGTTTCTTAAACCGAGCTGATAAGGACTTGTACACCCGCCAAACGGGATCTGTAGTTTAAACGGTGTTTCAAAATTAAGCTAAGTCCCCGTTTAAACGATGACTTGTACCCCCGGCCCTTGGGGAGGTAGTTGACAGTTCTCTCGCAAGGTTGGTTAAGTTGCCTCTGCTGCACTGGGTTGGACGAATGATGAGTCGGTGAGAATCGCACATGAACGTTGGCTGGTAGAAGTGAGCCAAATTTCAGCTGATGCGATCTTTTTCGTTTCAAGAAATAGAATTTCTCGTCACCCGGCAGTACTTCTCTAACAACCAAGAACCAAATTTCGTATTGAAGGCACCCACAACATTGGGATAGCGATGTTTTGCTGGTAGTAAGTTACTTTCTGTCAAAATAATCTTTATTGTTAACACTGCGCGATAATATGGTTGGTAGGTACTACAAATTGGAAAAGCCCTGTTCTTCGCCTACGAGTGACCCTTACAGAAAAATAATAAACCGTTATGTATTAACTTGCAACATTTATCATTTTGTGGGCTTAAGAAAAATTATTGAGATGAAATTAAAACGTACAAAGGATCTCATCTCGAAGATAGGTTATGTAATAAATACATTTCCTTTCCGGATTTTTAATTGCAGCATTTGTTAACTACTACGATAGCTGTTTTAATAACAAGAAACTATTATGTTTGCTCTTTTGAACCTTCACTGCAATCCTTTAATAACTACTGTAACTATATAATCGCTTAGTACCTACCAGCCAACAGTGTAAAAATGCAAACCGACAGAGGTAATTAAACTCAGAAGGACAACTTAATAAGTTAAGCATTAATACTTTCATTAGGATTGCGGAACGGCCCGCAAGCAATAATGTGAGTAATCTCGGAGAGTATTAAACCAACTTCCAACAGCATCGTGAAGGAAATACACTTGGCACTAAATTCAATAAAATGAAAGGATAATAGAGAGAATCTAGCCCGTCATGTCTGGTGTTGGAGCACCCACTAAAATGAGATGGATAATCAGGAAAATTAAAACGTCTTTCAAGTTTGGTAGATGCCTGATATTTGGTATATATGGTTTTGTACGTTTACAAATTACAACACTATTAAGAATTCCAAAAAATTGATATAGACTTTTCAACATATTTCGGTATTCTCTCATAAACCCCAAGCTGATTGGATTGCTACGAAGCAGCAGCTGTTTCTGGAACAAAGTTTTCCGAAATTGGAGCTAAGTCGGCCATTTACATCTCGAGAAAACAAATTTCTTTAGGTAAATTTATTCAAGTTTATTATGTTTCCACGAGTGAAGGAATAAATTTGAAAATCTCTAAGTACGTTTTTAGCTCAAAATTCCTTTTAGATTGGGTATGAGAAATTTAACACCAGTTGGACACTATTTTTCGCTGTTTTCCAACCATTGGATCCCCTGGTAATAGAGGTGTTTCGGTCAGGAGTGAACGTATTGAAAAGACCTTATCTTCAAAACGACCTTGTCTGAACTGAACGGGTTGTCAAAATGAACACGGTCATTCGTTCATCAACCCACCAATCGAGATTTCCGGGAAAATTTTGAGAACAACAGCAGAAAGCAGAAGGCCAACAAAACAAATTAATTGCACATCAATAATTGATTATTAATCAATTACAATTATTGTACATGGATCATGAATGTGTGAAAATGACAGTATCAACGGGAAGAAGTAGATGGAAGTAGTTTTCTAAGCATCATTCAATTGAAGAATTACGTTCGAATGAACTGTGGACTAGAAAGACAAAACTGAAAGACCAAAAACACTTGAAGACTGATTCATACTGTAAGCCTTTGGTCGGGGTATCGATCCGATCGGGAATAAAAGATTCTAAATTTTGAGGTTACTGTTAAAAAAGGGGAAGTGTAACGGTTCCAGGAACAACTGAAAAGACAAAAAACTTAAACTAAAAAATAGAAAATACTTAGCTTGTAACGTGTCGTTGGTAGCTTGACTCGATACGGCTTGGGAGATGAGGCTGCGTTCTACTTTGAAGTTACTCTTGATGTTTATGTAAATGTTACCTGTTGTTATACCAATTGCGGTGTATCGGTTGTTGAAATAAAGAATGATGTTACGTTACTCGTTTCTGTGCAAGTGAATTTAACTACCTAGTCACCGATACCCGATACTCATGAACCAGAATCAGAACCAGGGCAAGATTGTAAGAAAATGTAGAGTAATGCAAGGTTTTTATTAGGAACAAAATGAGACTAGGGGGTCCACGACCCAGTTCTGCCTGAAGGGCGTTCTACGAGAGGCAAATGTGATTGGTTAGCTTGACTAGGCGTTACAGCTTTCTTAAGATTAGATACAAGTAGATTTTTGGTTTTAAACTTCAATGTTCCAGTTCAGGATACGGTTTTCTTATAGTTACTGAGTTACTCTTCACTAACTACCTACTATTGGCCAATAAGATAGGTGTTACACTGTATACACTCACGTGACGGAGTACCGGAGCGAGTCCGCACACGATGAGAGGCGAGATGAAGATGTTGAGGGGAGTAGCCGGGATCGGACTGGATCGCGTCGCGGTTCCTTCGGACGGTTCCAGGGGAGGCAGGACGGAAGCCGATTGCACTGAGGGGGCACCACTCACAGGATCTATCCTTCAATGTTCGACTGGGAGGCAGGAGGACGACTTTTGCACTAGCGCGATACTGGGTCGACACTGGTACGGGGGAGAGCGCTTCACGGACAGGGGGGTTAGCTTCGAGACAATGCTGGCTAGGCGGGCTTCAAAGGACTGAGGTGTTCAGGTCATTACTTCTCCATTTGACTGCTCCCCCTCTCCAGTCTGGCCAACCTAACCACGTCAAAAACCCCAGTTTTGATGGTCTTTGGGTGATCAGGGCTTCTCTTGTTGGCTTGACAGTTGTTGTTGGTGGTTTTGTGCCCAAGGTGGTGGGAGGGCACGATGAATGGCCACGCCCATTTGTGTGTGTGGCTGTGGGCTCCTTCTCCTGCTGCTGTTCAGGGCTTACTGGCCTCTACGGCCTGGTCTTCCTGTGTTGAGGGTTGGTTCAGGGCTTACTGGCCTCTACGGCCTGGGGTCTTTCTCCCGGGGGTTGTCAGGGCTTACTGGCCTCAATGGCCTGATAGGGGAAACAGTGAGCTGCTGAGCGGCAGCTCACATCCCCCACCTCTCCGGGAGCCAGCGTCGTCCTCGATGACGCTGGGTATGGGCAGGGGTTGCGAGGGGTAAGCTCGTCGCAGCCCTGTCTCATACTTGTAGCGACGGCATCCTGGACAGGTTGATGGTGTGCGGGATTTCTTATGGTCTTCGGGACAGGTTGGTAATTCCCTCTGGGCCTCGTGCGACTTCTTGAGGCGTTGCCAGAACGTCTTACACGCCGTGCAGCGGAAGTTGACGATTTGCTGGCACGGGCGTGTACAGACGGGGCACGTCCTTGGTCCTTTTGGGGCCGACGACCTTTTCAGTCGGAGGACCAAGGGCGAGACGGTCCGGGGTTCCTCACACCGCTCGAGCTGGATTCGCGGGGTTCGGAGTGGTGTGGACATCCAGGTCGCAAATTCCTGGTGGAGGGTTGGCGTTGTTGATTCGGTTGCCTCTTCGTTGTGAGTGGGCTCCAAGGCGTTGGCTGGTGAGGGAATGGCGGTTTCATCGTCGGGTGCTTCCAGGTCGGTGACCGGTGAGGGTGGGGCCACAGACACCGTGATCTCCTCGGGTAAAGGTTCCACCGCCGGGGAGGCTGTTGGACTGGGCTCGACAGGTGTGGGCGTTTTCTTCTCCCGTCTTGTCTTCTTTTTCTTCTGGGTGTTGACTCGGTCGGCCGTTGATTCGGAGGAGGAATCCGACGACGATGAGGACCCCGAGGAGGACGAGGACGAAGAAGACGACGAGGATGATGACGACGCGGGTTTGCCTTCCTTCTTTTTGCGGCTCCTCATCTTGCTGGCGGACGTTGTTGCTGCTTGGGGTGCAACCTCCTGGGATGACGAGGGCAAAGCGGTGGAGGTGCTTGCCGTCTCTGCTGGCTTGGTCTCAGTTGACTCGGTCCTCGCCGCGGGTGGCTCCGCAGCTGACTGTACCGGCACTGTGTCGAGGTGCTCGTGTTCGCACAGTGCCCGCAGCAGAGTTTGCTTCTCCAACAACCACTCGTTCTGCTTCTCGAGTAGGATGTCGCGCTCCTGGGCAATTCGACGGTAAATCGGGAGCAGCTCGGTAATTTCGGTGACCGAGACAATGGCCGCATCCGCCAATATGGCCTTGGCATTGTATTCTTCTGTTCGTAACATGAACTTTATCAAGGTGGCTAGGGTGGGCATGGTGAACCTTGGATTGAACACGGGTTCCGCGGTATTCAGGACGGTGGGGGCCAACGCGTTAAGACGAGCGGTCGCGCGATCAAGGTACCGGTGTATTGTGGCGATATCTTCGTCTGGCGGTGGGGCTCCTTTTTGTGCTCGCGGATCCCGGAGATGTTGGTGCGTCATCCTAGAAACCACAAATTGCCCCTAATAGCATTTGACCCTTGAAATTATACGGCATTTACTTGAGTGCGAACCAGCGCATCTTTGGCTCAATTGAGGATCGAAAGTACGGTGAGTACCTCAGTCTTTGATATGTGGTTATTCGAGCTTGTTAGACCTGAAGGGTCTAGTAGTGGGTTTTCTGGGTTCATGGCATTGGGAGTTTGACCTGAAGGGTCCTGATTAAATGGTTTGACCTGAAGGGTCCTATTTAATTGGTTGACCTGAAGGGTCCAGTTCGGTTTTCATTCCTAACTTCGGCTTGCATTACTCTATTTTATATGCATTACTCCATTTGGTGTTCTTGTTTCAGGTGTGTGTGTGTTCGTGTGTTTTCGTCAGGTAAGTTTTAGTTTTAGTCTTAGTTTTAGTTAGTCAGTAAGTCATCGCCTTCCCGCATGGGTCTGGCTGTAGTTTACCGGCACTCTCGGTCGTAGGGAGTACCTTGTTGCAGAGCGATTTTCCGTACCTTCATCATTTTGGCGGCTGGTTGTGGCGGGCTGCTGCGATGTTGAGGCGACGGGTTGCTCGTTCCTTACGCTCGGCGGGGTGTCAGGAGACTCTGTAGTCTGATCCCATATGTCGTGCTGACGAGGTGTCGTGACCGTGAGCGCAGAGGTCGCTGGGCTTCCCAGGGTTCCTCTTGTAGTGGAACCTGAGGGTCCCGCTGCACTCGGGACGTTCTCTGGGGTGCTTGTGATTGTGTCCGATGAGTCTGCAGATTGGTGACCTTGGTTACAGGGTTCCTCTGTCACCCACTCCATTAGATGGGGGTCTTCGGGGTTTTCTTTTGCGGGATCGTCGATCTGAGGGAGTGGAACTATCGGTTGTTCTCGTTCTAGTTCTGTCAAATGTTCCATGAATGCTTCATCTGGAACTCCGGCGGAGAAAGCGGGCTTTAATCGATTTATATGCACCGTCTGGCACTTTATATCGGCGACGTCTCGGATTTCATAGGTTACTTCCGTATGTTTCTTTGTTACGACCCAAGGGCCCGACCATGGGCTCCATAATTTCCGCGCGGCTCCAACTGGCGGTTGCATTTCCCTTAGATACACTCGATCTCCGGGTTGGAATGATCTCGCGGCCAGACGAGCGTTTATTATGTCGCTTCTCTTTTTCCATGCTTGGTGGAGACAGTGGATTGCAGCGTTATGGGCCGTCTGGAGATGCTTCAGGCCTGTGGTGTCTTCTGGTGAGCTTCTCAGGCTTTGGAAGGACTCGTTGGGAAGTCTTATTTCTCTTCCGAAGGTTAAGAAATTGGGAGAGAATCCTGTGCTTTTGTGAGGCAGAGATCGATAAGCAGCGAGGGCGATTGGCAGTACCGATTCCCAGGCGGTGGTATTCTTGACTATCTTCGAGAGGATATTGGCGAGGGTCTTGTGAAAGCGTTCACAAACGCCGTTACCTTCAGGGTGATACGCCGTCGTGAAGACTTGACGTATCCCCCATTTGGTGCACAGTTCCTTCGTTGACCTAGCGGTGAAAGCAGTCCCTCGATCGGAGATGAGCCGTTCTGGTACGCCATGGACAGGTATGTAGCGGGTTGCTAGGACTCGGGCCACAGTTCCGGCGGTGCAGTCTGGTACAGGGTAGGCCTCGGCGTACTTGGTGAAGTGATCGATGGCGGTTAAGATATATTTCTGGGTGGTTCCGGACGTGACTGGTCCTACGAAATCCACCCCAACAATCTGTCCTGGCCTATCGGGTAAGAGCGGTTTCTGGATCGGGTGTCGGAGGCCGGATGGCGTGTTACGGCGTTGGCAGGTTTCGCACCTTCTCACGTACTCCCTGACGTCCTTCGACAAGTGTGGCCAAAATCCCAACTTCCGAACAAGCTTCTCGGTGGTCTCCGCTCCAGGGTGTCCTGACCACTCGTTTCGATGGCATCTATCCAGGAGCCACTCCCTCAAGGACACGGGCATGAGTGGGACCCATTCATCCTTGCCATCCAATCGAACCTGTGTTTCAAGTACTCCGTCGTTCCGCCGCGTTTTTCCTCCCTTCTCGAAGATCACTGTCGTCTGTACCCACGAATCGATGTTTTGCGCCGCTATCATCAAGCTTTTTGGGAATTCCAACGTCAGTGCGGCTATCTCCATCCTGCTCAAACCATCGGCATGCTTCATTGCGGTCCCTGGGCGATACCTTGGTATAAAATCATATTCCGCCAAGCGTAAAACCCAACGACCAATACGGGAGGTGGGATCTCGCAATCGCATGGCAGCTGTAAGGGCCATGTGATCTGTTTGTAATTCGAAGGGTTGCCCCAGTAGGTATTCTTGGAAATGCCTCACGGCCCAAACCACCGCGAGAAGCTCTCGTTCGGTCACGGAGTAGCGCGTCTCGGCGGGGTTGAGCTTGCGGCTTGCGTATGCTACTGGCTTTTCCTCTCCGTCGTGATCTTGGGATAAGACTGCTCCCAGGGCCGTTCCTGAAGCGTCCGTCGCCAGAACAAAGGGTTTTGTGAGGTCTGGGTATGCCAGCACCGGCTCCTCAGTAAGGCGCTTCTTTAGTTCGTCAAATGCGCTTTGATGGGCTTGCGTCCACTCAAACGGGTTGGTTTTTTTCAGTAGATCGGTCAATGGTGCGACGATTCCCGAGAAGTTTGGGATGAATCGTCTGTAGAATCCTGCGAGTCCTAAAAAGGACTGGAGCCTCAGGGATGTTGTGGGGACAGGAAACTCTCGGACGGCCTGGGTCTTTTCCGGTTCCGTGTAGATTCCTTGGGTCGTTACTCGATGACCGAGGAATCGCACCTCCGTTTTTAAGAACTCACACTTTGCCAGGTTCACTTGCAATTGGGCATCCTGTAAGCGCTCGAACACCTCTCGCAGCCGCTCGAGATGTTCCTGTAGCGTCGTGGAGAAGATGATTACATCATCCAGGTACACAAGGCAGTTTCTTCCTAGCAATCCATCCAGTACATTGTTCATGACTCTCTGAAAAGTCGCGGGAGCATTTTTTAACCCGAAGGGCATTTTATCATATTCAAAATGCCTCCCGAGGACTGAGAAAGCTGTTTTTTCTTTAGCATCGGGGTGCACTGGTATCTGATGGTACCCGGACAAGAGATCGATAGTTGTGAACCACCGACAACCGCCCAACAAAGCCAATGTTTCCTGCAGACGAGGTATCGGGTATGCGTCTCCCTTGGTGATCTTATTCAATCGTCGGAAATCGGTGCAGAACCTCCACTTTTGTTCCTCTCCAGGTGGGGTCTTCTTCTTGACAAGAAGAACTGGGGCGCACCATGGGCTGGTGGAAGCACTGATGACTCCAGCTTCTAACATGTCCTTTAATTGCGTCTCAACTACTTCGCGAAGCGCGTGCGGTATGGGGTAAGGTTTCTGCGCCGTCACCTCGGGTTGGGTAGTCGTGATTTCGTGGTAGACCTCAAGGCTGCATCCCTCACTGGTTGGTGGTTGAAAGAGCTCACGGAAGTTTAAGAGAGTTCCTTTAGCTTCTTCTCGATCGACATTCGTCAGGTGACTGAGTTTGGCTTCAATGGCTGCTCCCAATTCTGGTTGCGGTTCGTCCCACTGATCCGTAGGAAATATCTCCCAATCCTCCATTTCTGTGTCCATGTCGGTTGCGTTCCCGAGATCCCGCGTGGAATTACCTCCACTCGTCGACACCTCTAGAGCCCTTTGTCGCTCTCCTCCCGACAATTCGGGGGCGCTCTGGTTTGACGTTGGGGACGGTAGTGCGGTTTGCAGGGTTGCCACTCGTGCTCTGGTTCCGACGAGGTCTTTATCATCATCTATTTCATCTTCAGGAAGAACCTCTACTTCCCACTTGTGGCTGCCATCAAATTTGTAGTGGGATTTCCACGGATCAGACTCTTCTTGTGGGTCATCTTCAAGTCCGTCCAATGGTTCATCCGAGGTTACACCCGGCGATACACCCGGCGTTACACCCTGCGTTCCGGTTGGTTCCTGTGTGCATATCAGGGGCGATACACCTTGCGTTACACCCGGCGATACACCTGGCGTTACACCCTGCGTTCCGGTTGGTTCCGGTGTGTATATCAGGGGCGATACACCTTGCGTTACACCCGGCGTTACACCCTGCGTTCCGGTTGGTTCCTGTGTGTATATCAGGGGCGATACACCTTGCGTTACACCCGGCGATACACCCGGCGTTACACCCTGCGTTCCGGTTGGTTCCTGTGTGCATATCAGGGGCGATACACCCTGCGTTACACCCGGCGATACACCCGGCGTTACACCCTGCGTTCCGGTTGGTTCCTGTGTGTATATCAGGGGCGATACACCCTGCGTTACACCCGGCGATACACCCGGCGTTACACCCTGCGTTCCGGTTGGTTCCTGTGTGTATATCAGGGGCGATACACCTTGCGTTACACCCGGTGATACACCCGGCGATACACCCGGCGTTACACCCTGCGTTCCGGTTGGTTCCTGTGTGTATATCAGGGGCGATACACCTTGCGTTACACCCGGCGATACACCCGGCGTTACACCCTGCGTTCCGGTTGGTTCCTGTGTGTATATCAGGGGCGATACACCTTCGGTTTCAGGGGGCGATATGGTTGGGAGGTCCTGACCCGCGCACAAGGCAGCGGTTACCTCCGACGACACACCCCGGTTCCTTCTTTCTTTCGGGTTCCGGTGTGAAGCGTTCCTCGAAGGTCACGATGGGAAGTTCCTCAGAGCAGCTGTGGTGCGGGGGTGAAGGGGGGGCCATCACAACCCGAAAGGTGCTGGGGAGGACTGTGTCGGCGCTTTCACGAAGGCTCAGGCGCGGTGACCCAGTTTCCTCCCCCCTCCCGAGCTGCGACACCATCCCGATACTTCCCAACTCACAACAAAGGGGGTCCATGTCCCTCCATTCCTCTTCACTTTCCGTTCTCATTCCCATCGTCGGTCCAGTTGTGAAAGTCATCGGAACCCGTCTGAGTACATCTAGACCCAGTAAGTCGAGGGTCGCCCCCTTCCGGGCGAACACGAGGAAGTTATGTTTGAAGCGGTATTTACCGATACGGGTGTCAATACATTGTTCCCCGGCGAAGGGTAATAGGGCCCCGTCCGCTCCCCATGCCATGATCTTCGTTGGTTTCATCGGGATTCCCGATACAGGTTTAGCTAGAACCGATAAGGCGGCTCCGGTGTCTATGAGCATGTTCCGGGTTTCATTCCCGAGACCCACTTCCACTTTGAGTGTTCGTATCATAGGTCGTTCCACGGCCGTTACATGGAGATTAGTCGGTTCTTGCGACTTATAACGGTTAACCTCATTCACATGTTTCGGGTCGGCGATTGGTTGCGACACGGGTAGTAATTTCCGTTTCTGGGGGCAGCTCTCTTCTAGGTGTTCCCGACACCCGCAAAAGTTACAGAATATAGTCTGTTGCGGACTCTTGGGGCAGTCGACGGGGAAGTGTTCCATTGCAGCGCAGAAGATACAGGGGTATCGCGGTGCGGGTCGTTCATTTGTTCTTAGGCGTGGTTCGTCACTGTTCCACCTGTTACGGCGGTCGTCACCGGCTCGCTGTTCCCGTCGGGGCACTGGTTGATCCTTTCGGGGGCATCGGGCGGCGAAGTGGTTGGTTCCACCACAATTGTAGCACCGTAATTCACCCGATACAGCTGCTAGGTCCCATCGTTCCTCTGTTTCTTCAGTCTCTACTAGTGTGTTCTCGAGTTCTTCCGCTCGTTCCAGGGCAATACGGAGTGAGGTAGGTCGGTTGGTTACGAGAAATGCGCTCATCTTTCTTCCGACACCCCTCACGAAGGCGCTCAGAGTTTTCCGCTCGACCCATTCCCGTTTCTCATGACGGTCGAGATGCGTTCCTTCTTCAAGTACGGCGCATCGAGCCAGTCCTCTAATGCGATCGGCGAACTGCCGAAGCGTTTCGGAGGTGTTCCTCTTGATGGTCCAGAGTAGGGCTGCGGCGTGTTGCGGGTTCTCGCGCATGAACCAGTTCATCATCTCGTCCCGTATCACTTCGTATGCGTTGTCATACTCGAGGGTATCGTCTCTGTCTATTAGGAATTGTTTCGCAGTTCCCCTGGTTTTAGTTCTCAGGAGTCTCATTTTTTGTTTCTGGGTCAATCCGGTAGTTACGGTATCGAAATTTGCGAAAAATGACCCGACACTCAGTGAACCCGGTGTATCTGGGTCCCATGGTTCCAGTTCTAACAGTAGTGAACGTGGAATACCATCCTTGTCACCGTCTTGGGTCGTCTCGTGATACTTTTTGAGTAACACGTTCATCTGTCTCATGGTTTCGGTCAGCGTATCGACCGCTTCCTTGTTGTTGAAGGGTTGTTGTTCCTCCTCATCCTCGACGTCCGAAAGTACCATGTTTCACTTTTTAAGACGCGGCAAAATAGGTAAACACAGCACAGTCAATACGGTCGGTTCCGACTCGGTAGCGGTTACTGTCTCGTAGTTCGGTCTGGGGTTGGTAGTTGTGTGTTCCCGTATGACGATACGGTTTGTCTTAGTGTTCCTGTGTGACGACACAGTTCGTTGGAATGTGAGTGTAGTGGTGAGGTGTGACCTACTTTCGGAGTTACCGTTACGAGGTGTCCTACCCACCTACTACCCTTGGTTCTGACCTGTTTCGACACTTTTTGAAATGGGATCGGCCGATACCTTAGGCACAAATATTTTATTTTGTGGGTTCGTGCAGGGCGCCACCACACGCGATCCGTCAATACACCGGATCCGAAATGAGAGTTTCGGGTCCGATACAGTTCCGGGTTCGCGCTTTGCAGGAATCCCACCCGCTGCCACCAAATTTGTAAGCCTTTGGTCGGGGTATCGATCCGATCGGGAATAAAAGATTCTAAATTTTGAGGTTACTGTTAAAAAAGGGGAAGTGTAACGGTTCCAGGAACAACTGAAAAGACAAAAAACTTAAACTAAAAAATAGAAAATACTTAGCTTGTAACGTGTCGTTGGTAGCTTGACTCGATACGGCTTGGGAGATGAGGCTGCGTTCTACTTTGAAGTTACTCTTGATGTTTATGTAAATGTTACCTGTTGTTATACCAATTGCGGTGTATCGGTTGTTGAAATAAAGAATGATGTTACGTTACTCGTTTCTGTGCAAGTGAATTTAACTACCTAGTCACCGATACCCGATACTCATGAACCAGAATCAGAACCAGGGCAAGATTGTAAGAAAATGTAGAGTAATGCAAGGTTTTTATTAGGAACAAAATGAGACTAGGGGGTCCACGACCCAGTTCTGCCTGAAGGGCGTTCTACGAGAGGCAAATGTGATTGGTTAGCTTGACTAGGCGTTACAGCTTTCTTAAGATTAGATACAAGTAGATTTTTGGTTTTAAACTTCAATGTTCCAGTTCAGGATACGGTTTTCTTATAGTTACTGAGTTACTCTTTACTAACTACCTACTATTGGCCAATAAGATAGGTGTTACACTGTATACACTCACGTGACGGAGTACCGGAGCGAGTCCGCACACGATGAGAGGCGAGATGAAGATGTTGAGGGGAGTAGCCGGGATCGGACTGGATCGCGTCGCGGTTCCTTCGGACGGTTCCAGGGGAGGCAGGACGGAAGCCGATTGCACTGAGGGGGCACCACTCACAGGATCTATCCTTCAATGTTCGACTGGGAGGCAGGAGGACGACTTTTGCACTAGCGCGATACAGGGTCGACACTGGTGGGGGGGAGAGCGCTTCACGGACAGGGGGGTTAGCTTCGAGACAATGCTGGCTAGGCGGGCTTCAAAGGACTGAGGTGTTCAGGTCATTACTTCTCCATTTGACTGCTCCCCCTCTCCAGTCTGGCCAACCTAACCACGTCAAAAACCCCAGTTTTGATGGTCTTTGGGTGATCAGGGCTTCTCTTGTTGGCTTGACAGTTGTTGTTGGTGGTTTTGTGCCCAAGGTGGTGGGAGGGCACGATGAATGGCCACGCCCATTTGTGTGTGTGGCTGTGGGCTCCTTCTCCTGCTGCTGTTCAGGGCTTACTGGCCTCTACGGCCTGGTCTTCCTGTGTTGAGGGTTGGTTCAGGGCTTACTGGCCTCTACGGCCTGGGGTCTTTCTCCCGGGGGTTGTCAGGGCTTACTGGCCTCAATGGCCTGATAGGGGAAACAGTGAGCTGCTGAGCGGCAGCTCACAATACGATTCGAATCGATCTTTCTTTCGTTTTTGTCTTTTAGCTCATTCGATTCATTCAAATCACTTACTCATTATAACCTGTTCCGACTCGCTCGTTTTTGTGACTCCTGACTGGTTGGTTGTTTGTCTTGTGTATGAACGTATTGAACGGATGAACGGATTCAAAAGATCTTGTCTCTGTAATGAGTGACCATTTGGGATTTGAATCCGCCAAATGACCTTGTCTTACTCACGTCTACCTGGTAAGGCATCTTTTCGAAAAGGTGCCACTGTCTTTAAAAAAAACAGCTGGAATTGTCGGTTGTTGATGGTAATTTGTTCTCTCCCAGAGAAGGGATCCCACTAGATCAGATGTCATACTTGATTGTCATTTTGTAATGACCTACAATTAACATCTTAGTAGAACTTCTTGAACCAGATCGTGATGTTCCCTCCTGGCATCGAAAATCACCAGTGTAAAGAGAAGAAGTTCAGTAAACCCGAATTCAACCTGACGAAGAAGAGTCTGTCCGAAACCAGATCAACCAAAACTACTGATGACCGTTTCATTCAAGAGCTGTTTAAGCTACAATTGATGATCCCCTCGAGTCGGTAGCCGCTGAAGAAGGAATGTGATATGACATAATGGGGCTAGAGGGGGCTACAAGAGTCTTCCCTGAGGTGCACCAGCTCAGCTACCGCTCGATCGTTGATGCCCACTTGAACGCTGCATCAACGCTTACCCTATCATTAGAGTGCACCCTTCTTCCCCAAGTGCTCCTTATAATTTTATTCAGGGAGTATCAACCTTCACCAGCCTTGTATCACAAAAACCTCACGTAAGCCCGGTAAAATACCAGAGCGTTCCAATACGGTAATGCGGGTTTTCAAATCTTCGAGTAGAAAACCGGGTAAGATCACGCTCAATTCAGACTAGTTCCTGTTCATTGAATCTAATAACTGTTATAGCAGCTTTGAAGCGATGATCAAGAATTTTAACATTACATGACAGGTACTTACCTGGGTAGTACAAGTGTAAATGATATACGTACAGTGAGTATACGATTGGATGAACAACGTTATTTACGGATTCTACAGCTTTCTTATTTCTTGCTTTAATTTTCGCACTTTTAAATATTTCGGCTGTTTTGGTCAAAGGTCAACATGGTTTTAGCACACACCTTACAGTAAGTATTACAGTGAGTTTTGTTTCTAAAGTTTTATTGTTATTTATACGCCTAGAAAATTTTAAAATTTATTGTTTTGTTATTGTTGGAAGCCTGATGCTATTTATTTATTTTAAAAGTTTGACAAAGTTGAAACAATGAGAGTATGAGTTGGTGGGTTCACTCTCCTCACATGTAGCTGCTTTGAGCCCTGATGAAGGGAATAAATTTTCCGAAAGCTCGGCAATAACAGCGTTTGTTGAACGACCCCATTCCCGATACTTGACAGTTTAAGTAAGTATTACATTAATATTTAATTTCAATTGTCCGGTAGGGAAAAGCAGAATTTAGCTTCGACTTAGAACCAGTGTCAAAGCTTAAACTTCCACCTTGATAACTGCTGTATATGAAATATGAAAAGAAATATTCTTCACTTTTAATACTTTTAAACACACTTTTTTTGAGGTGAACTCGGTCATTTTCTTTTCGATCTGATCAGACTATTCCCTCACACATAATGTACAATGAGCACATTTTTTAATAGGTGGCAAAACATTAATATTTCATTGTGGGTTGCCAAAAAATAGAGTTGTTCGAATTCTGATTCGAGTATAAATTAGTCGCCAATGTTAGTCAGAAAGTTTGTAATCAAAAAACGTCTGCCAAGTGGCTCCTGCTGAAATGAAGATGAAGATGAAATCCTTAAGAAAACATCGTGATCCAAAGTATTCTTCATATTTCGAAGAAATCTGTTCAAAAGATCATGAAAATTTGATCAGGAAAATCACATACGACTTAAGTGCACAGTCTAATAATTATTCCGTGAAGTTTTACTCGAGAAAGTAATTGAGCATAGACAGAGACTCCCAGAACCAATATTGTCAGAAAAAGTTCAGAACAGCATTATCCGACCTGATTCACGAATACAAAGCATCGAGAGGAAACAAAATCTAATGTGTCTCGTTCGTATTTCGCTTATTTTATTTATATCTAGAGTAAGCATCAGTTGTAAGTTCATATTTCAAAATCAAGAACAGCACAAGAAATCCTTATGGGTTGATACTGAACCCTTCATATATCAACTCTATAGTTCAGTCCGCAGCCTATTAAACTGAGTATTTTCTCGTGTCTCTTCGGCGATCTCAAGGAAATAAAAGTGCAACCGAGAGACTGATAGAGATACTCCCAGATGCCGCGGCTATACTCGTAAATTACCCACCGCAGTTGTTCCCCGAATGACCAGTAGCTGATTTGAATATCAAACCAATTTTTCTGAAGGAGTTTGAATTTATTTCCGTTCATTCGAAACTATAAATTCATGTCGCCAGTATTTATTTTACTATGTTGGGAACGTTGTAAATTATTTATGAAACTCGACTTCCTTCGGGTCAATCAACGACCAATAGACTCTACTCTTGGTTATGAAAAGTGTTAAATGCTCGAAGTCGTGTACTTGATGAGGCGCCATTAAGTCTCCTGGGAGTCCAGAACCTGATCTTTGATAACCTCCATTTATAAGGAGCGACAAAAATAGAGGCGGTCGGTATAGTTTTTGTAGTGCGTGGTTCGATGAACAGATACAAATTTGCTCACAATTGGAAATTTTCGGGAGAGCACCAAGGTACCATTGATGCGACAATGGTGGAATTCATAAGGGAGCACTCAGGGCTCATCTTATAAACATTTCTGAAAACTTCTTCAAAATTGGATCATTATTTTAGTAGATAGATCGGAAACAAGGAAAATTTGAAGATGGCTCCTACGTTTTGAACACTGCCTTATTTGATTACCAAGCATTATGAAGTGACAGCTTACCTGTGAAATGGACTCTTATTTACAGCCAAACCACGAACAAACATCAAAATCAAAAAGAGTGAAATTTGAACTAGAAAATTTCTATTTGCCCGGAATTTTACGTTTTAGTGTTGGACTAACGATAAATCAGAAACACGAGAGTGAATCTCTCCGTTCAAAAATTATAGCTTTTTTTCGAGTTGTACTCAGTTTTGCGTCCTTAGCAACCAGTAATCAAATTCTCTAATCAAGGCAACCGCAACTCTTAATTTCTTCGTATTGAGTTAAGCGTTTATTTCTTCAAAATAAACTTGATTGTGAAGCGAAAAGGTAGGTAGTGACAATGGCAAAGCTGTGTTCTTAGCAGGCAAGTGATCTATACAGAAAAAATAAACCTTAAACCTTAACCCTAAACCTAATTGCCTTTCTTCTGAATTTTAGAGAAACTGCATCAGATTAGGGATGGGTATCGTTATAAATGTATCGATATTTTGTATCGATACTGTATCGTATCCGAGTATCGATATTCCAAGTATCGTTGGGCATGAGTATCGATATTTTAAAATATCGAGTACCGATACTTTAGTGTCACAAACTATCAATATTATCCAATTTTCTCAAGAAAAATAATTTTTTCAACAACTTTTCTTCATTTTTTACTATTAAGAGTCCAAGCAGAGTGATTTTGCTTCCTCACTACCGAAGGTAGGGAAGCTTTGTATTCGTGAAAGAAGTGAAAAAAAAAGTCCTCCAAAATCAAAATTTCCACTTGCTTTTTGCATTTTAGAGCTTCCCGAACAATTTTGGTTCCGTGTCTGTCAGTCTGTCTGTGGTCAATCCTTGTCCCGGGCAAAACTATACTAACCTGTGGTCCGATTTTGATGAAATTTTCAGGGATTGTGAGGGTTAGGTCCTAGACGGTCCCCTATCAATTTCAGCACCTTCGGACCAATAGGAGCGAGTGCGCATGCGCAAACGTGAATTTCCTGGAACCTCGGTTTCTTGGTTTCTAATGAACCGATTTTGCTCAAATTTGGAGGTTAGTGAGGGACTAACTTCTAAGAGACACCCTATAAGTTTCAATCAAATTGATCAAGCAATAGCCGCTGCGCATGCGCGAACTTTAAATTTATTGTTACAACCAAAACTCAGCAACTATTCAACCAATTTCGATGAAATTTTCAGGGATTGTGTGGGTTAGGTCCTAGACGGTGGACCGCTAAATTATCCCGCATATTATCGCCAATATTTTGGTATTCAATAACTCTTTGAATCATAATTTTTTCGCCAACTGATTCTATACGTCCATGTTACAATGAGTGAGGAAGCTATACTGCCCACCCAACTTGGCAGACGTTTTTTCCATGATATAAACGTTATTTGTGCAAACAAAGAGTGATGACCCAAACGCCTCTCTACCTTCTTCATTTTTTAGCCGTTAAGTTGAATTTTCCGCGAAAACAGTATCGATATTCGATATTTAGAAATATATATGTCGATATCCAAAAATATCGGATTGTGCTGTATCGATACTAAAATATCGAGTATCGGTACAAAAGTATCGATATTTCGAAATATCGAGTATCGATACCCATCCCTACATCAGATCGTGAGAAATTGTTGAGCAAGTAAAATAACGTTTGAGCAAGCGCGCACGTTGTTGTTTGTTCAATGTTGACAAAATCCATGGGGGACCGTTTCGAATACCAGAATGGACAACTGACAAACACGAAACCAAAATTTTTCACAAAGCTCTGAATTGCGAAACGTGGGTGGACATTTTTATTTTGGAAAACGCAAATTTCACGACCTGGAGCACGACCACGAGTACAAAGTCTCTCCAGGGGGTAGTATTCCAAATATGATACCTCTCTTCTACCTTCTTGTGGAAAATTGTGTCTTCCATAACGAAATGGTCGATTAAACAAACAACCTACTCCAGTACACACTTATACAGCAATCATCCAGTAGCTCGATACCTTCGACAAGACCACTTACAAGTAACTAGCTGACCTTTATGTTTTCACGGTTCAGATACTTTGTCCGGTCGTCCATTTTTCTCAGCCCAGGAGTTCCCCCTCGTTACAAACCGTTTGTGATTACCGCCAAGCTTACTGGAACCATTGTTAGTATTTTAATTAGCCCGAAGGGACATTCAAACGTCACCGACTCCCCACCGCCTGGGGGCCACTCATTTACTTTGACAACGAGTAAGGGACAATGGAAACGAGTCCAATCGTCCGTCCAATAATTGCTATGTAAATCCTGATTTGCATTGATCGTGGTAATGACTCCTGTGTTTGGCCATATGCTCCATTGTGGATGCCGCCCGGTGATTTTACTTCCCATCCCGCTCCAAGAAGCCTTGCCAGCCTTTCTGATACGGATCGGATAGCTTCTCTCTGGTCTTGCACACTCCCTCTTTCGTTCCGTCCAACAACTGATGTACTAGCATTCAACCTTCCACCTAATAATTGGTGGTATTGTCAATCACTAGTCACTCTTGCCCTTCCACCTTATCCGACCTGATCTTTCTCTTCCGTCCGCTCTCCTCTCCGACTTACAATGGATACTACAACAAATTCACTACATACTTCACTATTCATTATGTCCCCGCACCAACAGACCGCAGACGGACAACTGAGTAACACAAATAAATGCTGCTGCGTGCAAGGTAACCTCTAGAAATCTAGCTAAACCTTCGAGGTCTCGCAAATTAAATGCAGTGAGTGGGGGGGGGGGAATACACGAAAACGCAGTGAATTATTACACAATGGTCTATCATTTTACTGTGTAGATAACACGTCTGCATAGAGGAGATTAGGCCTCTTTTGCAATTCGCACTCGTGCTGTTTATTATTACTAGTTCAACCCATAATACTTTGTAGGGAGCGAACGGTTTATCCTTCAGAGCTCTGGGTGATCTCATTCGATTCTTAAATTACAATTCGGGTTTAAATTTACGGAGATTAAGCCTTTTTTGAGATTCACACTCGTGTTTCTGATTTATCGTAAGTCCAACTCTTAAGTTCTCATAGGGACCGATTGGTTGGTCCTACAGAGCTCCGGATGGTCTCATTCGATTCTAAAAATTCAATACTATCTTAAATTGATGGAAAAACAATACCTTTATAAGTAACAAAATTTTTGAGCGTTTTCGAAATTTAGACCCTTATTTTTCAACCCTTAGAAGTGACTAACACCAACCAAAAGCTTCGCGACACAACTAAACCTCAAATGGAGCCCATTTAACCAAATTTCAACCAAATCGGCCCGAGGTTGCTAAGAAAAGTGCCGCGTATGGCTGACGGACGGATTTTTTTTAATTCGATTTTTGAATTCCATGTACCTTGAAACGTAAACCAACAAATTTTGAGGGGGATTAAAAATTTGTTCTCCCTACTCGATTCCAAAGGAATATTATTGAAAATAATAAACCAAAATGGAGAATGTTTCAAACTTTTGAGGGCCTCTGAAGAAAACCGAGTTTGAGCAGAAAAAAAAAATCACAAAAATTTGAGAAAAACAGAAATTGGCGAGCTTTCAAGTTTGAGATAGAGAAACAATTTTGTTGTACAGTTGTTCTGAACTGGTCAGGAGCTCTTCATGTGGGGAATTTAACATTCGTTTAAATTTAATAATATGATTTGAATTTTCTTGGAAAATGACGAAGTTACGACCATTTCAGTGCTGCATAGTCGAAAACTCGGAGGAAAATAATTCAAAGCAAAACAAATGGTATTTTAAGCTGAGTGAAAAAAAAAATCTAAAAAGAAAAATCGTTACAATTAGTTGTAGAATCGATTCCTGAAGATTTGGTGATTGGTTTCGGGACACCCTTACCTACAGTAAACCTATAGTAAGTAATTGGATTTCTAACAATTCGGGAAAATCCTAAAGCTGAAAGTTGGGGGTGGAATAAGCATTTAAATGAGCAAAACAGAACAATGATTTGACCTCCTGCCTGACAAAACTGGTGTCTACAAAATACTCGTACTTAGGTACTGAAAACAAAGTCGTCAAAGTCGTCGGCACACGAAACTGAGACAATTCTTCCACGCTTTGAGGTGTTTTGATGTCGGTCAAAAAAAGGCACAATTTCAACTATTTAATGTGTGTTTGCCATCCAAGTACACTACGTGCTGCGCACATTCCTACCCTTGGGAAATACCCGACCTGAATGAAGAAACCTTTAACCTACTGAAAAAATTTGAGAGGAATCCGACAATACATTTTAAAATTAGAGACGTATTGAGATATTCGAGGAATCTCGAGATGGATCGAATACCGGGTGAACCGTACGGGTGGATATAACGGGGAAATTTACAGCCGTCCCTCCGTATCATTTATATGCGATCTTCAGAACCGCCAGCTCGACAAAGATGAAATCTGCGCGGATTGGCCGCAGACTGTGAACAAATTGCGGGTTTGGTCCAGGGCATCCCATCTGATAAACCATTGTTCCTTTTAAAACTGGTAGGTAGTTTTATCCGTTAAGATTGAAAATTTAATTATGTCTATATGCCGGGAATTTCATCTCGAGTGGCGATACCGTCGCAATGGATCGGCGTTGGGAACGAGATTCCTACCGGTGCCTAGAAAGAATCTTTCCGATCGCGTCCATATATTTTGCGAGTCGTTCTGCAGAGCCAGAATCAAGTACCTCGACGTAATATCATGCTCTTGAATTTATGTTTAACATATTCAACAAAGCCAGATCCTTCAAGTTCTGATTTTGCTTCATCACAATCGAAACTAGAGGATTTTGTAATCTTGAGCAGGTCAAAAAACACTAGAAATTTGAATTTACCTTACTTATATAATAAATTATTAATTAAGTGGGTTCTCGACCACTGGCACATTCAGACTGGTATACAGAGAGATCACGGGCCTCCCAGGTTGCTGCAATCGGTGGGGTCGGGCTAAGTAGCCAATTTTTCCTTGGTAATGACAGAGTGTGAATGGATTACCTTTTATAAACTCCATTAGATTTTATATTAGATTATATTGCAAAACTTGGCAACAACACTTAATAAAGTGAGACAAATTGGCTACCTACCTCATCGTGCAATGTTGTCCAATAACACCAACTGTAGCAACATGGAAGGCCCTAGGTCTCTTTATATTATTATCTTGAGGACTTGAACAGTTAAGCCTGCTAGGCCCTGAGAATGATGTGCAAATACATCGAAACGTCGGCCTAGAGGAGTGTTTTTTATTCTGACCAACCTTCAACAACCCACCAACTACCTACTAATCTTACTTATAAATGAGGAGATGATCCTCTATGAACTTCATTGAGGTTGTTATTAGGTGCCTCCATCGCAAGCATTAGATGATGCAACAATTTTCATCAGATTCAGACAGAATTTTTGTGTTAGCAATAAACGTTTTTCAGAAAAAGTTCTTTTCCTAACAAAGTAACGGTACTTTGCTGAATAAAGAATAGCATCAAGGGGGCTTGGAAGTGAATTTTTTACTTCTGCCTGTTTTTCTCTGCCAATTTTCTTGAACTTGTCGGTCCTAATCAGTAATTCGGTTATAGTTAGAGTTTATTCGTTATTTTCAAGAACTGAAATACTATATATATGTTAGTATAGTCTGATCTGGGTTTGGTCCCAAAAGTTTTAGGCGCTTTATTTATAGATAAGGTACCTTCTATCAAGGAGGGATTGCATTTCAAATTATTGAGACCACAGAAAGCTCACCAATCGTACACGAATATTTTAAAAAACTGTTTATAAATAACGAATGTTTCGATTAAGCAGGTAGGTAATGAAAGCCATATTTTTGTTCGCAGGAGACAAACCGCATGGATGTGATTTATGCCACAAGAAATTCGCTCTGGCCTGCAATCTGCGGGCTCACATGAAGACACACGAAGGTGAGCTAGAAAGAAGATATATCTTCTCTGAATAATTTCATTTACATTATCTTGAAGATACCCGTATAACTTGGAGCACAACTAATATGGAGTGTTCTAAATATCTCATCGTTATTTCAAATCGACCGATGTTACATCACTAGTGTAACGGTGTCGTATGTTTTTCTTATCCTTTATTGTGCATGAGAGACCATCTTGAGTCAAGAATACGTTTTGGAGTTTTATCCTGAAATTAATCTTACTTTAAGATACAGCATTTCGAGCTCATTCATCACCGCTTCTTGACAGTCATTAGATACATTCAGATGCAACCAACTTGTGATGGTTGCTCAGGATTTCTGCAATTTACTCGTATTGTTGTGATTGAACAACACTATCATATTTATCACAAACTGTGGTTTTAATTAAAAATGAGTAATCCTAAAGGTACGAAATTCTTTAATCCTAAATTGAATTCGAGCCAAGAAAGCTCAAACGAGTTTCATAAATCCTGATTCGAAAAAGAGGAAATCTTGACAAGATTGACAAACCGTCAGGAATCCCAACTGCGGCCACCTTCTTCTGTCTGTAAATTATGCGACTCAACGTTAACAGTTCATCATCTACTAGTCGGATATCCAGCTTTCAACTATGAACATCCCAAGAAACACAAACAGCCAGGAAGACATTTTAAACACCTTGAAGACGAGATCCTTGTCTTGAAATTTGATTTCATTAACTGATGAAACCCTTGAAGGTTGAATGCTCTCAAATAAAGAAAAAACGCTGCAAATCATTGCTCAAAGGTTTATTATTTTCTGTACAGATCACCCTTCTGTATAGATCACTGGTTCTCCATCAATAGCACCTACCACCACCTTCTCCCTTGACCTTCCCTCAAAAATTCAGCTTCCTGCGTTCAACAGGAGAGAAAATGGCCTTGGAGCTCACTCAGCTGATCAGTGACCACTCATGCGCCTCCAGCATTCTCCATTGACCCGCCCTCTCAAATTTCAGGTTCCTGCGTTCAACAGGAGAGGAAATGGCCTTGGAGCTCACTCAGCTGATCAGTGACCACTCAGGCGCCTTCAGCATTCTCCTTTGACCCTGCCTCTCAAATTTCAGGTTCCTGCGTTCAACAGGAGAGGAAATGGCCTTGGAGCTCACTCAGCTGATCAGTGACCACTCAGGCACCTTCAGCATTCTCCATTGACCCGCCCTCTAAAATTTCAGCTTCCTGCGTTCAACAGGAGAGGAAATGGCCTTGGAGCTCACTCAGCTGATCAGTGACCACTCAGGCGCCTTCAGCTTTCTCTATTGACCCGCCCTCTCAAATTTCAGGGTTCCTGCGTTCAACAGGAGAGAAAATGGCCTTGGAGCTCACTCAGCTTATCAGTGACCACTCAGGCGCCATCAGCATTCTCCTTTGACCCGCCCTCTCAAATTTCAGGTTCCTGCGTTCAACAGGAGAGAAAATGGCCTTGGAGCTCACTCAGCTGATCAGTGACCACTCAGGTGCCTTCAGCATTCTCCTTTGACCCGCCCTCTCAAATTTCAGGTTCCTGCGTTCAACAGGAGAAGAAATGACCTTGGAGCTCACTCAGCTGATCAGTGACCACTCAGGCGCCTTCAGCATTCTCAATTGACCAGCCCTCTCAAATTTCAGGTTCCTGCGTTCAACAGGAGAGGAAATGGCCTTGGAGCTCACTCAGCTGATCAGTGACCACTCAGGCGCCTTCAGTATTCTCCATTGACTTTTGATTATGGAAATTTGATTACTGGTTACGCAGAAGGCAAAACTGTATACAAATCGAAGAAATGAACAGCGATCGCATTTTAGTCAGAAAAAATTTCAACGGAGATTAGACCTCTTTTGCGATTCACACTCATGATTCTGTTTTATCGAAGGAAAACCTTCAAGTACTCGTAGGGACCGAACGGTTTGCCCTACAGAGCTCCGGGTGGTCTCAAAAATTTTTAAAAATTCAGTACTATTTAAAATTAGTGAAAAAACGATACCTTTATTTCGAGAGTTTTCGAGCTAGGGCACTCTTGAAAATTTCAACCCTTAATTTCCACCCCTTAGAAGTGACCTACATCAACCAAAAGCTTCGCGGCACAACTAGACCCCAAATGGAGCCCATATACCAAATTTCATCGAAATCGGTCCATGGTAACTAAGAAAAGTGCCGCGTACGGCGTACGGCGTACGGCGTACGGCGTACGGCGGACGGACGGAAATTTTTTTATTCGATTTTCGTATTCTACGTACCTTGAAACGTAAAACATCAAATTTTGAGGGGGGGTTAAAATTTTTTTTTTCTTGCTCGATTCCAAAGGCTTATTATTGAAAATAATAAACCAAAATTTGAGAGAATCATGTTTAAAAGGACCTATTCAAGATTTTGAATGCTCCTTGTGTCTATGATTAGGTACCAAAATTAAATTTATATTGGCTACCTTAAACATCACATTGAAATCGGAAGAAAATGGTGGAATTATGAGTATAACAATGAATTTTTGAATTCATTAAATTAGATTTTTGTTGGCCTAGTGCAACAAAATCATTAAGGGACTTTTTAGTCCCATCCAGAAGTATACCAAGTGGGTGTGGCAGATAGCTATAATACGTATACTATAGCATAATACGATTGCATAGACTATGATCCGATGTAGGTATAGGGAGTAGATAATCAAAACTTCAATTTCCAAGAACCTACTACTGCACTTCAAATTTGGTGACATTTATAGGGAACCATTCAGAGTCTCAGTCATTCAATCCCTGAAAATCCCATCGATATCGAATGAAAACTTTTGAAGTTATGGTTATTGAGAGTTTCACCTTGTCGTGTTTCTTGCGAACAATCGACCATCATTTTGTCGAAAACACGGGCTTGAAAAACCTTCAAGTTGCTCTTCACGGCAGAAAACTGATTCCAAATAAATACTCTAAACGCTATCATAAAAGTTACCTTAAACGTTGAAGAAGATAGTGAATATTGGATAGGTAAGTCAGGTAGGGTGGAGTGGGGCGAATGCGGAAATGGTTTTGAAAATGGCGCCATTTGAGCGCCTTGCCTCAGAAACCTTCTCAAGGGAAATTTATTCACTCAAGAAAGAGTCATTTGAAAGATAAAGTGCAAACCAGTTGGCGCAGGAAAGTTCATTTTGGTCATAAAAAAGTGGAGGAGAAAAAAATTAAATGTAGCGTTCTGTTCGTATTGAAATGGGCTTTGTTTGCATTTACCCCATTAATGCAACTAAATTTTTTTATGGGATTCGCAGGCCGTTTCCGCATTTGCCCCGATTAGTGGGGCAAATGCGGAAGTCGGTCGGAATTTTAAAAAACACAGTTTGGACCATGAGAAGTAAATCTTTTGTACAATTTGGAGAGTGCATCGTAATCCACGTAAAATAAGCTACTCATTTTTAAAAAAGTGAAAATAGCGTTATCAAAGGAAAGTTACTGAGGATCAAAGTTGAACTATTGACATTTTGGGTCGCAATTGCCCCACTCCACCCTATACGTACCTTCAGTTCACGTGAAAAGTCCTCAGTCCTTTCTTCATTTCGGTGAGCACCACTAAATTCAAATTCAAATTTCCGCGATGACACTCCATATTATAAAATAAATGCTACTAAGAATGTAATCATACGTAATGAATAATTAGGTGTGTATCTACCGTCGGTTTACGTGAGAGCAGTCCTTTCTTCAACTCGGTAAGTAGCCTCCCTACCTTCCGTTTCAACAATATTACCTAAATATTGGAACAAGACTGAAGAATAAAACACAGAAAACCCGAAAAACGGCACCGGAAACGAAAACGGGCTGCGAGCAGAAAACGCGTCTTGAATGACTCGACCTCCCAACTGATTCTTTCGCATCTCTCCCGTGTGTAGTACCTACTTCTTCTTCTTCTTCTTCCGCCTGTTTCTCTCCTGTTAGACTTGAGCTGAATCTGCTCTAAACAGATACTTTGAATGAAAGCTTAATCAAACATCCTCCGCGGTAAGTAGGAAAACGGATTTATACCACTGAAAACCCTTTCTTTTGAAAATGGTCGTTTGATATTAGTCAAAGTCGCAGAAATGTTGCTTCGTACCTTGGACGGATTTTTTTCATCGATTCTATGGGTCTTGAAGAGGGGAAGGGTACATTTTGGTTTATTATTTTCAATAATAAGCCTTTGGAATCGAGCAAGAAAAAAAAAATTTAACCCCCCCTCAAAATTTGACGTTTTACGTTTCAAGGTACGTGGAATACGAAAATCGAATAAAAAAATTTCCGTCCGTCCGCCGTACGCGGCACTTTTCTTAGCAACACTGGACCGATTTGGTTCAAATTTGCTACATGGGCTCCATTTGGGGTCTAGTTGTGCCGCGAAGCTTTTCGTTGATGTAGGTCACTTCTAAGGGGTGAAAATTAAGGGTTGAAATTTTCAAGAGTGCCCTAGCTCGAAAACTCTCGAAATAAAGGTATCGTTTTTTCACCAATTTTAAATAGTATTGAATTTTAAAAAATTTTTGAGACCACCCGGAGCTCTGTAGGACAAACCGTTCGGTCCCTACGAGTACTTGAAGGTTTTCCTTCGATAAAACAGAATCATGCAGAAGAATCGCAGAAGACTAAGTCTAATCTGAGTCTAATCTCCATTCAAATTTTATCGGACTAAAATGCGATCGCTGTTCATTTCTTCGATTTGTATACAGTTTTGCCTTCTGCGTAACCAGTAATCAAATTTCCATATAAAGCTTTCTATTTTGACATTTTCATGTCTTTCATATGGCACATAAAAAAAAAAATCGTCACGAAATTTGTTGCGACGAAATTTGTCCCAAGTCGCCACAATGATGATTATGACCATCAGAAGGGAAGTTGTTAGGTACTTTACAGTTTGATATTACCAGATCAGCTGAGTCAAAAATTGAGCTCCCAGATCAGCTGAGCCAAAAATCGAGCTCCCAGATCAGCTGAGTCGAAAATCGAGCTCCCAGATGTCTCGGGAGGGGAGGGGGGGGGCATGAAAATGTTTCAATGTGTTGCAGACTCGTATGCAAGCGTTTTCTATATAGATCACTCGTCAACAAAATCACCAACCATCCAATATGGAAAAAAAAAGAATTCAAAAAAAAATTTTACAAAAATTTAAAAAAAATTTAAAAAAATGAAAATCACCAATCATCGATTGCATTTCGGTCAGCTCTAATTTGAACGGAGATTAGGCCTTTTTTCAATTTTGGTTCACCCATTATTTTTGTTCGTTTTCTGAATTATTAACATTATTATTTTTAAAAATTTCCACATTCTCATTCGGAACTGCTGTTTCCTAGCTCGTACCTAGATAACTTATTTCCAATCGAGTGTGAAGCGTTTAGTTCTTTCTAATAAACTTGATTGTGAAGGTGTGAAGCCAGTATGGTGTGGTAGGTAATACCTAGCTGGTAGGTAAAAAAAGTTGGTAGGTAAAAAAATATTGGTGGGTAAAAAACGCTGCAAATTATTGCTCAAAGGCTTCTTCACTCTTCAGATCACTGATCAGCTGAGTGAGCTCCGAAGCCATTTTCAATCCTATTGAATGGAAGTGCTCTTCCAGGCGTCTCCAGCATTCGAGGAGATCTTCTTCACTCCTCAGATCACTGATCAGCTGAGTGAGCTCCGAAGCCATTGCTCAAAACAAACCAAAAATTTTATGTTTCGCGTTTCAAGGTACATACAATTCGAAATATAGTGGGAAGGTCAAGGGAGAATACAGATGGTGGTAGGTGCTATTGATGGAGAACCAGTGATCTATACAGAAGGGTGATCTATACAGAAAATAATAAACCTTTGAGCAATGATTTGCAGCGTTTTTTGCTCGATTCTTGTTTATTATTGAAAATAATAAATCAACAATGAAAATGTAAATATCCTCATGTTCAAAAATGGATAAAAATCTGTAAAAAATGTCATCCAATAATTTACATTTCATCCCCCCACAAAAAAATCCAATAATTTACTAATGTTAACACTAACTGACAATTGGGACTTCGAAATAACAATATAAATTACGTCCAGAAAAATCGAAAGAGCATCGTTCGTAAATGGACAAAAGGACTCGAACCAAACGATACTGTGTTGTCCCAACTGATGTAATTCGGTAATGTCATAGCTGGGAAATTACATATCATTTGCCATCGGTCGAGTCGCAGGTCTTTTGCAAGATAATAAGCTAGTGTCGCGCCGCTCTTCAGGTAGCGGCAGTCGCCCATCTTATAATGACCAACCCCGACAAAATCTCGGGCTAATTCATTCTTTTTCGCGAAATTATGATGGAACTTTAATTCCGGAGCGCCTATGTCATTTCGTACACATGCATTATGTATTAGAAAAGGGGGAGGCTCGGTAAGGCGTTTTTATCAGGGTTGGGAGTTCCAATGTAGACTCGGATAGACCCTTTCTACGACCCGACCGATATTAAACCCCTAAGGGGAGAAAGAGGTCCAATTATTATTGTATTAGGAGTCCCTGGAAAAGAGACGATACCGACGTAATGTCAGGGTGTACCGATGTAGTTATAGATCCCAAAGGTACACAGAGACCAACGATATTCCTCGGAATTCGACAAAATGTAAAGCACTGGATGGAAATGACATTCCGATCCCATTTCTCATACCTGCCACCCCAAGGTTGAAACTAACAGGAATACGACGGGTTAAAAGCGGGCGAAACTATGAGCAGTTACTGTCCGATGATTCAGATGACATTTGCAGGAATTGTGAGGAATGGCGTGTAGGTCCCCTATGAAAATCATCGTCCCCGGATTTATAGTAGCCTTTGCTCAAGACACACGCGTAGACCCTTGTAAATTTCATAACCTCCACATTCTTGACCCGAATTCGATGAAATCCCCTGGGATCATCGAAATTGGCAAGTGAAGATACAAATAGATAAGATAAATATAAGTGTGTAGTGCAATACTTGTAAATTGAAGTTTTGATATTATCTACAATGCTCTTGATCATCTATACAATCGGGTTATGGATACGAGGAAGCTATGTGCCTCACCCACTTTTAGACATTTTTGATCCAGTGAGATCAGCCAGGCGAAAGGGGTGAAACTGTCATCTGCTATACTACAGTCGAAACTTTAGAAAATCGTGGAAACAAACTCTTTTTCGTAGTTGAGTGTGGTTGGTGTCAAAACTCTACAGAGAGAGCCTATTTCCACTTATAATATAATATTCCGGATAACATTGGAAGACTCTTCAGACCGCTCCAAGTAGCATTAACCCAACTAAAACCGTACACACTAGAACATAACATAGTATTTTACCTTTTAGTTAAATCTTTTTCACTTCGAATTAAACCTTTCTTTACTTTGCGTAATTTAAACATTTTTTACTTTGAACTAAAATTTTTCTATTCCCATGTAGTAAAGTAAATTTTTAATGAAAATTGACGCATGGAAACTTCATTTACAAACAATAAAGGGACTAAGGGACGATCCTCCGAATAATAGATTACCACCTGATCCATAGGGGACAAATATTTACTCTCCTTCATGGGAATAGAAATATTTTCATTCAAAGCTAAAAATGTTCAAATTAAAGTAAATAAGGTTCAATTCAAAGAGAAAAAGGTTCAATTAGAAGGAAAAATACTATGGATGGTAGTTCGTGTTTCCGACTGTTAGTGTTGGTTGTTCGCAAAAACACAAACGAAAACTATCTCGATCTCAATAACTACTCGCTGTCCCCTCTCTAACAGAAGTCATTACTGAAATCAGTTGCCTAACTAATGTCAAGGAGTACCTACGGGTGTAGAAGGTAAGTTTTTAAAGAGCAGGATGGAAATGTCAATCCAACAATATTTCTCATAAGTACTCATATTAAATTGAATGCGATAAGTTTCTAAATTTCATCACTAAGACCCCATTATGGCAATATTACTACAATGACTCCTTTAATGGTCACAAGATTAAAATTCAAAGAAAAATACCTTGATCGTGAAAGAGCATGGCCGTGAAAATGTTCAAATATGGTCTACTTTCAATCGAAAATATCAAATTTAATTTATTTGGACCGTGAGCATTGCCTACTGATTATGAACACGGGGTTTTGATATGTTTGTCGGACCAATTAGAATAGATCCCTATAGAATATTTTGACAGGCTTTTCAAGTTCGTTTATTTATGAGGATTGATCGATTTCTTCGCAAAAATAGACCCTTCTTGGTGTTTAGTGCATTACTGCGACATGCGGGATAGTCAACACTACTATTACTTCTCTAAGGAACAGCTGTTACCTTGAAGATTTATAGCTATTCGCTACTTTCGCTACGTTCTCGACGATTTACCGATTTACCGTCATGTTTGAAGCATCTCTCAATGCTTTATTATATTTCAATGTGGTATTTTTCATTAAGTATCTTACCAAGAGTCAGTAATCACTCCAACAGGAATCTAGCTAAGGTACGTAAGCGCTAGATTGGACATTTATTTGAATTAGGCGAGTTTCAGTCTAATCCTTGGTCGATAGCTTGAAAAACGTTCGTTTTCAAAACCATCCCCCATCAATCTCTAACATAACTAGGTCTTTATACAGAGTGAAGGTTCCACATAACGTGGTCAGTACTTCAGGGGGTGATTCTACATAGTTGATGTTGTGAATCTACATTTTGACCTTGCATCATTAAAACGGTAGTTTTTGTTGTTGTTATTTATGTATTTTGGTTTATAATTTTCAATAATAAGCCTTTGGAATCGAGCAAGAAAAAAAAATTAACCCCCCCCCCCTCAAAATTTGATGTTTTACGTTTCAAGGTACGTAGAATACGAAAATCGAAACTCGGCGCTTTGCGCCTCGGCGGGGGGCTCCGCCCCCCTGCACCCCCGGTTTATTTCTTTTTCCATACTCTGTATGAAATCATAGGAACACAGAATGTGTTTTTGCGATGCTAGTCATCCGTTAAATAAAAAACAACAATAATAAATGTGGAGTTGACATTAACATGACAACCAATAAACATATCACCAGATGTTTTTTCTGTCGCTTTTTCGTGACGATTTTTTTTCGGTAGGTCATCGCAAAAACACATTCTGTGTTAAAAATAGAAAGCTTCATATGGAAATTTGATTACTGGTTACGCAGAAGGCAAAACTGTATACAAATCGAAGAAATGAACAGCGATCGCATTTTAGTCCGATAAAATTTGAATGGAGATTAGACCTCTTTTGCGATTCACACTCATGATTCTGTTGTATCGAAGGAAAACCTTCAAGTATTCGTAGGGACCGAACGGTTTGTCCTACAGAGCTCCGGGTGGTCTCAAAAATTTTTAAAAATTCAATACCTACTATTTAAAATTGGTGAAAAAACGATACCTTTATTTCGAGAGTTTTCGAGCTAGGTCACTCTTGAAAATTTCAACCCTTAATTTTCACCCCTTAGAAGTGACCTACATCAACCAAAAGCTTCGCGGCACAACTAGACCCCAAATGGAGCCCATATACCAAATTTGAACCAAATCGGTCTAGTGTTGCTAAGAAAAGTGCCGCGTACGGCGGACGGCGGACGGACGGAAATTTTTTTTAAACACAGAATGTGTTTTTGCGATGACCTAACGAAAAAACGAAATCTGAAATCAGAATAAAAAGGGAAAAATTAGAGTTTTACGTATGTTAATTTGAATTCAACTTTTCTTAATGCGTACATATCAGGAAAAAATCACAAAGTAAGTGAGTTATTCATTTACTACGAAGACATAATGTATAATGTTCAATTTCTCCCTTGCGAGGGAAAAACATTAAATCATGTTTAATGTTTTTCCCTCGCAAGGGAGAAACTCAGCTGATCAGTGACCACTCAGGCGCCTTCAGCATTCTCCATTGACCCTGCTTCTCAAATTTCAGCTTCCTGCGTTCAACAGGAGAGAAAATGGCTTTGGAGCTCACTCAGCTGATCAGTCACCCTTCAGGCGCCTTCAGCATTCTCCATTGACCCTGCCTCTCAAATTTCAGCTTTCTGCGTTCAACAGGAGAGAAAATTGCCTTGGAGGTCACTCAGCTGATCAGTGACCACTCAGGCGCCTTCAGCATTCTCCATTGACCCTGCTTCTCAAATTTCAGCTTCCTGCGTTCAACAGGAGAGAAAATGGCCTTGGAGCTCACTCAGCTGATCAGTGACCACTCAGGCGCCTTCAGCATTCTCCATTGACCCTGCTTCTCAAATTTTAGCTTCCTGCGTTCAACAGGAGAGAAAATGGCCTTGGAGCTCACTCAGCCGATCAGTGACCACTCAGGCGCCTTCAGCATTCTCCATTGACCCTGCCTCTCAAATTTCACCTTCCTGCGTTGAATAGGAGAGAAAAAAGTCTGCCAAGTTGGGTGGGCAGTATAGCTTCCTCACTCATTGTAACATGGACGTATAGAATCAGTTGGCGAAAAAATTATGATTCAAAGAGTTATTGAATACCAAAATATTAGCGGTCCACCGTCTAGGACCTAACCCACACAATCCCTGAAAATTTCATCGAAATCAGTTGAATAGTTGCGGAGTTTTGGTTGTAACAATAAATTTAAAGTTCGCGCATGCGCAGCGGCTATTGCTTGACCAATTTGATTGAAACTTATAGGGTGTCTCTTAGAAGTTAGTCCCTAACTAACCTCCAAATTTGAGCAAAATCGGTTCATTAGAAACCGAGGTCCCAGGAAATTCACGTTTGCGCATGCGCACTCGCTCCTATTGGTCCGAAGGTGCTGAAATTTATAGGGGACCGTCTAGGACCTAACCCGCACAATCCCTGAAAATTTCATCAAAATCGGACCACAGGTTAGTATAGTTTTGCCCGTTGCAAATTTGCGTGTCGGAATTCACAGAATGACCCCCAGCCCTAAAACATTAAACATGTTAATAATAAACCTTTGAGCAATGATTTGCAGCGTTTTTCATTTGTTAATATATCATCTAGTTACATTTGAGGTATTTTACATCAGGTGACTATCTAGATATTCACATCACATATTACACTCCTATTCAAGTGTTGCGACATTGACTTTCACTACATCAAAGATGCACCTAAGCATCCAAGGTCCAGTGGCTTGGTCCTCTTCAGACGTCGGATTTCTTGAGTGTTGTCCAGAAGCTGGATGGCTTCTGGTTTTGTGTGTGCGTGAAGCCTCTTTTCGTAGTTTCTCGCGTATCTTTTTGCTACCTCGCCGATAGTCTCAATTTTGCAGGCACTCTTGAAAATGTCATCCCTTAATTTTCACCTTAGAAGTGACTGACATCAACCAAAAGCTTCTCGGCACAATTAGACCCCAAATGAAGCCCATATACCAAATTTCAGCCAAATCGTTCCATGGTTGCTAAGAAAATCCGCATACGGCGGACGGACGGAAAATTTTTCATTCGATTTTCGGAATCTACGTAACTTGAATCGTAAACCAACAAATTTTGGTTCCAATGGTTCATTATTGAAAATAATAAACCAAAAGCGAAGGTTTTTGGATTTCAATATTCGAAATAATGTGACAGGAATTCCAATGAAATGTTCTGTTTACCTTTCAAACCATGACATATAGCTGTTTCCAATATTGTTGAATATTAGGTTGTTTTAACAACTTGGTTTCCTTGTCTGTCTATTAGCTCATTTTCCGGAATATAACACAGGATTTTAAGATCGCATCTCGTCGACATCCAAGGTATTTGATCTGGTTGGATCTCACCTGCCAGTTTAATGCTCGTCGGTCGGTCGGACGGTTCAAGGAGACAGACGGCGCCGAACGGAAAGGAAATTACCTTTTCACGAGCCGACCGCGCCAGACCCGACACCACAATTTCCCTCCCGTCTTTTAAAAAACGGTCGTCGGCCGTTTAAGTTTTTGGCGATTTTTCTGAAAGGGGAGGCGAAACTTGCATCGAAAACAACTGTTTTTCCGAACTATAATTTACGGGTTTATTACCACCACGTGCCTCCACGGAAATACGTGCTCGCTCGGTGGTTATGGAAATGGGGTGAGTCTGAAAATCGTGTCGATAATCGCAGCAGTTTGCCTTCTTTGATGTTCGAACTGTCGTTTAGTTCAGTAAAAAGTCGGCAAAAAATACCGTTTTCTGAGGTTATTAGTCGGATCAGTTGTGTGTCTCTTGATATTGAGCAGCTTGGCACAGACAGACATGAGCTCAGACGTAAGTAATACCATCATCGGAGTTTGTATTCCAATTCATTTATGATAGCTCCATACAGCACTTCCAGAACACCGATCGTGTAAAGTATACGAATAAAAATAACCAATTCGAACTTATTAGTACCCATCGATCTATTGGTTCATTATATACAATAAAGAACCTTTGGGATAGAGCAAGAAAAAAATTATAACCTCCTCCCCCCTCCTTCGAAATTGGATGATTTACGTTTGAAAGTAGTAGGTATGTAAAATCCAAAAATCGAATAAAAACGCTGCAAATTATTACACAAAGGTTTATTATTTAACTGTATTAATCACTCGCCTCCAATGAACACAGCTTTGCCTACCTACTTCACAATCAACCTTATTTGGAAGAAATAAACGCTTCACGCTCAATTCATATAAATAAATTGTGGGTGCCTTCATTAGGAGATTTGATTACTGGTTGCTATGGACGCAAAACCGATTGCAATTCGAAGAGACGAATAAAGATCACATTTTGGTCACCTAAAGTTTGAACGGAAATTGAGCTTCTTTTGCGATTCACACTCGTGTTTCTGATTTATCGTAAGTCCAACCCTAATGTTCTCATAGGGAGCGACGGTTGGTCTCACTAAGCTCTAAGTGGTCTCATTCGATTCTTAAAATTCAATATTATTTTTAATTCACAATTTCACCCCTTAGCCAATTTTTAGCCCCTTAGCGTTTTTTGACCGACGGCAAACCCATCGAAGGCGCGACGGAGGATTGATTGATTGTATTCTTTATTCATCGTCCAGGGATGCTTATTACTTTCCAGCATCCCTGGAGAAAAAATAACATACATCCTCATACAGTCGTGAAACTAACAATACATACATTTTGGAATAAAGTAATATCATTTTTGGTTGCTTTCAAAAATTTTTAATACTTATTTTGGTTTATTATTTTCAATAATGAACCTTTGGAATCGACCAAGAAAAAAAAAATTTTAACACCCCCTCAAAATTTGATGGTTTACGTTTCAAGGTACGTAGAATCCAAAAATCGAATAAAAATTTGGCCGTCCGTCCGCCGTACGCCGTACGCGGCACTTTTGCCACTTAGCATTGACCGATTTTGATGAAATTTGGTATGTAGGCTCCATTTGGGGTCTAGTTGTGCCCCAAAGCTTTTGGTTGATGTAGGTCACTCCTAAGGGTTCCAAAATCAATTTTGAAATTTTGAAAACGCCCTAGCTCAAAAAATTTCGATATAAAGGTATTGTTTTTCCTTCAAATTAAGATTCTATAGAATTTTTAAAATTTTTTGAGACCACGCGGAGCTCTGCAGGACAAACCGTTCGCTTCCTACGAAAATTTAAGGGTTTATATTGAAATATATATATATAAATCCAAACACGAGTGTGAATCGCAAAAGAGGCCTAATCTCCGTTCAAATTAGAGCTGACCGAAATGCGATCAATGGTTAGTGATTTTGATTTTTTTTTTGATTTTTTTTATTTTATTTTATTTTTTTTTTTGATTTTTCTTTTTATATTGGATGGTTGGTGATTTTGTAGACGAGTGATCTATATAAAAATAATAAACCGTTGTGTAATAATTTGCAGCGTTTTCACTTAATTAACGCCTCCTCCGCCCGCGGACGGCGCCGCGTCCTTATCATAACGCATGTACTTTATCTATTGTTTTATGTATCCTTCTTTTTAATACACTTCCTGCTTGCAGTGCTTTTTGTTATATAATTTTCTTCAGTTTTCGAACTATCTTGATTATATGTTGGGTAAGCGTCCATGTTCCTCCAATAACTCTTCCGGAGAGTATCCCTGAAAGTTTCGGTGGTCTGTTGTAGATCAAACAGACCTGTTTCTATGTTTTCTACACCTGTGTCTATGTTTGTTGTATAAACGAGTTCCGTGGAAAACGAAGGATCTGCCATGGAGAGTTTTTCGGCATGATTTGCTTTTTTTTAGTGTTTATGGTATGAACTTGAGACATAAATAGAAACTCATCAAGCAAATACTTAGGTTTCCAAAATTTCAAAATGTTGAAAACCATTGCTGTAATTCGTAATTTCTTCATTTCTTTGTTTGTTTTTGGCTTTTTTGGGGGCAACATGGTCAACAAGATTCAGTCTCAGGACGAATCTAATCTTGGAATTCTGCGCTTTCTGAAGCTTAGGCACATTCTCGCTATTTAGATCGCATCAAGGAGAGAAGATAGGAGAGATCTTCGAAAAGTATTAATAGTGGATAAGTCGTATTAATTACGGTTGAAGTTGTTTTAATTATTTATTATTTATTTTTGTTTGACTCATACATCAAATCTATCTAACATAGATAATCAAGTAAATGGATGAGGGGGAGAGATCCAATATGAGCTTCAGGTGAATTATACTAGCTAAATAACATAAGAAGAGACTGTTTTATGGTGTATGAAGATAATTAGTAATTTGTTTTTATCGCTTACTGGATGGAATTGAACGGTCAACTCCTCATCCGAAGGGACGTCCCCTGGAATTCATCGCTAAATAATAGGTTTCATTATCAGAGGGAGGTCGATTAATACTAAATGCTTCTCCTTCTACCTCACCAGATAGTCCGGATATTTGAGAACACACCCTGAAAATTATCTCATCAGCTGATGATTTTGCACCAAATTTCGTATGAATAGGAGAGTGAGAAGTCAGAGAAACACTATCAGGACTAGGACTTTATAGTTAGGCCTGGAGGTGGAGGGACTCAAAAAAATGTTGGCGAATGCTCGAATGGATTCCATAATGGACTATTAAATGCTTCCGAGTTGCTGCCACGTCCTGACCCCTTTCAGCAACTATTTATTTATTAACTCGCTGCCGAGGCTGACGGGTAATTAAGAATTATTTACTGGTACCGGCCATGATTAGGGGGGAGAAGCCTTCGAGGGTTTAATGAAGACTTCAGGTTTACTGCCACTGGCAAGAGCACAACATAAAAGGGTTGACTTGTCCGCGGGGAGGGAGCGCCAATAAACACGCAGGATATACTGCGGCTCTGCCACCTCGCCTCTCTCTTTCACTTCGTCCTTTGAGTTGGGTGCCTCGTACCTCGTTTTCCAGTACCGACTTGTAGGTAAATGCGTCTTTCTATTTACACTACCCGTCTTAAACTGGCTTCAAAAGGGCTCCAACTAGGAGGCGGCTTCGAGTCTTCATGGAACTTGGCGAAACCCGTTCGAATTGAAGTTATCGTGGTCGGGCGTTGAAATTAAATAGGTACGATTGGCTTTAATGGCATTCCACTACACTTTCAGAGATTCTGTGAAGAAATCGCGTATTTCGTGCCCAGTTGACCAGGATGTAAAAGTCGGGGAACGCCAGGTATCATGGAAAGACCTGGTCTAATTTCCTACCATTCTTCTGCAGTGAGTTGCAGAAGAATCATTTGACATGATTGGCTCAAACCTTTTTTTTGTTTTTGGTTGGTATTTAGTGACAATGACAAAGCCGCATTCTTTCCAGTCGAGTGATAGAATAGAACTATTAGGGGTAAACAAATTTATTGCACCTATTATTGCTTGTTTTATATGGTTTTACACAAATTGAGAAAGACCAACAGAATTTTGCTGAAGAAGACGGTCGTGGCTTTGTTGACTATTTTCCATGTGATTTCGTAAACCGCACGAACCTACTTCGTGATGAAAATAATTCGTCTTCTTCTTGGGCCGAGGTTCTAACTGTCTGAACTGTCTGATTGAAGAAAATCACGTTTGCGCGCACGCTGCTATTTATCGGTTGGTGATGAAATTCATAGGTATCCTCCTGAAGTTAACCCCACATTAACGCTAAAACTTAAGTAAAAATAATCAGAAATTTCCGCGTAACGCTCCCCGCGTAACGCTCCCCTCATAACGCTCCCCGCGTGACGATTTTTCATTTATGTGCCATAGTAAAGACATAACAGTTTATTAGCGAGCGCTCAAAGATTGTGCCACAATTGAGATGAAGGTAGACCTCAAGTGTGGCACATCACTCAGTACTGATTTTCTACGCTGAATCCCGTGGTGATATCCATTTCTTGATTTTATTTGATTTTACCGCATTTACAACCGAAAACGCTTGCATACAAGTCTGCAACGCATTAGGACATTTCATGTCTTTCCCCTCCCTCCTTCTTCCCTTCCATCTTCTAGCAATCTTGTCTTCCTCTGTGAATTACATTTTTTTCAATATAAAGAAAACAAAAATTAAACTCATATTTTTATTTATTATTTACATCCATACATATATCGTCGTGGGTAGTAGAAGAACGGTATGTTATATGTTATACGTTCTACATGACAGTACATTAACCCCACTAACCATTGATTGCGTAGACAACAATAAACTATTTTCATATTTTGATGCTTGGGTAGCATTGATTACCTAGGTAACACTCAACTGTTTTCAAATTTGGATGCATGAGTGAATACTTCCATATACTTCAAGATTTCGGTGTTCCACAATGGCTACGAAAAAGATAACCTAAGAATATACATCACTTCTAAGAATCATAAATGCTTGCATACGAGTCTGCAACACTTTGGGACATTTTCTTCTGTGTATCCGAGCCAGACTACATCACCTACTCCAGTAGCGTTGTTGTTCATGTCCTAACGAGACAAATTTCAGCTTCCTACGGTTGATAGGGAAGAAGTTAGCTTCAGGAGCCACTCTGCTGATCAAGACCCTGTACACCTTATTGTTCATGTCCTAAGGAGGCTACCAGCCAAATTTCAGCTTTCCACAGTTGATAGGAAAGAAGTTAGCTTCAGGAGCCACTCAGTTGATCAAAACCCTCTGCACCTTATTGTTCACGTCCTAAGGAGGCTACCAGCCAAATTTCAGTTTCCTACGGTTGATAGGAAAGAAGTTAGCTTCAAGAGCCACTCAGCTGATCAAAACCCTGTGCACCATATTGTTCACGGTTTTTAGCACCAATTGGAGGCTACCAGCCAAATTTCAGCTTCCTAGGGTTGATAGGAAAGAAGTTAGCTTCAGGAGCCACTCAGCTGATCAAAACCCTGTGCACCTTATTGTTCACGTCCTAAGGAGTCTACCAGCCAAATCATAATAATCATATGGCCAAATTTCAGCTATAATCATATGGGTACCTACCTACCTCACTTCTACGAATGATAATAATCATTGAGCATATTTCGTCACGTAACGTAACGTGACATAACGAAAATTTGGTTGTGTGCCATAGCAAAGACATGAAATGTCAAAACGCAGCTAATTATTACACAACCCGCCTGCATAGTAAGAGGCTTTTCCGTCAATACTAGGCACCTACTAGCAATAACATAGCTACCCGAGATTGTAGAAGCCGTCATAACAAAATTCTTGTCTCCAGTATTCTGTGACAAAATTCGATTCCTGGTTGCTAAAATGCTAATTAAGCACAACTGAGTACAACACGAAACTGTATCCATAGGAAAGAACAACGATCGCAATCGCATTTTTATAAGCTGAAATTTCAACGAATATTTGGCCTATTTTTTTCCTTCAGTAAAGTGTCTTTTGAGATTCACACTCTGTCGTTGCAACAAGAACGTCCTCCTGTCCATAGGGATGCAACATCGGCTACATAATATCGATAATCGGTATCATCAATATATCGGCAAAGCAACATCGATACCATCGATATATCGGAGCTAAAATATCGATAATCGATAATAAAAACATTATTCATCTATAATACATTTGATGCATTATTATTGAATAATTTATTTGTTATTTATCTATTGCATTATTTAATAATGCAAGTTTCAAAAGCAATAATGTTTCAGAACAGCTTTTCCTAGTTAAAAATAATCAAGTTTAAAGATTTTACCTCAATAAGATGATCATTAGAGATGTAGAAGAAAATTTGGAAAATCATCACTTACCTAACTAAGTAGGTACGTGGTTTACCCATTACTTACCTACCTATTTAGTTGATTATCAAATAGGTTTTCACGTTTTCCTTTTCTCATATTTTCTTACTCTATAATCGTAAAGTACAATGAAAAATTATGAACTGATAAAATTACAGTTTTTTTTATATTCATGAACGTAGAATTTAAGTCGTTGAAAACAAATCAGCCTTGGAAAATGCAGTAGGTATATATTTAAAAAATAATATTCAGGGACGCTCTGGAGAAATAAGAGTTTGGATAGTGTTTCCCCTTTCATCCTGTTCCTCTCTTGCATGAGGATTTGCCCTGCTTTTGAGAAAAGACGTTCTGAAGGTACACAGCTATACGAGATATGGGTAACTTCTGTTTCAAATTAAATGGTACAAATCAAGGAGTAACGGAAAACGGAGACATCGTATGGATGGATGGAAGAAGTGAAAACCCAAGAATGTTATTCTTTTCCCTTAATCCCATTTACTGCGTTGGGCTGAGCCATGGTAGACGTGGACGCATCCAACAAAAGTTAGACAAATAAACACGTTATTTGCTGTCGTTATATGCAACTTTGAGCCCAGAGATCCATCCTGGTATTTAGAAAGAATAATGAAACTCGGCGCTTTGCGCCTCGGCGGGAGGCTCCGCCCCCCTGCACCCCCCGGTTTATTTCTTTTTCCATACTCTGTATGAAATCATAGGAACACAGAATGTGTTTTTGCGATACTAGTCATCCGTTAAATAAAAAACAACAATAATAAATGTGGAGTTGACATTAACATGACAACCAATAAACATATCACCAGATGTTTTTTCTGTCGCTTTTTCGTGACGATTTTTTTCCGGTAGGTCATCGCAAAAACACATTCTGTGTTAAAAACTGGGGTACCTACTAAAGAAATGCACACTAAAAATATTTACATTGAAAAAATATCGACACAAAATAATCGATAAATATTGGAAGACTTAACATCGATTAATCGATTTGCATCCCTACCTGTCCATATCCTACCTGCAACAATTGCGAACTATCAGTTCGCTACCAACTTTGAAAATCACCAGAAATATTGCGTCCCCTGGGAAACGATTCTAAACATTTTCAAAGCCTCTTCCAGATTCTCTAGTCTCTATCCTCATACAACGAAATAAGAACTCTCATATTATCATTCAACCTAAGTAAACCATACTATGTACATAATTTATAATGTTAGGCCCTGATGACCTTCCGGTTGATGCCATAAACGGAGGAAAAAATCGATTCACACTTTTATTGCTTCCGAGTCTACCAAGGTAGCGGAAGCTTTGTTTTCACTTTTCAAGGACGAAAAAAAAAGTTCTCCAAAATCAAAATTTTCGCTCGCGTTTTGCGTTTTAGACCTTTCTGAACAATTTTGGTTCCGTGTCTGTCTCTCTGTCATGAATTCCTTGTAACGCGCATAACTATACGAAGTTATTGTCCGATTTCTATGAAATTTTCAGGGATTGTGCGGGTTGGTATGTAGACGGTCCCCTATGAAAATCATCATCCCCGGACTGATAGAAGCGACTGCGCATGCGCAAACGTGAATTCCTTGTAACGGCCATAACTTCTACATTTTCCATCCGATTTCAATGAAATTTTCAGGGATGTTACAGACTAGTATTTAGACGGTCCCCTATGAAAATGATCACCTTCGGACTGATAGTAGCCACTGCGCATGCGCAAACGTGAATTTCCTTGTAACGGCCATAACTTTCACATTTTCCACCCGATTTCGATGAAATTTTCAGGGATTATGTGGATTAGGTTGTAGATAGTCCCCTATGAAAATCATCATCCCCGGACTGATAGAAGCGACTGCGCAAGCGCAAACGTGAATTACTTGTAACAGCCGTAACTTCAACTGTCCCCCAGGGGTCGCGGGTTCGAATCCCGGCCGAGGCTAAGTATTTTTTTGATCCAATCACATACATCTACTCACTTAATTTGTCATCCGAATTTGATGAAATTTTCTTGGATTGTCCAGATTAGCGTGTAGATGGTCCCCTATGAGGGTAGTGAAAGGTACTTAGGGAATGATGTTTTGAGATTAACTACTATGCATCGGATCATCTATATAATCGGGTTATGGATACGAGGAAGCTATGTGCCACACCCACTTGGCAGACTTTTTTTTGATTTATTGTAAATCCTAAGTCCTCACAGGAAGCAAACGGTTGGTCCCACAGAGCTCTGGGTGGTCTCATTCGGTTCTAAAAATTGAATTCTATTTTAAATTGGTGAAAAACTACCTTGATATCGATAGTTTTCGAGCTAGGGCGTTTTGACTGTATTACAACCCCTATTTACGTACCACCATCTGAGATTGGAGGTTCTTACTGTCAAGATGGCGAAAATTGTTGGCTGCAAATTATTGGATTACACATGGGTTTATTAATCTTAGAAACAGCTGTATTTATAATAAATACAGCTAACAATACACTAATAAATAACCTAACAATAATTGTTAGTGAAAATTGATAGGACAACGAAGAAGGTACTTGATATTCGCTCGAGGGTGCCCCTAATGTTTTTAAAACCACAATTTGGGGGCAGGGAGATCCTTTTATATTTCTTTATCCGACGATATTTCTCTATTCAAATTTATTATTTACAAAAAAAATATATATCAGTGGTTGGTAATTGTAATTAATATCTACAATACTAGTTACAACTACCATACGTAAATGGAAGGTGCGCCTTGATTTTTTTTAGATTTTTAATCGAAAGTAGACTACATCCTTAAAATTTTGGCACCAACCGCGACCTTCTAGCAAGAGTAGATCTGTTTCTATGATTTTTCAAAGTTTCGACCGTTTATGACGTCACGCGCCCCTCTCGCCTGGGCGGGACCCCCCCTAGCCCACTGTGACGTCACAAACGGTCGAAACTTTAAAAATTCATAGAAGGTCGCGGTTGGTACCGAAATTCTCAGAATGAGGTCTACCTTAGATGAAAAATAACAATAAACTGTTTTTCCTACCCAGGTGCACACCCTATTATAATTAATATCTCATTTCAAACTACAAATTACTCGTAACCAAGCGATTGGTAATAATTGTAGTTATTTTTCGTTCAACTCAGTCGCACAATAGGGTTATTTACGAGTATGTTTGTCTTATCTATCTTGTGCTTCGCAAGTCGTTGGTAATTTAGTTGTTATTTTGTTACCAGGAGAACAGCTGGAAGAGTGTCCCAACTGCAACAAAACCTACATCGGGGGAGATGGACGTCTCTGCACTCACTGTCATCCGTCGTCGGCCCCAGAGCCTCCAGAGCTACACGAGAGTGAAGAATCTGCCACGTCTGAATGAGTTTTATACACCATCAGAGAGAGTCTTTCAAGGGTTGAGTGATCATTTAATTCGTAGATGTTGTAGATCTATGGAAAGGTTTGCGATCTCTCGTCTAGTATACAGGGTGTCTACACTTTCGATGGGCATAACTTCAGGGTTCGATTCTACAAGGTATTTCCAACAAAAAATGTCTCATAGCAATTTTCTTTTAACCCACTCAAAATTCCATTTTTTTCACTTTGAAGTTTTTCTTCGCGTTTTCGACCTTACGGCACTGATATGGTCATAACTCCCTTATTTCTCCTGAAAATTCAAATCTGAATACACCGTTAGAAAGAGCGTTAAATTCCTAAGCTATCTAGTGCAAAATCAGAATATTTCATTAATAAAATAGTTTCAAAAAATCAATTCAAAAAGCCAACTTTAAAAAATTTTCGAAACTTGACTTTTTTCGACCAAAGTTTTCACTCTAAATCCCTGCCCATTTCGATAGGCGCTCTTCGGAGAAAACATGCTCAAATTGTCAGCTTTTCAACGGTCTATCAATTTTTCTTTTTAACATTCAAATTGGAAGAGTAAATGAAGTTTGAATGCCAGAAAACGTGTGTTTTGCAAGCAAATCCAGTGTTTTAAGCGGTTTATGGTCCCCCTCGACCTCAAGATGACTTGACGATTTTGGTATCATTTCCTATGTGATTTTTTACGCTGAATCAAATTGTGATACTTCCGAATGATTCCGACTGCTAGAAAGTGGATTTTTCGAAGAAAACCTGCGTTTTTCGTACATAAAATACGCATTATTCGTAGATGTGTTAGTGAGCATAAAGTAACACCTTTGAACTCAACAAAAACACCGAATTTCAAGCTAATTGAAGTTTTTGTTGAGTAGAAAGGTGTTACTTTATGCTCACTAACACATCTACGAATAATGCGTATTTTATGTACGAAAAACGCAGGTTTTCTTCGAAAAATCCACTTTCTAGCAGTCGGAATCATTCGGAAGTATCACAATTTGATTCAGCGTAAAAAATCACATAGGAAACGATACCAAACTCGTCAAGCCATCTTGAGGTCGAGGGGGACCATAAACCGCTTAAAACACTGGATTTGCTTGCAAAACACACGTTTTCTGGCATTCAAACTTCATTTACTCTTCCAATTTGAATGTTAAAAAGAAAAATTGATAGACCGTTGAAAAGCTGACAATTTGAGCATGTTTTCTCCGAAGAGCGCCCATCGAAATGGGCAGGGATTTAGAGTGAAAACTTTGGTCGAAGAAAGTCAAGTTTCGAAAATTTTTTAAAGTTGGCTTTTTGAATTGATTTTTTGAAACTATTTTATTGCTGAAATATTTTGATTTTGCACTAGGTAGCTTAGGAATTTAACGCTCTTTCTAACGGTAGAGTCAGATTTGAATTTTCAGGAGAAATAGGGGAGTTATGAGCATATCAGTGCCGTAAGGTCGAAAACGCGAAGAAAAACTTCAAAGTGAAAAAAATGGAATTTTGAGTGGGTTAAAAGAAAATTGCTAAGAGACATTTTTTGTTGTAAATACCTTGTAGAATCGAACCCTGAAGTTATGCTCATCGAAAGTGTAGACACCCTGTATACCTACTTCTGTATTTTTATGAAAATAATAATAAACCTAATAGATAGGTACATGTGAGTATCCTCTCCCATATTATGCTCATATCGTATCATCAGGAAGGAACATTTCGGCGGTTAAGCCGTAACTTATAAGGATTTTTGCGGTTTTGAGTTAGCTAGGTATACAAACGTATTTTGAACTTTGGAACTAGTTGTTTCCACGTCAAATCCGGAGGAAGTTTTACATGGATTTTATATAGATGATTTAATTCAAAATTCAATTAAGCCCTATTGTTCACCCCTTGGAGCTGACACTCGCCAAAAGCTTCGTGGCACAACTAGATCCGAATGAAAACGGTATCCCAAATTTGAACTAATTCGGTTCATGGCAACTAAGGAAAGTGCAACGCACGGACAAATTTTTTTATTCGATTTTCAGATTCTACGTACATTGAAATGTAAACCATCACATTTCGAGGAGGGGGGGTGGAGGTTAAAACATTTTTATTCTTGCTTGATTCCAAAAGTTCATTATTGAAAGTAGTAAACGGAAATCTACAAAGATGTCGGGTCGGGTAAAAGTCAGAAATTTCCGGGGAAACGTTCTTCTTCTTTATTGAGAGGGCAGTGAAAAATAGGAAGCAACTCCTCAGATCCTCAAACCATATTGAGACACTCTTAAGAGTGAGTGAAAGCTTTTGTCCTCCTCTGAAGAGTGTTCTGCATTTGAATTAGTGTTTTTTTTTTTGAGTTCTCATTGCAATAATTTATATTTATAATTAATAATTAATTTTACGGTAGTGTTCCAAAGATACAACTTCTGTTTATTAAGATCTCAAAGTAGGTATTCAATTTAGAGTTCCAAATGGTGCGGGAGAAAAATTCATGATTCCCTGACTATTCTGAACAGAGGAACCATATTGTGTGGTTATGACAAATACTAATTAAACTGATTAAGTACCTACAGTAGGTACCTACTAATCAGTGATTAATCGTGATTACATACTTGTACTTACGTGGTCACTAAACTAGTTTATATAATGAATTATAATGGATTCATATTATCATTCTACGTTCTCGATTTAATTTCCAAAGAACGTCCCTCTAAATACGAGTAGTTATGTAAATAATTTAAGAAGGTTTCCATAATTTCCGGATGATTTACATCAATACTGCCGTCCAAAGTAAAAAAGGCGTAGAGTCGGTTTTTGGGTTTTGGTATGGTTGGATTCGTAATTTTGAGTGGAAGAACAATTCGGAAAAATTTATTAGGAAAGTAATTCTCCAAACCTACGGTGTTTTGAGATTTGCAAGGTTTTCCAACGATAAGCAGCGGTAGAGATTCTTCCAGGTGGTAATTTGTTGAACAATAGGAGGACAGCGGTGTGGCTGCGGTCTTTGGAAAATTCTGATCTTCCCTAGGAAGACAGCTGATATCGTCCGCGACGCCAGGAATGGCAGTCGGACGAAAATCCAACCTGAAATGGTTGTTTACTTTACTTTACTAATATACAGATCGATGGACAGCACGACTGTTTTCCGTTGGATTGATCTCATAGTTGTCTGAACTCACAGAGCCGTACCGTTTTTGAAAGTTGAAATGTGCGGCAAAAGCTTCAAGGTGGCGTCGCTAAATGGCCACGAAAGCTTTTTTTCTTCTTTTGTACTGCAAGACAATTTCTCACCTTGCAACAGTGAAAAGCCGTAGGACAACAGCAAAAGTTGTGTGTATTGTATTCATCACATAAAATCATGTGTTTAAACCCAAATTTCATTTTTCTAGTGGGAAAAGAAGTAGAAACGTATTTTGAATCATCTCTTAAAAGAATCAGATGAAAATGAAAAATGAATATGCCAGAGCCAAAAAACTCTGCAAGCGTTTTCTCGGAAAATGAATTTCTCACTGGAACGCAGTTCTAAAGCTTTTTTTTTACTTTGGACAGCAGAATAGACTTGTCAATTATTTTGCGAATCCGCAAGATAACAGATAGAAAAACCAAACCAGGTGAGTTCAATCTGACCTTGTCGAAGCATTATTTTCTGTATTTACGATGTTTGTTGTGATTTTTTTCTTATTCTCTAAGTACATGCAAGTGGGTTTTGATTGTCAATTGATATATTTACTTTGTGCATGTATCGAGGCTTTATTCCCCTAGTTCATACATCTGTTAAAACTTCCAAAAACATAAAAAAAATATGTATAAGAATTGTAGAAAAAACATGGGAAAATAAAGGAGTTTGAATTTGAAATAATGTAGAAAAATTAATATTTTTGTCGTAATTTTGTGTTGGAAACGGTCGTTTTGCTCAATTGGAAAGTTTCTATTACTCGCTGTGAATCATGCTTATTTTTCGGACACGAATATGTCTACGTCTAGTCATAATTGAATAAATTCGTCCATCATATAATTAAATGGCGACATGATATATTAAGTAAATTATCTTGTATGTGTTGAATAAATATTATGAATGTGTTGCGAATTCAACATTGAGTCATAGTTTTTTCTCTTGGAACCCTTCCAGTGTAAAATACGAGTACATCCAAAAGTGTTCTACAGGGTGTTTCTTAAATAGAAGACTACCAACTTCTGTTATTCGTGGAGAAGTCGAAAAACTTGTCGAAGTAACCTCCCCTTATTTATTTATGATAAAATCTTTGTTATTTAACAACTTTGTTATTTCCAATAGAGCCCCCCTCCATTTTTTACTTACACAAATTTTACTTCGAGAATTTTTTAGGACGCTCCTGGGTGCCTCCAAAAAACAAACCCGAATCAACAATATAAAATGAAGGTTCCATTTGACATAAACCAAAATCAAAGTTGGTGTGTGACGTGCAAAACTGTGATATTTGAATTGTTTACAAAAACATATTGTTTAGTAATGCATGCATTCCAGGGGACGTCCCAATGGATAAGCATTAGATCAGTTAAACCAGTTGGTAAGCGATAAGACTGTTTCTCTCGATGTAATTTATTTATTACTTTAGGCAAGATAGTGACACCCCCCCCCCCCCACCATTATAAACCATAACACTTCTAGCGGCATGATAGCCTCGAATCTGAAGAGCATTTTAAAATCCATGATCTACGACACCCAACATGCGAATTCGAGTTCACCCCCCCCCCCCCCACCACCAATGGTGCCAGTCTGGCACCAATGCGGAAATACGTCGTAACATTGAACTTTGATCTATTAGGTTTAGTAGGCAGTCCGACGAATGTCACATCCGTATTCAAGGTGAAACACCAAAAAACCCAAGAAATATGAGGTTTATGGTGCCCTGGCACCATGGTGGCACCACTTTTATTTCCATGGTGGTACAGAAAGTAATTCATGCAAATCCTAAGGTATAATGAGAATTTTTCCTCAATTTCAAAGCTTGGATACAATTAGTAAGCAGTAAAGGAACCAAAATATTGAAAAATCGGATATTTTGTGAATATTATCCCCCCACTCACCCCCTCCCCTTGCGAATTTTGGTACTCTGGTAAAATCATGTACAACTTGGAAGTTATTTGAGTCAAACAAAAAAAGAAACACGCAAATCGGTTGGAAATTGAGGCCTGGGAGGAGTTTACAAGATTATGCACGCAAACGCACGTTTTTTAAGCATTAACCCCCCCCTTTCCCCCTCTTAAAAAGCAAAATCCGAAATTCTGGCGCCGTAGTGCACAACTAGATAGTATTTCGCGTCAAACGAAAAAAGAACCACGAAAATCGTTTGAGAACTAAGGCCTGGGCAGAGTACACAAGATTAAGCCCAAAAACGCACGTTTTTCGAGCGTTAACCCCCCCTTTCCCCCCCTTAAAAGGCAAAATTCGAAATTCCGGCGACGTAGTGCACAACTAGATAGTTTTCCGCGACGAACAAAAAAAGAACCAGGAAAATCGGTTGAGAACTAAGGCCTGTGCAGAGTACACAAGATTTTGTTACACACACACACACACACACACACACACACACACACACACACACACACACACACATACACACACACACACAGACATACACCTATGGTTTTTTTCGCGGATTTGGATTCAGAATGGTCTAAAACGGATTACTGTGTGGTTATTTTTTTTTTCTGTTGAGTGTTGTCCAACTTCACCCCAGATCGATCGCATAAGGACGCCCAAGTCTTACTGTGGGACGTCCTAAAAATAAGGAGGGACTTTCGAAAAGTTTTTTTATACACACAAATAACGGAACAGACTATTTTTATGAAACACCCCGTATAAGAATCTGCAAAGAACCATAATAAATCTATTGTATTTCTGACGAAAGGCAGTTGACCTCGACGTTGAACTCGGTTGGTCGAAGTAAATAATTGCATTCACGCCGAAAATAAAGATTGCAAATATAATAAAGTAATAGAGATAGAAATATAGTTAGAAAATATAGAGAGACAACCACCGATTCGACTTTTCATACAATAATAATTTATTGAGAACATTTGGGTAGAAAAAGTAATTTAGGAACACATGATCTAAACGTAATAATTTAGTGAATAAATCGAGTGACTCCATAACATCCTCCGCCCGACCAGGAGGCAGGGTTCCTGAGTCCTGGCTCCGATTAATCCACAAGTCGTTGCAGCTCGTTACAATGAGATTTCGGTGTACTCCCTTGCAGCACCTGAGAGGAGTCGCCAATGTGAATTGTTGACCATGATGATCTTCAGCTCTTGCTTCCATCTGGTGGCACGGTCAGCGGAATCCTCCTTAGCTGGCGCCCGTTTCCAATCCCCCTTGGCTGGCTTGTTTTGGTCCACGAGTAGTGCTAGATGATAATGAGGGTTTTCAAGAAAGTTCATGGCGGAGATTTGAAACTCTACCCACTTCTTCCCTCTTTCTCGTATTTCAACTGGTCCATCTTCTTCCCATCCATTCTCATCTTTTCTCCTCTCATTCCTAAAATTTCCATTCCCAAGTCTTACTCCTGGTTTTGTTTTCAAACCTTTTCCTGTTTTCTTCACCTTCTCTTCTGCACAAAAGTGGTTTGAATCAGTTTTGGTAATTTACAATGGACTGAAAATTAACAGAGCTCGCAGCCAGTATGTTGGGTGGAATACCACCACTTCTCCAATCTACAGTGTTCTTTGTCCGAAAGTAGCTTCTGGAACCAGCTTTTTCGTGAATTCCGCTCACCTTGATGACATGTTGGGCTTCCTCTTCATCCGTCGTAACGCTGTCTAAATGGTCTTCTACGCACTCCTTGAATGCTTCTACATGTGGATACTCACTTGAACGTTCTGTAACTATGGGTATTCTTACCTGGCATATTGAGTCGTCCAACATGTGAGCTCTGTCCTCCTCGACAACTGATCTGACCTCGGCGATATCTGTTTTAACCCTCTTAGCCGTCAACTGAGTATCCGATTTACATGGCACGAGATTTTGAAGAGATGTCTCCTTCTCCTCCGACTTCACTTTCTGGCAATTCTCCGTCGTTCTCCTAAAATGGCTAATAAAGTCTCGAGGGTTCCCATTAAAGTTAGGTAAATCGTTCCCTTTTGACTGTCTGGCCAAGAAATTACCCATATGTACACTATCACTCATAGTCAATGGACGATAACTTACTCTGGGATAATGAGATTGCAAAGGACAATCGCTTACCTCTGGCGGATGAACTGAGAGTACCTGGACAGGACTGTTCTGCGCCAAAAGCGTTCCCGACGGTGCTCCAGAGGGTTCCCTGACAGTCGCCGCCAACACATGCGATAATTTGGAACTGCAACTGTGGGCACTTTCCAGCTTTTCCATTTTCTCCGCTAACACTGCCATGGCTGCCAAAACTTGATCCATTTTCTCATCCCACATCCGACTACGAGCGCTTGATCGTGATGACGTTGAAGATCTGCTTCGTAAATCAGAATTTTGGCCTACTTCCTCAACCGAACGCGATACAATTTTTCGGTTCCGCAATCTCATACCATCCATTGCCGTTGGTCACGGTTCGAAAGGACCACAAATATAGTAAAGTAGATAGAAATAGAGAGAGAAAGAATAGCTAGCAAATATAGAGACAACCACCGATTCGACTTTTCATACAATAATTGAGAACATTTGGGTAGAAAAAGTAATTTAGGAACACATGATCTAAACGTAATAATTTAGTGAATAAATCGAGTGACTCCATAACAGCACCTATAATGAAAAATATCTATTTTAAATCTGATACATAGCTAAATGGATTAATATAGAATGTTCCCGGTTGAGTTGTCGGATTGAAGCCTTATTCTACCCAAATTACACAGGGAGTAAAAAACCAATAACGAAGAAATTGCGCTATTAAAAATGAAGGGAGAAAATTATCCCTCGGAGACAGGATGCTGCTGGGGGCCTTATTAAGAGGAAAGTAGATTAATGCGGACTAGTAATTTTTTGCCATCCTTTGACGCACATTGACTTAGCATAATAAATATTTATCGGGTGCAGCGATTCTCGAGGAAGGATGAGACACCCCTTTATGATACGAGTTTGAGAGCCGACGAACCTCTAATGCTAGGGAATATTGCTGGATTGATACGGGAAAGCAGAGAATCTCGCATCTTTCCGAAGGAGGGACCCTTGAAAATCTAGATTTTACTGATGTTTCTCAGTAATCAGGAGATATTTCTGGTACCGCCTATCTTCGAGAAATCGAGGGCTAATGACCTCGTCGGACCTGGATTTTCCGGGAAACATTAACAAATCCAAAAATGCTTGGACAGAGATCATAGTCAATTATGCCTTTGTGAGAATGAGTATTTTTATCGATCCGAAACTTGAGTGCCCAAACTTCACTAGGTACTTCACCAAACTTCAAGTTTCTAAATCATTACTTTTCAAGATTTAAAAACAACTTTTGACGTGGAAATGTCTCACGAGGAGTCATTGCTAAATGTTCTTCATGCGAAAACGACATCAGTAATTTGCAGATCTTATCAATCGAAGAGAAAGTAGTGATCGAAGTAATAGCTTGGAGAGCTGAAAAAACGCTGCAAATTATTACACAACGGTTTATTGTTTTTATATAGATCACTCGTCTGCAGAGCCACCAACCATCCAACATGAAGAAAAACATCGATCGCATTTCGGTCAGCTAAAATTTCAACGGAGATTTGGCCTCTTTTGCGATTCACACTCGTGTTTCTGATTTATCGTACGTCAAAACTTCAAATTCTCGTAGTGAGCGAACGGTTTGTCCTACAGAGCTCCGGGTGGTCTCAAAAAATTTTAAAAATTCTATAGAATCTTAAATTGAAGGAAAAACAATACCTTTATATTGAAATTTTTTGAGTTAGGGCGTTTTCAAAATTTCAAAATTGATTTTGGAACCCTTAGAAGTGACCTACATCAACCAAAATCTTCGGGGCACAACTAGACCCCAAATGGAGCATACATACCAAATTTCATCAAAATCGGTCAATGCTAAGTGGCAAAAGTGCCGCGTACGGCGTACGGCGGACGGACGGCCAAATTTTTATTCGATTTTTGGATTCTACGTACCTTGAAACGTAAACCATCAAATTTTGAGGGGGTGTTAAAAAAAAAATTTTCTTGGTCAATTCCAAAGGTTCATTATTGAAAATAATAAACCAAGATTAGACTGGGTTGGGTAGTAGGTTAGAGTTAGTAAGGCGCTACATAGAATTCGTTCTGGTTGGCCTCATGAAGCTGAAGTTTCACAGGGCTGCTGAATACCGATGAAAAACCCGCTGATTGAGCTAAATTCACTCCAGCTGATCGCACAAATAGCAGTTCGCAAGGAGCCATTTGGCTTTGGTACTGTTGATGTTAAATACCAATGGAAAAAAAACACATCTGAACAAGCTCAAGAGGGTCTCAGACGGTCTCCGTTCATTCCTCGTTGCGGGTGAGTATTTCTCTCAAGAACCGGCGCTGAAAGTTTAAAAATTGTACTTAAATTTGAAATGTTCAAGGATTTTTGACATTTATTAGTGCATCTACCAACGGATTTGAAAAACTAAAATACTGCCGCTGGAATCATCAAAATCGAACAATGATTACCGGCGAAATGTGGGAAAAAACTAATGTCTCATATTTCGCTAGCAATTATTGTTCGATTTTAATGATTCCAGTGGCTATCCTTTAAACAGCCTTATGGTACAAATAACGTCAAATTTTAAAGTGTTGAAAATTGTTTTTTTCATGGTCAATTTTAAAGGCTCATTATAGAAAATAATAAACCAAACAGGAAAGAAAAATACGGCTTTGAAAATAAAACCCGAAGTAGTTGGCAGATAATTTGTTGATTTCGCCAAGAGATCCTCGACCCTCAACGGTAATAGTGCTCTGGTTTCTCGATGGCCAACGGCAGCCGCAAGCCTTCCCAATATCCCCGTATAGTAGGTATCGTGTTGCCCGGATCATTTTTTTTTTTTTTTTTTACATTTTCAACTCTCCTCTTTTTCTCGCTTCACGTCTCTCACCACGAGCGGTTTCATCCTGAATCCAACACGCGCCGTATCGATTTAAACTAGTTCGAATCGATATCCTATTTCTTGCTTGTGCGCCCCAACCACTTCTGGAATTTCATGAAGTGGACTATAAAAAAAAGTATTTTCGAAAAATACGTAATAAACCCACACTTAATGCGCATGTAATATTGGTGTACATTTCACATTCAACTCTGTGCATGTTTTATTCTCATTATTGATTCCTACCTTTCACAAGACACTGGAGCTGTATCAACAAAACATTTGATTCCCAAATTGCAAGCTGATGTAAGTGTAACAAAATAGAAAATAGAAAAATAATGCTAGAGGTATTCTTACATTACACTTATAGAATATTTATTTGTAGTCACTGTGGTCAATAATAAGAATATAAATCTAAGATTGAGGGTCCTGTATAAGAAATACAAAATAATATATAACATATAAGAGAAAAAATAAATAATATAGGTATAAGAGATACAAAAATCCTGCCAATATCTTATAACTTCCACTATAAGACTAAGTAACACTAAGTATATATACTTAGTCATTATATACTTATCGTCAGAACTCTGTTAGAGAACAACAGGTATACACATAGAATAAAAAGTACAGTTACTAATTCTTATAGTTCTAAGTTGATGTATACCTATGATGTATACATCAACTTAGAAATATAAGAATTAGTAACTGTACTTTTTATTCTATGTGTATACGTGTTGTTCTCTAACAGAGTTCTGACGATGCTAAATCAGCGAAAGTGTACTTCTAATGAACAATGAATCACGAGGATATTAGCGAAATCTATCTCCCCTCAACATAACTGTTTCGAAAGAAGAAAGGTCTTAAAACCAGTATGAACTTTACTATTGTTTCCCAAAAATATTGTTTAAGCGTATATTTATTATGGGTTTAACTAGTTACACACTATTGTTTAAAAGTTAAGCTCATTGAGTCTAATTGATCAAAGAAGTGGTAACTATCACCGATGGATATGAGAAGCAACGGCCATCCGTTACTAATAGAACTATAATAGTTCTATACATACTAATAATTAGTAGGGTAGCGTCTGATGGACTTCAAATGAACTACATTAGCAGCTTAGATAAAAACGTAACTTCACTTCTGATAAGGTTCAAAGCCCCCTGGTTCGAAAACTTTTGGTATAAAGTTTTTTTTTCGTCAATTTAAAATAGGATCGAATTTTGGAATCGAATGAGACCACCCAGAGCTCTGTGAATCGCAAAAGATTGTTCACTGAAGGGAATAGGCCTAATATCCGTTCAAATTTCAACAGTTAACATTTCAAATTCTTTGCATGGAGTTGGTTTTCTCCGAATAATTTCATCTCACTGAGTTGGGCTTCCTTAGCAACCAAGAACCAAATTCCGTAATAAAGGCACCCACAGCTCTCGGATAGCGATGTTATTGCTAGTATGTAGTATTATTATTACTAAATGAAAAAGCCGTGTTCTATCCAGACGGGTGATCCGTGCAGTAAAATAATAAACCATTGCGTAATTTATAGCACAGTTATAGTAGATGGAGGCTCGTCTATTACCTGGCTTTTTTCTATTACCTTGTTCAATAATTCCCCTCCGACAGATAAATACGACTACATAATTCATAACGAATCAACACTCTAACAAGTTATTGGCTCACAATGTTCTTACCTGCAGAATTTCCTTCTTGTAGGTTGGAAAATGATGTATTTTGGTTTATTATTTTCAATAATGAACCTTTGGAATCGACCAAGAAAAAAAAATTTTAACCCACTCAAAATTTGATGGTTTACGTTTCAAGGTACGTAAAATCCAAAAATCGAATAAAAATTTGGCCGTCCGTCCGCCGTACGCCGTACGCGGCACTTTTGCCACTTAGCATTGACCGATTTTGATGAAATTTGGTATGTAGGCTCCATTTGGGGTCTAGTTGTGCCCCGAAGCTTTTGGTTGAGGTAGGTCACTTCTAAGGGTTCCAAAATCAATTTTGAAATTTTGAAAACGCCCTAACTCAAAAAATTTCGATATAAAGGTATTGTTTTTCCTTCAATTTAAGATTCTATACAATTTTTAGAATTTTTTGAGACCACGCGGAGCTCTGTAGGACAAACCGTTCGCTTCCTACGAAAATTTAAGTGTTTATTTTGAAATATATATATAAATATAAATCAAAACACGAGTGTGAATCGCAAGAGAGGCCTAATCTCCGTTCAAATTAGAGCTGATCGAAATGTAATCAATAGTTGGTGATTTTGATTTTTTTTATTTTTTATTATTTTTTTTTTTGATTTTTTTTTTCTTCATATTGGATGGTTGGTGATTTTGTAGACGAGTGATCTATACAGAAAAATAATAAACCATTGTGTAATAATTTGCAGCGTTTTTCCTACTCTTCCACACTTCCCTCTTATCCTGAATGCTCAATGAATCTTCCTCTAGTACGTGCCTCGTCTTACGTCCGTCGACAGGAGGTGAGGACGAGTAGCCGTTGGTCCGTTCAACAACCAAGCAACCCCCCCTCACCTCCCTCGCGACCCGTGATAAGATAAAGACGAGAGATGGAAGGTAAACCCAACTCAAACCAGTTTATGAAGAGGTAATGAACCGACTCTCGTAAAAACCGCCTTTTTATCGCTCCCGTCCACGTCAAACTCTAATGGATATCTAGATGAAATTTAATTCCCCTCTACGGTCATTGGTCCACCTCTTGTCCCTTCCTCCATCCCACCCTTCACTTTTACACCCAATCTCACTCTTATTCGGGAACCTGGCCCAATACCGTATTTTTTCAAGTACAAAGCCCCACGAAGGGTTGACGTGATTGGTTTCGAGTGAAAACCCGGTGGGTACCTAAGGCTCGTAGCTTCCTCGCACGTACGAGTATTCATGTTTGTTCCCAACATCCCACCACAGCTCAAATTATATTATGAAGTTTGAAAAAATGTTCTGGCTGTTGGAAAGAAACTCTCAGTTCCCTGGGCGCAATAAAGTTACTCTATGAGCAATTGATGAAACCGCATGGGCGCACGGCTGTCCGATAGGGATTGCACCATAAAAAGCAACGTGAAAATCATGCAAACAGCGCAGAACAAAATACTCAGGAGTCAAGTTAATACTCCCTGATATCCGAACAAATGACCTCCACCGAGAGGGTGAATGAGGTCATAAAAAGAAGAGCTGTGGACCACGAAACTCGGCGCCACAAACATCGAAACGTCGAAGTTTTGAATCTAATGGACAACATCAGGGACATGCGGCGACTGAAGAGGACCAAGTCCTTGGACCTTGCTAGCAAACAATAAGTTGGAAGTGTGTAATGTGATGTGGAAGTGTGATATGTGATCTATGGACCACAGAACGATCAGCACATAATTATTAAAGAGAAACTACTATATGTATTATATTACCTGTTCAGTTGTAATAATAAACATATATTGGTCAATTAATGTTTTCCTCTCACTCAAAAAAAAATTAAACTCAGAAAATAACGGTTGCATCCTATACCTTCCCTTCCTGCTACTAGAGAGTGATGCAACAGAACAATAAACAGATTTTTTTTTAATCAGTACAAATTCATTAAAACGGCAAATTTGAACAAAATTATACCATGATCAAGGAATTGAGGTGGACAATCACGGCAAAAAAAATATTCAGAGAGAGGTTTGAAACGCAAAATATGAGTGAATATTTCGATTTTTGAGTACCCACATTGTTGGTTTGTTATTTTCAATTCAATGTAATTTTCAAAATGTGATGGATTTTGTACAGTACTAGTTTGTATGTAGAATCCAAATTCAATCGAATTACATTATCGTCCGTCCGCCGTGCGCGGCACTTTGGCCAGAGTCCGTGGACCGATGTCGATGAAATTTTGTATATGGGCTCCATTTGGTGTCTAGTTGTGCCCCTGAGCTTTTTGGTTATTGTCAGTCACTTCTTAGGGGTAAGAAGTGGGGAGAATCATTTTTAAAACGCTCTGGCTCGAAAACTTCCGATATACAGGTGTTGTTTTTTCATCAATTTAAAATAGAATTGAATTAGCGAATTTTCAAGTAAAATGAAGCTGTTTTTAATCTAACGAGACCACCCGGAGCTCTGTAGGACAAACAGTTCACAATTAATAAAAAATATCAAGTATTTGACGCTGCAATACGAACAGTTCTAACATACGCAGCAGAATAATGGGGATATCAAAAATATGAAACATTGAAGAGAGTGCAGCATCGGTTCCTAAGGAGGCTCTTTGGTCTACCCAGGCATACACCTTTGTATATATTATATCTTGAAACGGGCAGGATGTCAATATACTCGGTCACATTGACCCTACACATCAATTATGTGACAAAGGTGTTGGCTCTACCAGACACTCGTCTTCCAAAGCGCATGGCAAAAGCCATAATACAAATTAAGGTCTCATGGGCTAAATTTTGGATAGAAATGGCGGCGAAGCACAATGTTGAGATGAATCTGGAGACGTGTGATTTTAAACAATTAAAATTGATATTAGAACGTATAAGAGATAAAATAATTTTTGCTGAAAGACAAGACTATATCTCAGGAGCCCAGGCATCGATCCATCATAACCATTACATCGAGTTGCTTGGAGGGAACACCTTCGAAGAACCTTCGTACATGTTGAGCAACAAAATGTGGCACATACGCTGGTGCTTCAAGATGAGAGGCGGTGTTTTGTTTCTAAACAATGTGCCATGGCGACAGGGACAAGCGCGGAGATGTGCCATGTGCAACAGTGGGGAAGAAGAGGATTTGTTGTCGTCGACAAAATTCTCTTTCCTTCTCTAAACTTCCTAAACTTCAACTCACTCAACTCTCTTCCAACTCTACTTCCTATTTCTCATTCAATTCCAGCTCATTCGTTACTCATTCTCTTCATTCAATTCTTTCTCTTTAAATATTTTGCTATAAAATTAAACTCGTCTTTTCTCGTTTAGCACAATCAAAATTCTCAATTTATTTCTAACCAAAACGTTCAACATATGGAATTAAAACATTTGTTTTAAACTAATAATGTTTCCAAGTATAACAACTCGTCGAATCTGACGACACTCGGGGCCTGGGAAGTGCCAGGGAACGCGGATCTGCTGGTGCTTGCCTCTCTTCTACTTCTTCTGAAACTTCAAAATTTCTTTGTTTCATCAAATTTCTTCGTCTTCGTTTTTTCCAAATTTTCTTTATTTCTTTGCTACTGGTGATGGAGGCATGTCGAGTAACCGGTACGGCCCTCCACCCCACTGTCACTTCACTCTTCCTGTTCGCTTCGTCTCTTCCACTCATAACCCACCCGAATCTTGTGTTGACAACGTACAAGTTGGGCTTTATTTTCTTTCTCTCTTCCAAAACTACATCGTAATAGTAATCATTTCCTATTAGTATTTCTATTGGATGGTTTGAATCACTATCTGCCATATGAAATTGCCTCGGTACTCCTATTTTTCCAAAGTCTACACTACTTCTTAAATTTCCCAAGATCGAGGGTACCACATTTGCTTTTATCTTCATTTTAGTACCATTGGTCAATTTCATGGTGACTTCCACAAGACTAGTATTGATTCGTCTTGGATGACTACTTCCAAATGCGTACACAGATAGAGTTTGCTTACTTAATTTTTGGAGTCTCAATCTTTGGTACAGGCTTTCCGAAATATAGGACCTTTGGCTACCTGAATCCAGGATTCCTCTCGCTTTTCCTTCCATATGGTTGTGTGAATTGGCAACGATGACACTGAAAGTCTGCATGTAGACCTTTTCTTCGACTGCTAACATGCTGTATTCTGCACCCTCATTTTCTTCTCGTTCATTTCGTTTTCTCCCTGGAAATAACTTGGGACAGAGACTTCTATGGTGGTTTGTTTCCTTGCAATGTACACATTGTTTCTCAACCTTACAATTGAAAGAATGACATTTTTTAAGGCATTTGAAACATCTACCTCTCAAGGCTTCTTTTCGAGCATCTAACGTTGAAAAGTTTTCGCATTCATCTGTCCAATGATCCTCTCCACAATAGAAACACTTTCGGTTCACTTCTCTTACAAGCAAAGCTTCAGTTGTGAATGTTCCTTTCCCAGCTTCATTCTCATCTCCATCATTTCTACGAGAATCATAGTACTTGAAACTTGAACTACTCGATCCATGAACATAAACCTTTTCTTGCGACGTAATGATCCTTTTCAATTTCCTAAGAAGTGTCTCCGTATCTAATACTTCATCAATATCAACTGATTTATCTATTTCAAGTATTAAATGTCTGGGAAATTTAGTTTTGATGATTGTCGGGAAAATCAACTGTGAAATATTTTCGCCCATAGCTTGCAAGCACCTCAAATGTTTTTCAATTGTATCTAATGTGTCTCTTAAACTTGATGTGTAGTTCTTGGCTGCTTGTAATTCGGTGAGTTCTTGATAGTGTCTGCTGATCAAATTTTGCTTGTCTCCAAATCGTTCCGTGAGTAGTTGTATTGCTGTTTTATAATTTTCTCCTACTAAAGGAATCCCTTCAATACATTGTTTTGCTTTTCCAACTAGGTAAGTTGACAAAAAGTTTATTTTCTCTGTGTCCGTAAGGTAGGTCTTGTTGTGTATGTTTGTTTCAAATAATTGCCAGAACTCTTGATATTTTAATATATTTCCGTCGAACTTTCCAATAATAATTTTAGGTAATTTTGATGTACTTTCTATGGTCTTTTTTGGCTCTACCTCTCTTTTTAAACCTTTCATGTAAGACTCTTCTATAATGATTATCTGATTTTTTGCTAATGTCTCCAGCCTTCTCAATTCCACAAACATTGTATCTATATCTTTCTTTTTCGAATTACTTAACCTACTCCTTACTTCTTGTATCCCATCTACTTGTACCTTCAGCATTCTCACCGTCACCTTCGCATTTTCTTCGTCCATCTTCTCATCTTCCACGTCACTCCGTATTCCTTCTAACATTTCTCCAATCTCTTCTTTGATCAACTCTATTTCTGGATTCATCTCCGTGGTCTCGATCTGCTACCAGTTTTGTCGTCGACAAAATTCTCTTTCCTTCTCTAAACTTCCTAAACTTCAACTCACTCAACTCTCTTCCAACTCTACTTCCTATTTCTCATTCAATTCCAGCTCATTCGTTACTCATTCTCTTCATTCAATTCTTTCTCTTTAAATATTTTGCTATAAAATTAAACTCGTCTTTTCTCGTTTAGCACAATCAAAATTCTCAATTTATTTCTAACCAAAACGTTCAACATATGGAATTAAAACATTTGTTTTAAACTAATAATGTTTCCAAGTATAACAACTCGTCGAATCTGACGACATTTGTTTCATTTCATGGGCAGGTGCTCAGTGCTTCTCGAAAAGAGAAAAAAATGGTTCGGGCACGTGCGATTGAGCAGGCTACAATGCTTGGAACTGCTAAAAACAACCAACATCCTACAGCTGGCGGGATTCGCAAGAGAGGCGTGGCAGTACCGCTGGTTTTTGACTCAGCAATTCAACTACTAATTGACAGCTACCTAGTAATTTACAAAAGTTAATCATTAATGTGAGAAATAATAAGTTAATTTGAAAGAAAACAAAAAACAAGAAAAAATGTATGTATTTATAGGAATTTCCAGCGCCTACCCAGTGAACGGCCTAGGCCATCACTGTAATAAGATTTTATATTACTTTATCCATGTCTCTGTAAAGAAGTCAAATAAATCTTTTTATATCTATCTATCTATATCTATCTATCAGTTCACTAATGAGGATAAATAATTACCAATATAATAAATAATATAAATAATATTAAATAATAATAATATTATATTATATTATATAAATAATATTATATTATTATTATTATTATTATTATTATATAAAATGTATATTATTTAATAGTTTATATTATTATTTATATTATTATTTTATTTATTATTTAATTTAATTTATATTATAAAAATATTATTTAATAATATTATATTATTATATTAATAATAATATAATATAAATAATTACCAATGTTCCATGACTTTTCATAAATTTCAGATGGTCGATCAGATATCGTTAAATAAGCAATTTTTGTGACATTTATCAGACTTAGTGTTGAATACCCTTATGAGCTAGCAGAATATCACCCCCCCCCCCCCCCACCACACCTACCTCTGATCCGTAGAAGGGGCCCCTGGGCCATAGTACGAAGGTTTTCAGGTTGTCTCTATTACTCCATAGGTTGGACGAATTATGAGTCAGTAACACGACTGTGAATCGCACATGAACGCTCACTGACGGAAGTGAAAGGATCGTATCTTTTTGCTTCCGAGTCTACTAAGGTAGCGGAAGCTTTGTTTTCACTTTTCAAGGACGAAAAAAAAAGTTCTCCAAGATCAAAATTTCCACTCGCGTTTTGCGTTTTAGACCTTTCTGAACAATTTTGGTTCCGTGTCTGTGTGTCTGTCTGTCTGTCTGTCTGTCATGAATTCCTTGTAACGCGCATAGCTATACGAAGTTATTGTCCGATTTCTATGAAATTTTCAGGGATTGTGCGGGTTGGTGTGTAGACGGTCCCCTATGAAAATCATCATCCTCGGAATGATAGAAGCGATTGCGCATGCGCAAACGTGAATTCCTTGTAACGGCCATAACTTCTACATTTTCCGTCTGATTTCAATGAAATTTTCAGTGATGTCACAGATTAGTATTTAGATGGTCCCCTATGAAAATCATCACCTTTCGATTGATAGTAGCCACTGCGCATGCGCAAACGTGAATTTCCTTGTAACGGCCATAACTTCCACATTTTCCGTTCGATTTCAATGAAATTTTCAGGGATGTTACAAATTAGTATTTAGATGGTTCTCTATGAAAATCACCACCTTCGGATTGAAAGTAGCCACTGCGCATGCGCAAACGTGAATTCCTCGTAACAGCCATAACTTCCACATTTTCTACCCGATTTCGTTGACATTTTTAGGGATTACGCGGATTAGGTTGTAGATGTTCCCCGATGAAAATCATCATCCTCGGAATGATAGAAGCGATTGCGCATGCGCAAACGTGAATTCCTTGTAACGGCCATAACTTCTACATTTTCCGTCTGATTTCAATGAAATTTTCAGTGATGTCACAGATTAGTATTTAGATGGTCCCCTATGAAAATCATCACCTTCCGATTGATAGTAGCCACTGCGCATGCGCAAACGTGAATTTCCTTGTAACGGCCATAACTTCCACATTTCCTACCTGATTTCGATGAAATTTTCAGGGATTATGCAGATTGGGTTGTAGATGGTCTCCTATAAAAATCATCACCCCCGGACTGATAGTAGCCGCTGCGCATGCGCAAACGTGAATTCCTTGTAACAGCCATAACTTCCACATTTTCCGTTCGATTTCAATGAAATTTTCAGGGATGTTACAAATTAGTATTTAGATGGTTCTCTATGAAAATCACCACCTTCGGATTGAAAGTAGCCACTGCGCATGCGCAAACGTGAATTCCTCGTAACAGCCATAACTTCCACATTTTCTACCCGATTTCGTTGACATTTTTAGGGATTACGCGGATTAGGTTGTAGATGTTCCCCGATGAAAATCAATGCCTTAAAATTTACAGAAGCCGCTGCGCATGCGCAAACGTAAAATCCTTGTAACAGCCATAACATTCACATTTTTCATCCGAATTTGATGAAATTTTCTAGGATTGACCAGAGGGTAGTGAAAGGTACTTTGAGATTGGTGTCTTGAGATTAGCTACTATGCATCGGATCATCTATATAATGGATACGAGGAAGCTATGTGTTTTTTAAATAGTATCCCATGTCACTCAGTTGTGCTTCCCTTATAGCCAAGATTGCTGGTAGTTTTGACTTTGTGTCAGAATAATGTTGATAGTTAACATTGCACGATAATAATATGGTTGGTAGGTACCTACTATTGATGGAAGCGCCGTGATTTTCGTGTTTTTCGTCATAGAAAAATAATAAACTGTTGAGTAATCATTTGCAGCGTTTTCAGACCTGCTGCACTAATTCACAACATTGTTCTGAGGAAGCAAAATGGCCAGAAATTCAGTTGTAACATTTCTTAGAAAATTTGATCAATAAACAACCGCATGAATGGAACTTTAGACGATGTGCCTCGCAGTGCTACTTGTTCAGAGTTCTTGCGTAATCCCATACCTACACAGATAGCGAAAAGAACCTGAAGACTGGTAACCTTTACCTCCGGCCACTCAGGTCTTCATCCTCTCTCCTATTAATTCTCGGTGCTCCCTGAAGTTGTTTTGAAGCATCAAAACCCGGGTTTCCGCTTCCCGGCATGAATGGAAGTAGGCGCCTGACTCATTAACTCGGTTGACGCCGTGCTCTCATACGCCAAGAGGCAGTTCTTCCAGGCTGGTGAGGCCAAGTACCCGGGAGCCTATCCCGATTTACTGCCTCGAGGGGTAAGTCGAGCTGGCAGACCTGACCACCTCTCAGCAAACAGGAATGTGAGGATCCAATTAAGGCCAAAACTCGGACGAAGCATTTTCTGGATACGGCACAGTATTTCACTGCTGCTATAAACACCGGCATTCGCTCTTTTCCTTCCTTTCCGACTCTGGTACTTTTTTTTATACTTCAGAGCAGATCCAATAAAAACCTTTCTGCTTTAAATAAAATCGGGGGAAGCCCGTATTAATCAAATCAGCCATCGGCCTTAAATGACCGGGACTCTTCCATGCTCGTGCAAGATTTAATTTAGAAGTGCCCAGTAATGGGGTTTTTGGAAGTACGGAGCCCCGGGAACGGCCTGGAATCTTCGTTCATTTCTCAACCTCCTGCGGCGGAGATTGCTGACTTATGGAGCCTCTTTTGTGCCTTATAGGGGAGCACAAATCCGACTGACGTGCACAAAAAAGGGAAGGTATAATGATGAGGAACCAACCTTCTAGGTAGGTGTAGGTTAACAACGCGATTTTCCCACAACAGGGGCTTCAATAAGCGAATTTAGGTAAGTGGATTTTCGAACCTAATCCATGAAATTCAGAGATGTATAATGTGTAAATACCAATCCTAGTGTAACGTGAGAAGAGACCTGTCTCGTTAATTCTAACACTATAAGGTAAAATAATTACGTGGTAGCCTTTCGAAGCTGGTGCATAAAATTGATAAAATTGACTGCTCAGTGTATCATCACTATTTTTAGTGAGTTTTTATGAAGAATCAATGTCTAAAGGCGTTTGGTATAAAGACATGAACTTGAAGAGTGTCTTCGTTTTGTCGATTTCGGTTCGATTTCTTCATTCTGTCGGTCCTTGTTCCCTACTAAAAATATCCAAAGACGCTCAGTTCTGAGAGTTTTGAGTTGGGAGACACATAATATTAACACAATACAAAATTCTACTACGCTACACCATTAGCAAATGGACTGTCTCCAGCAGAAATGTATCTGAACAGCCAAATCAGGATAAAATTAGATGCAATGAGTTCAATCCATAAAGAAAAATCGACGCAAGCAATGCTGGTAAGAACAAAGAACCTTGAAGAAGGAGATAGGGTACAATCAACATTTTTCATTAACAATAACATGGAAATTTGAAACGGTAAAAAATAAATTATAAAAATTACACTACATAATCGAATTAGAAAATCATTGAAACGACATATTATTCAATTGATAAAATCACAATGCAAGAAGAAACAAGTCAGATTCAACGACAACCAAGTACCTACAACGTAACAACATTATACAACATTTTCTGAACTACAACTATACAGGGTGTAACGGTTAAGGTCGTACCACCGGCCAGAGTTCGATTCTACAACTAATTTGTGACTTTTTTTGTCTCCTGACTTTTTTTTTCTTAACCCCCTTAAAATCGGACTTTTTCCACTTTTAAGATTTTTTTTCGCATTTTCGACCTTACACCATTAAAACAGCCATAACTCCCTTGTTTTTCGATCAAAATTCAAATGTAATTATACCGTTGGAAAGAGCGTTAAATTCTGTATAATCAGGAACATGAACAACAAGAACAGTGTCTTAACCACAACACGACCCACGTTCACAGAGACAGAATACCACCGCGTTATTTGGACGATTACGTTTGTTGTTGAAGGAAAAGTGGGGGAGATTGTTATATCCAAACCACTTATATTATCACCACGCATCATACGTTGCTATTCATTTTCAAGTGTTTACAGTTCAATTATAATTATCTACGAATTCAATCTCAAAAACGCTGCAAATCATTGCTCAAAGGTTTATTATTTTCTGTATAGATCACCCTTCTGTATAGATCACTGGTTCTCCATCAATAGCACCTACTACCATCTGTATTCTCCCTTGACCTTCCCTCTCAAATTTCAGCTTCCTGCGTTCAATAGGATTGAAAATGACTTCGGAGCTCACTCAGCTGATCAGTGATCTGAAGAGTGAAGAAGATCTCCTCGAATGCTGAAGACGCCTGGGAGAGCACTTCCATTCAATAGGGTTGAAAATGGCTTCGGAGCTCACTCAGCTGATCAGTGATCTGAAGAGTGAAGAAGATCTCCTCGAATGCTGAAGACGCCTGGGAGAGCACTTCCATTCAATAGGATTGAAAATGGCTTCGGAGCTCACTCAGCTGATCAGTGATCTGAAGAGTGAAGAAGATCTCCTCGAATGCTGAAGACGCCTGGGAGAGCACTTCCATTCAATAGGATTGAAAATGGCTTCGGAGCTCACTCAGCTGATCAGTGATCTGAGGAGTGAAGAAGATCTCCTCGAATGCTGGAGACGCCTGGAAGAGCACTTCCATTCAATAGGATTGAAAATGGCTTTGGAGCTCACTCAGCTGATCAGTGATCTGAGGAGTGAAGAAGATCTCCTCGAATGCTGGAGACGCCTGGAAGAGCACTTCCATTCAATAGGATTGAAAATGGCTTCGGAGCTCACTCAGCTGATCAGTGATCTGAAGAGTGAAGAAGCCTTTGAGCAATGATTTTCAGCGTTTTTTACCCACCAACATTTTTTTTACCTACCAGCTAGGTACTACCTACCACACCATACTGGCTTCACACCTTCACAATCAAGTTTATTAGAAAGAACTAAACGCTTCACACTCAATTGGTAAAATAGAAAGCTTCATATGGAAATTTGATTACTGGTTACGCAGAAGGCAAAACTGTATACAAATCCAAGAAATGAACAGCGATCGCATTTTAGTCCGATAAAATTTGAATGGAGATTAGACCTCTTTTGCGATTCACACTCATGATTCTGTTTTATCGAAGAAAAACCTTTAAGTACTCGTAGGTTTGTCCCGAACGGTTTGTCCTACAGAGCTCCGAGTGGTCTCAAAAATTTTTAAAAATTCAATACTATTTAAAATTGGTGAAAAAACTATACCTTTATTTCGAGAGTTTTCGAGCTAGGGCACTCTTGAAAATTTCAACCCTTAATTTTCACCCCTTAGAAGTGACCTACATCAACCAAAAGCTTCGCGGCACAACTAGACCCCAAATGGAGCCCATATACCAAATTTGAACCAAATCGGTCCAGTGTTGCTAAGAAAAGTGCCGCGTACGGCGTAAGGCGGACGGACGGAAATTTTTTTATTCGATTTTCGTATTCTACGTACCTTGAAACGTAAAACATCAAATTTTGAGGGAGGGTTAAATTTTTTTTTTCTTGCTCGATTCCAAAGGCTTATTATTGAAAATAATAAACCAAAAAGCCTTAAAGGATCCACACAATTCTTCAAAAAATGAGACAGGTGAGGTGAGTGGTAGAAACCCATATCTCGGGTATAGGTGTGAATATCAGGATAATTAATACACTTGGGACGGATGAGGGAGGACTTGGAGGATATTTGAGGTGCAAGGCGTTCGAAGAGCAACATATCCCATACTCTTGTCTTGTTAGCGTGACGTCTTGAAAAGATTCCAGCTTCACAAGCCGATAGCGAAGTAGGAAAAGAATTCTATAATGAGCTTACGAGGAGGCCCCCCTTCGTCTCCCTTCGCCCTGCAGTCGCCTCAGGTAATCCGGTAAGACACAGACAGATGTCAGAGCGGTTCAGACCAACCGGCCGGAGAATTACGGGGATAATCTGAAGGACTTTATCAGCACGTCTTGAAAGCCTCTTCTCAAGCGTCAGGCTTGGAATATCGAATAATGAACAATTCTATACGCATATAAAATTAGGTCCACAATGCTCTTCAATTTTTTTATTATATATATTTTTAGACATAGCTCCAAGGAGATTTAGTTACTCCAGAGGAAAATATCTCCTATTGATAGGTTGATGGCGGCTTCTCCAAATTCTAGACCTGTTTGGTATGATGTGCTGCACGGAAAAAAGATTTCTTACATACTAAAGGAACTTACTTACACATATTTGTCCTAAAAGTGGAGAAAGTTGGCGAACGTAGGATCAGACCAATTTTTCGCCATTTTCAATACTTTTCACCTTAAAGTATGAATGAATGAATGAATGAATAAGTTTTTTATTGCCATTATACATAAAATGTATATAACAATCGTCAATAATAATCAGTTATAAAATCAAACAATAGTAAAAATAGTCCTATAAAAAGTAACATGTCACAAGTATTTAATCTAATATAATAAAACGCCAACCGTACGTACGTATGCACGGAGGGGTCGTGGGAGGCGGGACGAGTCGGAGGGGGGGAATCGGAGGCGAGAGGAGCCGGAGGGAGTGGGATACGGGGAGAGTCGAAAGAAGCGTTTTGCCTACTTTTAGTAGGCTTTTCAGCTAGTAATCTAATAATATAAAACGCCAACCGTACGTACGTACGTATGCACGGAGGGGTTGAAGGGGTCGTGGGAGTGGGGAGAGTTGGTGGCTGGAGGGGTTGGGGGCGGGAGGAGTCGGAGGCGAGAGGAGTTGGGGGCGGGCGGAGTTGGGGGCGGAAGGAGTCGGAGGAGTTGGGGGCGGGAGGAGTCGGAGTGATTGGGTGGAGGAGAGAGTCGGAGGAATTGTTTTTGCCTACTTTTTGTAGGCTTTTCAGCTAGTGTAAAAAATAATTTAACAAAAGAGGAAACTGGTCATTCGATGTAAAAACAAGACAATAATAAAGATAACAAGTTGCGTGATGCGCTAAAGCCGCAGAAAGCGGTGCGGGGCCAGAGGAGAGCCCCGGCCCCGCCCGGGCCCACCCACCATGGTGGCGTCCCAAAACCAAAAACGCAAACGGCTCTCGAAAGAATCGCTGGCGATCCGGCGCAAGAACGCACCAGAGGGCGCCACCCCCGAGCGAGACAGAGGCCCCCACCGACCCGCACACCCACAAACATACGACAAACACTCAAAAAATACATTTATCAGTGACATAAAAACAGTTAATAATTTACTATAAGTTTAACACGCAACTTAAACCTAATATCACAGAATTATCACAGTTAAAACATCAATAAATAGAACTACTAAAACATTTAAGTATCACAGAAAGACCAGTTAACTCTAGAGATGTCAAGTGCAAGCAAGAGTACTCGATATTCCTCTGCTGCTTTGATGACTATTATGACTAGGACGATTATGACATTAATTGACAAGATGCTAGAACTATTAACTATAAGGAACCGTGTTTACCAAAATTTACATCATAACATCCACTTCACACCACGAAACTCGTCCAGTGAATAAATTTCCGCCTGTAGAAGTGACTCCTTTACGACTCTCGAGAATGCTTTTTCATCTAGATGCTGTAACTGTAGTGGGAGCACATTAAAAAGCCTAGTTCCCATTTGGATCGGACAGCAATTAAGCGATGCACCGAGGCGGGCGAATGGAGGGTTCAAGTTTTTCCGGCTTTTCGTGGGGTAATCATGATTGTCCGATGCTTTTGAAATGGAGCTGATATTTGCTTTAATGTAGTTGAGGACAGACAATACATACATTCCCGGTACAGTAAGTATCCGATTTCGAGAAAAGGAACCTCTACAAGTGTGCTTCCAGCTTATATTGCTTATAGTTCTCACTGCTCTTTTCTGAAGCCTGAAAATTTCAATTGCATGACATGAATTGCCCCATAGAATTATACCATATGCAATTCTGGACCCATAACAGGCATGGTAAACTGAACGGATCACTTCAGTAGATACAACGTTGACCAATTTTCGAATCATAAATATCACAGAAGAGAGTTTGGGCGCCAGTAAGTCGATATGGGCTTTCCAAGACATTCGATTGTCAATAACAATGCCCAGAAAATTAACTGATTGGTTCAACCGGCGGTTCAGTGCAAAGTCAAGTATTTGACTCTTATCTCGATTCAGGATCAGAGCATTAGAGACACACCATCTTTCTACCAATGCATTTCTATTCTGCTGCTCTCGTATCAAAATATCTTTGAATGGTCCCACTGATAATGTCGTGATGTCGTCAGCGAACATGAAAATACTTCCTGGTTCTTCAAATTGATATGCCAGGTCATTGACGTAAATTAAGAAAAAGCAAGGCCCCAAAACACTGCCCTGCTTCACTCCGCATGGTATATCAACCTCCTCCGAACTGGCTCCATTATAACAAACAACTTACTTCCATCCCTCCAAATAGCTTTTGAAAAAAGAAATTGTCTTTGGACCAAAACCGTAGTGACTAAACTTCTGAAGCAGCAGGTCATGTGGCACAAGGTCAAAGGCCTTGGATAAATCACGTAAATGTAGGGAGGCATGCTTTTTATCTTCCAATGCGGCAAGAGCAGGGTGAAGTGGAGCAAAAACCAAGCGTAGTGACCATTGGGCAACATAAAGTTAACATTGGCTCATTGTTGGTAGCATCATGATGGGAATTATTCGTGTATCCGCGATTTGTCGTGTAATACGGTGTTCCAGACCCAAGAAAGTTGGACATCTCTGTGGACTCGTCATGCGACGGTCATACGTTGATAGTAATTATGCCGTCCTCCATCTGCTTCGGGGTGTCACATCGCCTCATGCGATACCTGCAATCACTCACGAAGCAGACGCGATTTATTTTAATCGTCACGAGATTTTTCCAGCTCCCTTTTTGTCTGTCAGTACTCATTACGCAATCGCCACTAATTTATCAGGTTATTCCGATTATCACAATCACGCCTGTTCCCCCAATTACTCACACGTTACACGCACTGGAATACCCAGAAGTGCGCACGATTTGTGCTCCCCTTGTGCGCCGTTCGAGCTCCCTCTTCGATATTCAAAAAAGGCGTGTTGTGCGTATTAAAGATTACTTACTCGAGCATTGCACAAATCTTGTCTCAGCAACATGAGGAATAAACGCTACAAATTATTTCGCAGAGGTTTATCATTTGTCTGTATACAGGGTGTCACCCTAACTCGAGGACCAAACTTCAAGGATCGATTTTACAACTAATTTGCAAACTTTTTTGTCTCCTGACATTTTTTTTTTAAACGCTTTAAAATTATACTTTTTTCACTTTTAAGATTTTGTTCGTGTTTTCGACCTTGAGCCAATAAAACGGCCATAACTCCCTCAATTTACTGGATAAACTCAAATATGAGTATACCGTTGGAAAGAACGTTAAATTTCCTATCAGTTCATCAGGACACAAAAGCTTCTAAAGCCTTTCGTATAAGTGAATAAATTGGTCAAAGTCAGAAATTTAAAACTTTCTCGAAAATCACCATTTTTCAGGCTGACTCATCTTATGTAATAAACAGCCGTATCGGCGGGCACTCAACGGAAAAAACTTGCCCAAAATCTCAGCTTTCCAACGGTCTATCAATTTTTCTTTTTAACATTCAAATTAGAAGAGTAAATGGAGTTTGAATGCCCGAAAACGTGGGTTTTACAAGCAAATCCTGTGTTTTAAGCGGTTTCTGGTCCCCCTCGACCTCAAGATGGCTTGACGATTTTGGTATCATATCCTATGTAATTTTCTACGCTGAATCAAATAGTGATACTTCCAAATGGTTCCGACTGCTAGAAAGTGGATTTTTTGAAGAAAATCTTCGTTTTTCGTACATAAAATACGCATTATTCTTAAATGTGGTAGTGAGCATGAAGTAACACCTTTTAACTAAATAAAAACACCGAATTGAATTGAAACACCGTTGATTGAAGTTTTTGTTGAGTTAAAAGGTGTTACTTCATGCTCACTACCACATTTAAGAATAATGCGTATTTCATGTACGAAAAACGAAGGTTTTCTTCAAAAAATCCACTTTCTAGCAGTCGGAACCATTCGGAAGTATCACTATTTGATTCAGCGTAGAAAATTACATAGGAAATGATACCAAAATCGTCAAGCCATCTTGAGGTCGAGGGGGACCAGAAACCGCTTAAAACACAGGATTTGCTTGTAAAACACACGTTTTCGGGCATTCAAACTTCATTTACTCTTCTAATTTGAATGTTAAAAAGAAAAATTGATAGACCGTTAGAAAGCTGAGATTCTGGGCAAGTTTTTTCCGTTGAGTGCCCGCCGATACGGCTGTTTATTACATAAGATGAGTCAGCCTGAAAAATGGTGATTTTCGAGAAAGTTTTTAATTTCTGACTTTGACCAATTTATTCACTTATACGAAAGGCTTAAAAAGCTTTTGTGTCCTGATGAACTGATAGGAAATTTAACGTTCTTTCCAACGGTATACTCATATTTGAGTTTATCCAGTAAATTGAGGGAGTTATGGCCGTTTTAATGGCTCAAGGTCGAAAACACGAACAAAATCTTAAAAGTGAAAAAAAGTATAATTTTAAAGCGTTTAAAAAAAAATGTCAAGAGACGAAAAAGTTTGCAAATTAGTTGTAGAATCGATCCTTGAAGTTTGGTCCTCGAGTTAGGGTGACACCCTGTAGATCACTCTTCTGCAAAAATAATGTTTTGCCATTGTCACTTTTTTTTTGCTTCCGAGTATACCAAGGTAACGGAAGCTTTATTTTCACTTTTCAAGGTTGAAAAAAGTTATCCAAAATAGAAATGTCCACTAGCGTTTTACTTTTCAGACCTTTCTGAACCATTTTGGTTCCGTGTCTGTCTGTCTGTCATGAAATGAAAAGTTATTGTCCGATTTCGATGAAATTTTCAGGGATTGTGCGGGTTGGCGTGCAGACGGTCCCCTATGAAATTCATTACCCCTGGACTGATAGTAGCCACTGCCTATGCGCAAACGTGAATTCCTTGTAACAGCCATAAAACTTACATTTTTCATCCGAATTTGACGAAATTTTCTAGGATTGTTCAGATTGGCGTGCAGATGGTCCCCTATGAAAGTAGCCGAAGGTACTTGGATTTATGTTTTGAGATTAACTTATATTATATTACTTACTTATTATAACTTCCACATTTTTCATCCGATTTTGATAAAATTTTCAGGAATTTTGCAAATTAGATTGTAGACGGTCCCCTATGAAAATAATAACGCCCGGACTGATAGTAGCCGCTGCGCATGCGCAAACGTAAAATCCTTGTAACAGCCATGACACTTACATTTTTCATCCGAATTTAATTAAATTTCCTAGCATTTTTCAGATTGGTATGTAGATGGTCCCCTATGAAAATTATCCCCCCCGACTAATAGTAGTTGCTGCGCCTGGGCAAACGTGAATTCCTTGTATCATCCATAAATTCTATATTTTCCATCCGATTGTGACGAAATTTCTCAGAATTGTTCAGATTATCGTGCAGATGGTCCCCTAAGAGGGTAGTGGAAGGTACTTAGAGATTGATGTTTTGAGATTAACTAATATGCATCGGATCATCTAGACAATCGGGTTATGGATACGAGGAAGCTATGTGCCACACCCACTTGGCAGACTTTTTTCACCTACCATCCATAGGTAAGTACTACTTACCTACTGCACATACTGCCGTCACAATAAGTTTATTTGGAAGAAATAAACGCTTCACACTCGATTCGAAAAATAGGGAGTTGTGGTTCCTTCATATAAAATTTGATTACTGGTAGCTAAGGAGACAAAACTGAATACAACTCAACAAACGAACAGCTATTGCATTTTGGTTAGCAGTAGAGATGGGTATCGTTATAAAAGTATCGATATTTTGTATCGATACTGCATCGTATTTGAGTATCGATATCCCAAGTATCGTTGGGCATTAGTATCGATATTTTAAAATATCGAGTATTGATAATTTAGTGTCACAAACTATCAATATCATCCAATTTTCTCAAGAAAAATAATTTTTTCAACAACTTTTATTCATTTTTTACTATTGAGAGTCCAAACAGAGTGATTTTTCCCATGATATAAACGTTATTAAATAACGTTTTGTGCAACCAAAGAGTAATGACCCAAAAACCTCTGTATCTTCTTCATTTTTTAGCCATTATGTTGAATTTTCCGCGAGAACAGTATCGATATTCGATATTTAGAAATATCGGATCCAAAGTATCGATATCCAAAAATATCGGATAGTGCAGTATCGATACTAAAATATCGAGTATCGGTACGAAAGTATCGATATTTTGAAATATCGAGTATCGATACCCATCCCTAGTTAGCAAGAATTTCAACCTCTTTGGTGATTCACACTCGCGATTCTGATTTATCGTAAGTACGACCTTTAAGTACCTACTCGTAGAGAGGGAAATACTAATCCGGAAAGCGCAACCAACTGATACCCCCTTAACAATCAAGTTTCCCTCGTAAAAATGAACTTTCCGAGCGTGCATCCGAGATTCCGTTAAAATACGCGTAGTACGAAAAATACATTTTCATTTTCTTGATTCAGATTCCCCTCTTTTCGCAGCACTCTCACATCCCAATACTTCATAACGAGTTTTTTTTAATACGGTTTTTGGAATTCTTACGTACTTTAAAAATTAACGTACGATTCCAGAGGCTGATTATTAAAAATAATAAACCAAAACACTATCAATTTCACAATCGTGTTGCTGTTTATGTATTCAGAAAACGATCAACATGATCGTGAAAACCAAGTTGAATAATGAGGAATTTTTGTAGGTACGAAATGGTCAATAATAACACTAGATTACAAAATTTAGGGGTGGTCTGGCTGCCTCGTTCTTTCACCACTTTTCTTATGGTATTTGGTGCGCTGGATCCGAATCTGACGTCAGTTTTTTTGTTTATGTCGGATTTTTAAGATATAGCTAGTTTTAAGATTTTTCTAGTTCTCACTTTTCGTCATTTTTTAGTGAAAACTCATCTTGCTCAAATCTCCTCAAAAAGTACTCAGACTTATAGGAAATTTCATGTAGAATCCAAATATGTACTTAGTTTTTAAGTAAAACTGTGTTAAACCCCCTATTTTCCACAAAACGTATCAAAAAACACCGGTTCTCAACGTTTTTTCTTCGGGTTTTTCCTTACATTTTGCCACTTGAAAAAAAATTAAGGCTAAAAAAAATTTTCTCGGGCTTTTACTTTGTAGGGGGGACACCCCAGAGGAGAATGAGACCAATCGCAGCCTCCTAAACCCATTAATATCGAAGGAATGAGCTTTTTCATGGCACTGAGTATGTGCGTTCCTAAATCTGTTTTCCTCAAATGGATTTTCCTTTCTTCGACATTTTTTATACTTGTCACCTATTAAGAGTAAGATTGAAAATAGGTACTCAATGGGGGAGTAAATCATAATTGGGAAACACTTGTTTTGTTAAGTGATTTTAATTCAGTTTTACAAACGAAACACAATAAACTGCAGAAAAGTTAACGGTGTAAATCTGTTTCATGAAGGCTCAGATGAATCAAAAGTTGGTATAATGTTTGGTTATTCCTCCACCTCAGAGGTTCCACCAAGATATGAAAATCATGGAAGAACGGTACAAAGGGTATTGGGAAGTTCACATGATGGTGGACTATTGTTGGACCTTAAAAAGAGATTTACCTCAGGCGGCGAAGTTTTCTCTACATACTCGTAGATGCCGGCGATGATACCTCTGAGGTGGAGGAATAACCAAACATTATACCAACTTTTGATTCATCTGAGCCTTCATGAAACAGATTTACACCGTTAACTTTTCTGCAGTTTATTGTGTTGCGTTTGTAAAACTGAATGAAAATCACTTAACAAAACAAGTGTTTCCCAATTATGATTTACTCCCCCTTTGAGTACCTATTTTCAATCTTACTCTTAATAGGTGACAAGCATAAAAAATGTAGAAGAAAGGAAAATCCATTTGAGGAAAACAGATTTAGGAACGCACATACTCAGTGCCATGAAAAAGCTCATTCCTTCGATATTAATGGGTTTAGGAGGCTGCGATTGGTCTCATTCTCCTCTGGGGTGTCCCCCCTACAAAGTAAAAGCCCGAGAAAATTTTTTTTAGCCATAATTTTTTTTTCAAGTGGCAAAATGTAAGGGAAAACCCGAAGAAAAAACGTTGAGAACCGGTGTTTTTTGATACGTTTTGTGGAAAATAGGGGGTTTAACACAGTTTTACTTAAAAACTAAGTACATATTTGGATTCTACATGAAATTTCCTATACGTCTGAGTACTTTTTGAGGAGATTTGAGCAAGATGAGTTTTCACTAAAAAATGAAGAAAAGTGAGAACTAGAAAAATCTTAAAACTAGCTATATCTTGAAAATCCGACATAAACAAAAAAAACTGACGTCAGATTCAGATTCGGCGCACCAAATACCATAAGAAAAGTGGTGAAAGAACGAGGCAGCCAGACCACCCCTAAATTTTGTAATCTAGTGTAATCAAGCATGTTTATACCAACTAGTTGAATGCGTCGTTGTTATGAGGAAACTATACTGCCCACCCAACATTGCAGACATTTTTTCAAGAGCTGAGATCAGTTTGATTGTGAGTTTTTCCATTCTCCTAAAATAAAATGAGAAATTTTTTGGTGTTATAAATAATCCATTTTCGTTCATTATGAATTATGGGGTCAAGCCAGTAGCAAGCTATTTCAGTTCAAAAGCTTCTGTGCTCTAAAACATCTAAGTAGAACTTCTGAATATTTTCCCTTTCAAGTACCTAGTCGCAATTTTTGGACGGTTTTTCAACTTGGACATGAGTATCTCCTAAAAGAGAAAGATGATAAAAGAAAAAGATGATGAAGCTGGTTCTAAGCCTAAATCGTTTTTACGTTAGCCAAGTTTCGTATAATAATGATTGAAATGTATTCATTGCTGTATTGAAACCATAGAATTATTATTTAGAAACTAATCTACATAACATCTAGCACAAAATTCGAAGCGCCAGGGAGTTATGAAAGAGAATGCAACCCCCAACAATTCGAAGAATGATGTGAATGGATGAATAGAACATAGACTCTAAACGCTTTTATGCAGAATCTGCCTTATTGATCTCAGACGTAACTCATTATAGCCACCTGGAATCCGAACTTGTCCGGCTGAAGTTATGCCCTTCAATCAACATTTTCATCGACATCGGCTCATTATTATGAATAGGAAGTGTTCGGGACTTGCTGGAACTTGGATGATCAGGGATCACTAATGGCCTGACACAACAAGACAATTTGCACTGCCAATCAAGACGGGTTTCCTTGAGGCGGTAAAGCGACAGTGGAATCATTGTCTCGTCCGATGTTGCATTAAGTGCTCTGTGACCTTAGGTGGATTTCCAGAGCTAATAGCATCCGCTAATAAGCGTGGTTTAATGGATATATTCCTTTTCGACTCCCGTCATCGAAAGCTGTTGAATTTGTCACTGGAATAGTGTTGTAACAATCTATGCAATCTCTAGATTTTGTTATGTAGTGCTTCCCCGTCCAGTAGACGGCGTCTACCAAGGTAGCGGAAGCTTTGTTTTCACTCTTCAAGGTTGAAAAAAAAGTTCTCCAAAATCGAAATTTCCACTCGCATTTTACGTTTAAGACCTTTCTGAACAATTTTGGTTCGTGTCTGTCATGAAATCCTTGCCACAGCCATAACTTCTACATTTCTCATCCGATTTCGATGGAATTTTCAGGGATTGTGCGGGTTGGCGTTGAAATAGAGTTGGTAATATTCTGGTGGAATAACCAGCTCGTATTTATACCTAATGATTCAAATATAATTTAAAGTTATTAATTAAATAATTATAATATAGATATGAATTGGGTATGGTTCAATAACAAATCGGAGTGTGATTTATATCGATTGGCTCTTTAATATTTAATCTTGGGTATCGAGGGAAACCGCAAAATATTAAATGTGTGAAAAGATCACTTACCAGGAGCAAGGCAGGAAAGTGACCGAATGCCGAGCTCAATCCCAGTCTAGGAGAGTAGCGACGCCTCCACAAGGCCTAGTCCGCGGAGCAGTTCGCGAAACTGCTACACTCCCCTTCTGGGTTTTTAAAATGTTGGAACAATAGAAGGTAGGATCGGTAAAGGTTGGGTGGTGGTTAGTACAAAAATAATTCACTAAATCAATCCTAGGGACCCTCGGCAGGGAAACCGTGCCTGACCCACCCATAGCGCTATGGTTGGCTGTCATGGAAGGTGCGTTCAAGCTGGACAAAACCTGCTGAAGGAGGGTCTGGGGCGCTGGTTCCCCAGAGAGGCTGGTTCAATTAAAGGGACAACGAAAGGGAACAAAATCTCATCTTTACAAAGCTATCAAGCCTGTTGTTATCCCTGAAGGCTTGCACGATAACTAGGAAGAAGAACCGGATCTAGCATTATGGAAGAAGAAGAGCCTCAACCTGGTCCATCTAAAAGAGCGAAATTGTGACTATTTTCAGTTGTACATATATCATTATCATGCATGTCATGCAACTTTACATTCATCATTATCTTCATGTATGTACCTTGACAAACGTATTTACCTTGGCATCTCATGAAATTCATCTTTACAGTCTTCTCACAAAACCGACTGTACTTAATTTTCAAGTGATGTTACTTCTATTTCCGGGTGTCTCAGATATTCGAATTCGTAGATTTCTATTTGCTGACCCAAGGCAGGGTAGTTAATCATGGAAAAATAAAACGGATGGGAAATAGGTAGTTGAATTTGCGATGTTCAGTGACATCATTTTGAAAAATATTCTATTGCATTGAAAATTTGGTTTTCGAGTGTTGAAATATTCCAAAATCGAACAAATTTCAAATTGTTTGTGCTTTTTGAACTCTTTGATAGATTCTCTACAACTTTTAGGGAGAGTGGTTTCGATTAATATCGATGCTGCAATGATAAAACACATTTCAAGTGGAGGTTTCACGATTTAAAGAAATTTTTGAAAAATCGATGTTTTTTGACTGTCAATTGTGACCGTTGTACAATTCTCAATTCTCAAGTTTGACTAGTCCATTCGACGCAAAATTTAATGATCCTTCATTATGTACATGGTCAATATTTCGCTAGGATGCGTCGTTCAGATGTTAAAAGAGAAAAACTGAAAAACGTCCGAAAATTTCGTGGTTTTTAGCCTAAAGGTTTTCCCAAGGGCTTTCAAGGTCGAAAACTTGGTTTCTCCATAGTCACACAATACCAAACGATCCTAGAAAGAAATATCTCTTGTTCCATTTTTTGCAAGCTCGGACCCCTCTATTTACTGGGCTATCTGCCCTCTTTCGAAGAATGAATGCGACACGATTGGTAGTGATACTATTTTTCCTAACGTAGTATTCGTTCACTGCTTGTATGAGATCATCGTACGTTTGATCACTATCTCCGGACGAAAATGGTCGATCAGCATCTTGAAAGTTCGGGGCCCAACTTTTGTTAGTAGAAGATCCCTTCTGTCATCTTCCGTTCGGATTCTCGCCACCCTCAGTTCCAGCTCAAAATATGGGAGGTCCCACGACTCAGTGTCTGGTTCAAAAGGTCTGATATAAATTTTTGGTAGCCTTCTTTCTCCATCATTCCTCTCTTCGACGCCGTTGTCGCCTCCCCCACTAATTGAAGGAGGCTTGCTGCCTTCTGTTTGTTCTTGGCATTTCCAGTTCCCCAGTGTAACAACCTCTAGATCTCAATATTAGTATAAAAACGCTGCAAATTATTACACAATGGTTTATTATTTTTTATTTTTCTATATAGATCACTCGTCTGCAAAGCCACCAACCATCCAACATGAAGAAAAACATCGATCGCATTTCGGTCAGCTTTAATTTGAACGGAGATTAGGCCTCTTTTGCGATTCACACTCGTGTTTCTGATTTATCGTACATCCAAACTTTAAATTCTCATAGTGAGCGAACGGTTTGTCCTACAGAGCTCCGGGTGGTCTCAAAAAATTCTAAAAATTCTATAGAATCTTAAATTGAAGGAAAAACAATACGTTTATATCAAAATTTTTTGAGTTAGTGCGTTTTCAAAATTTCAAAATTAATTTTGGAACCCTTAGAAGTGACCTACATCAACCAAAAGCTTCGCGGCACAACTAGACCCCAAATGGAGCCTACATACCAAATTTCATCAAAATCGGTCAATGCTAAGTGGCAAAAGTGCCGCGTACGGCGGACGGCGGACGGACGGCCAAATTTTTATTCGATTTTTGGATTCTACGTACCTTGAAACGTAAACCATCAAATTTTGAGGGGGTGTTAAAATTTTTTTTTTCTTGGTCGATTCCAAAGGTTCATTATTGAAAATAATAAACCAAAAACTAGTAGATTGTTAGAATACGAATGAATTACTTTCTATGGGAACTTTCCATAGGTATACACAAATGCCTTGTGGTTGGCAACCACTATAATAATAAATGAGGATCCAACAATTCCCACCCACCATATTTTAGTATTTTGTAGAGGATATGTTGCTCTAACATTCACTAGAGTTTGGAGCGATTTGAAGATAACTATTTTGCTTCCTCACTACCGAAGGTAGGGAAGCTTTGTATTCGTGAAAGAAGTGAAAAAAAAAATGTCCTCCAAAATCAAAATTTCCACTTGCTTTTTGCGTTTTAGAGCTTCCCGAACAATTTTGGTTCCGTGTCTGTCTGTCTGTCTGTCTGTCGGTCTGTCGGTCTGTCGGTCTGTCTGTCTGTCTGTGGTCAATCCTTGTCCCGGGCAAAACTATACTAACCTGTGGTCCGATTTTGATGAAATTTTCAGGGATTGTGCGGGTTAGGTCCTAGACGGTCCCCTATAAATTTCAGCACCTTCGGATCAGCTGAGTGAGCTCCAAGGCCATTTTCTCTCCTGTTGAACGCAGGAACCTGAAATTTGAGAGGCAGGGTCAATGGAGAATGCTGAAGGTGCCTGAGTGGTCACTGATCAGCTGAGTGAGCTCCAAGGCCATTTCCTCTCCTGTTTTTCGCCAACCGATTCTATACGTCCATGTTACAATGAGTGAGGAAGCTATACTGCCCACCCAACTTGGCAGACGTTTTTTGTAAAGTGCGAAAATGTTCGAAATATCTACAAAAATCAGCTATTACCCAAAATCGGGCGTTAATAACTTTTAATACTTATGTGAGAAACACATCCCAGAATTTGGTGCATGAAGCTCAGTCGTAAGTACCCGGCTATAGATGATTTTTGCGAGAAAACGTCTGTTGCGGGGAAGAACAGGTGACTCGCCAACTTCTTATATGGATATTTTTATTCTAGTCCCACCCACCATATCGTTGGGGACATGTTGTCCCATCCACCAGACATTTGTGCGACTTGAAGATGACTATTTTTTGTGAAGTGCGAAAATGTCGTTACAGTAGCGTTTGTAACTACAGAGCCTCATTGGAAGAAAAGTTATGACCGTTCAATATTTGGTGATAGCTGATTTTAGAATAAATTTCGAACATTTTCGTACTTTACAAAAAATAGTCATCTTCAAATCGCTCCAAACGCTAGTGAATGTTAGAGCAACGCAACATATCCTCTACAATATACTAAAATATGGTGGGTGTGAATTTCGAACAGAAAAAGTAATCGATCGGAGAAGTCGCTGAGCCACCTGTTTCGACGCTGAGGTTCTATAGTTACAATTTGTCGTGATCATTGCTCCTGTATTACCATACGTCTTCTTAGTTAATGTCTGAATGTTTATGTACATCTATCGAATTTCTAAATTATTTCACATCGAGTTCTTGGTGAATAAAGCCTTAATCTCGAAAGGTTTGCATCAGAACTACTACAGAACGACATTTTCGCACTTTACAAAAAATAGGCACCTTCAAACCGCTCCAAACTCTAGTGTATGTTAGAGCAACATATCCTCATCAATGTAATAAAATATGGTTGGTGGGAATTTCGAATAAAAAACGTCTGCCAAGTGGGTGTGGCACATAGCTTCCTCGTATCCATAACCTGATTGTATAGATCGATACACAGTAGTTAATCTCTAAACATCAAAACAAGTTAATCTGTAACATCCTTGAAAATTGCATTGAAATCGGATGGAAAATGTAGAAATTATGGCCGTTACAAGGAAATTCACGTTTGCGCATGCGCAGCGGCTCCTATCAGTCCGAAGGTGATGATTTTCATAGGGGACCATCTAAATACTAATCTGTAACATCCCTGAAAATTTCATTGAAATTGGATGGAAAATGTAGAAGTTTTGGCCGTTACAAGGAATTCACGTTTGCGCATGCGCAGAAGCTTCTATCAGTCCGAGGATGATGATTTTCATAGGGGACCGTCTACACACCAACCCGCACAATCCCTGTAAATTTCATCGAAATCGGACAATAACTTCGTATAGTTATGCGCGTTAAAAGGAATTCATGACAGACGGACAGACAGACAGACAGACAGACAGACACACAGACAGACAGACACACAGACACGGAACCAAAATTGTTCAGAAAGGTCTAAAACGCAAAACGCGAGTGAAAATTTTGATTTTGGAGAATTTTTTTTTTCGTCCTTGAAAAGTGAAAACAAAGCTTCCGCTACCTTGGTAGACTCGGAAGCAAAATAGTAATGGATATACGAAGTTGGCGAGTCACCTGTTCTTCCCCGCAACACACGTGTTTTCGAACAAATCATCTGTGCCTGGGTGCTTAGACTGAATATTCAGAGAAAGGAAAGTCCCGTTTGAGAACTCCTTGGCATGAATTTCTGGATCCTCCACTGCTTCCCCAGATACCCTACCCTAAACAAACGTCATCAACATAACATTGGGTGTGCATGTTGATCTATGAGAGGTCAGGTACTGAACCGCTCAAGCCGGCGTCAAGTTCATTATCGCAACGTAGCGAATGAATCCGCTTTCTCCAGCGTTTTTCTCTTCTTCTTTTTACAAAAAAAAAAATATCAACACAAAAACTTTTTTCTCCGCCGACTTCTGTTATCCCTTTCCTCCCCTTTTTCCAAAGCCGTCATCGTGAGTAATGTTTTCCTTAGGATCCGTTCGGTCCTAACGAAGTGAGGCTTTACAGGTGCTTGAGCAGCCCCATTCAAAGTCAGATGCGGGGCATAATTCACCGGAGTTTGACTTTGTATGAAGAACAGGAAGGATCGCCAGAGTGGGTGCTCGACTACTCGCTGCATCCACCTGCTTCCACAACCCTTCTCTCCACAATCAACCTCTCAGAGTATTTTTTCCCTTCTCTCGATGGGTCCTCATCACCCGAAATTTCTTGACGTCTTATTCCGACCCGGGACTGTATTAAAAAAAAATAAAAAAAACATTTATAGGTAGGAAAATGAATAACGTCTGGGATTCACGCGTTCCCGCCGGTCACGTCGGCCAGATGCTGCGGACGGAAAGACTGAAATGAGTTGTCGGATTGAAGAACTCAGAATTCAGACATCGTATTCAGGTAGCGAAGTGAGGAAGGGAGGCCGGAAATATTTTTTGTTCGTGGGTTCGTCATTTGAACAGCTCATCTTAAATAGCATTCTTAGGTACTCAAAATATAGAAAGGCACCAACGTACAGGACGAACATCATTTACTCAGCAAAATATTACGTGTACCTAATAAGTATTATTATTATGAAATGTGTCAACGAAACAAATTAAAAATTTCATCTCAAACGATGAAAAATTAGAACGCATCCCATTTTTTCCCTCCCATTTTACCTTGGTAGCAAAATCATTGTCATTTTTGGTAGGGGAAAAACGTTTTCCAAAATGAAAATTTCCACTCGCGAAACCATCCTTAACAATTTTGATTTCGTATCTGACTGTCCACAAATATACGACACAAGGATCCTCTCCTTGTAGGCTACACTCGGAATGATAGCACAATTGCGGAAAAGTAAATTCTTTGCTTTAAATATCTTCAATGATCTGATTCAGTTGAAATGTTTTTGATCGTGCGAATTGAGCCTCAGATGGTTTCATATGAACTTCATTTTAGTCAGAATGATTCATTAATTGTATCCATTGAGACATCAAAAACTTGAACTTCCAATGAAATATAGTTCTGTCATTACCTAATAATGGATAGGTAGCTGGAATGAAGTTGCATGATACATTTTGAGTCAAGTAGTTTTTTGTGGAATAACGTTCTATTCTTGTAGGAAGCTGGATCGGGATGTGTAAGTTAGTTCTCAAAAGTACCGATAGGATTGAGCATAACGCTATTGTGTTGGCTATCTCTATCTCCATGTTTACTTCATGGAGCATCGTTGAATGTGATGACTTTGTACATGGGCAATATACCTACCGCATATTTTATAGAAGTATCCAAATTGCTTTAAAATGACTTATTAGTCTTCATTATTAATTTGTAGCGGATGGGCTACTATCAGTCTGGAGGCCATGATTTTCAGGAAAGACCATTTAAACCCCCATCCGCATTATTCCCGAAAACTTCTTAGAAATCGGAAAAAAATGAAGAGTTATGGGTGTTACAAGGAATTCGCGTTTGCGCAGCTGCTACGATCAGTCCGGGGGTAATGATTTACATAGGGGACCATCTACACGCCAATCCGCACAATCCCTGAAAATGTCATCGAAATCGGACAATACCTCCGCATAGTTATTCCTGTCACATGAAATGAGGAATTTCACCATGTCGGAATTTCCTATTTCTGACCCCTAAATCGGATTCAGCACCTCTAAAAACCCCCTAAGGCAAACTTTCAGCCCGAACTTCCTAATTTACGAATAAACAAAACAGTGTAGAAAATACGAATGTTTAAAAAAACCGGGAAAATGACGTCATGCTGGAATAGTTCATTTATGGCCGCTTGAAGCGCTGAGATCGAGAAATCCATAGTCCCCAGATGCAAAATTTCATGAAACAGTAAAGTTCGAAATCGAAAAACTGAAGAAAAAAATAGAAAAAGCAAGATGGGGAAAATTAGGTATCATCTGTTTTTGTTTGATAACTTTTCTCTTAGAAAACACGATTTCGTCGTCCCAATGGGCAACACTGGGAGGAGACGGCGATCCGAACAGCCCAATCAGCGAGCGTTCCTGCTCCACGTCCGTTTTCCCGGTTAGTTTTGAAATTAAAAATTTTGACTGTCTCCCAAAAATAACAGGAGACTTATTTTCCGAGATCAGCCCGATTTTCATCTATCCCACACCATTAACTATTCAGGAAAAATGCAAACAGAAATCGGTGAAATTCCTCATTCATGACAGACATCGAACCAAAATTGTTCAGGAAGGCCTAAAACGTAAAAGCGAGTACATAAAACTCAAAGAAGTTTTGATTTTGGAGACAATTTTTTGTTAACCTTGAAAAGTGAAAACAATAAAAACAATGCTCACCTCAGTTGACCCGAGAGCAATGCCTAACAATCGCCAAAGCAAAATGTTCTCAAAACCGATTCACGAATAAAGACGACCTGTTTTTTCGACATTTTCTTTCCGTCGCGCCCCAATTTTCACGGACTTGTTCACGAGTCATCCATACCCGACCACAATACACCCGGACGACCACAGTCCTAAGTGTACGTTTACAGGCAAGAAGTCAGTGGCCAGCGACCACAGAACTCGATGTAACACGAGTCCTTAATAACCTTCAAGGGCCTGCTGAGCTAAATGACCCAATCGTAGGCATGCGATAGCCACACTTTTTCCATAAGGGATCAGTCATGTTTCTCCGGTTGCAAAAACCTGGAAGAACGATGGCCGGGAACAACCGCAATGCTGGAGTTGGATAAGTAAATTTAAATATCTCTGTGACATCCTAAATAGTGAAAACTGGCCTTGAGGACCGATCATAAACCCAAGTTGTTCTGAAAAGCGTATACATACATCTACAAAGCCTAGTCCAAAAAACAAATTGAAAACGACTGCCAAGGCACATCGTAGCTTCCTCGTATCCATAACCCGATTGCATTGATTAACCGATGCATAGTAGTTAATCTCAAAACATCAATCCCTAAGTACCTTGCACTACCCTCATAGGGGACTCTACACGTCAACCAGCACAATCTCTGAATATTGTTGGAAAATTATTGTAGGACAAGTTATGGCTGTGGCAAGGATTTCACGTTTGCGCATGCGCAGCGGCTCCTATCAGTCCGGGGGTAATGATTTTCATAGGGGACCATCTAGATGCCAACCCGCACAATCCCTGGAAATTTTATCGAAATCGAATGAGAAATGTGAAAAAGAAGAAGTTATCGCTGTGGCAAGACACACAGACAGACACGGAACCAAAATTGTTCAGGAAGGTCTGAAACGTAAAACATATTGTTTAGTAATGCGTGCATTCCAGGGGACGTCCCATTGGATAAGCATTAGATCAGTTTAACCAGTTGTTAAGTGATAAAGCTGTTTCACTCAATGTAATTTATTCATTACTTTAGGCAAGAAATACTGACCCCCCCCCCCCCCACCATTATCCACCTTAACATTTCTAGCGGCATGGGAGCCTCAAATCTGAAGAGCATTTTAAAATCCATGATCTACGATACCCAACATGCGAATTCGAGTTCGCCCCCCTTTCCCCCTCTTAAAAAGCGAAATCCGAAATTCCGGCGCCGTAGTGCACAACTAGATAGTATTCCGCGTCAAACGAAAAAAGAACCACGAAAATCGTTTGAGAACTAAGGCCTGGGCAGAGTACACAAGATTATGCCCAAAACGCTGCAAATTATTACACAATGGTTTATTATTTTTCTATATAGATCACTCGTCTACAAAATCATCAACCATCAAATATGAAGAAAAAAAAAATCAAAAAAAAAAAATCAAAAAAAATATCAAAAAAAAATCAAAATCACCAACCATCGATCGCATTTCGGTCAGCTCTAATTTGAACGGAGATTAGGCCTCTTTTGAGATTCACACTCGTGTTTTGATTTATATATATATATTTCAATAAAAACCCTTAAATTTTCGTAGGGAGCGAACGGTTTGTCCTACAGAGCTCTGCGTGGTCTCTAAAAATTCTATAGAATCTTAAATTGAAGGAAAAACAATAACTTTATATCGAAATTTTTTGAGTTAGGGCGTTTTCAAAATTTCAAAATTGATTTTGGAACCCTTAGAAGTGACCTACATCAACCAAAAGCTTCGGGGCACAACTAAACCCCAAATGGAGCCTACATACCAAATTTCATCAAAATCGGTCAATGCTAAGTGGCAAAAGTGCCGCGTACGGCGGACGGACGGCCAAATTTTTATTAGATTTTTGGATTCTACGTACCTTGAAACGTAAACCATCAAATTTTGAGGGGGTGTTAAAATTTTTTTTTTCTCGGTCGATTCCAAAGGTTCATTATTGAAAATAATAAACCAAAACGCACGTTTTTCGAGCATTAACCCCCCCTTTCCTCCCCTCAAAAGGCAAAATTCCGGCGACGTAGTGCACAACTAGATAGTTTTCCGCGACGAACAAAAAACGCTGCAAATTATTACACAATGGTTTATTATTTTTTATTTTTCTATATAGATCACTCGTCTGCAAAGCCACCAACCATCCAACATGAAGAAAAATATCGATCGCATTTCGGTCAGCTTTAGTTTGAACGGAGATTAGGCCTCTTTTGCGATTCACACTCGCGTTTCTGATTTATCGTACGTCCAAACTTTAAATTCTCGTAGTGAGCGAACATTTTGTCCTACAGAGCTCCGCGTGGTCTCAAAAAATTCTAAAAATTCTATAGAATCTTAAATTGAAGGAAAAACAATACCTTTATATCATAATTTTTTGAGTTAGGGCTTTTTGAAATTTTCAAAATTGATTTTGGAACCTTTCGAAGTGACCTACATCAACCAAAATCTTCGGGGCACAACTAGACCCCAAATGGAGCCTACATACCAAATTTCATCAAAATCGGTCAATGCTAAGTGGCAAAAGTGCCGCGTACGGCGGACGGACGGCCAAATTTTTATTTGATTTTTGGATTCTACGTACCTTGAAACGTAAAACATCAAATTTTGAGGGGGTGTTAAATTTTTTTTTTCTTGGTCGATTCCAAAGGTTCATTATTGAAAATAATAAACCAAAAAGAACCAGGAAAATCGGTTGAGAACTAAGGCCTGTGCAGAGTACACAAGATTTTGTTACACACACACATACACACATACACACATACACACACACACACACACAGACATACACCTATGGTTTTTTTTCGCGGATTTGGATTCAGAATGGTCTAAAACGGATTACTGTGTGGTTATTTTTTTTTCTGTTGAGTGTTGTCCTCCTTCACCCCAGATCGATCGCATAAGGACGCCCAAGTCTTACTGTGGGACGTCCTTAAAACGCGCGCAATGAAGTTGGATTGTAAATCTTTGGAAGTAAACTATCAAAAATTTACCAAACGTCACAAAATTCGCAGGGATTATTTTCCTGAGTTGATGGAAGAGATAGGAAGGTGAAAAAGTGTTTTTCTTAATCCAGCCTTTTCAATTCAAGGTCCCTCAGGAAAATATTGTTTTTAGAGAAAATAAGGAGATACAGATAATTATGGTATATTTTATACAAGCCTTTATTAACACATTCAGATCTCATTAACAGCCGTCATTAAGGGGGTCTCAGTCGGTCGCCGTTCGTTCCTCGTTCCAGAATAGTATTTCCCTAAATTACCAGCGCTCAAACTTTAAAAGTTGTAACTAAATTTGAAATTTTCAAGGTTTTTGAAATGCATTAGTGCATCAGCCTAGGGAATTAAAAAACTAAAATATTGCCGCTGGAATCATGAAAATCGAACGATCATTGCCGGCGAAAAACGCTGCAAATTATTACACAATGGTTTATTATTTTTCTATATTGATCACTCGTCTACAAAATCACCAACCATCCAATATGAAGAAAAAAAAAAGAAAAAATCAAAAAAAAAACAAAAAAAAATTTTAAAAAAATCAAAATCACCAACTATTGATTATTTTTTGATCAACTCTAATTTGAACGGAGATTAGGCCTCTTTTGCGATTCACAGTCGTGTTTTGATTTATATACATATATTTCAATATAAACACTTAAATTTTCGTAGGAAGCGAATGGTTTGTCCTACAGAGCTCCGCGTGGTCTCAAAAAATTCTATAGAATTTTAAATTGAAGGAAAAACAATACCTTTATATCAAAATTTTTTGAGTTAGGGCGTCTTCAAAATTTCAAAATTGATTTTGGAACCCTTAGAATGACCTACGTCAACCAAAAGCTTCGGGGCACAACTAGACCCCAAATAGAGCCTACATACCAAATTTCATCAAAATCGGTCAATGCTAAGTGGCAAAAGTGCAGCGTACGGCGGACGGACGGCCAAATTTTTATTCGATTTTTGGATTCTACGTACCTTGAAACGTAAACCATCAAATTTTGAGGGGGTGTTGAAATTTTTTTTTCTTGGTCGATACCAAAGGTTCATTATTGAAAATAATAAACCAAGATGGGAAAAAGCTAACTGAATAAATTGTTTTCCCCATTTTTCGCCTGCAATTAGTGTTCGATTTTGATGATTCCAGCGGCAATATTTTAGTTTTTCAATTCCCTAGGCTGATGCACTAATGCATTTCAAAAATCCTTCAACATTTCAAATTTAGGTACAACTTTCAAGTTTGAGCGCTGGTAATTTAAGGGAATTACTAACCCGGAACGAGGAACGATCGGCGACCGACTGAGACCCCCTCAAGCTAAGCATGAATGTGATAAATGAGGATGGAGGACAAGGAGCGCTCCCAGCGCCTATCACTAAAACTTCTTCTTCGACGGGTCTCAGCTTTGAAACTTTTGGTGGCGGCTAATGGATGGATACCACACGGGGTACTCGTCTAGCTTCATGAACAAGTAGGTGGAGATGTTTTAAATAATTTATTCTCATTGTTTACCAACTAGGTTTTATCAAAATTGACCATGGACCTCTATAAAGAACCATCCAAGGAAGCCATGTCCTTCACCCTAACCTTGCACGGTAACTCAACACTCCTACTTCATCATACATTTTCCTAGATGATAGGTACTTTTTCGAGAGGTTTTTCCTTGACGGGGAGCATAGGTAGGTAGCCCCACTTTGTAAGTAGGTACAAAACCCAATAAATTAGTAATGAAAACTCACTCGTTCTGTCAGTTTGGCCTCCTCCAAACCCCTGCCTAGATAATGAGGAACTGCCTATCACACTCACTACACTTTTTCACTTCTATCGATGACACTATCCGAGTGTCATCCACGATTTGCGGATTGCCCATGAACACGACACAATTACGAAACGGTTTTGGCAAACTGGCGGAACTGAAAAAATCTCACTACTCACTCACCTACTTATCTGAGGTGCCTGGCAGTTCGCGAGTTGAAAGGGTACTGATTAGGGACGGAACATCGATGTTTTAGCACTCATGTTCGATGTTTTGCCATCGATGTTGTAGAGGTTCGATGTCATCGTATTCGATAATACCGAACCTGTGCCCTAGAGGAATATTTTAACCCTACCGATTATTGTACAGTTATCTATCGATTATTGTAGAAATAATCGATAAATAGAGAACTAAATTATGGAAATATCTATTGTCCCTCCTTTTTGACCGACTTCAACAGCACCGAGATGGAGGTATACAGTTCAATGTGTCATGGAGGGCGATTTTTTTTTTTTTTTTTTTTAATGTTCGTACCATTACCATTGTTTTATTTGAGTACCAATCTGCCTGATTCTTTTTGAAATGTGTTCTACAAGTATCCATAGTGGTCCCGTTTCAATCGGATTTTATTTTGCTTTGTTAAAAGTGTCGAAAATTTGTGAAAATAGTTTAAAAAACGTGGTATTTGAGCGACTTCAACGCGCGGAGGGCGCGCGAAAAAGGAGGTACTCAATTCGGGTTGTTTGGATTTTTTTTTGTATGTCTGCACCTTGCATTTCTTTATTCTGGTACCAATCTGTCTGCTTCTTTTTGAAATGTGTTCTATCAGTATCCGAGGTGGTCCCGTTTCGAACAGATTTCATATTGCTTTGTTATAAGTGTAGAAAATTTGTGAAAGAAGTTTAAAAAAGTGGTTCCCGTTTTCAGGAATATTGGTCCGCATTCACTCTTCTTCCCCTGTGACTTCCGACTGAGCCAATGACGGACTGTTTGTGTATAGTCAAATTGAAGGTCTGATTGTAAGCTTTAAAATGATGTGCTATATGAGGGGGGTTCCGATAACTAAAAGGTGCTGCGGGGGATGAGAAAGGGGGAAATTATAGTGGGTTATTCACTCAGAACCTGCATGAGCCATATCAAACGTGTTTATGAATGCTCAAGTACCTACGTGAGTTTTCCTACCAAATATGAGGGATAATTATAGTACTGTTAGTTAGGTATTCTACCAAGTGGGTGTAGCACATAGCTTCCTCCTCATCCATAATATAGTTGGATAGGTAATAGTATAGGAGATCGTCAGAACTGCATAGTGCCGTACCAAATATGAGGTATATAACAGTACAGTTAGGTGATGAGAGGGTATTCTACCAAGTGGGAGTAGCACATAGCTTCCTCGTCATCAATAATATAGTTGGATAGGTAAGGGTATAGGAGATCGTCAGAACTGAATAGTGCCGTACCAAATATGAGATGTGTAGTAGAATTAGGTGATGAGAGGGTATTCTAACATGTGGGTGTAGCACATAGCTTCCTCCTCATCCATAATATAGTTGGATAGGTAAGGGTATAGGAGATCGTCAGAACTGCATAGTGCCGTACCAAATATGAGGTATATAACAGTACAGTTAGGTGATGAGAGGGTACTCTACCAAGTGGGAGTAGCACATAGCTTCCTCGTCATCAATAATATAGTTGGGTGGGTAATGGTATAGGAGATTGTCAGAACTGCATAGTGCCGTACCAAATATGAGGTATATAACAGTACAGTTAGGTGATGAGAGGGTATTCTACCAAGTGGGAGTAGCACATAGCTTCCTCGTCATCAATAATATAGTTGGGTGGGTAAGGGTATAGGAGATCGTCAGAACTGCATAGTGCCGCATCAAATATGAGGTATATAACAGTACAGTTAGGTGATGAGAGGGTATTCTACCAAGTGGGAGTAGCACATAGCTTCCTCGTCATCAATAATATAGTTGGGTGGGTAATGGTATAGGAGATTGTCAGAACTGCATAGTGCCGCATCAAATATGAGGTATATAACAGTACAGTTAGGTGATGAGAGGGTATTCTACCAAGTGGGTGTAGCAAATAGGTTCCTCGTCATCCTTAACATAGTTGGGGAGGTAATGGGGTAGGAGATCGTCAGAACTGCATAGTGCCGTACCAAATATGAGATATGTAGTACAATTAGGTGATGAGAGGGTATTCTAACAAGTGGGTGTAGCACATAGCCCCCTCATTACTAATAACGTGATTGGGTAGGTAATAGTATAGGAGATTGTCAGAACTGCATAGTGCCGTACTAAATATGAGATATGTAGTACAATTAGGTGATGAGAGGGTATTCTACCAAGTGAGGGTATTCACAATCGGTTTCTGAGGTTGGAAGTGAAATATGGCCATTATCCGAATCATTCAAGTGAAAGTGAGTGATTTGAGTTTGCTGGAAATCACCTGTTTTCCTCTACCCGAAGTTGTCACTTCAACAACTCCAGTTCATACCCAAGTAAAAGCATAACCATTGATATGAAACTTTGTAATTAGGTGTCTAAATGTAATATAAGTTACGTTTGATTTCGTATGGAAACAAAACATGTTGGTTGTGTCGTAGAACTGACTGATTCTGACGCAGTTCAACTGCCGTGATCGCCCTCCACCCTGGTTTTCAGGTCGTAGTTTTTTTGCGATTAAAATTATGAAAGGGGGTTGAAATTAAACAGATTCAAACTAATATATCGATGAACTAATACTGCCGGAGTGGTTTAGACGTTTGTTTTCAGGCCCTCCTGAACAATTTTGGTTCCGTGTCTCTCATGAAATCCTAGTGACGGGCAAAACTATACGAAGTTATAGTCCGATTTCGATGACATTTTCAGGGATTGTGCTGATTGGGGTGTATTTGGTCCCCTATAAAAATCATGGCCTCTAATTGACAGTAGCCTCTGCGCATGCGCAAACTTAAAATCCTTGTAACAGCCATAACACATACATTTTTCATCCGAATTTGATTAAATTTTTCAGGGTTGTTCAAATAGGCGAGTGAATAATCACCTACGAAAATCATCGCCCAGGAACTGACAGTTGGCATCTGCGCATGCGCAAACGTTAATCTCTTTACGCCAAGCAGTGTCGGAGCTAAAAGGAGTGGCACCCAACAACATCAGGGTGACGGCTACAACCTTGTCGTGGCGCGGGAGAAGTGCCACGGAGTTGCGCGAGTTGTGCATCTCGGTAGGCGTACTCCGTGGTATCACCACCCTTGTCCTGCTCGGCTGATATTTATCCTGGTGGTCGTTTTATAGAGGCACTTACCTTCATCTCTCTCTCCCACCCCCACCTTCCTCATCTTCCCTCATGCCTGAGGCCGGCGTCGGGTGAGTCCTGGGCGTCCCCACCCCTAATTATATATGATTTATTTATTTATTTTTATTTAGCGTACCCCCTGTGTAGGTATTTCAGGGAAGTTCTTTAAAAAAATTAAAAACCAGCTTTAAGTTCTACATTTTTCATTCGATTTCGAAGAAATATTCAAAGATTGTGCGGGTTGACGTGTCCCCTATTACAGAACTGTAAGAGATTGATGCTTTGAGATTGGCTCCAATGCATCGGATCATCTATACAATCGGGTTATGGATACGATGAAGCCATGTGCCACACCCACTTGGCAGACGTCTTATTCTATGCTGAATCGAATGGTGGAGGCTCCTTGGTAATAGGAGTAGGTGGGTTGACGATAGCACCCTGAAAATTTGTTATTTTTGAACAGTGTGTGATTTATTTAGTTACCTACCTAATTTATTGGCGTGCAGATGGTCCTCTATGAAAATCATGCTCTCCGGATTGAAAGAAGCCTCTGCCTATGAACAAACGTAAAAACCTACTAACAGTCATGTTTTCATCCGATTTCGATGAAATTTTCAGGAATTGTGCGGATTAGCGTGTAGATGGTCCCCTGTGAAAATCATGGCCACTGAATTATACAATCGGGTTATGGATGCGAGGAAGCTATGTGCCACATCCACTTGGCAGACTTATTTCTTCTCTACATTCACCTATCACCATTCCTCCTAAAACTCGATACTGTACGAGCACGCACGATGTTTGAAAAAAAATCCTCTACCCCATAAATTCAACTAATTTAGCTTCTGCCATTATTTCCGAGAAAAAAACGGTAGATGCCGACTACCTACTCTCAGGCGCCTAAAACCCTGCGTGATACAGTTGGCTACGCATTTCTGCCCTCGAAAACCCTGAACGGGGAGAGGAAAAAGATCGTTAGGTTTCGTGAATGAATGTAAGGCGATTCTGGACCTGTCGGTTCGCCCAGTAGCCACGCAAAGGCACCAAAGCTATACTTAGATCCTGGGAGGAGGCCTTCTTTCCTACCTATGCTGACGGGAGATGGGTGACTACCTCTTTTTGCACACAAACTTAATTGCGGTCGATGGCGTTGGTGGGTAATTTTTCGAAATGAGTGGGGGAAGAGATGAACTGGTTTGGGATTTGCATACGAAAACCTGGCATGAAGGGGACGACTTGAGCGAAAGAAGATCTTATCAGAGAGTTGCAGGCAACTTGAAGGTAGATTGACAAGTGAAGCAATCTGACTTTAAACCCCTCTCCACCAAGCCTCACCATCCAAACACTGGTTCTTCCCACATACTTGCACCTTCCTTCCTCTCATAATACATTCAGAAAAATCCCCTGCTCTGGCTCCGCTCTAAATTTTTTTTAATCGGCCGCCTTGTATATCCAGGTTCAAACTCGTCTTGTTTACCTTTCCTCTGTTGTAATCCCTGGTATTATCCTCGTGTCATGTTCATCCCATAACCTACCTATTTTCGAGAACCGACCAATGAGGGGAAGTCTAATTTATCGCACCGTCAAACACGTCATCCCTCATCATTGAGTACACAATATCGGTTTCCGGAGGGAAAATACTGAATACAAAGTTGGTAATCTTTGGGTGAAAGCTTTGAAGTTCTAAAAACTTGATCTGAACGGTTAACATCTTTGCTGGGATTGAAGAGCAGTTTTCTTCATTATTCAATGCGGTCGATTAACATTCCTTAACCATGATTGTGTCAATCTGCTGTTTTGGCGAATGTCCACGCTATTTTGCTTCCGAGTCTACTAAGGTACCGAAAGCATTGTTTTCAGTTTTCAACGTTGAAAGCGCTGCAAATTATTACACAATGTTTTATTATTTTTCTATATAGGGTGAAGTGGGGTAAGTGCGTAGCAAAAAACGCATAGTGGCACTTCTACGGTCTGTCAATTCCAAATAAGTTAAAATTTTTCTCTCAAACAAAAACCATCGGAATCAACTGCCTATCCTGAATTCAACGCGACATGAATTAATTTTCTATCTCCACCTCAAGTGAAAAAAATTGACCTTTCCTAAAAGCCTTTCAAAAACGCACTTTCCCCGGCATTTGGGGTAAGTGCGCTTCTACCATGGGGTAAGTGCGTTCAACGTATTTTCTAAGGAAACTTGTTCATTTGAATCTTCCAGATGTTCAATTTAACACTAATAATGAAGAAAATCCAACATTTCCTCTGAACAAAGTCGAATTTAATTAGTTAAATTCCAAAATAAGTCCCAGATACTTAGAAATAAAATAAATAATCATAAAAAGATAAAAAGAAAAATATAAATATAGATAAATAAATAAAAGTTTTTCTAATATATGTACGTGGCATTCTGGAGAGAAATACATCACAAGGTCTTGCATCATGCATAATTGAATTCCGAATGCATAATTGAGGTCCGAAAATGCTCCCCATGCTGGAAAACGCACTTCCCCCATGCTGGGAAAACGCACTTCCCCCATGCTGGGAAAACGCACTTCCCCCGATCCCTCCAAACCACGGGGGAAGTGCGTTTTGTGAAATTCAAAAGTTCTTTTCCGAGTAAACTATTACAAAAAACATTCAGAGAAATTCACGGATTTTCTGAAAATTGATTTCACGCGTTTGTGAAATTCAAAAGTTCTTTTCCGAGTAAACTATTACAAAAAACATTCAGAGAAATTCACGGATTTTACGCATTTTTTACAGCATTTCACTTGAAAGTGCTTATCTGTAAACTCGGCTTCACAGTAAAAATGACTAGGCGACAATGGACTAGGGATGGGTATCGATACTCGATATTTCAAAATATCGATACTTTTGTACCGATACTCGATATTTTAGTATCGATACTACACTATCCGATATTTTTGGATATCGATACTTTGGATCCGATACCTATTTCTAAATATCGAATATCGATACAGTTCTCGCGGAAAATTCAAAATAATGGCTAAAAAATGAAGAAGGTAGAGAGGCTTTTGGGTCATTATTCTTTGATTGCACAAATAACGTTGTTGTCATGGAGAAAATTACCCTGCTTGGACTCTTGATAGTAAAAAATGAATAAAAATTGTTTAAAAAAATTATTTTTCTTGAGAATATTGGAAAATATTGATAGTTTGTGACACTGAAGTATCGATACTCGATATTTTAAAATATCGATACTCATGCCCAACGATACTTGAGATATCGATACTCGGATACGATACAGTATCGATACAAAATATCGATACTTTTATAACGATACCCATCCCTACAATGGACCAATTTTTGCGCGTCTTCCAAAAACATGATCCAATAAAACTATTTTACAGCTGGTAGCAGGCATCTGACGATTTAACATATGGACAATAATAATGATGTAGAGTGGCCTGAACGAAAGTTATTAAAGGAAAACGCACTTACCCCAGAAACGCACTTACCCCACTTCACCCTAGATCACTCGTCTGCAAAGAACACGGCTTTGCCATTGTTACCACCAACCAACATGAAGAAGAACATCGATCGCCAGTAGATATAAAAATAATAAACCAACAGTCGATGTGATGGGATCAGAAAATATCTCTACTACGATTCACAAGGACGTATGATTAACGCGCTAACCACTGAGCCAGCGAGTCCCGTTTGATCAATGTGATAGTGTAAGGTTCTTCCATCGCATGGAAGAGAATTGAAGAGAGATTCTCCCTTACATTCTGGTAGAGAGCGAACGGTTTGTCCTAAAGGGCTCGGCGTGTCTCAAAAAATTCTATACTATGTTACATTGAAGGAAAAACAATACGCGTTTTCAAAATTTCAGCCCTTATTTTCCAACGCTTAGAAGTGACCTACATCAACCAAAATCTTCGCGGCACAACTAGACCCCAAATGGAGTCCAACTACATACCAAATTTCATCAAAATCTGTCAAGCTAAGTGAGGAAAGTGCCGCGTACGGCCTACGGCGGACGGACGGAAAATTTTTTATTCGTTTTTCGGATTCTACATACCATGAAACGTAAACCAACAAATTTTGAGGGGGGGTTGAAAAATTTTTTTCTTGGTCGATTCCAAAAGTTCATTAATGAAAATAATAAACCAAAATAATGAATGAAAATACGACTCGTGTTTTACATTTCAGGCCTCCCTGTCGAACTGGAAATCACCGCCCCCGGACTAATAGTGGCCATTGCGCATGCGCAAACGTGAATTCCTTGTTACAGCCATAGCTTCTACCTTTTTCATTTGAATTCGATGAAATTTTTTTCAGTCAGGAATAGTGCAAATTGGGTTGTAGATGGTCCTCTCTGAGGGTAGTTCAAGGTACTTTGGGATTAGCTACTATGGATCGGATCATCTATACAATCGATTTATCGATACGAGGAGGCTATGTGTCACACCCACTTGGCAGATATTTTCGGTGATTCGTAAATATCCATTTCACAATGTCTTCAGTTGAAACCCAGCTGGCTTGAGACTCGACTATTTTACTCTAAAAAAAGTAAAGAATCAATATATTCTAAATTGTACAGTAGGTAAAGTTACTCTTATCTATTAGGTAGTAGATTAGGTATAATAGATATGTTTTCTGCCACATAACAATACGGTTTTTTCTCTCAATTTAAGCCTCTGTATGTATGATACGAAACCAAGCCCATTTTAAACCATTATCTAATTACATAAAACCCCAACCGTACGTGCGTACGTACGTACGTACGTATGTCGTACGAACGTGGGGGTCCCGGGTTCGATTCCAGGCCGCGACATCAAATTTTTTTTTACATATCTACAATTTTTTGCCTGCTTCTAGCGGGCTTTTCAGCTAGTTTAAAATAATAAACACGAAAAATATTCTGAAACCTTCCATGTTCATGGAAACCACAACAGTCACCCATTTCAGTCACCAACAGAGTTTCAGAAAAGAAAAAAATTTTTCCCGGAAGAATGAAGGAGGATTATCTACACACAAATGCACAAATACTTATGAAGTTTGGAACCGATTAAAAATGTATACCTACCTACTTATTCAGTTAATTGTCTAGAACAGTAGATACATCCCAAAGTATACTTGTACCTATATGGATGTAATTCAACTGGTACTGATACTTCATTACCCACCCATCTCATTTTCAAATAGACAATAAATTTAACCATAATCGAACCTTTATAACCTACTTTAATAAAATGGTAAATAGTAGAAAAGTCTCTGTATATTTTCTACTAGATCGCAAAAGAAAGGATGAGTATCAGGGTGTCCAGCGAATTCTATGAGTTTTCCAGGATCAATTTTCTTCTTTTTTCAGGATTTCAAGTATAAATAAATGTGATAATAATTTCTCAAAATTCAGGGTTTGAAGGACATTTTGAATTGAATGAAAAAGCACTAGAAAAATAAGATGTGAACACAGCAATTCATTTTATCAACGAATGGAGCAACACCTGTTGCCTCACAAAATAAAATTAAGAATTACTTACATATTAATTAATTGTGAAGTAAAATCAATTTTACACCAAAATCCTTCTGCCAAATATGGGAAATATAGATGGATAATATGTTTATTGATCAAAATATTTCAATTACTGACAACAGTAAAAAAATACTGCTTTGGTAGTATCTTATCGTTAGCCGGAGTTCACCTTTTCCTTCTTCTTCCTATATCTATTATTAGTACTAACGATGCCTATTAAACATTGTTAATAATAAACTTTTGTTATACAAAATTCTTAGTAGTTCGCATCGAAAGTATACATGACATCGTTTATCATAGTAGTTATTGCTTCCGAGTCTACCAAGGTAGCGGAAGCTTTGTTTTCACTTTTCAAGGTTGAAAAAAAAAAATGTTCTTCAAAATCAAAATTTCCACTCGCGTTTTACGTTTTAGACCTTCCTGAACAATTTTGGTTCCGTGTCTGTCTGTCTGTTATGAAATCCCTGCCACAGCCATAACTTCTACATTTCTCATCCGATTTCGATGAAATTTTCAGGGATTGTGCGGGTTGGCGTGTAGATGGTCCCCTATGAAAATCATCACCCCGGACTAATAGTAGCTGCGCATGCCTAAACGTGAATTCCTTGCCACAGCCATAACTTCTACGTTTTCCATCCGATTCCGACGAAATTTTTCAGGATTGTTCAGATTAGCGTGTAGATGGTCCCCTATGAGGGTAGTGCAAGGTACTTAGAGATTAATATTTTGTGATTAACTACTATGTATCGGATCATCTATACAATTCCACATTTTTCATCTGATTTCGATGATATTTTTAGGGATTATGCGGATTAGGTTGCAAATGGTACCCAATGAAAAACAAGGCCTTAAAGATGACAGCAGCCTCTGTGCATGCGCAAACGTGAAATCCTTGTAAGAGCCATAACACTTACATTTTTCATCCAAATTTGATGAAATTTTCTAGAAATTGTTCAGATAGGCGTGTAGATGGTTCCCTATGAAAATCATCTCCCCCAGACGAATTGTAGTTGCTGCGCATGTCTAAACGTGAATTCCTTGTAGCAGCCATAATTTCTACATTTTCCATCCGATTTCGACGAAATTTCTCAGGACTGTTCAGATTAGCGTGCAGATGGTCCGTTATGAGGGTAAAGGAAGGTACTTAGAGATTGATGTTTTGAGATTAACTAATATGGATTGGAAGCTATGTGCCACACCCACTTGGCAGACGTTTTTTCGCTTAGTTGGTTTTGGTTTATAATTGTTTAACATTGTAGTAAGTTTTAATCTATTTATCTATATTTCTATACATATATTGATTTCAAGTGCCTACCTATGTTGTTTAGTTATTATGATTGCTCACTCAAGTTGTAACAGCTATTATTGTACGACAGTAAGTCCAGTCTGCTTTGGCGAATCTGTAGGTATAGGCTTTCCCATTCTCTTCCATTCAGTATCTCGATCTGCTCTGGTCTGCTCATAGTACACAAGTATCGGGCATTTTGCTCGGAAATCCTTATAAGCATATGGAAAATACGAAAACTATAATAAGACTAGATGTTTGGGAACAATATAAACACACTAAATCAAGAATGGGAAATGCCCTACCTGCCTAAAAAAAATATATTCCTTCTAATAAATTATTGAAATAAATAAATAATTACCTATTAGAATGTACTCGTTGTGTAAAATTAATAATCACAAAAAATGAAAGGAAATAATTGTAAAAAAAAAATTAAAATCCAAGTTAGATCTATGTGGCCACCCCGCATAAAATACAAAATAAAAATTTCATTATGAACATAAATTAGGTAGGAAACCAGTATAAGACTAGTTGAGGAGAAATATACGCGGTGCGGGTTAACATTCATCAGCTGCAAGAGTGCCCTTGTGAACACTTTTAGCAAATTTTCGAAAAAATGAAGCAATTGCAATAACATTATAAATTGTATTAACAAAAATGTAAAAATATCTAAGTTTTAAAAATCTGTATTTGAAATATTATAGTTGAACCGCTGCAAATTATTGCACGAAGGTTTATTATTTTTCTATGTAGATCACTCGTCTGCAAAGAACACGGCTTTGCCATTGTTACCACCAACCAACGTGAAGAAAAACATCGATCGCATTTCGGTCAGCTAAAATTTGAACGAAGATTAGGCCTCTTTGCGATTCACACTCGTGTTTCTGAATTATCGTACGTCCAACCCTTAAATTCTCGTAGCGAGCGAACGGATTGTCCTACAGAGCTCCGCGTGGTCTCAAAAAATTCTACACCATCTTAAATTGATCGAAAAACAATAGGTACCTTCATATAAAACTTTTTGAGTTAGGGCGTTTTCAAGATGTCACCCCTTAGAAGTGACTGACATCAACCAAAAGCTTCGGGGCACAACTAGACCCCAAATGGAGCCCATATACCAAATTTCAACAAAATTAGTGAGGAAAGTGCCGCGTACGGCGGACGGACGGCCAAATATTTATTCGATTTTTGGATTCTACGAACCTTCAAACGTAAGCCAACAAATTATGAGGGAGGCTTAACATTTTTCTTTCTTGGTCGATTCCAAAGGTTCATTCTTGAAAATAATAAACGAAAATATTTCCTACTTCCCTGAGTTATCCAGTGGAGTAAAACTTCCTGGGTGTTCCCGGTTTTCCAGGTTGCTGGACACCCTGAGTATTGAAAACAAATACTTTTCCAAATCAAATGAAACTATTTTCAAAAGTGAGACTAATGTGACAATAACCATGACCAAATTAAGGGAAATGATTTAAAACGGGTTGCGAACCAAATAGACCAAATAAATTTTTCAAACAAAATTAGGGATTTATTTACATAATTCCTCAATACATTCGTCGGGCACTTAATTCAGTAACAACATATTTGGAATTCAGTTAGAATTGGAAAAAATAGAATATAGAAACACACACAAATTTGTAAATTCAAAATGTGTCCATTGAATGACGGGGACCATCTGCTAGTGGTATCGTATTCAGAAGCGATCCATGCACTAAAGCAACAACACTGAAACTGAAAATGTTTTTCAATCATTCTAAGCCCTGATGATGCTGAATAATTGAATGGAACATCGGTCTAAAACCGTTCCTTATTCATCTGACCAACCCACAAGAATATCGCAGGCACAAGCGTTTCATGTGTAAGCACTAAAGCAACAACACTGAAACTGAAAATGTTTTTCAATCATTCTAAGCCCTGATGATGCTAAATAATTGAATGGAACATCGGTCTAAAACCGTTCCTTATTCATCTGACCAGCCCTCAAGAATATCGCAGGCACAAGCGTTTCATGTGTAAGCACTAAAGCAACAACACTAAAGCAACAACACTGAAACTGAAAATGTTTTTCAATCATTCTAAGCCCTGATGATGCTGAATAATTGAATGGAACATCGGTCTAAAACCGTTCCTTATTCATCTGACCAACCCTCAAGAATATCGCAGGCACAAGCGTTTCATGTGTAAGCACTAAAGCAACAACACTGAAACTGAAAATGTTTTTCAATCATTCTAAGCCCTGATGATGCTAAATAATTGAATGGAACATCGGTCTAAAACCGTTCCTTATTCATCTGACCAGCCCTCAAGAATATCGCAGGCACAAGCGTTTCATGTGTAAGCACTAAAGCAACAACACTGAAACTGAAAATTTTTTTCATTCATTCTAAGCCCTGATGATGCTGAATAATTGAATGGAACATCGGTCTAAAACCGTTCCTTATTCATCTGACCAGCCCTCAAGAATATCGCAGGCACAAGCGTTTCATGTGTAAGCACTAAAGCAACAACACTGAAACTGAAAATGTTTTTCATTCATTCTAAGCCCTGATGATGCTGAATAATTGAATGGAACATCGGTCTAAAACCGTTCCTTATTCATCTGACCAGCCCACAAGAATATCGCAGGCACAAGCGTTTCGTGTGTAAGCACTAAAGCAACAACACTGTAGCTGACCAACCCTCAAGAACTCCATCTTATTGAAAACAAATATTGTTACAGGCATTTTTCAACATTTGAATCATGACACACAACGTGGAGTAATTATTTTATAGCCTCCATCTCTAAACCCGTTTTTTTTTTTTTTTTTTAATTTTGTTTCGTTTTTCAAGAGGAGGAACCCGGTAAAGTGGCCCTCCGCTTGAGTCCTACACCTGCCCGCGCTGGAATCCAATAAGTGCCGAGAAAAACGGGAATTTTTTCCCATGTGACTTCTGTTGATACCGGCAGAGGATCACAGACTCCGACGCCACCAGACAAATCGCCTACAGTTTCCCTCCACGAATCAAGACTGGGACGACGACCGTCTCTGCTTCATTTGTCACCGACTAATTGTCGGTCAAGGGAAAGAGGGTTTGGCCTGGTAGTCTTGGAGTCGCTGCCTGGGGATTTCTAATTGCTACTGATCCGACGACGACGATAAGCCTTTGTTGTTTACCATCGGCTCCATTTGTTGTGTAGACCTTACCGCTTATTCCACGATGTTTAATGTTTCGAATTGAGTTATTTTGATGTGTTCAGGAGGGAGCGGCAATCCATGAGATCGAGCAACATTGAAATCCGAGGAATCCCTAAGGTCCATCTCCTGTCGAGCACCATTCCTTGAACAAAGAGAGAAAAAAAGTCTGTCAAGTGGGTGTGACACATGGCTTTCTCGTATCCATAACTCGATTGTATACATGATACGATCCATAGTGGCAAATCTCGAAACATCAATCTTTAAGAACTTGCATCATTATAGGGGACGATCTACACCCCAATCAACATAATCTCCAAAAATTTCATCGAAATCGGATGGAAAAGAAGTTATGGCTGTTATTTTTCCAATATCTCCCCTCAAAGACAAATCGTCTTTTGTGACGGAGGGGGCTCGTCATAAATAAAAATAAATAAATAAATCAAATATAATAGGGAGGACGCCCAGGACTCACCCGACGCCGGCCTCAGTGACGAGGGAAGATGAGGAAGGTGGGGGTGGGAGAGAAGGATGAAATGAAGTGCCTGTATAAAATAAAAAAAGATTTTGAGCATTCGCACTGGCTACTGTCAGTCCAAGGATGATGATTTTTTTTTCTCCATATAATGTTTTAGATCTTTTTCATTCAATTAGCCATAATTTGTTGTTTTCCTTTTTATTTTTGTATTTGTGTCTCGTATCTTGTAAGTTTGACGATTCTTTTACCATTTTGGCCTTTGCAATAGAAAATATTTGATTTGATTTCATGGGGGACCATCTACACGCCAACCCGCACAATTCCTGAAAAATTCATCGAAATCGGGTGAGAAATATAGAAGTTATGGCAGTGGCAAGATTTCATGACAGACACGGAACCAAAATTGTTCAGGAAGGTCTGTACGTAAAACGCGAGTGGAAATTTTGATTTTGGAGACCATTTTTTTTTTTCAACCTTGAAAAGTGAAAACAAAGCTTCCGCTACCTTGGTAGACTCGGAAGCAAAATCACGTTTGTGGCTACTATCAGTCCAGAGGTGATGATTTTTGTAAGATTCATTTTCATCTACTAAGTACACGCCAACCCACAATCCCAGAAAATTTCATCGAAATCGGTCAATAACTTCGTATAGTGTTGTCAGTTACAAAGATTTCATGATAGACAGATACACAGACAGACACAGAACCAAAATAGTTTAAGAAGTCCTGAAACGTAAAACGTGAGTGGAAATTTTGATTGAATTTTGATTTGAAAACAATGCTTCCACTGTCTTGGAGGAGTCGGAAACAGAAATCTACCAAGTGGGTGTGGCACATAGCTTCCTCGTATCCATAACCCGATTGTAAAGATGATCCGATGCATAGCCGATCATCTCGAAATTTCAATCTCTAAGCACCTACCAATATCCTCTAAATTAGATGATCACATAACGAAAACATTTACAGGGATCTACCCAGCATCTCTACGACACAACCCTTGAATATGTCATCGTCATCGAAAGGAAAATGTAGAAATTAAGCTTATAAAGGATGGCGCATGCGCAGTGACTACCAATGAACAGACCGTGATAGGTTTTACGAGTCTCAACCATGCCCCGGGAAATGCCATTGAATTCAAAAATGAAGAAATTATGGCTGTTACGAGGATTTTTCGGTTGCACATCCGAAGGAAGTCGGATAGTAACTTCGTATTGTTTTGCCCACGACAAGGATTTCATGACAGACATACAGACACGAAACCAAAATACTGCTCTAGAAGGTCTAAAACGTAAAATGCGAGTAGAAACTTTGATTTTGGAGAAAATTCTATTTTATTTTTGAAAAGTGAAACAATGGTTTGCTGATTGATCTGAACTGAACTTTGAATGGAGATTTTGTTAATTTTCAGTTTGATTTATTTTCAATAATGAACCAAAAAATCAATAAATCGGACAAGAAAAAAAATGAACCAAAAAATCAATGAATCGGGCAAGAAAAAAAAAAATGTTTTATCCAAAAATTAATGAAAAGTTTTTTGTCCATCCGCCGTACGAGGCACTTTCTCTAAATACCAAGGACCGATTTTGATGATTAGGTACATGGGCTCTATTTGGGGTCTATTTGTGCCGCGAAGCTTTTAGTTATTGTCAATCTCTTCCAAGAGACGAAAAGAAAAATAGGGGTTGTAATTTTCAAAACGCCCCAGGTAGAAAATTCGTGATCATAGGTATTGCTTTTTCACACATTTAAAATAGAATCGAAAGAGACCAACCAGAGCTGGGCAGAACAAACCGTTCGCTCCCTATGAGGTGAAATAATGTGCAGTGTTTTTATTCGACTTTCGGATTCTACGTACCAACTTGAGCACGACGTCAAATTTTGAGGGGGTTTAAAATTTGTTCTTGCTCGATTCCAAAGGTTCATTATTAAAATAAAACAAAATTGTTCGGGAAGGTCAAACGCATGAAGCTTTTTCAACACTTCAAAATAAGTACCTACCTAGTAGTTGGTTTTGTGATCTTTTAAAGAACCGACGCACACTATGTTCGCAAGTAGGGTCATCACCCGAAAACTCATTACATTTCATCTATCACTGTTTGGTTTGAAACTCTCAATAAATCATAAACGGGTGCAGATCTCCTAATCCAGTTTTAATTGCCGTAATAATTGCTGGGTCCCCCAAACAACCGACTTCCACACTAAATGCTCATGATCTTCTGATGAGCTTCTTAAGCGGATGAAATATGAAAACGAATTAGGTTTCCATGGTCCTTAGGTCCAACTACCTACCAGGTTATTCGCAAACAATATCATCTCCTTTCGCGAATGCAAACATTGCAAACATAATAAATTATATCTGTGGGCGCGCGGGTCAGTATTGTGTTTGACTATGGAAGACCTAACATATCCTACCGCGGAATCGTGAGATACCCGCAGAATATTGATTTAGCTGAAAATATCATAAAGGTCCAGTAGAGGAGCAAGATGATGCAGAAAGTGAAAAAGACAAAAAATTTTGATTTTGGAGTTTTTTTTTGCCTTCCAGAAGTGAAAACAATGCTTCCACTAACTTGACTCGAAAGCAAAAAGAGGGGTTCAGGACTTTATAATGAATAAGGGTTGACAATCAGTGAAAATTGAAGGTACCTAATCAAGAGTGTAATGTCATTAAATTAAATGTAAACTTCCAAAGCTGAAAGCTGACCACTTTCAGGGGCGCCAAACAAGAAAACGCTGCAAATCATTACACAAAGGTTTATTATTTTCCTGTATAACTAGACCCCGAATGGAGCCCATGTACCAAAATTAATCAAAATCGATCAAAAAACAAATTTTATTTTAAACAAAACGCTGGTGAACCAAAATCTATACGCTTGCATACGAGTCTGCAACAAATTAGGACATTTTCATGTCAACCACTACACAACAAGCTTGTGAAGTAAGGTTGTTAGTTCATGTACCCAAGCATCAAAATAAGAATTTATGATGAAGAATTTTGATTTCTTCCATAGTCCCTTATCATTACTTAAATCCTTAATTTCCTCTTCACCCATCCTATTCAGTTAAGCTCGCTTTTCCTGTCATTGTAATTGTATTTTCTCAATCCCCCCTACCTTCAATTATAATATTTTTCTATTATCTTATATGAACACTATATTAAGTTGAATACAACTGTATTATGTTGATTATAAATTGGGCTTGCCCGTTAATAAATAAATAAATAAATAAGAAAACAGTTGATTGTTCTCTACGCAACACAGTGAGTCTATTTTTGGTTTATTATTTTCAATAATAAGCCTTTGGAATCGAGCAAGAAAAAAAATTTTAACCCCCCCCCCCCCTCAAAATTTGATGTTTTACGTTTCAAGGTACGTAGAATACGAAAATCGAATAAAAAAATTTCCGTCCGTCCGCCGTACGCGGCACTTTTCTTAGCAACACTGGACCGATTCGGTTCAAATTTGGTATATGGGCTCCATTTGGGGTCTAGTTGTGCCGCGAAGCTTTTGGTTGATGTAGGTCACTTCTAAGGGGTGAAAATTAAGGGTTGAAATTTTCAAGAGTGCCGTAGCTCGAAAACTCTCGAAATAAAGGTATCGTTTTTTCACCAATTTTAAAGAGTACTGAATTTTAAAAAATTTTTGAGACCACCCGGAGCTCTGTAGGACAAACCGTTCGGTCCCTACGAGTACTTGAAGGTTTTCCTTCGATAAAACAGAATCATGAGTGTGAATCGCAAAAGAGGTCTAATCTCCATTCAAATTTTATCGGACTAAAATGCGATCGCTGTTAATTTCTTCGATTTGTATACAGTTTTGCCTTCTGCGTAACCAGTAATCAAATTTCCAAATGAAGCTTTCTATTTTTCCAATCGAGTGTGAAGCGTTTACTTCTTTCTAATAAACTTGATTGTGAAGGTCCTAGCTGGTAGGTAAAAAAAAGTTGGTAGGTAAAAAAAATGTTGGTGGGTAAAAAACGCCGCAAATCATTGCTCAAAGGCTTCTTCACTCTTCAGATCACTGATCAGCTGAGTGAGCTCCGAAGCCATTTTTACTCCTATTGAATGGAAGTGCTCTTCCAGGCGTCTCCAGCATTCGAGGAGATCTTCTTCACTCTTCAGATCACTGATCAGCTGAATGAGCTCCGAAGCCATTTTCAATCCTATTGAACGCAGGAGGCTGAAATTTGAGAGGGAAGGTCAAGGGAGAATACAGATGGTGGTAGGTGCTATTGGTGGAGAACCAGTGATTTATACAGCGATGATTTGCAGCGTTTTTTATTTATTGGTCGCGTGAGCAAGACTTGCTTAGTTTTCGTGACGATTTTTCAGTTTATGTGCCAAAGCAAAGACATGAAAATGTCAAAAATTGTTTTTACTGGTCCATTCTAAAGGTTTATTATTGAAAATAATAAACCGAAAAACACTAACTTGACCCTAAGATGTCACACGTATACTTTTGCGTCACACAGGGGACCGGATACAAACACACCTCAACTTCATTCCAAATATTCAGTGATCAATATTAATCAAAAATGTATACGTATATGCACTAAGAAAGAGTCGTGGGGCTGATCTGCACCCCAGGGTGACTTCCTACGGCAGTAGTCGGGCGTTACCAACAACTTTTTCCTCTGATGAGAAATGGGTGGTTTAATCGTTTGCCGCTCTAAGCAAGTCGTAATGTACAGTGAAGTCATGAGTAGGTAGAAGACAGGTAAAAATTAACTCATCTGTTTGACGTGCCGTCGCAAATTTAGGGTGAACGAGAAAACCTAGTTAGGCACACCCGAATGCACTATCACACAGTTAACATCGATCACGGAGCGAATTCAAATAAAGTAAATGAAATGAATAAAAATCAATATGGAATAATAATTCCCAAACTGGGTTTCTATGCAGATCCGAGAAAAAAGCGTGTTTATGTAGGCAAAGTATGTGATTGGGAGCGAAAAATACAGCTTCACTCAAATAATGAAGAGTTTGAACTTGACCTTGCCAGGCAAGATAGGATAACTGATATCAGCAGGACGGAGAGGAATCGAAACGTACAACAATAAAATCGATTGTGTCTTCCTGGGAACGAGAAAGGGAGGGGATAAAAGGACGAGGCCTGCCTTTTGGTTTATTATATTCAATAATGAACCTCTGGAATCGACCAAGAAAAAATTTAACCCTCCTCAAAATTTGTTGGTTTACATTTCAAGGTACCTACATAGAATCCGAAAATCAAATAAAAAAATTGCAGTCCATCTGCCACCCGCGGCATGGACCGATTTTGATGAAATTTGGTATTTGGGGTCTAGTTGAGCCCTGAAGCTTTTGGTTGACGTCAGTCACTTCTAAGGGTTGACAAATAAGGGCTGAAATTTTCAAAACGTTCAAAAACTTGATATTAAGGTATGGTTTTTTATCAATTTAAAATAGTATTGAATTTTCAGAATCGAATGAGACCACCCAGAGATCTGTAGGACCAACCGATCGCTCCCCATGAGGACTTACAATAAATCAGAAACACGAGTGTGAATCTCAAAAGAGGCCTAATCGCCGTTCAAATTTTAGCTGAAACGCTGCAAATTATTACACAAAGGTTTATGATTTTTCTGTACAGATCACTCGCCAGCAAAGAGCACAGCTTTGCCTTTGTCACTACCGACCAACTAAGTTTTCTCTTCATAATCTCCACGTTTCCACTCCAAGCTTCACACTCCATTCGGAGAAATAAAGAATTCCTTCAATTAGAAATTTGATTACAGGTTGCTAAGGAAATAAATGGAAGCTAAGGACGCAAAACTGAGAACAACTCGAAGAAACGAACAGCGATCGCATTTTGGTGAGCTAAAATTTGAACGGAGATTAGGCCTCTCTTGCGATTCACACACGTGTTTTTGATTTATCGTAAGTCTAACCCTTAAGTTCTCGTAGGGAGCGAATGGACTGTCCTACAGAACTCCGCGTAGTATCTAAAAATGCAATACTATTTAAAATTGACGAAAAAAGATGCCTTCATTTGGAGAGTTTTCGAGCTTGGGCACTTTTGAAAATGTGAACCCTCAATTTTTACCCCTTAGAAGTGACCGACATCAACCAAAAGCTTCGGGGCTCAACTGGACCCCAAATGGAGCCCATATACCAAATATAAATACCATACATTCATCAAAATCGGTGCATGGGAACTAAGGAAAGTGTCGCGGACGGACGAAAAATTTTGAGGGGGGGGGGGGTTAAATTTTTTTCTTGGTCGATTCCAAAGGTTCATTATTGAAAATAATAAACCAAAATGCGATCGATGTTCCTTCCTTCGAGTTGTACTCAGTTGTGCGTCATCAGCAACCAGAAATCAAATTTCCTTGAGGTACCTCTTTCATTTCTTCGAATCGATTGTGAAGAGAAAATATGGTTCGTAGGTAGTGGCAATGGCAAAGCTGTGTTCTTTTCAGGCGAGTGATCCTTACAGAAAAATAATAAACCTTCAAGTAATAATTTTCAGCGTTATACACAACTGGGCACGCCTGGACGGGCACTAAAAAAAAAAAAAAAAAAAAAACCATGTGACTATAGCAACACCAAGGCAGAACCAGTTTGGACCCTGGTGTTTCCTTGGTCGTGATGAAATTCTCGAATGGACAATCGATTTTTGGATACCAATCGATTCCGTCCTACGGAACCTCAAGTTAGCGAAACCACTCTTGTAACTACTCAGTATTCCTTAAAGAACAAGGGAGCGGGGGGGCAGTTTTCAGACACATGGATTATTGAACAATCGTGTACAATATATTATTATATATTATCGATATTATTATAGATATTATCGAGAGCGTCACGACGCAAATGTATGGATCAGGAATGAAGTTAATCGGGTCTCTTCGTCGAGAAAATGTTTAGAAGAAATTAGGGAAGCTAATAAAAGTTGAAGAATTGAACGATGGTGCTAAATCCAAATTTGAGGTCAAAAACCTGAATATCCGACTCACCGAAATACTCCATTCATCTTCCTTTTTAGAGCTGGTTGATTTCATACAAATGTTCAATTAGTTTTGTGACACGTTGATTTTTTTTTTTTTTTTTTTAAATTTTGAGTTAGGTTGAAAAAATGCTATATTTACGACTTATTTGCCCAAGTATCGGATTTTATGTACAATGGGGTTGTATTCGAGAAGCTATGTGCTACGCCACTAAGCCGGTTTTATTTTACTCGGTTGGAGGTGTCATCGAGTCCTTCTGTGTCGTCATCTTATAAAACGCTAAATTTGCTCCCCGCCACAGTATATTAAATATACAATAAATTTACGACAATCCTATAGAGTGCAACTGTTTCTATGTCTGGTACTTTAGGAAGCAAGCAAGGATGTAAAACACGAATCTAATCAGATTTGAAAGCTGCGACCGGAGGCCGGGCAGCTCCTGCAAGCCTTCTGCCTAATTCCTTCCTGTCAGATTCGCCTAGTCACCGATTGAGAGACGTCTTTCGAGTGAATGAAACGCGGGATTGAGTCAATGGACCAACCCCCTTCCATTAACTTAATAACTTCCATTTGCCGGACCGGTGGTGGAGGGACCGTCATAGCAAGGAGAAGAAACCAGTTAGGCTGTGCCTTCAATCAAAATCGTAAATCTGTCGAGATCAAACCGATTTAGGCTGTTTGAAAATGGAGCAGCTGGAGTACCCTGCAACCAAGATTACAAAACCCATGGTAGCGGTACAGACATCTCAAAACTGTCAGTACCCATTATATCTACCTAGAATCTAAAAATTCAATACTATCTTAAATTAATGGAAAAACAGTACCTTTTTAACAAAATTGTTTGAGCCAGGGCGTTTTCAAAATTTCAACCCTTGGAAGTGACTGACATCAACAAAAAGCTTCGGGCACAACTAGACCCCAAATGGAGCCCACATACCAAATTTCATCAAAATCAGTCCATGGCAACTAAGGAAAATGCCACGTACGGTGTAGTTCCCCTTCAATTTTTTGGATTCTACGTACTCTTGAAACGTCAACTTTGAGGGAGGGGGGGGGGTTAAAACATTTTTTTCCTCGGTCGATTCCTAAGGTTCATTATTGAAATTTATAAATCAAAAATGAAATAAGTTAAATACAGGTTAAAATCAATTAAGTTACGTACAACTCTATTTTATACGCTCCCAAGGAACCGATGGATTCTATTAACCACTATCTGCAGATGTTTAGTATTTATACTTTCATAGACATCCTGTACTTACTGCATTGCATCGGCGGGTCTGACGCATAGACAAGTTCATCCCCTCAGATTGATTTACTGAAAGTCAATACTCCTTAAGTCACTCCCGGATGGTGGACACTCCTCCTCCCGCCCGTCTCGATTTATGTACGGGAATAGTTAATTTGGTGAAATGGTTTGTGGTTGAGCCGTATCCTATAGAGACATACGGGTTTTGTCTATTGTATTCGCCAGGGAGACGCATTGTATTTAAATTTGAATGGCATAAGTCAAGTTTGTTTTGCAGCTCCCTCCCTTCCTCTTCTTTCCATTGTCAGATCCAGACGGATAAATACCCCCGCTTCCTCCTCCAGCTCGGGACATGTGTCCTCACATCCGATTGGAAACTGGAACATTCTTTTCTTCCCATGAACAACCAGTTTCGTTCAGAAAAGAATTTTCGAAAACATGGTTGTTAAGTAATGCTTGCATTCCAGGGGACGTCCCTTTGGATAAGCATTAGGTCAATCAGTGGCGTCTCCTCCAGGCAAACGTAGCAAACACTGTTTGCCCTACTAAAAATTTACAAAATGAACAAATTGTTTTGTTGAGATTCTCCTATATTTCCATTTTTTGGAAGTAATATTTAGCCGATTTTGGAGAATTTTAATAAAATTTAGGGGCTATTTCATGATAACATAGGAAATTAGATGAAATAGGAGAATGGAATAAGTAGGTACGTATTTTCCCTAGAATACTAGCCCGCAACACACCAGAGAGTTGTAGAGATTAGTAACTACGATCGATTGTGGATGGTATGTGAACTAGCGCGGGGACCGGCGATGCAAGGCAAGCAGTTCAAAGAAATGAATTTTGCGAGAAATGAGTTTTGGAGGAGAAAAGACGATCGGCGGGTAGGCGGGGGGTCAGTGCGGGGTCTAGTATTCCTATACCTCCACTATAACAGCATAAGCAAAGGCAAGCAATCGACTAGCTGTCTCGTGACCTTGAAAGCAGAGAAAATTTAAAGATGAGCCATGGATCCTTAGCAACCAATAATCAAGTTGAATGAAGGAATTCTTTATTTTTTAAATGAAGTGTGAAGCATTTATTTCATCTAAATAAACTTGATTATGAAGCGAAAACTTGATTGGAAAGTACTGACAATGGCGAGCTGTTTTCTTTGCTGGCGCTTGATCTAAGTATTAAAGTTTTAAAGTTTTTTATTGTTGAGGTACAAAGTGTATGAACAATCGTCAAACAAGAAAAAATAACAAGCTCAATATACACGTCATTACATTAATTCATTGGTAATAAATAAAATAAATACGTAGGTATATAACATAAACAATCTAATCTGTATGAACAAGTATATGATGATCAGAATTTGATGCCGAAGTAGTTGCGCGGATCATACAACTCCTCATCGATCAGAAGGAGTTTCAGACGTGTGGATAGTTGCTCTTTCGGAAGACTTTGCCAGGTAAAGAGTTATAAAAGCGTACGCCATTATGGATCGGGTTCGTCTTCTGACTTGTAGTCAAACGGACTGATGGGGGGCGCAGCTCGTGACGATGCCTAGTTTGGTAGCCATGAACATCCGACCCACAATGAATGTCACTTAAGTTTTCACGCACATACATTAAACATTTATGAACATACAGACCCGGAACCGTCAGGCAATGCAACTTCCTGAAATAGCCTCTGCAGCTCTCGTTATATCCCAAATTGAACAGGGTCCTGATGGGTGCTTTTTGCTTCTTAAAGATACATATCCAATTTGGTGAACTACCCCACAATGCAATCATATATGTCACTCGGCTCATGAACAGAGCGAAGAATGCCGAGCGCAGGACAGGGAAAGATACTGCCGTGGAAAGCCGAAGGAGGGCAAAATTACTTGTTGCCAGCTGTGATCGCAGTTCGTCAATGTGGGTATTCCAACACAACCGATTGTCCATTCGAAGCCCCAGAAAACTGGCGGAGGACTCCAGTGGACCATTCAGACGGAATCGAAGGTCTTGTGTTTTAGTGGTGTTGAGCACCAAACGATTCGCGTTACACCATTCTACGATCAACGCGTCGCAAAAGTTGAGCCCTTCATCAAGTGCAGCATCACTTGTCCCGATAGCTAGCACGGTCGTGTCATCGGCATATAGGTACATTTCGTCCTTCAGTTCATCAAACTGGTAAGCCAGATCGTTTGCAAATAAGAGAAACAGTGTTGGGCCAAGAATTGAACCCCCTTCTGCAGTGGAGACCCCACCATTATAAAATACCGTCTGGCTCCATCCTCTCAAGAAACCTTCGAAGAAAGTAAGGGCTGAATGACCGAACCCATAATGTCCGAGCTTCGCCGAAAACTGGTCGTGCGGTACCGTATCGAAGGCTTTAGCCAGATCATACAAACGAACTGCTGTTTGTTCTCCGTTTTCTAAGGCCGCACACACCTTCGTGATGAGCGAACAAGCAGCCCCAGTCGTACTAAAACCCGATCGAAAACCAAACTGCTGGGGGTGCAAAATGAAGCATTCACTCAGGAAATCCCTGATCTGCACAAGAACCAGGCGCTCAATCACCTTCACAAAAAGAGGAAGCTTCGTAATAGGGCGGTGATCTTCGAAGGTTGAGCACTTTCCTTTTTTCGGAATCGGTGATACGGGAAGATTCCTCGATCAAAATACATATTGATTAAAAATGTTAAAGGCTCAACAAGAAGTGACGCCGTGTGCTTAACTATTGGTGTTGTGATCCCGAAGATGTCCTCTGATGTAGTGTTTTTCAGGTTGCACATAACTGCGTACACCTCCTCTACTGAGACTTGACGGAAGTGAAACTCCTTCAAGTTTTTGGGGGTTACTGACAAAAATTTCTCCATTGCTGCAAATGTTGAAGGGGAAGAGCTACTCAACCCTTAGACTGCTGAGAATCAGGGGCGTTGGGTGACCTCTGAAAGTGGTGGGGCACCAAACCAGAAAATACATGAACTTGACCCTAGGATCACACATACCTACATACTTTTGCGTCAAACAGAGGACCCAGTGGGGAAACATCACATCTCAACTTCATTCCAGTTAATGATGAAACAAAAAAAATCATTTCTGGGACTCGAAAAGATAAAAATGTTAATTTGTTACTAAAACATTAAATATTCAATTTTTTTAAAACGAAAAGCACATAATTTCTTAATCATAAAGACGAGATCATGAAAAAAAGTGTCTTAACAAATTCTACATATTAGTCGAAATGTCTATAAGGCTTTTCGAGGGTCATATTCCCTTTGATGACTTTTAATTATCTTTTGCAAGGCCTACGTAGCATTTATATATGAAAAGTTGTGGAACTGAAGAGCACCAGGCTGCCTATTGTATTTCCCCATACCGAAATGTTGAACAGAAACGAAAAAATACGATAAGTAGGTAGGTAAGTCTAATCAGTGGTCAACTCCATCAGATCGTATTACAACAAACACCAAGACGACTTGAAATGCAGGGAAAATGGAATGGAAAACCGAAAATGATAAGAGTTTCTGGTCAGGAACGTAAACTGTCATTGTTTCAAGACACTTTAGGGAACACAGTAGGTAAAGAGCTCAGGAGAGACTAGTCATTTCGGAGAAAAACCCCTGAAGATAACAACTTCAGCAATATTTTAAAACTTCGTTTCAACTTACAATAGTTTTAACTTACTTTCATACCTATGTGATGAAATCTCTATGTAGCAAACACCATCCACAACAATGATAACACTCCAAAAATCATAATTTTGCTGTCAATCAGCAAAATTGTATCATGTCAAGATGTAACCACCCTCCTGTTTATCAGATAAACTTTATCTCTTGTCGGTTGTTTCCAGTACTGTTCTATGTTATGTACTGTGTAAACACACTAAACACCTAATCGTGCAGTCTGGGCAACATACTGTGAAAATCTGTAAAAGTAGGGAGTATCCATTCAATTTTTAACCCATCTATAACTGATATCAGAAGTACTCCATGCGTTTACATCCTATGATGAGTCCATTGTTATACAATGAACTTTCATGGCAACCTGAACAGAGTATCCATCCATCTAGTTGAATCAAAACAAGTCATCATCAGAAAGAATAAAAAATCGATTGTCTTCCAGGGCAGGGGCCGAGAAAGGGAGGGGATAAACTAAAATAACACTACTGCGCATGTGCAGAAGGAGAAAAACTAAAAATAAACAATACGTTGGCATGACGACGCCGGGGTTTAGTGGGGTCTAGCCCCAGATCTTGGGAATTCGGGAGTGGAGAATCGATTGTTTGATACAAATCGATTGTTGGATACCTATCGATTCCATCTTACATCTTCTTCTCTCTCGTAGCAGGCCATGGAGACAGCCTTGGGCATGGACCTAGTAGGAGGCATGGAACCTAGCTCCATGGCCTCGGGTTTTACCATGGAAATTTGACATAATAACTGCATGTCAGTGTAGAATTATTTTTTACTTGTAAAAGCTCCATGCTTCCATGGATCATGAGTGAGTTTTGAGGAAAAAACTTTCTGCTAGGGATTTTTTTCTAGTTTGTGGAGAACACTTTTTGAAGGGAGTTTTTCCAACTTTGGGGTAAAAAATCTAGGTTACAGTGAGAGAAATTTTGCCGGGGCTAGACCCAAAGTGGCCTTATGGACGCCACGCCCCTGCTGAGAATACGTCTCCAAATCCCTGGGCATCAAGAAGAGGGTTGGAGGAATTAGAACCCTTGGTTTTCCTATTAAGAACTTTATTTACCACATTCCAGGAGGCTTTAAAAAAAACGTAGTGTAATAATTTGCTGCGTTTTTCATTATTGGTTATTCCTCTAAGACTGGTCAAGGTGTTTGCCTGACGAATATTCTCACCTGACGCCACGGAGGTCAATTTAAACCAGTAGGTAAGCGATAAAACTGTTTCACTCGATGTAATTTATTTAGTACTTTAGACAACATTTCTAGCAGCGTGGGAGCTGCGAGTCAATGTATCGTTAGATTCGTAACCGGAATATGTTTGATTTGATTGGTTGATGTTCCAATTCATCGAACGTTGGTTTTTTCCCACACAAAAAGGCAGGTACTTGATTGCTTCAAGTTCCAAATTCGAAAAATTGTATATATGAAAATACTGAGTTAAGCCATACAGCTTAAATAAGGAGATGGTAAAAGTAGTAGCATCCATTGGTCAGAAACGGAAGTCCGGAAAAATCTAAAAGCCAATCGTAATTTTACCCTACAGAATTACTGATTGCCAATAAGATTTCCATTTCCCATCTAAAAGGAAATCCAGTATTTAATACTACGTAAAGAGTATTCTAATAGAGAACGTTTTACTTAGCCTTTAATTTCAAATTCCGGGACTGTTGGGACTCCAACGATAGTTATCAAAACCTCAAAGTCATCCGCGAACAAGTCAAGCACTCAGAAGATGATAAGGAGGTGAATAGCCCTCGAAATCACGGCTATCTCAACAACGACGAAAACGTAATGGAAAATTTATTATGCCATTCCGAAAAAGGTTAATTTGGCTTAACGAGTGGCGGCGGGATAAGAAACATGCCCGGGCGTATTCTAAAGTGTGAAATTAAGCCTGGAGCTTTATGGCCTGATTTTATTGCCTCAGGGTTTTAAGTTGGGGTTGCGCCTACACAACTTAATCACAGCCTGCACTTTTCGCTCAAAAGTAGACAGTCGGAAGCGGTGGACCTTCTACAATTTGTATCAAAATCAGACCATTATTTCACATGAAATTAACTCCAAGCAGACGTACATTCGAAGCCGCAAATCGCACAATACGAGAGAGGATTGATGAAAACTGCATGGAATTCCCATTTTGGTTTATTATTTTCAATAATGAACCTTTGGAATCGACACCCCCTCAAAATTTGATGGTTTACGTTTCGAGGTACGTAGGATCCAAAAATCGAATAAAAACGCTGCAAATTATTACACAAAGGTTTATTATTTTTATATAGATCACTCGTCTACAAAATCACCAACCATCCAATATGAAGAGAAAAAAAAAAAAAATCAAAATCACCAACCATTGATCGCATTTCGGTCAGCTCTAATTTGAACGGAGATTAGGCCTCTTTTGCGATTCACACTCGTGTTTGGATTTATATATATATATATATTTCAATATAAACCCTTAAATTTTCGTAGGGAGCGAACGGTTTGTCCTACAGAGCTCCGCGTGGTCTCAAAAAATTCTAAAAATTGTATAGAATCCTAAATTGAAGGAAAAACAATACCTTTATATCAAAATTTTTGAGTTAGGGCGTTTTCAAAATTTCAAAATTCATTTTGGAACCCTTAGAACTGACCTACATCATCCAAAATCTTCGGGGCACAACTAGACCCCAAATGGAGCCTACATACCAAATTTCATCAAAATCGGTCACTGCTAAGTGGGGAAAGTGCCGCTGACGGCGGACGGACGGCCAAATTTTTATTCGATTTTTGGATTCTACGTACCTTGAAACGTAAACCATCAAATTTGTAGGGGGTGTTAAAATTTTTTTTTCTTGGTCGATTCCAAAGGTTCATTATTGAAAATAATAAACCAAAATTTGGCCGTCCGTCCGTCGTACGCCGTCCGCGGCACTTTTGCCACTTAGCATTGACCGATTTTGATGAAATTTGGTATGTAGGCTCCATTTGGGGTCTAGTTGTGCCCCGAAGATTTCGGTTGATGTAGGTTAGTTCTAAGGGTTCCAAAATGAATTTTGAAATTTTGAAAACGCCCTAACTCAAAAATTTTTATATAAAGGTATTGTTTTTCCTTCAATTTAGGATTCTATACAATTTTTAGAATTTTTTGAGACCACGCGGAGCTCTGTAGGACAAACCGTTCGCTCCCTACGAGAATTTAAGGGTTTTACGTACGATAAATCAGAAACACGAGTGTGAATCGCAAAAGAGGCCTAATCTCCGTTCAAATCTTAGCTGACCGAAATACGATCGATGTTTTCCTTCAAGTTGGATGGTTGGTAGCTTTGCAGACGAGTGATCTATATAGAAAAACAATAAACCATTGTGTAATAATTTGCAGCGTTTTTTCATGTTTTCCGGTTTTACGAATAGGGAGTCGCCCAGCTCCACCATTCATTCAGAAAGAGGGAGTAGATACTAACCAAACACGTAAATTCCCATTTAAAACTACATACTTGTAGATGAATTACCATATCAAGCTGAATATCAGGTATAAAAACAAAATACGATCATATTTATCGAATAAATAATTACCGGATTACAGTAGTTTTACTTTGAAGTGTTCAAAGAAATTTCCAAAGGATATTAGGTACAGGAGCAACAAGAATACTTTTTCCAACCAGACCGTCTTGCAGGCTTGGTTTATCATAACAAAAGGTATTGCCAAGTCCAACCTGAAATACATGAAATATCTCCCATATTGTCTCGGCCTACATGGCATATCGTCACCTAGGAATCCAACGTAGAGTCCTCCACAAAGGACCGGAGCACCCAAGTTGTTGAAACATTCATCTCCTGCCAATTCGAAATTTTCGCTCCCGCAGAATTTCCCGTAAAACAGCATGTCTGGATCATACAGGGAGAAATTCGTGATGTTTTGTATTTTCAAGCGGCAATCTGCAGTAGGCCGAAGCTTGATTTTCGTGTATTCGAGACGTCGGTGCTTCACTTCATCATCCGACAAAGGTTGGGCGAATGAGAGAGTTTTGCATTCGCCGCCTCTGTCGATGGTGTTGAAGATGGTTTCTCGGATGACGTTCGCATCAAGCCCTGACTGAACTGCAGTCACGGGTACCACGCGCTCGTCATAGCGAAAAGGATATGCGAGAGTAATCAATCCATAGTTGTACAATAGCCAGATGTTTGAACTGTTCGTCTGTTTCATTAGAGGCATACACTGAGGGTGTTTGAGGTTCCAGTACGGAGTCCGCACCTGAGCGGCGTTTCTCGGATCGTCTTCTCTGGTAATGAAAGTGGTGCCTGCGGTAACTTTTTGGGTGTGAAACGGGTAGTATTTGTACTCGAACCTCGAGAGCCAATCTCCGATGCAATCGCAGGGAGTGAGGATCATACCAGCGGATATCAACAACCCCAAACATTTGAATTGGTTATAATGATTTACCACCACAATAAATTTGAACTCACTGTCTCTTACGAGGTTCCTATGGACTGACATCAATTTCGAACCACACCAGACTAATGTAGTCTGCAATAAAACGATTACTGTACTAAACAGGTACATTTCTGAAGATCTGCAACAGTCCACGCTCGTTTGGTTCCCAAATTAAGATGTACCTACTCGATCTTATGATTTCGGGATCTGTACATCCAACATCCGCCCTGACAACGTTAAGGTAGTAATAAATATTAGAAATGAAACTAGGAGTCGTGGATACCATTAGTAAATAAATTCCCTATTGTGATAATAAATTAATTATGATAATAATCAGAATGTCATAGCAGATACCACGTTGGATTCACCCGCTACAGGCTTAGAGAACTTTCCTACGTTTTGGTTGAGCAAAACAAGACCCAGTCTCAATTGGGTTTATGAAAAAATATTCAAAAATGTGAGTTAAGCAAGAAAGAAATAACCCTCAGGGCTTACTTTTGGATACTGAGGATACTTCGAAGTTCGTCATTCTTACACAGTAGACCCAACAGATGGCCAGTTTTAAATTTCAGCATACATCGACCAGAAAATACGAAACCAGAACGGTCAGTCAAAAACCTGTAAAACAAGAGTAATTTGATGGGTGGATAGGTACTATTAAATTTAATAATTAAAGAATAGGTAGGGTAAAGCGGGTATGGTGATTTTTTACGAAATGATTCTCAATAATTTAATTTGGGTAAAATGACGCTTCCTGACCGTAGTTGCGTCCAATGAAAGCTACAATTTTCCAAATTTCGAACTTGATAATTTGGTTTAAAAATAAAGGATTTTCTGGTCATCTTACCCCCATTGGTTATCTGAGCATATTCCAAATTTTTCCTCGAAGACTCTCAATTTTCCTTCGGACCCTTTCACTGATTTCCTAAGCCAGATTTGAAGAATTACTCGCACTACCCACAACAACATTATGAAGTCTTAGTGGCTTTTAACCTTCGTGCGATCGGTGGGACCAACCAACAGAGCAAAAATAGGGCTCCACAATCGAGACGGGGTCCATATGACGCCTGATAAGCATTCCTCAAGTTCCAACACTGCTCCACTCTTAGGGCCTCTAATTGGTTACAACAGGCCGGGCTTGTAATTGATAACCGAAGGTGGGTGAGTGGAAGTGGAAATCCTTTGAGAGTTTACCGCCTATCAGATAATACCCACTGTTTTATTGAAGGTCCAAGCTGCCCAAGCAGTTCTCTCAAGCCCTCATTCTACAAGTGATTAGGATACAGTGATAGTTGAAGTTGGTACCATGCAGTTGAGTTCTGGCAGAAGCTGCTTGCAATAAAGTATACTTTGTAGAAGGAATATAGCTGCTACGTAAACTGTTGATGAACATCTATCACTACCACTAGGTAACTTGTCTCACTCGCTCACCAATTATCACTGGAAGCAACAATTTCTTTGATATTCTTAGTTTTTCTTCCTCACTATAGCATGTAAGGAAGCTTTAAATTCGTGTTGCAGGTCAAAAAAGTATAAGGATACAACTGCCCTGAATTCTACAACAAATCATTTTTCAACGTCTCATTAATCTAATATGAGAAATGTGTACTGTTCACCTAACATGGCACGTTTATTTCACTGCATCCTGATAACGTCTGCCAAGTGGATGTGGCACATAGCTTCCTCGTATCCTTAACAAAGATTGCATTGATGATCCGATGTTTAGTAGCTAATCACAAAACATCAATCTCTAAGTACATTACTCTTCAAACTTGGTGATCAAATGACGTTGACATTTATAGGGAACCATCCAGATTCATGCCATCTCTGAAAATCCCATCGATAATGAATGAAAACTTTAGAAGTTATGATTGTTGAGGGTTTCAACTTGGCGCACACGCAGAGGCAGTCATGATCCTATCCAGACAGTTTACCCGTTAGAAGGATTTGCAGACCTAAAACTGTATGACAGACAAACACATATATTGTGGGAAACCAAAATGTTCAGGAAGGTATAAAACTTGAATCGCGAGTGAACATTTTTAAGTTTGTGACAGAAATAAAGACAGGACAGGGATTGTTGTTGCCATTGAATCCATAATCACTCGAAGAGACGGAACTCATTGTGTACTTACCTTGCAGAATTAGATCAATTGAAATTGATTGTCAGTTTCACCAAACTAAACTTTACAGAAATCTCTATTATTTAAGAATAATAGAGAATTTAAGAATAATCTCTATTATTCCTCGGCTGATTTGCGGCCGGTGTCAACAGCGTTGCCAACCTGTTGAACCGCATTCTAACAAGTTGCATGTTTACACAACGTGTTTTCGCCACAATTTCTGGCAGATTATTACAAATAATTATAGATGATAATAAAAATAGATTGAAAAAATAAATAGTAGATGATTTTGATTATTTTCAAATTTATTTATTTTATTTATTTATTTATTATGTTACATATTCTTTATACATAAATAATGTCAAATTAAATATATCTCCCAACATTATTGTGGGCAATAGGCATATGCCTGTGTCGCCTCACAAGAGCTGCGCCAAACTTAATTAATCTTAATTATTCACATTTCTCTTCATGAATAATTAATTATAAACATCAATTTTCTATATATACATACTAAAAATAATATTTTCTGCCTCCGTAATGCCTATTTTTATCAACCACTCATATATTTTCGTTTTATATACATTACGGGCGTGTAGTAGTGGGGACCTAAGTGGAGAATCCACTGCACGATGAACCATATATACCATATATTGAGGGCTTCTAGTCGTAATTGTCAGCGTGGGTTTCGGTGGAATAACATTTCCGTCCGATCTAAACCGAGTCAAGTGTGCATGCTGATGACTGTCGTACACCACGCTCGGGTCACGATGCAACATAAGCAACAAGGACTTTAAAAATAGCTGGCGGGGAGTAAAAACTTTACACTCTTTAAACAATTCCAATGTTGAATACAAACGTGGTTTGTTCAAAATAATTTTTAATATATCTCTCTGTACTACGTTTATTTTTTCCAAATGCGTCGAGTAAGAGCCTCCCCACACAACAATTCCATATTGTATAATTGACTGAACTAATGCCAAATAAATTAACCGAAGCTTATCACGTCTAAAAACTTTTCTGGCATGGTAAAAAACATACACTAGCCGCCTCAACTTCTTATGAACAACCTCAATATGTTTCTTCCATTTCTGATGTTCTTCTATCATGATACCCAGATAACGATAACATTTGACCCTCTCTAAAGGGGAGCATGAACACTTGGATGAAACATTACAGCTATGCGCTATCAAACTATGATTCCCAAGGTAATAACTGTCGTTTTTTTCTCCTATCAGCAGATATTTTGTTTTATTCACATTTAATGTAAGAATGCTTTGGGAAAACCAATTTTGAAGCACATTCAAAGCCTGCTGTGCATCAGAGAAAACCCTGTCCCATGTATCCCCAGTGATTAGGACTGACGTATCATCTGCATACAAGTATATTTTGTGGTTAGGCAAACTCAGGGGCAAAGCATTAATATAAATTAGGAATAATGTAGCGCTCAATGTCCCACCCTGTATCACACCATAGCCTATTCCCTTGGTTTCACTTGAAAATTTTCCAACAGAGACCACCTGCCTTCTATTCGAAAGGTAGCTGGAGAACCATTTAAGTGCTTCATTCCTAACCCCTAAATTATTCATTCGGTTTAGCAGGATATCTCTATTAATAGTGTCAAAACATTTTGACAGATCACAGAACAATAGGATTCCCTTCTTTTTTTTGTCCCTTATCTGATGAAGGTCACCCGTTAAATCAAACAATGCCTGATCTACTCCTCTACATGACCGGAAACCATATTGCTCCCTACATAAAAAATCATTTGACTCAAGATATTCTGTTAAATGCGCTTTTACCCATTTCTCCAAAATTTTTCCAACACAGCTCAACATCGAAATTGGGCGGAAATTCCCAGGATCGGCTTTATCTCCTTCCTTATATATCGGACAAATTTTGGCTATTTTAAAGCAATCAGGGAAGACACAGTTTCTTATACTTAAGTTAAAAACATGCAGTAACGGTTCTTTTAAAAAGTCTATATATTTTTTTATAATATTGAGATGAATCCCATCTATGCCTGGAGCTGATCCCCCTTTCATTTGATTGATTAATTTTTTCAACCCATCTTGGTTAATTTCAGGTATGATAAATTCCGATCCCGTTACAGCTAGCGGCAAAATAAGTTCACGCGAAGGTTTATTTTCACAATTTTTTGCTAGTTTTTCACCAATATTTACAAAGTAATTATTTAGCATATTGCAAGCCTTATTCCCCACATTATCTATTGTTAAGTTTTCTTTCTCTGCTATTGCTGTTATGAATTCATTAGTTTTAACTGAGCCATGCTTGCGATTTAACACTTCATTGATCACATCCCATGTTTTCCGCATATCATTTCCAGCTACTTCCAATTTATTATTGTAATAACTTTCTCTTGCTTTCCTAACCAAATTTCTTAGCATATTACGGTACTTCCTGTGATAGGCTTTGAGGCAGGTATTATAAGGCTGATTCTTCAGCTTCTTTGCCATTTTTTCACGCTTTTGAGTTGAAACGATAAGTCCTAACGAGATCCACGGCGTCAATTTATTATAGTTTTGTTTATATTTTTTTGTGACAGTATTTTGCTCAATACAATTTTTTAGGGTACGGATAAATGCATTAGCCGAATCGTCCACATCATCAACAAAAACACATGACCAATCGGTTCTCTCAATCATTTTCCCCAGTGATAAATAGTCTACTTTTTTCACAACAATTTCCTCACGTTCGTCTCTAATACTCTTGCTTTTTGGATATTGGAATTACTTTTACTTATTGGAATTCAATGAAAGTTGAAAATTTGAATGATGTGACGTAGTAAGTTGTTGTGACGTATTAACTTGCTGACCTTGGACCGAGACATTCCACTAATCCTGTGTGGTCTCGAACGCCTCGTGGCCTTGGATACTACAAAATACTACGCACAGACACGCCCGTGGTGTAGTGCGTGTGCGTTCATGGAGGCCCGCCTTTTTTTCAAACCTGTTATCTCTTTATTTAATTTTTCTACCACAAGTTATAGTGTCAATGGGCAAACAGTTGGAGTATGGCCGTTTTCAATGGCGCTGAATCCAAATTTGAGGTCAAAAACCTGAAATTCCGACACACCGAAATACCCCATTCTGATCTCCCCTTTGGAAGACAGCTGATGACGTCCGCAACGCCAGGAATGGCAGTCGGATCCAACCTGAAATGGTTGTTTACTTTACTTTTTATATCAGACTCGACATCGTAAGCATGAAAACGAAAATCTCAAATTTGTCTCCGAATCCAAATTTTCCAAGTTTCATCGAAACCTACCTTGTTGAGATTAGGACGAATGATGAGATCACCACAAGAATAATTTGATTACAAGATGATCTCTATTAGTTGTTGTGGTGTTGATTTGCAAGGATCAATGCTGTTCACTAGGAGTAAGGATTCAGGCTGGCTCAATCTTCAATGCTTTGGCGTCACGATGAGTTTTATTTTTATATCTTCACGGTTATTCCTATCAGATTCTGAAAAGCCAAAAGCTTAATTAACAAAATTTAATTAGGTAATATAATTATATTTTTTATATTATTTAAATAAGTTCAAATTCATTTCTCCCACCAATATGGTCATAGGTACGACAACATTTGCAAAGAGCCTCATCGAAGAAGCTCAAAACTAAGAATATTATTCAGAAAATAATATTGTTTTGGGATATAGGTAATATTGCTTCCGAGTCTACCAAGGTAGTGGAAGCTTTTCACTTTTCAAAGTTGGAAAAAAGTGTTCTCCAAAAACAAACTTACGTTTCAGACCTTACTGAACAATTCTGTTTCCGTATCGGTCTGTCATGAAATCCTTGCCATAGCCATAACTTCTACGATTCTCGTCCGATTTCGATGAAATTTTCAGGGATTGTGCAGCTTGGCGTGTAGATGGTCGCCTATGAAAATCATTGCCCCCAGTCTGATAGTAGCCACTTCGCATGCGCAAACGTATATTTCCTTGTTACAGCCATAACTTCTACATTTCCCATCTGATTTCGATGAAATTTTCAGGCATTATGCGAGTTGGGGTGGAGATGGCCCCCAAATTGGAAGTATTTTGTGCGCATGCGCAAACGTGAAATCCTTGTAACAACCATAACTTCTACATTATCCAACAACATTGCCTGCCTACTCCAATGAAAGTGGTTATGTAGGTATAACAAGAGAAAAGTTGTTGAGAATATTAGTTCTAGAATCGATCTCAGAAGTATTGCTGATTGGATTTGGGACCCTCTGAATAAGGGCAAAAAATCATTCATTCTCAGAATAGCGAATCTTTTGGACAGCCATTTTTCGAAACTAGAGATTTGCATGACAGAAATATATCAATATCTGGTTAATTCAAAAAACGCTGCAAATTATTACGCAAAGGTTTATTATTTTTCTATATAGATCACTCGTCTGCATATAACACAGCTTTGCATATTGTCACCATCTAGCATCTACCAACCATAGCATCTACCTACCTACCACATATCTATGTACTTCACAATGAAGTTTATATGGAAGAAATAAACGCTTCACAGTCAGTTCGAAGAAACAGGGAGTTGAGATTGCCTTAATTGTTAAGAAATTTCATTACTGGTCGCTAAGGACGCAAAACTGAGTACAACTCGAAGAAACGAACAACGATTGCATTTTGGTCTGCTAAAATTTGAACGGAGATTACACCTCTTTTGCGATTCGCACTCGTTTTTCTAATTTATCGTTCGTTTAGGGACCGATCAGTTGGTCGTAAAGAGCTCTGGGTGGTCTCATTTGATCCTAAAAATTCAATACTATCTTAAATTGATGGAAGAACAAACAAAATTTTTAACAAAATTGTTTGAGCTAGGGCGTTTTCAAATTTCAACCCTTATTTTTCAACACTTGGAAGTGACTGACATCAACAAAAAGCTTCGGGCACAACTAGACCCCAAATGGAGCCCATATACCAAATTTCATCAAAATCAGTCCATGGCAACTAAGAAAAGTGCCACGTACGGTGTAATTCCCCTTCAATTTTTTGGATTCTACGTACTCTTGAAACGTAAACCAACAAATTTAGAGGGGGGAGGGGTTAAGTTATCGTAAGACCAACCCTTAAGTTCTCGTGGGTGGTCTCAGAAATTTTAAAAAATTCAATACTATTTCAAATTGGTGAAAAAACGATACCTTCACTTCGAAAGTTTTCGAGCTATGGCACTTTTGAAAACGTCAATCCTAAATTTTCACCCCTTGGAAGTGACTGACATCAACCAGAAGCTTCGCCGCACAACTAGACCCCAAATGGAGCCCGGATACCAAATTTCATCAAAATCGGTCCATGGTAACTAAGGAAAGTGTCGCATACGGCGGACGGACGGAAATTTTGCTTCCGAGTCTACCAAGGTAGCGGAAGCTTTTTTTATTCGATTTTCGGATTCTACGTAACCTTGATACGTAAACCAACAAATTTTGAGGGGAGGGTTAAAAATTTGTTTTCTTGGTCGATTCCAAAGGTTCATTATTGAAAATAATAAACTAAAACCCGCCATAAAATTTGAATTTCAGAGCCCATTTATACCACGTGCTCCTCACGAAAATTGCAATTTGTACAAATGATATAAAACTAAGTAGACTGAAGATTCTTGTATGAAAAATGTTCTTTATATTTCACTGAGAGGATCTTCAAGAGCGCTTCTGAACTCCCCAAGTAAGGAATTTGGCGTCACACGTTGACCGTCCAGTTTTCTTGCCGGCTCATCGCGTATAATCCACCGGCTCCGATTCTGTTTTAGAAAGGGGTAATCCAACGTCTTTTCTTCTGCCAACGAAAAAACCATCTTCTTCTCAACCTACCGCCAATCGCAGCCCGTAAGACCCTTCCCCTGGTTTTACTTGAATTATTCAGTATTTCACATCGAGAGAGGGCCCTTCTCCATCTAAATTCGGTAACAATACCGCCATCCTATTGTGCCAAGGAGTTTTTGTCTCGTGGCTCGTCGTCTACGTCAACCTCTCCTGTTCTTTGCCTCCACAGACTTGACAGTGGCTTACCAACGCTGGGCTTTTGTTTTCTTCTTAAGGACGGCATTACCCCCGATCTTCCGCCACGAACCCCCCCTTTACCTTTTTCTCACTTTAATTGGGAAGTCATTCTTTTCAAGAAAGTCAATTTATTGAGCTCTAAAAAGGGAAGGCTGGCCATATGGTGGTGTTCGTACGAAGGATTCACCTGAGAGCTTCTGCCTTCATGGAAAAATTAACTGCAGTGGGTACATGATTTGATTGGAGATTCTGATGTCTCAAAAACGAAATATTTACTTGAATCAACAGGTTGCATATATATGTTCTAACTGCATCACTCATAAATTACCATTTACTTGCCAACGAAAAAACCATCTTCTTCTCAACCTACCGCCAATCGCAGCCCTTAACTTGTTGTACAACTTAAGGGAGCTCGGGTTGAAAATTCACTAACTGAGGAAGTGCTTCTTTCCTTAGACATTCCTGACGGACCTAACAATTTCCAGGTCAATATGGAGTATGGATGGTTGCCTGAACCATCGGATGAAGCCGCAAGAATCTGTTCTAATGAAGTAAAACATGTTGTTGAGGAATGAGCCATCTATATGAGCGCCTGTCAATTTATTGTAACGAATTCTCGAAGATTATTCCTCACAAGATCTCAACATTGTCCTTATGATCCTTGATCTACCCCTAGTTCTTAGAAGGTAGTTGAAAATTCTCTAGCAAGGTTGGTTAAGTTATTGGATGATTGATGAGTCAGAAACACGAGTGTGAATCCCACATCAACGTTATCAAGTGAGCGAAATTTCAAATGATAAAATGGTATCTTTCTTCGTTTCTTCGAATAGAATTTCATGTCACTCACTTGTACTTCCTTAACAACCAAGAATCAAATCAATTGAAGGCACTCATAACTTTGGGATTAACTGAGGAGTATTGTGAATGCTCCGTGGTAAATTCGTAGTCATGACCTCCACAATGACCTCAAAATTGAGACAATCAGAGAGGTAACAAATTGATAAGCGAGAAACTACGAAGAGGCTTCACGCTCACACATACCCAGAAGCCGTCCAGCTTGTGGACAACACTCGAGAAATCCGACGTCTGAGAAAGACCCAGCCACTGGACCTTGGATGCTGAAGTGCAACGTTAATGTAGTGAAAGTCAATGTCCTAACACTTGAATGAGAAATGTAGAATAGTTACCTAGTTAGTTAGAAATATGTAGATAGTTACCTGATGTACAACACCTCAAAAATGTAACTAGTTGATATATATACAAATGAACGCACGGAAAAAAAAGTTTGGGATAACGATGTTTACCTGGTTGGAACATTCTACCAAAATAGACTTGATTGCTAACCCTGGGACACAATATGGTTGGTAGGTACTATTAATGGAAAAGCCCTGCTCTTCGCAGACGGACCATCCTTCGAGGAGAAAAAAGAACCGTTGTGTAATAATTAGAAACTATATCGTATTTCCTACCTTCTAGAAAACACTCCAAGTGAAATCTCCAAAGCTAAATCTTCAAAAAACAAAAAGAAAACGCTGCAAAACATTGTTCAAAGGTTTATTATTTTCTGTACAGATCACCCTTCTGTATAGATCACTGGTTCTCCATCAATAGCACCTACCACCATCTGTATTCTCCCTCGACCTTCCCTCTCAAATTTCAGCTTCCTGCGTTCAATAGGATTGAAAATGGCTTCGGAGCTCATTCAGCTGATCAGTGATCTGAAGAGTGAAGAAGATCTCCTCGAATGCTGGAGACGCCTGGAAGAGCACTTCCATTCAATAGGATTGAAAATGGCTTCGGAACTCACTCAGCTGATCTGTGATCTGATGAGTGAAGAAGATCTCCTCGAATGCTGGAGACGCCTGGAAGAGCACTTCCATTCAATAGGATTGAAAATGGCTTCGGAGCTCACTCAGCTGATCAGTGATCTGAAGAATGAAGAAGATCTTCTCGAATGCTGAATCCGCTTGGAAGAGCACTGATCAGCTGAGTGAGCTCCGAAGCCATTTTCAATCCTATTGAACGCAGGAAGCTGAAATTTGAGAGGGAAGGTCAAGGGAGAATACAGATGGTGGTAGGTGCTATTGGTGGAGAACCAGTGATCTATACAGAAGGGTGATCTATACAGAAAATAATAAACCTTTGGGCAATGTTTTGCAGCGTTTTTTACCTGCCAACTTTTTTTTACCTACCAGCTAGGTACTACCTACCACACCATACTGCCTTCACACCTTCACAATCAAGTTTGTTAGAAAGAACTAAACGCTTCACACTCGATTCGAAAAATAGAAACCTTCATATGGAAATTTGATTACTGGTTACGCAGAAGGCAAAACTATAATATCGTCGGCTTACAAGTGAAATTCACTAAGTCAATTTTTTCAATTTCCGGTTTATTTGCTGCTCCTACGTATTTTTTGACGCCCGAACGATTGGTGAAGTCATTTTTGAGATCCGAGGAATGGTTTCCAAGGAAACCTCAAAACTGTCTCAAAACTGACTTCACCAATCGTTCGGGCGTCAAAAAATACATAGGAGTAGCAAATAAACCGGAAATTGAAAAAATTGACTTAGTGAATTTCACTTGTAAGCTGACGATATAGTTTTGTATATTATACAAATCGAAGAAATGAACAGCGATCGCATTTTAGTCAGATAAAATTTGAACGGACCTCTTTTGCGATTCACACTCATGATTCTGTTTTATCGAAGGAAAACCTTTAAATTCTTGTAGGGAGCGAACGGTTTGTCCTACGGAGCTCCGGGTGGTCTCAAAATTTTTTAAAAATTCAATACTATATAAAATTGGCGAAAAAACGATACCTTTATTCCGAGAGTTTTCGAGCTAGGGCACTCTTGAGAATTTCAACCCTTAATTTTCACCCCTTAGAAGCGACTGACGTCAACCAAAAGCTTCGCGGCACAACTAGACCCCAAATGGAGCCCATATACCAAATTTGAACCAAATCGGTCCAGTGTTGCTAAGAAAAGTGCCGCGTACGGCGTACGGACGGAAATTTTAACACAGAATGTGTTTTTGCGATGACCTACCGAAAAAAAATCGTCACGAAAAAGCGACAGAAAAAACATCTGGTGATATGTTTATTGGTTGTCATGTTAATGTCAACTCCACATTTATTATTGTTGTTTTTTATTTAACGGATGACTAGTATCGCAAAAACACATTCTGTGTTCCTATGATTTCATACAGAGTATGGAAAAAGAAATAAACCGGGGGGTGCAGGGGGGCGGAGCCCCCCGCCGAGGCGCAAAGCGCCGAGTTTTTATTCGATTTTCGGATTCTACGTACCTTGAAACGTAAAACATCAAATTTTGAGGGGGGGGTTAAAAATTTTTTTTTTCTTGCTCGATTCCAAAGGCTTATTATTGAAAATAATAAACCAAAAGTGGTGTCAATGACGCTTTTATTTACGTCAGGTAGGTACTTTGGATACAACAGGTTTTCTGGCACAAGATCTGTTACCTCGATCTTGTGTTTGAGACACTGAGACACTAAATTAGATCTTAAAATGTACCTACTTAATAACTTATTAATGTTTTGTAAACCTGCAGTTAAACGTCTCCCTTGGCTACTGAGTATTAATACGGTATTTACTCTAGCTGAGCGGTAAGAGGAAATCCTCAGAAGCGAGTAAGGAGACCTGTTAACGAGAGCTGTGTCCATCTCAGGGCACATCCTCAGTGAATTATTGAACTGGACATTGTCATTCTATTGGCTCTTCGGTTTTCACACTCTTCCACCTCCCCTCCCGCCTCTGATTGGCTTGTGAAAACGTTGCAGCGTTAGTTAAATGCACGCCCTCGTGTTTAATGCATGTGCGACAGTCGTACGCTCGCTTTTTAAGGAACCGCGTCCCTTTCACCAATTTACACTTGCGCTGAGGGGCAGAAGCCTTTGTGCGCTTCCCGCAGCCCCCTTTTAGTGCGAAATCAAGGGATTCGTGAGAATTTGCAACGCGTTTATTTCGCACAGTCGCTAACCTTATAGGCGCTTCCTACTATATCTAGATGTAAACCAATCTACCACCCTCCTGCCGAAGAAAGCCTATTGATAAATCCAACCAGCTGACTAAAAAACCGCCTGTCAAGTGGGTGTGGCACATAGCTTCCTCGTACCCTTAGCCCGATTGCATAGATGATCCGATGATATACAGGGTGTAACGGTTAAGGTCGTACAACCGGCCAGGGTTCGATTCTACAACTAATTTGTGACTTTTTTGTCTCATGACTTTTTTTTCTTAACCCCCTTAAAATCGGACTTTTTTCACTTTAAAGATTTTTTTTCGTATTTTCGACCTTACGCCATTAAAACAGCCATAACTCCCTTATTTTTCAGTCAAAATTCAAATGTAATTATACCATTGGAAAGAGCGTTAAATTCTCTATCTCCCTGGTGTTAAATAAAACTTTTTAAAGGAGACCAAGATGTTGAAAAATGAGCCCGAATAGTAAAATTTCGAAAATATCTGAAATTTTTCGTTCTATCAAACGTTTGTAACACTAACTGAAACTGCCGGTTAAGTTATCACTGTAACCCCAAAAGTTGACCCAAAATCTCAGCTTTTCAACGGTATGGTCATACAATTGTTTACAGTGGACTAATGGTGTAAAATCCTCGTTCCCGTGCCAAAAACCGTGGATCTTCCAGTAAAAATTGACGTTTTTTGCGTAAGACATTTTTGCCCTAAAATGAGTTAGGCAGCCATCTTTTCGTACTTTGTCTCACTGAGTCAAATGATGACACAAGAATTATCGAAAAAGCAGTCACTGATATCTTGTCCAATTCACTTTTCGAAAATTGTCTTGATTTCTGTTTATTTGTATGCCGTTTTATGAGTGTACTAGCTGAAAAGCCTACTAAAAGTAGGCAAAAACGATTCTTCCGACTCTCTCCTCCACCCCCGACTCCTCCCGCCCCCAACTCCGACTCCTCCCGCCCCCAACTCCTCTCGTCACCGATTCCGCCGACTCTCCCCACTCCCAACCCCTCCGTGCATACGTACGTACGTACGGTTGGCGTTTTATATTATTAGATGAGTTTTTTGAACTGCTATTTTGTTTTAGACAGGTTGTTATGAACAGGGTGGTTTGATTACTTGCGATGTGGGGAGGAGGATGGACATAAAAAACCATAGTAACGTTAGTAACTTGGCCGATCTAGTAATAAAAAAATTGGCATAACCCATAAAAAAAAACAAAAAAAAAATAAAAAAATTGGCTGCCTAACTCATTTTAGGGCAAAAATGTCTTTCGCGAAAAACGTCGATTTTTACTGGAAGATCCACGGTTTTTGGCACGGGAACGAGGATTTTACACCATTAGTCCACTGTAAACAATTGTATGACCATACCGTTGGAAAGCTGAGATTTTGGGTCAACTTTTGGGGTTACAGTGAGAACTTAACCGGCAGTTTCAGTTAGTGTTACAAACGTTTGATAAAACGAAAAATGTCCGAGATTTTACTATTCGGGCTCATTTTTCAACATCTTGGTCTCCTTTAAAGTTTTATTTAACACCAGGGAGATAGAAAATTTAACGCTCTTTCCAACGGTATAATTACATTTGAATTTTAAATGAAAAACAAGGGAGTTATGGCTGTTTTAATGGCGTAAGGTCGAAAATACGAAAAAAATCTTAGAAGTGAAAAAATTCCGATTTTAAGGGGGTTAAGAAAAAAAAGTCAAGAGACAAAAAAAGTCACAAATTAGTTGTAGAATCGAACCCTGGCCGGTTGTACGACCTTAACCGTTACACCCTGTATAGCTAATCTCAAGACATCAATCACCAAGTACCTTGCACTACCCTCATAGGGGACCATCTATACACCAAAATCTGAAAATGTCATCGAATTCGGATGCAAAATTTAGGAGTTAGGTATGGGTGTTACAAGGTTTTTGCGTATGCGCAGAGACTACTACCTATTGGGGGCAATGATTTTCATAGGGGACCATCAGCACCCCCAACCACCACAATCCCTGCAAATTTCATCGAAATCGGACAACTTCGTATAGTTTTGCCCGTAACAAGGATTTCATGATGGACACGCACACACAGAACCAAAATTGTTCAGGAAGGCCTGAAAAGTAAAACGCGAGTGGTAATTTTGATTTTGGAAAACTTTTTTTTCAAACTTGTAAAGTGAAAACAATGCTTCCGCTACATTGGCCAAATGGAAGTGGCACAAAACCCAACTATATAATAAGCCGATCGGCTTATTGGAGTATAACCCAAAATTTCTTTCTGAGGTACCTACTGCCTATAACGAGGAAAGATGACCAGAAAACTAGTCTGGACAACGGAAGCTCTCAGACAAAGATAATGACTGTTATTTGCATGAGGCAGCTAATGTTCGCCTCCTACCCCTTCGGGTTCGTTCCAGATAATCACGACTAATTATTCATGCATTCTGTGTCCCTTGGGTTCTCCCATTATCTCATCAGAAAAGACCCTCGCAAACCTATCATTTCCCAGCGTAGTTGAACTTCCTCAGAACCGTCTCGACTCTCGGGATCCATAATGATTAATTAAATTCTTACTAGAGGGCTCGCTCTCGGGGTTCATTGAGGTAGTTTTTTTCCCCTTTTCTGAAGAGCCAAGTTGGAAGATTGGTGCGAAGTGTTACTACGAACTGGGATCTCGAATCGATCAAGTCAAACCGGAGATCATTCATAAGTGCGGGGGGATCCTTCGAATAGAGTTTGAATGAAGATGTGGGAGTGTCCCGTGGCACGAGGTAGCTTGGTATTACTGGCAAGAGGGCATTAAACCCCAACAATCAGCCAATGGAATATATGCCATACCTGCCTTCCAACTACTACTCGCTATACTCACTAAATTCATATTATAGAGGGAGTCTACACTTGAGTTGGGCATTACAACAGGGTTCGATTCTGTAAGGTATTTCCAACAAAAAACGTTTCTTAGCATTTTTTCATACCCTTGTTTTTTCAAGTTTCTTCAATTTAAATTTTTTTTCGTATAATCGACTTTAGTCATTGAAACTGTCGTGAAAACTTCGATCATAAAAAGTCAAATTTCGAAAACAATTTTTGTGAAAAGTTTGCTCTGTGACTTGATTTTTTCAAAATGTTTTATTGCTAAAAGATGTTGGTTTTGCACGAGCTAGCTTGTCCCTCTTTCCATCGATATCCTTAAATTTGAATTCACTTGGTAAATAAAAAGAGTTATGACAGTTTTAATGGCGTGTATAATCAAGAAAGCGAAAAAATTCAGCCAAGTGGGTGTGGCACACTGTTTACTAGCATCCAGTGGCGGCTCCTGCCCCGAAACTTAGGGGGTGCACAGAGATCAGGAGAGGCTATGGAGAAGGGACAGAATAGGTGATTTTCTCTGCCAAATAGAAATTTCAACGATATGCAAATGGGATAAATCTTGGTAACTTTTTCATCTTAAAATTGCAAACGGTACTAAATACGTATAGTAAATAGACACGAAACATGTTCTCTAGTGGTTAACAGAAATTCTGAAATACTTAATCATCAAAGGTTTAAACCCAAGAAATTCATCCATCTAATTGCAATAACTGAAATGTATATTTGCCCGTTACGATTCAAAACATTGTCCAATTCGGAAGAAAAATTAACGAGCCCCTTGAAAACTCCGAGATTCGAAGAATCTTCCCTCTCATCATGCCCACGCACAGCTAGCTCGAAAACACCACGGAACTTGATACTATCAATGATTCGGGACAAAAAATGTACCTATTTTTCTTGACCATTTCGTTTTTTTCTCTTTTTTTTGTATCAGATTATGACGATGTGCACTGCCGAGTTGTTGCATTATATTTTGACGACCCAATATACGCAAATCTACCAGAGCGTTCTTATGGGAGACAGCCTAAGCGTTTTTCAATTTTTCGGCTAAATGGGAGATCACTTATGCCGTCTCACACTTCACCAAACCTCATGTCGGTTGGTAGAAAAAAGTTTCAAGCAAAGCAAAATTATCAGTTAGTCACTTCACACCCACAAAGCCAATCTACCTTCTTATAATAGTCGACATTAAAACTTACGGTACGAATCTGCACAGTTTTTAAATTTCAACGTCTGCTGGTGTCCAAGGAGAGACGGGAAAGGGCGGCCAGTTTCTCGAATTTTGCACTTTTCCACAATCGACAAACGCAAATAGTTTACTTTACTTTAATGTAAACCACTCATCGTACCTACAACACTCCTAAGTAATCACAATACTTTGATCAAAGCGGTGTGTACCGAAACGGTAGTCAACCGAAAACGTAAAACGGAATTCCCATCAGGTTTGTTTGTTTACATAAGGAAATCCGGATTGCAGAGCTCTCTGACGGGGGAGCAACGAACCAATTCTGCTCAAGCCGACAAAATGTCCTGCTCTCTGATTGGTCAATCTCACGTGCCTGCCTCCCTCGAAAGATGTCACGATGACGTCACTTTCCCCAGAAATGGTGCAGAGGCAAGGTGATACTCCAAACGGGTGTGATTGGTCAGAAAAGAGGGGGCTCCCCGCCACAGTTTTCGCGCGTAGATTCAACTAGCACAGTACTTTTGATCGAGTCTTCTGTCACTAGCCAACTTACTCTTCAAACGAAGAGGAACGAACATTGAATTTTTTTTTTTTTTTTTAAATTGGCTGGGGGTGCACATGCGCCTATGCTCCTATCAGTAGCCGCCCCTGCTAGCATCCATACATAATTCAATTGTGGAGATGATTCAATTGTGCTCTAAGGGCCGGTTTATCAGTCTCATTTTACCCCCCGGTAAAGCAGATTTATCCGACGGCCATCGGGTAACTCAATCGTACGCGTTTATCAGTCCCCAGATAGCCGTTACCCGTAGTTTAAAGTTAACTGGTCGTCCGAGGACCGGATAAAAAGTTACCGGAGGGTAACTCGATTTATGCAAGGCCTCAAAGAGTCAGTTCTCGTTTTTTTGTTTCCCAGAACGTTTGTTTTTGCAAATTGCGTTGTTGATTGTTAGTGAATTATGCTATAATCGAAAATGGATGTGTGGGGCTCTTTTTCAGACAGCAGCGACGAAGATGTGTGTTTATGGTCGAATTCCTGCAGTGGGGAAGAAGGCGGAAGGAAGAAAGGCGGCAACAATAGATCGCGGATTGACCATTTGGAGAAGTGGGACGATTGCGATTTTTTGATGAGATTTTGATTGGATAAAAGAATAAAAAACCATGTTGGTGTCTGTCGGCGACTTTAGTGGCGTCAGTAAAAGCTCTGCCTGTAAAATTGTCAAGCAGGTGTCCCTGGGAACTGCCAAGCTATCCGCCCAATTTATCAGAATACCAGCAACCGAGGAAGTATTATTTCAATCTCGGATGGAATTTTTTTTTTTTTTTAACAAAAAAAGCCAGGTTTCCTGGAGCTATGGACTGCACGCATCTGAAAATGAGGAATTTCACCGATTTCTGTTTGCATTTTTCCTGAATAGTTAATGGTGTGGGATAGATGAAAATCGGGCTGATTTCGGAAAATAAGTCTCCTGTTATTTTTGGGAGACAATAAAAATTTTTGATTTCAAAACTAACCGGGAAAACAGACGTCCAGCAGGAACGCTCGCTGATTGGGCTGTTCGGATCGCCGTCTCCTCCCAGTGTTGCCCATTGGGACGACGAAATCGTGTTTTCTAAGAGAAAAGTTATCAAACAAAAACAGAGGAAACCTAATTTTCCCCATCTCGCTTTTTCTATTTTTGCTTCCTCACTACCGAAGGTAGGGAAGCTTTGTATTCGTGAAAGAAGTGAAAAAAAAAAATGTCCTCCAAAATCAAAATTTCCACTTGCTTTTTGCGTTTTAGAGCTTCCCGAACAATTTTGGTTCCGTGTCTGTCTGTCTGTCTGTCTGTCTGTCGGTCTGTCGGTCTGTCTGTGGGTCAATCCTTGTCCCGGGCAAAACTATACTAACCTGTGGTCCGATTTTGATGAAATTTTCAGGGATTGTGCGGGTTAGGTCCTAGACGGTCCCCTATAAATTTCAGCACCTTCGGACCAATAGGAGCGAGTGCGCATGCGCAAACGTGAATTTCCTGGAACCTCGGTTTCTCGGTTTCTAATGAACCGATGTTGCTCAAATTTGGAGGTTAGTTAGGAACTAACTTCTAAGAGACACCCTATAAGTTACAATCAAATTGGTCAAGCAATAGCCGCTGCGCATGCGCGAACTTTAAATTTATTGTTACAACCAAAACTCCGCAACTATTCAACCCCAGGAAACTGAAATTCAAGCAGGGTCAATGTAGAATGCTGAAGGTGCCTGAGTGGTCACTGATCAGCTGAGTGAGCTCCAAGGCCATTTCCTCTCTGAGTTTTCACCAACTGATTCTATACGTCGATGTTACAATGAGTGAGGAAGCTGTACTGCCCACCCAACTTGGCAGACGTTTTTTCTTCAGTTTTTCGATTTCAAACTTCACTGTTTCATGAAATTTTGCATCTTTTCTCGCCATAAATGAACTATTCCAGCATGACGTCATTTTCCCGTTTTTTTTAAGCATTCGTATCTTCTACACTGTTTTGTTTATTCGTAAATTAGGAAGTTCGGGCTGAAAGTTTGCCTTGGGGGGTTTTTAGAGGTGATGAATCCGATTTTGGGGTCAAAAATAGGAAATTCCGACATGGTGAAATTCCTCATTCAGTCGCCAGGAGGGTCACACGCCGAAAATTTTCGAAATAGAAAAGGGTACCTACTTCTCTATTAACGTACAAACTATTTCGTCTGCAAATTTGAAAATTCTGGACATAGTGGCTCGGTGGACGGGATACCCAGTGCATACAGTATGATGGTATGGTAGGTATACTGAAAATCGAAGAAAAACCTAAGCAAGAAAAACCTAAGAGGCATCTGGACCCGAGCAAAGATTAGTTCGGTTTTTTCCCGCTAACTAACCTAAAATTCATTTTCACCTGCAATAATTGTCAAACTCTGATTCTGTATGCAGCAGCTCCTAATCCAGGTGAAAATGAGTGTTAGGCTCTGATTGGTCAATAACTGACTCAATCTGATGAAGAGCGGATGTAGGGTCGTATTCACGAAACGCACTTAGTGGGGCTTTTCACTAAGTGAAGCCTGAAATCTCCACTTAGAGCCGTACTTTAGAGAAAACGCTATTCACAAACCGAACTTTAGAAGAAGTGTCACTTCAGCTCCACTTTACCGGAGCTGAACTTTCGTCAAGTTACACTTTCCGGGTAAGTTTGGCTCCTACCACACTTTACTGGCCCTTAGTACAGCTTTTGACAAAAAGTGCGTCTATTTTGCTTGCTTCGACAGCCGTTTTACGAAGTTTTTCCGTTCGGATTTAAATGGAAAACTTCATTTTCAAACTTCATTATAAGAATGGAAAAGATTGGAACATTATTGTTTCAGACAACGAACAACAACTCACCTAATCACAGTTTCGGTTTTTCAGGAGGGAAGACAACGAACTCGAAAAGGAACAAGAAATCATGTACTTTCTTATCCAATTCAAAAATAAGTCACTACCTATATTTTTACTCAATTCCAATTATGTGATGAAGAATTTCAATAAATTTACCGGACCACTCAACTGGGTGTCATTATTTACAACTGACCATTTTCATGTACAAATTACTGTGTAATACCAATGGGTTTTCATCTACCTAAATAGAAAAATATATTAAGTTTCTTATCTAGGAATTTATGGATACCTAGTTTGAAAGAGCCTTCAACTACCTAATCGAACATAAAAATAGACAAATAGGTACTCCAGCATAATTATCCATATTTCAAAAGACAAAACTGAGTAGGTAGTGGGGTGAAAAATGTGATCACTGAAAATTAAAATTATAACAATAATTTGTGTATTTTCGAGTAAATTCACAGAATATCTCCAAAAATTATTGATCTGTGATACGTTAAATCTGATATTCATTAAATGAATATCAGTCAGGTCTTGAATCAGTTACACAATTATAATACCTATATGTATTATACAGTTAGATGGTAACAGTAAGTACATGTTGATAAAATGGTATGGATAGAAGAACATAACTATTAAGAACAAGATTAACAATCTCCGTTAGTTAGACATTTCATTAAATTTGATTGAATATCTTTTTCAATATCGAATGTAAATACACAGGACGAATCTTCTAAGACGCAGGTTCAGCAATTGAACATAGTACCTAGGTCACCTGAAAAAAATAAGGAAGGAGGGTATAATAAAACAAGTAGTAGTAAGATAGTAGGATGAATGTCATAACTAGTTGGTATTTACAATAATACGCCTTTTTTTATGAGCATTTTAAGTCATAGTTGCTGTAGGTGTTTGCCGTTCTCGTAGGAATGCTTCATGGTAATGAATTCAATCAGGTATCACGTCAATGTACTTGACGATATACCATCAATACAACACTAACTTGACAATATACAACTGAACATATAGAACATCAGAAATTCGATTTGTTGAATTTCGAATAATCTCATTAGATGATAAGAAAAACCATTACAATATGACGAAAATACTTACGTCGTCGTAACACAGCTTTTCTTGCTTGGGAAGAACTCGTTCTTGAATGGCCAACTTCTGACGTCGATTGAATAGTTTCTTCGATGGTTAGTCATGTTTCTTTTAGACACTCTTTCACTTCACTACTAGCGCATTCAAATCAATAAAAACGCCAAAATAGATGTTTTGGAAAGGAATGAAGCAAAGAGATGGGCAATCGTTTGTTGATCACCAACCGCTTATCAATATTATCACTGAATATTCCCATAGGTCAATAGGAGCGAGTCGCCCTAAGGGTTACCCTTTCGGAAGTTCAACTTCCTTATCAGTTGAACTTAAAGCTGACCTAAGAGCAGCTACACTAAAAACGATTGTGAATAGCGATCTCTCCTCAAGTTTCACTTTGGCCTGAAGTATCACTTTCGGAAGTGCGACCTCAAGTTTCACTTTGGCCTGAAGTATCACTTTCGGAAGTGCGACCTCAAGTTTCACTTTGGCGATTTTTGTGAATACGGGCCCTTGTGTTGACATGGAGTGGAGTGGTCAATGCAGTGGTTAAGATCTTAACCATAGCTTCAACTGAAAGATTTCATTGAAAATTCGCTCATTAATTCATGCTGCATGAATGTTTTCTGATGCAAAACACACTGCGAAAACGAAAGAAAAAAACCCTTATTTTTCACCCTTTAGAAGTGATTGACGTCAACCTAAAGCTTCGCGGCACAACTAGACCCCAAACGGCGGAAGGACGAGGGGGGGAGGTAAAAAAAATCCTTTCTTCGTCGATTCCAAAGGTTCAACATTAAAATTAATAAACCAAAAAATATATATATAGTTTAGTAATGCATGCATTCCAGGGGACGTCCCATTGGATAAGCATTGATCAGATTTACCAGTTGGTAAGCGATAAAACTGTTTCACTCGATGTAATTTATTCATTACTTTACGCAAGAAATAGTGACCCCCCCCCCCTTACCCTTATTATCCACCATAACATTTCAAGCGGCATGGGAGCCTCGAATCTGAAGAGGATTTTAAAATCCACGATCTACGATAACCAACTCGTGAATTCGAGTTCACCCCCTCCCCTCTCCAATGGTGCCAGTTTGGCACCAAAGCGGAAATACGACGTAACGTTCAACTTTCATCTATTAGTTTTGGTAGGCAGTCCGTCGAGGTTCACATCCGTATTCTAGGTGAAACACGAAAAAAAACCACGAAATATGCGGTTTATGGTGCCCTGGCGCCATGATGGCACCACTATTAGTTCCATGGTGGTACAAGAATAATTCATGGAAATCCGGAGGTATAAAGAGAATTTTTCCTCAATTTCAAAGCTTGGGGACAGTTAGTAAGCAGTAAAGGAACCAAAATATTGAAAAATCGGATATTTGTGAAAATTATCTCCCCACTCGCCCCCTCCCCTTGCGAATTTTGATACTCTGGTAAAATCATGTACAACTCGGAAGTTACCACAGAGTTGCTTCAGTTATCAGCTGAAACGAGAAAAAGGCGCGTTTAGTGAATTAGAATAGGTCGCTATTATAATTATCCATATCGCAAACTCCAAAAATTAGCCACCCAGTGGTTTCGGGAAACCACTCAGTGGTGTGTGCACATGGGTCGGAAAAACTGTTTATTGTTATTTTTAATCTACACTAGACCTCATTCTGAGAATTTTCACACCAACCGCGACCTTCTAGTGTGAGAATGTCTTTTTCTATGATTTTTCAAAGTTTTGAATGTTTATGACGTCACAGTGGGCTGGGGGGTCCCGCCTAGGCGGGAGGAGCGCGTAAACATTCAGAAATTCAATCTTCAAATAGTGAGTAAAAAGGTCATTTTCCTTTTAAAAAAGTTCATTTTTCGTCGATAATTTGATCAAAATGCAGTCAAATTAAAGTTGTGGATCAGCTATCTCTTCGCATTTCCGTCCATTCGCTTCCTTAGCTCAAGTGGTAGGAGCTCCGATTCAGAATCAGAATGATAGGAGATCGATCCCCATTCGAGGGAAGTTATTTTTTGATGATTCAACAATGTGGCGCAGTCGGTAGGACCCTAATGGTCTCCTCAGCATTTCTCAGAGAAACAATAACTCATCAACATTAGGTCATCAAAACAACTCCCTCCCAAGACACGAGTCGAGCCACCGCCTATTCGGACAAACGTTGAGGTCAGCAGATCCCCCGCCCCGTCAATAAGGAACAACAACAAAACTCTGAGGCCAGTCAAAAATACGCGTTCTCAATGGGTAGTAAAACGCCGCCCAAAGCTGCCTCCCTGACTAGGCAACAGAGTAGGGATGTCCCAAAAGTATCGATAGGTACTTCTTGAAAAAAGTATCGATACATATCGATACTTTTTTTCCCTGATACATATTGTGTAGTATTGATACTTTTTTTCCAGTGTCGGAGGCGATACTTTTTTATATCTCACATTTTATCTGTTTCAACACCTACGACATGAAGGTACCTACTTGACAGTCTCTACGTTTATTGTTGGGAGACCAACAAACTTCAACGAATTATACAAAGATGATGTACCACCACCTCCAGCTCTCTATGATAACCTGCTGTCCTCTATCATCTAGGAAGGACCACCAAAATATTAACCCAAACAAGTGCAATACGAAAACAAGTGCCGAAACAAAAACAAGTTTTAAATAACAAAATGAGTGATTTATTGTTTTGTTCATTGAATGAACTTCATTCTAGGGATAGGTATCGTTATAAAAGTATCGATATTTTATATCGATACTGTATCGTATCCGAGTATCGATATCCCAAGTATCGTTGGGCATGAGTATCGATATTTTAAAATATCGAGTATCGATTCTTTAGTGTCACAAACTATCAGTATTATCCAATATTCTCAAGAAAAATAATTTTTTTAACAATTTTTATTCATTTTTAGGACGTCCCACAGTAAGACTTGGGCGTCCTTATGCGATCGATCTGGGGTGAAGTTGGACAACACTCAACAGAAAAAAAAAATAACCACACAGTAATCCGTTTTAGACCATTCTGAATCCAAATCCACGAAAAAACCATAGGTGTATGTCTGTGTGTGTGTGTGTGTGTGTGTAACAAAATCTTGTGTACTCTGCACAGGCCTTAGTTCTCAACCGATTTTCCTGGTTCTTTTTTGTTCGTCGCGGAAAACTATCTAGTTGTGCACTACGTCACCGGAATTTCGAATTTTGCCTTTTAAGGGGGGGAAAGGGGGGGTTAATGCTCGAAAAACGTGCGTTTTTGGGCATTATCTTGTGTACTCCGCCCAGGCCTTAGTTCTCAACCGATTTTCGTGTTTCTTTTTTTGTTCGACGCGGAATACTATCTAGTTGTGCACTACGGCGCCGGAATTTTGAATTTTGCTTTTTAGGGGGAGGAAAGGGGGGGTTAATGCTTAAAAAACGTGCGTTTGCGTGCATAATCTTGTAAACTCTGCCCAGGCCTCAATTTCCAACCGATTTGCGTGTTTCTTTTTTTGTTTGACTCAATCAACTTTCGAGTTGTACTTGATTTTACCAGAATACCAAAATTCGCAAGGGGAGGGGGCGAGTGGGGGGATAATATTCACAAAATATCCGATTTTTCAATATTTTGGTTCCTTTACTGCTTACTAATTGTACCCAAGCTTTGAAATTGAGGAAAAATTCTCATTATTCCTCCGGATTTTCATGAATTATTCTCTTTACCATCATGGAACTAATAGTGGTGCCACCATGGTGCCATGATACCATAAACCGCTTATTTCGTGTTTTTTTTTTTTGTGTTTCACCTTGAATACGGATGTGACTTCGACGGATTGCCTACCAAAACTAACAGATGAAAGTTCAATGTTACGACGTATTTCCGCTTTGGTGCCGGACTGGCTCCATTTTTGGTGTTGGGGATGTGGTGGCGGGGGGGGGGGGGGGGGGGGGGGGGGGGGGGTGAACTCGAATTCGCATGTTGGGTGTCGTAGATCATGGATTTTAAAACGCTCTTCAGATTCGAGGCTCCCATGCCGCTAGAAATGTTAAGGTTCTTGCCTAAAGTAATAAATAAATTACATCGAGTGAAACAGTTTTATCGCTTACCAACTGGTTAAACTGATCTAATGCTTATCCAATGGGACGTCCCCTGGAATGCATGCATTACTAAACAATATGTTTCACTATCAAGAGTCCAAGCAGGGTGATTTTCTCCATGACAACAACGTTATTTGTGCAGTAATTACCCAAAAGCCTCTATTTTCTTCATTTTTTAGCCATTATGTTGAATTTTCCGCGAGAACTGTATCGATATTCGATATTTAGAAATATCGGATCCAAAGTATCGATCCAAAAATATCGGATAGTGAAGTATCGATACTAAAATATCGATTATCGGTACAAAAGTATCGATATTTTGAAATATCGAGTATCGATACCCATCCCTACTTCATTCTATATTAATTCTTATCCTCGTGATGGAGAAATGTCACACTGAACAAGTGCCATAAACAACAATGGGGTATTTCAGTCAATTTTTTTTATTTTTTTTTTTCAAAAGAGTAACGCTCAGGAATAACGGTAATTGGGTCTGTTCGTCGAGAAAATGTTTTTAAAAAATTAGAGAAGCTAAGGAAAGTTGAAGATTTGAATGGTGTGACGTAGCTAGCCAATTGTGACGTAGCTAGCCAACTGTCTTTGAAAAAAGTATCCATGCACAGAAACCCTTGGAGGGCCTCTTGGATACTACACACACACGCGCACGGCGTAGTCCTTGCCTAGTGTGTGTGCATTTATAGCGGCCCGCCTTTTTCAAACGTGTGATCTCTTTAATTAATTTTTCTACCACATGTTATAGTATCATTGGGCTTAAAGTTGGAGTATATAGGTTTTCAAGGGTGCTAAATCCAAATTTGAGGTCAAAAACCTGAATTTCCGACCCACCAAAATACCCCATTGTTGTTGTCTGTGTCTAATACGACAATTTCACCCATTTTTGTGAAAGTATCGATACTTTTCGAAAGTATCGTATCGATATTTTTTGATACTTTCCGGATTTATCGATACGATATTATATCGATACTTTTGAAGAATCGGACATCCCTACAACGGAGTACCTAAGATTTCCTAACAGGGGGGGGGGGGAGTTGTGATGAGCTACTTCTTCGCATTGTCCATCCACTTCCTTGGCTCAAGTGGTAGGAGCTCCGAATCAGAATCGGAACGATAGGAGATCGATCCCTGGTCGCGGGAAGTTAATTTTTGATGTTCAACAAACCCAACAAGTAAATTGTTGCAGAGTAACAAATTTAAAAGTATCCATATTATTAGGGACACATTCACATTGTCATGGACCTGAAATCCAATTTTAAATTTTGGACTGGGGAAAGTGATTTATGAGCTGCCATAGCGCACTTTGCCTCATCGGGTATGACCAAAATCCATTCTTTAAAATTCAAGTACTTGCCTACTTAATTAGGAAAACGTTTTTTCCAACTTCTCGGATCAAAATTGCCCCTAGTTTAGGAATCACCCATTTATATTATACATACTTCCAACAAAAATTGACAAGAAAAGATGCAAAATATGTGGAAGTCAAACCTTTCAGACGACGTCAGGTAGGTAGGGATGGTTGACAGAACTCCCACAGCCACACACCACCCAGGAACTAAACTTCTTTTCCGAGGGAAACACATCAAAAATAATAATGTGTAAAACAATAATAATACTGGCAACTAAAAGCTACAACATTTAAGGTTTGTTCCAGCGACGCTCAGTTCATGAACTTTCTTACACCGAACCTGCGCACAACCCGCGCGCACGTTGAGTTCATGAACTGATGCGTTCCAGCGGCGCCGAGTTCGAGAACTCGCAAACATAAACCGCGTTCCAGCGCTTCCAGTTCATGAACTTTTTGCACCTGGGTTCATGAACTTTCTGCACTCATCGAAGGCAGGGTTGTGAACTCGAACTGGAGGGTAACCTGTGCCGTTCACGTGAAACCTACTAAATTTTTCATTTGTTGACCAGTTTTCACGCTAATCACTTGGCTCCATTCTCAAACTTTCTTTTCGTTGTGCTGAGCCCCTCTTTCTCGAAGAGCGAGTTGTCTCTAGGAATGAAGTGTTTTTCGAATGAAGTGTAAATGTTTGATAATTACTTGTGTTCTAACAGATGCCATTTTCGATCTTTCTCTTTGTTTTTTTTTTTCACAAATACACGATTATTCCATTATCACTACAGTGAGCTTTGTCTATTTATTTGGAGAGTGTGTCAAGGAAGTTCACATCATCCCTCTCTTCTGCAAACTGTTTACCGTGAAATGGGGTGATTGATTACTCATGTGACATGGGCAAAAGTTGATTTGTTGACTACAATAATGGGTTGCTGCGTTTGAACTGAAAGCTTTTTCGATAAAATTGAAGCTTTTCACAAGAAAATAGAATGTTTTACGCAGAGTCCGGTCACCCGTCGATCTCAAGATGACTTCACGATTTTGGTATCATTTCTTCAGTAATTTTTCACGCTGAATTCAATGGCGATACTACTCACTGATAGAAAGTGGGTTTTTGAAGAAATAGTGGAAGCTGATCAATGAAATGAACCTCCGAACTCCAGGTATGAAATTTGCAATGTTTTTTCTACTGAAACAATGTTGTTTGAGTCCCATAAGATTGAATTTTAACGTAACACAAATAAGATGATGTTGTTATTTAGTAGAAAGGTGTTACTTTATGCTCAGTACCTTATCTACGAATAAGGCGTATTTTTGGAACGAAAAATGAAGGATTTCATCGAAATAACCACTATTTTGCTGTCAAGAAGTATCACCATTGGATTCAGCATGAAATTACATGTAATTCCTATGCACAGGAAATTAATGATACCAAAAACTTGTCAATTCATCTTGAGATCGAGGGTGACCATGATAAACCACGTAAACACTCGATTTTTTAGTAAAACACACGTTTCTGGCACTAAAACTTGATTGAGGTACCTACTCTTCCAATATGAATTTTAAAAAGAAAAATTGATTGACCATTGGAAAACTGACAATTTGAGCATGTTTTTTCGAAGAGCGCCCATCGGCATAGGCAGGGATTCAGAGTAAAAACTTTGAAGTTTGCTTTTTGACTTGATTTTTTTAAACATATTTTATTGCTAAAATATTTTGGTTTCGCACTTGTTAGCTTGGAAATGTCTCTTTTTAACAATACCCTCAGATTTGAGTTTACTTGGTAAATATCAGGAGTTACAACAGTTTTAATGAAGTAAGTCAGTAAACACGAAAAAAATCTTTAAATTGAGAAAACTTGAAAAAACAAGGGGTTGAAACAAAATAGCTAGGAGACATTGTTTGTTTAAAATTGCGAAGAATCGTTCAATCATGAACTTAAAAAATCCCGCTAAAGATTGAGATGAGAGGAGGTTATTCAAGGTTTGTTGAAAGCCGACTTCCGCGATCCCTGCCGAATTTCATGTTAACTACTAAAATCGTTCCAGCGCACAGGTTCCTGAACCTAAAAAGTTCATGAACTCTTCAACTTTTTCGGGTTCTCACACCCAGCGGGTTCATGAACTGGAGTTCATGAACTTTTTGCGCTGGAACAAACCTTTAACTACTTGAAATGAAATATAACTTATATGAGAACTGGACAGGCGGCACAATGAAAGGTTGGAGCAAAAGGTCACCTTTTAAAGGTGGTTGTAATTAGCATTGCCCACCCAGCCGACCAATGTGGACACATCCAGTGCGAGTTCGGTACCTCATGTCAAAATGAGGGAATATGCGCTAACTCTTCTGAATTACTTTCCTTTGGTCCTCAATTCCATGCCTCCTGAGTGGTTTCAATTTTGACTTTTTCAATGAGTGAGATGAATAACTATGTGGGGAAGGTAGGTACCCACATTTCAGCTAATATTGACATCTGCATTCTTGTGGGTTGTGTTGTATACTGCGTGACTCCATGCTTTTTCGCGTTAGAGGCAAAAATTCCGTCTTCATCTATAAAACTTTCGTCATCGGATATGTTTTATAAAACATCTGCATCATTACTATCAAAAACTATTCAATATTCATTGTTTTCAAGAAAAATTAAACGTACAAAAAGGTAGGCAAGACATTGAAAAAATCAGATAACTGCCTACTTGGGGATATTAGGTTGAAAACTGACAATCTTCTGATTATTCGTTTGAGTTCTGTCTGCTGAAAAGTTTTGTTAAGTGTCAAAAAACTGCATTACCCTGCTGTATAGTGATGATTAACATTAGTGCCGCAGTTTTAAGTTAGTACCTTTACTTGGAAATTCGTGTTCACCCCCCCCCCCCCCCCCCCACTAATGGTGTCAGACCGGCACCAAGCGGTAATACGTCGTAACGATGAACCTTCATCTGTTAGTTTTGGTAGGCTGTCCGTAGAAGTAGAAGATGAAAGGGCCCATGAAAGTTACTGAAGTAAAAACGCTGCAAATTATTACACAACGGTTTATTATTTTTATATAGATCACTCGCCTGAAGTCACGAACCATCCAACATGAAGAAAAACATCGATCGCATTTCGGTCAGCTAAAATTTAAACGGAGATTAGGCCTCTTTTGCGATTCACACTCGTGTTTCTGATTTATCGTACATAAAACCTTTAAATTCTCGTAGGGAGCGAACGGTTTGTCCTACAGAGCTCCGTGTGGTCTCAAAATATTCTAAAAATTCTATAGAATCTTAAATTGAAGGAAAAACAATACCTTTATATCGACATTTTTTGAGTTAGGGCGTTTTCAAAATTTTAAAATTGATTTTGGAACCTTTAGGAGTGACCTACGTCAACCAAAATCTTCGGGGCACAACTAGACCCCAAATGGAGCCTACATACCAAATTTCATCAAAATCTGTCAGTGCTAAGTGGGGAATGTGCCGCGTACGGAGGACGGACGGCCAAATTTTTATTCGATTTTTGGATTCTACGTACCTTGAAACGTAAACCATCAAATTTTGAGGGGGTGTTAAATTTTTTTGTTTCTTGGTTGATTCCAAAGGTTCATTATTGAAAATAATAAACCAAAATCAAGCTCTACAACTAGAATTTCATCTAATCAGTCAAGAACATGGCATAAATAAAAAATAATAAGAAATAATAAAAAAAATTGAACCTAAAAATGAATTTGAAAAAACGCTGCAAATTATTATACAATGGCTTATTATCTTAATGTGTAGATCACCCGTCTGCAAAGAACTCTGGTTTTCCATTAATACCACCTACTGGCAGAATTAGCGAATTTTCAGAGAAAATGAAGCTATTGTAAAGGCCTCAAAGTGTTTAGAATGGACTTTTTCGAAATTTTTCTCCACTGAAATCCGTTTTGGAACATTTTGAAACGATCTCTGAAGTTTTCCCAAGAATCATATGTATTTACATAATATATCTGTTGGGAATAACCCAATTCAGTCGTAGCCCTGTTAACTAAGCCCTCGTTAGTACGCAGAACGCTCGTCTAGAGGGCGCTAGCTAGGAAGCTGGTACTGGGAGAGCGTCAGTCTTCATTGTAAAGCGAAGCCTAATTACACCCCTCCGAGAGTTTTGCCGAATTATTGCTTTTATTTCAAATAATCAACCCTTTACCCACATATCATATTAAGTAAAGTGAAGTAAACAACCATTTCGGGTGGATTTTCGTCCGACTGCCATTCCTGGCGTCGAGGACGTCATATAGAAAATATCAGAATTAGTTCTGATGATTTCGCTCGTGGCTTCCCATTGGCCTCATTGCCCTGGGTTGGGAAGAGGGGGAACTGCGACCGACTTGCCCGAAAATATGCTCCCGAGGCGAGCCCTGAACTCACGACCCCTGCAACCGGTCCGAGTCTCGTCTCCAGAGACACATGCCGTAGCTAGCTCTGCCACAGCTGAGCCCACCTATACATACATCATATACATGTGTGACTCTGCACGATAACTTGATAATAATTATCTTAGACAATTATTGTCCAGCAAAAATTTTCCAGTTTTCGCCTAACTGTTTGTAACAACAAACGAAAGGACGAGTTCATTACCCAGAAATTTTGGACAACCCAAAGTGGCCCAAATTTCAAAAAGAGGCCAAAAAAAAAAGGGGTTTTCCCGTTTTTTGTGGTTATTAACTTCACAATTATAGTAATATATGGTATATTGGGATTCAGCACAAAATTTCTGATACCAATAGGTTTTTCAAAAATTAAAATTGTCCAAGAATTAAGAAAAGTATGTATATTTTGTTGGTATGGTAGGTATACTGAAAATCGAAAAATCAACAATAGCCGTGTAGGTACTCTATGAGTTCGTGGAGAGGAGTAGAACATGAATATGGACTCCTAACATCTTCAAAGTATACGCAGTGCATACAGTATGTTGGTATGGTATACTGAAAATCGAAAAAAAACAACAATAGCCGTGTGGGTACTCTATGAGTTTGTGGCGACGAGTAGAACGTGAATATGGACTCCTAACATCTTCAAAGTATACGCAGTGCATACAGTATGTTGGTATGGTATACTGAAAATCGAAAAAAAAAACAACAATAGCCGTGTGGGTACTCTATGAGTTTGTGGCGACGAGTAGAACGTGAATATGGACTCCTAACATCTTCAAAGTATACGCAGTGCATACAGTATGTTGGTATGGTATACTGAAAATCGAAAAAAAAACAACAATAGCCGTGTGGGTACTCTATGAGTTTGTGGCGACGAGTAGAACGTGAATATGGACTCCTAACATCTTCAAAGTATACCCAGTGCATACAGTATGTTGGTATGGTAGGTATACTGAAAATCGAAAAATCAACAATAGCCGTGTAGGTACTCTATGAGTTCGTGGAGAGGAGTAGAACATGAATATGGACTCCTAACATCTTCAAAGTATACCCAGTGTATACAGTATGTTGGTATGGTATACTGAAAATCGAAAAAAAACAACAATAGCCGTGTGGGTACTCTATGAGTTTGTGGCGACGAGTAGAACGTGAATATGGACTCCTAACATCTTCAAAGTATACGCAGTGCATACAGTATGTTGGTATGGTATACTGAAAATCGAAAAAAAACAACAATAGCCGTGTGGGTACTCTATGAGTTTGTGGAGACGAGTAGAACATGAATATGGACTCCTAAAATCTTCAAAGTATACCCAGTGTATTCAGTATGTTGGTATGGTATACTGAAAATCGAAAAAAAAACAACAATAGCCGTGTGGGTACTCTATGAGTTTGTGGAGACGAGTAGAACGTGAATATGGACTCCTAACATCTTCAAAGTATACGCAGTGCATACAGCATGTTGGTATGGTATACTGGAAATCGAAAAAAAACAACAATAGCCGTGTGGGTACTCTATGAGTTTGTGGAGACGAGTAGAACATCAATATGTACTCCTAACATCTTCAAAGTATACCCAGTGCATACAGTATGTTGGTATGGTATACTGAAAATCGAAAAAAAAAACAATAATAGCCGTGTGGGTACTCTATGAGTTTGTGGAGACGAGTAGAACGTGAATATGGACTCCTAACATCTTCAAAGTATACCCAGTGCATACAGTATGTTGGTATGGTATACTGAAAATCGAAAAAACCAAGAATCGTGTTAAAAAAAAAACTTTCTAAAAGAAATTGCAACACCATTGTTTCTTTTCTTAACCATACCTTCAGCTGAAAGATTTCTTTGAAAATTCTCTCATTAATTCATGCTGCGTGAATGGACTTTTTTTTACTTTATAACGTAAAATGTATGACTATGTGAGGCCAAATAAAAGTAACGCATAAAATAGCCGACAGTGAGAAACCAAAACGAAGGTTCTCGTTGAATGACACTAATTTTTGACATTTTAAGTCTATACTTTGGCACATAAACGAAAAAGAGTTACCTAAAAAATTGGTCACGAAAAATCGTTAGTTAGTTATTTAATGAAAACTCCTTTACCCTTCCTTGGAAAGCCCTAAATGTATGCATGAATTATGTACCTACTGCCCATTTACCGTACTAAAGACATAAAACGTCCCAATGTGTTGCAGGCTCGTATGCAAGCGTACATTTTTTGAAGTTTAAATAACGATTTCAACACAAATAATGAAATAAATTACTACCTACGCAATGGCTTTTATCCGTGTGACGTCACACAGAATGGATGTATCGATTCTTCGACTAATCGAACGGTTATTCGAATCTCGCTGAAAGGCGGCCATATTGACTCCGTTGTAAACAAAGATTATATGGACGGTTTTTCATTATGCCAATTTATGCGGTTATCAGTTGCTCTTCTCGTCCCGGAAGCGGTGTTTAATTTTTTGGTTTGCCAAAAGTGATTTGAAACAATGTGGAAAGACAAGAGAACTTTCCGAAAAAATGAGAATATCAGCCTTTTGGTGTCGCTGATTCCCAGCGTTCCTGACAACCATGTTCAATGAACTGACTGAATTCCCATCCTTGTAAACAAAGATTTTTTCATTAGGCATGCCGATTTGTGCGGTGTTTGGCTCGTAGGGTATTCTGTACATAAAAATAGGTAGGTACCATATAAGTTTTAAAAAATACCTAAAAACCTTGCTATCTGTACTTCGATCTGAAATTTGAAAGAAAAACTCACTACAGACATCAGTTTGGAAGTGAAATTAATGAGGCCACCACGGTGCCAAAACGTTCATGGCACAACCACTACATATGGATGAATGCAACCATAATAATGCGTTAGTGTTGTTCTTCAACGTACAAGTCAACTCATGGGGCCAGTTATGACTCCATTGCATGTTAATCTATCCATATTCGAACCATAAAACGGAGTAAACGTTTAGGTCAATATAAATATATGGAACCTAATTTTGAAAATTTGCTCATACAATATTGCTTCATGGCTTGAAGTAGGGTGTGTGCTAGAGTCGGGAAAGTGGTTTATTATAATTTTTAATTGAAAGTAGAGCCCTCACTGAGAGTTTTGGTATCAACTGGATTCTTCTATGATGAGTAGATCTTTTCCCATGATTTTTCAAAGTTTCATAACAATGTTGACTTAGCAATGGGCAGGGGATGCTATCCTAACATTATTTTCATCAAACGACCGTTGTTGAATCTACTACCTGCCCACAACATGGCATACATCGTTATTATTTCAATTAACCTAATAATAATTGGATAACATTTGAATTACTTACCTGTCCAAACACCACCACCTTGTCACCTTGCATGAGACGGATTTCAAATGCCCTGAAGTAACGAAGTTGTGCGCATCCAAAGATTTGCAGCACTTCAGTTGCTTCAGGGATATGAAATCCGTCTTCAATACAAGATACTCCACAAGATCTTAGCGAGTTATGTCAGGAAAATTGTCTTCACAGTCAACAACACTCTGCTCAAGAAGGTCTAAACCACTGCAGAGACGTATCTTATATTCATACCTTCTCAGGTCGTCACCTGAGAGTGAACACACATACTGAGTATGGAATTTCTTGTCAGACATCTAACCCACAAGGGAGACATGATAATAACGATTACATAATTGCTTTTAAAGAATATTATCACCATCGTTCTGTTTATATACCAAGAAACTTGGTATGTAAACAGAATAACCTTGCTGGATAGGAGCGCAAATGGCGCCCCTTCACGACCAGCTGATCGGGTCAGAGAAGGTTATGTTGAGTAGGTTATGTTTGATATCGAAAATAATCGATTATTGAGTCTCGAGGATAAAACGAATAAAGATTCTTTTACAAACGGAAAAGCGTAAATTTGAAGACGCGAGAGACGGGTTGGGTGATGAAGAGGTGAATGAACAACCGAAAGACGCTTCGAAGGCCATGAACACACGGAAGATACTAGAAATTTGGTTAAGTTATACCTAGTAATCCTATTAAATTCAAAAAGAAGTCGGTAGGTACTACCTTAAATCAAAATCTAATCAATCTAATATAAAATGTGAATAAAATGAATGTTTGTATCTCTTCCTTCTTCCACAATGATCGCAAGAAGATGGGATGAATAAGAAAGTACAACATGTAACTTCCAAATTGATTTATTATAGAACTTAAATATGACATCTTTTAAATTAAACAACGAGGGCATGATGATAACAGGTCAAAAACAAGCATTTCGTGGTAAGTACTTACATTTAAGTACGAGATTGAAGAAACTACAGGATTCAAATAGAGACGGATGGCGCTGAGGAACCTCCTTAAGAAACCAAAATGATTCCTCTTGTAACTTGAAGAAACATTCTTTGAGAGAATTGGAAACGTAACAGCTAAAAGTATATTTAAAAAAACCTTTCAAGATAAAACACATGGAGTTAAAAATACGATTGGCAGTAAGTTAGGGAGCGACTTTTGTCGTAATAAAGGTATTTGTACTAAATTAAGTAATAGCGAAGGTATTTTAATCGTGGAAATTTCACATCAACAGACGAAAATAGTGAGACAATCACACAAGCACTGCAGTCTTTGAGCAAATTACTTGATAAGGTCTTACAAGGTGGAGAAACCATCGAAGAATAACTTGATCTCGACGGGTGGAAAGTGATGTTGGACAACAAACTGTACAAATCAACCCGCTATTTACTAAATAATCTTATTATTGATTTAATACTGAAGGTATTCCAAAGACTAACCTAGCTCACCAACAAAATGGCGGATGGAAACATGTTCACTTGGATTGAGGAGGTTAGAGAATACAGTTACAAGATGGTCCCCTCCGAATAATTATCTGTAACGTTCCTTGATAAGTACTTGAGTTGATGGGACGACGCTCTGCACCGCTCACAGACTGATATTAAGTACAGAAATTAAGATCATTATTACCTACAAGTACATACCAACACATTTTTGAAAAGAAAAAAGTGTCATTTGATCACGTGTGAGTGCCAAAATTATGATTCATGTACATGTAAAGTAAATACCGAAAATATGCACACTTTTTGGAAACTGCTAAATTTTGATCGAACGGCTTACTCTTACAAGTAGTGCATAGATGGTTCAACATTACACATGAATACCAAAAAATCGACACTTTTCGAAACAGAAAGTATCGAAATTTGTTCAAGTGGTAAGTACTTACTTCGACAAATAGTAAGTACAATAAATTATATTAAAAATTACGTGTAGTTACCAAAAATACACACACTTTTTGAAGGGGTGCCCAAATTTGATAGCGTAATAAGACACTTAGCCGCAATCTGACCGAACTCGTACAGCCATTTTGGAAACCGTGCTTCCATGAAAGAACTATGGAATAATACGATTTTTTCATTGTCATCATTTTTTGATTTAAAATACTCCTCTCAGCACGGTCGAATCGGAACAACGAGTCAATAAAAATAATTAAAGAGCTAACTCGATCGTAACAATGTATGAGGTAAGTGATGTTGGGGAAGAGACTCTCTAGAGGGTTCTCTAGCTGACGAGTCCGGCGTCTTTGGCCATCGAGTAGAAAACTGAGCCTTTCTTCTTCAGGAGGACGCTGGGCGAGTCGAATTCGACGACCAAACCTTTGTCGAGCACCAACACCCTGAGAAATAACGACAGGCAGATTAGCCCTTCAGCCCCAAATTTTTCCAAGTAATCCGAAAAATCTCAAATTTTGTACACGTTCAACTAAAGGTCTAAATGACCAGGGTCAACATTGTATCATCCTAGGATCATGCAGAAGATACGGAATGCACAGTATAATTGCAATAGGACTCAACCTGGACTAAAATAACAATGAGGATTTTGCCTCAATTTTAGATTCTGGAATTTCAAGTCAAATCCTATAATAGGGCCCTAGAATAGTGTTTAAGGGGGTTCATGAGTCGGTTCTAATTTAACACTTTTTCATGTACCTGTTTCTCTGGATATATTCATGATATCTACATAATTTTTTTTTAATTCTTTGTCCACTCTTCATATAACCATTGAGTGAGTTTCAACTCTGTTGTGCAAATATTATTTTGCCTAAAAGCAATATAGCAAAACAAATTTTTCGTGTTTTTTATGTTTATGATTTTTTTTATTCTAGCTATGTTTCTGTTTGGAGTTTTTCGTCCAAACTTGTTCAGTGAATGTAATAAAGACCCCTTGACAACATAAAAAAAAATCAAGTTGCCAGCTCTATTGGTTGCCGAGAAACAGGGGTGATGAATCTAAGTGATGAAAAACAGGGGTTTTTCGGTTTGGAGAAAAACCGCGATTTGTGAAAGGTTCCTGTTTTTTGAGGTATTCGATCCAATTGCGAATCATTTCATGTTGAAGACATTGAAAATGAGGTCTGATTATTCCTTACCCATGATTCTTATCAATAAGTGTTATCACCGGTAAAGTGTCGGTTCGTCATATCGCTCACTGATAAGAAAAATACATCTCTTGTGTTTGTGCTTAGTTTTCGCTTCTCCCGTTCTCCGTATATCTTCCCGGCTTTGTTTGTTTGTGTGGTACTTGTCTCAAACAAAACTTATTACTTATCGTTGAGTTTACTAGCATGAGTATGAGTTAAAGGAAAGACGTAACAATAGCATTATTTGAACTCTATTTTCTCCCACCTTTCTCTCCAGTTTCGTATAAGAATAACTAGACGCCTCATACTTTCTTTACCTTTTGCAAGATGGCTCCTACCTTAGTAGTTTTTTCTGTTTTTAGATAGGTACAATGACCAGTGCTGGTGGCATGGTGTAGGAATTCTATTTCTATAAGAAATTATGAACACCGAAAGAACGGTAGGTAGTTACGGAAACTAAGAAACTACGAGCAGTGTAGCTCCTGGAGCGGAGAACAGCCATCCTCCGGAAACAGCGTTTGGCTCCTCAATCTTTGAAAATGCATATCTCCGTTTTCCACTGCTCAAATTAAATGTTGTTATATACCAAAATGTCTGGAAAGACCTGCAGAATTTTATAAAAATAAAAACAAAAAAGTTGAAAATTTTTCGATTTTGACTCATGAACCCCCTTAACACTAGCAGGGTTTCCAGCAATTCCCCGAGTTTTCCAGGTTTCCCAGGATCAATATTCGTCTTTTTCCAGGGTTATAAATGAAATAAAATATAAATAAATGTGATAATAATTTCTCAAAATTAAAATTTTCAAGGTAATTTGAAAAAGAAAACGTCGGGCACCGATTTAAACCGATTTTATAGAGGATCCAATGCCTTCTAGCTAATCTCTGAACTACAATCTCCAAGTACCTTGCACTACCCTCTTAGGGGACCATCTACACGTCAACCTGCACAATTCCTGAAAATGTCATCAAATTCGAATGAAAAATGTAGAAATGGGGTATTTCAGTCGGTCAGAAATTCAGGTTTTTGACCTCAAATTTGGATTCAGCACCCTTGAAAACCTATGCACTCCAACTTTTAGCCCAATGATACTATAACATGTGGTAGAAAAATTAATTAAAGAGATCACACGTTTGAAAAAGGCGGGCCGCTATAAATGCACACACAATAGGCAAAGACTACACCGCGGGCGTGTGTGAGTAGTATTTTGTAGTATCCAAGAGGTCCTCCAAGGGTTTCTGTGCATGGATACTTTTTTCAACGACAGTTGGCTAGCTACGTCACACCATTCAAATCTTGACCTTCCGGTACACGCGTAGGCGGCACCCGTGCCGCCTCGACCATAGTTTTCGTATTTACACGCGCATTCTTGATTCCCGGACAGCGGGATCTACTGCTATTTGTTAGTTACCATATTTACTTGCTATTACTTGCTCCCTCCTCCCTCCCTGGGAGCGCTAATGAATATAGAACCCATCTGTACTGCGATAACGATAATTTGGTTGAGGAAACAATCATGTCGATTTCATTGGAAAAAGTTGGCTGTTTATGATTTTAGGTAGGTTCCTATTTATTTGGTTTATGAGCATACAAACTATAAAATTATAGTAAGTTTGATTCAGGTGGTTTACCTAGCATATTGACACAGCTGTTAACAACCTGGTGCCGCCACGCGGTGTGAATTGAAAAGCAAAATGGCGCGGGTACCGGAAGGTTAAACTTTCCTTAGCTTCTCTGATTTTTTAAAAACATTTTCTCGACGAACTGACCCGATTACCGTTATTCCTGAGCGTTACTCTTTTGAAAAAAATAAAATAAAAAAAATTGACTGAAATACCCCATTGTGGATTTTACATTTGTGCATGCGCAAAGGCTACTGTCAATTCGGGGGCGATGATTTTCATCAATGCTCCAATCCGCATAATCCCTGGCATTTTTATCTATAGCATTTCCAAGTCAAATGAATCCTTTCCCAAACTAAATTAATCTTTTTCCAGACCAAATTAAACTTTTTCCGAATCAAATTAATCCTTTCACGAAAATTAGCCCAGTGAACATTTTGACGAATTCAGGCGTTCTGAAATATATATTGTTATGTAGCGGGAAAAGATTAATTTGATTTGGACAAAGTTTAATTTTTAGTTTGGAAAAAGATTAATTTGGTTTGGAAAATGATTAATTTGACTTCTGATGGGAAATGTAGAAGTTATGGTTATTACAGAGAAAAACACGTTCAAAGAGGCCTGAAACGTAAAACGCGAGTGGAGATTTTGATTTTGGACAACATTTCTCTTTTTTCAACCTTGGAACGTGAAAACAAGGCTTTCGCTATCTTGGTAGACTCGGAAAAAAATCTCATGAAAAATTAATAAGGTAACCAGAATTACTAGTAAGTTGAGGAACAAATAAGTACGGGTTAACATTCATTAGCTGAAGGTGTGCCCTTATGAATACTTGTAGCAAATTTTCGAGAAAAAAATAAGCAATTGCAAGGGCATTATAAATTTTAATGACAAAAATGTAAAAAGTCCACCAAGTGGGTGTGGCACATAGCTTCCTCGTATCCATAACCCGATTGTATAGATGATCCGATGCATAGTAGTTAATCTCAAAACACCAATCCCTAAGTATCTTGCACTACCTTCATAGAGGACCATCTACACGTCAACCGGAACAATCTCTGAATATTGTTGGAAAATGTAGAAGTTATGGTTGTAACAAGGAAATAATATACTTTTGCGCATGCGCAGCGGCTGCTATCAGTCTGGGGGCGATGATTTTCATAGGGGGATGGCGGGGTGGGGCCTTACACCCCATCAATGAGAAGTATACAGGGTGTAAGCCTAACTGGTCTGCCATACGGTACCAGTCGATTCTACAACTAATTTGCAACAAAAAATGTCTCCCAGCAATTTTTTTGAAACCCTTCGTTTTCGAGTTATTTTAACTTTAAACTTTTTTTTCATGATTTTGACCTTATGTCATTAAATCGGTCATAACTCCTTCAATTTGCTGTGTAAATTACAATTTGAGGATACCATTGGAAAGAGCATTAAATTTACTATCGGATAGATGCCTTAACTTTATTTTGAGTCAAGGTTTGAGACATGAAAACGTCCTCTAAAAAGAGAATTTTACGTAATTTTGGAAACCTCGCATTCTTTCAATCTCAAATTGAACTACGAGAACCCATACTTTTTCAAGATGCAAGAACAGTGAAAACTGCGCCAGAATCTCAGCTTTC